>CADEBD010000279.1:0-730623 GCA_902825455.1 Arctia plantaginis | reverse complement strand
TAACTCGGGGGTCTTCCACTTCGCTGATAAAGACTTAAATGTATGTTTATTTATGTATGCATGTATTAGAATGTTTTACATAATAATAAGTTGAAAATAATCATAGCAAGTAGATAGTTGATTTTTTATATGCCATGCTTAATATGGGCGTGTATGTTTCACTTTCGACTTTCTAGTACTTGTGAGAGCGTTAAATCTACAATGGTGTTTGTACACCATACACCATCAGAAGCATGACAAGGACTGAATGAATAATGATTTTATACCAGTTTTGGTCTCAGACTTTCATGGTGGCATCGACCTTGTAATATTTGACAACGCAATTTCACGACGTGCCGTGACGTCGCTCAAAAATTCACTGGAATATCACTTTCACGCACTATACTAGTTGATTTTAACTCGTGGCTTCAGTACTATTTAAGACGACGGTATATATCTATGACTTTTTTAATTGTAAAGGACTCGTGCTCCTGTTTTTCGCATTCATTGTACACAAAAATCACCCATTACATATTTGTGTCTCTTGCGAAATTGAACCCTAACATCCGTGCAGTCTAATCCATATACCGCACTTTTTTTTTACTACAACATTTTGCAATGTTGTCTTTTTATTACTTACTTAGGTATATATTATAAACATTATACTATTAGGCCTTCTTCCTATTTATGATCTTTTTTACATCTTATACAAACGTAAAAAATCAGCGTGTTTTGTTCCTCACAGCGTGAAATGGTGCAGCTATTTCTTGATAAAATATCTCCAAAAAATGGGTAGAAAGTGCATCCAAATCGTGTTGCTATTTTGCTTGTATACTTGTCTATAGATATTTATGGTAAAAACTTGTACTATTCAAAGCTTTCTTTTACGCAGAGCCAATGGCCTCTAATGTTGGGAGTCATTAGAGATCAATTTTCATTGTGATTAGGTACTTAATGGACAAAAATGTTTAGCTCCTAATGTCATCTTGAATAAAACCTTGCAGAAGTATAAATATACTTGAATGTCTTAGAAAGGAATTGAGAGGCTCGGACAGTTGTGTATATTTTTTATAGTCACCAAACTTGAGATATGATCACGTCCTTAATATGTAGGTAATAAATACATTTGACTTGCCTGACGCTTCGAGGAGAGGCAATTGTTATGTCGAATGCGGAGATATGAAGTATGTGATTAAATTCCCCTTAATATAGTAATATGCAAAAGTTGAGAGTCACACTATTAAGAGAGAGCGTCTTAGGATTATAATTTACTAGCTTTTGCCCGTGTCTCCGCCCACGTGTATGTCGGTTATTTCGGTAAATAGTAACCTATGTCCTGCCTCAAGAATCAAACTATCTCCTTATCCAATTTTACCTAAATCAGTTCTGCGGTTATTGATTCCCCATACTAACTTCATGTCCCTTCTCAACACTTAAACTATATCCATAATACATTTCATCCAAATCGGTTCAGCGGTTTAAGCGTGAAGAGTTAACAGACGGACAACCACACTTTCGCATTTATTATATTAGTATCTATGGATATCAAATTATAATTACCTTCTTAGAGCAGTCTAACTATGCAGCTATATAAGCCGATTTTTTTTCCAAACAAAATCTAGAAACTGTTTTGCTAACTAATTACACTCAAATCGATCCAACCGTTTCAAATATATAGATAAATGCTGAAGTGTTGCCACCTTGCCACCAATTTCCTTCAAAAACAATGGACAACTGTGACAGACACACGACATAACAGACCGGACAATATTTAATTTACTTTTACAATTTTAGTTTTACTTTTCATGAACTGATTTTCACCATCAATAAATGACGTTTTACACAATATTTTTATTTCGTAAAACCTGCGGATACCTTGCAAACAACAGTAGGTAAATAACCGAGAAAACTCACGACAAAGGCAGCCTTTGTAAGTCCCTGACTTTAGTCTATTTAAGGACCTCTTCTTTTTGCGTCTGGTGTTTAAAACAACGTCTCACTGTCTGTTAATTGTTTAACATGCAAAGTGCAAAACTTTACACTTTTCTTTAATGATTCTTTCCCTTTGTGTAAAAATATCTGGACAGGTATCAGTACGAATATTTAGTAGATGTATGATGTATGTAGAGTATCTACTATGTCTATAATGTAGGAAATATGTTTTTGTCTTTTAACGTATTTTTTGTTTAAATACCGTTTTCATCATCAAAATTAATTGGTTTATGGATCTCGTTATAAGATAACAGTACCAATTAAAAAAGCGGTTCACAAACTGTAATACACTAAGAAATCCCTTTGATCCGTGTAGTGATGAATTAAGAATACATAATGTCACCACCCCTATTCATCCCGTGAGTGTCGTAAGAGCCGACTAAGGGAGCAAACTACGCAGGACAACAGCACTCCAAAGAGAAGGAAAACTTGAAACAAACCTTATACCAACCCGTCTGGCCAGCGTTGTATAATAGGACAAAACCTCCTTTCCAAGGAGAGGCCTATATCCAAGAGCAGACTATCAAAAGGCTGTTAATGTGATGTTGATACAATGAAATAACAAATAACTATTTTAAATTGATTCTAAAGTCGTACAACCCAAATTATCTTTAGTCGTCGTCGCTGGAACAATCCTGAAACATAATTATAAGTTGTTGATCACAAACCAAATCGAACACTTCTCAAAACCTTATTTCAAAGGAAAGTCTACCTATGTCTAGCAGTGGACTATTAAAGGCTGATTATGATGAAGAAATCCCTATACACTGCAACTTCTTAGGAAATTGGTTGTTTGCTGAATTGGTTTTACCAAGAAATGTACCTATGTGGTATCCTAGCGTTCTATTGAAGAGCCACTGCACTTACTATCCTTACTTGCAGAGTATTCTTAGTCTTAAAAAGTAATCGGATGGACATCTTGTATTCAAATGTTCATGAACGTATTGCGTAATTGACTTAACTTCTGCTTTACAAGAATATACCTACTTAAAACCCTAAGATCACGTAACAATGCGTCCGGCGACAAAAATATATGACATTCATGATTATTGCATACGTTCACTTTTATGTCACGAATGTTATGACTTCCTTGAAGTAGTTAGTATGTTAAATGGAATATTTTTAAGAGTAACTTGTGACTAAATAATTAATAGTTCCAGAGGTGTTTACTTAAAAGATAGCGTGGTGGCTTAATCTTACGGCTAATGTACTGTCAAATAAATAACTGTATTATCCACCAATAAAAACTCATTACAAGGAATACGTCGAATGGATAAGTAGAAATGGTGGCCTTGCGTTAAGAAACGAGTTGGGTTTGAGGTTCTTGGTGGCTCGACTGATGACTTGACAATTAAATGTATTGACATCAAAATCTTATTTTAATTTTATATACTAGAGCGATTTTGGTGGTATATTTTTACAGGCTCAATAAATAGAACAAATCAAAGGTAGTTTGTGTTTAAGGAAGAACTGTACCGATACCTAGACGATAAATTAAAATCTTGATTAAAGAAATTATGCGTAATTATAAACCATATACATATAGCAAGAACATCGATAAATGTAAGTATTAAAAATATATATACTTTCATTTATTTAATATGTTTTCAACTTCCTTTAGCAGTGACTAAGATTAGTAGTGCACATAAACTGCTCACTATTTAATTTGCATATCATCCACCTAGATCTTTAGTGCGCATTACGAACCAATACCAAGCTAAAATATATAAGCTATTATTTTCATTGTAAATTAATTTTATTAATTTCTGTTACTTATAACTAACTACTTGTAAAGTGAGTGATATGTGTATAGTGGGTTAGCGCAATAAAAGGCTCTAAAGATATAGAAAATAGAGCTCAAACCCGCAAGCACTTGATTACAGTAACGGAGCCGAAGCTGTAACGATACAGCCGCTTAGTTTTCGCGAAAGTCTAAATTTGCCCATATCTTTTTATCGTGTTGACTTTTATACATCTAATAGGACTGAGGAGAATAATTTTATAGACTTCAGTATCTGGTATAAATTTTAACTTGACTTGACAAACAGACCGACAAGAGAGTGATCTTGTAAGGGTTCCTTTTTTACCTTTTGATGTACGGAACCCTAAAAATTTAAGACGTGTAATAATAATAACTTAACACGTCTTACATAGGGGAGAGTGGGGGAATCACGGACGCGGGGTAATCGCGGATACGTTCGTTTGGCTATGTTATAAAAGGATAGAAGATATTCCGAGTAATGCAATCGTGAGTCGATCCCGAACGTAGTGCCGAACAAAGAGTGGTGAAGCAACAACGCACTCGGTGTAAAAGGTATGTTAACTCTTTGTTTTTTCAACAATTTCATATAATTTTTGAGTAAAATTGAATAGATATATAATATTTTAGGTGTAACATAGAAATTCGGTATTTTTTTTATGTATTAACGTCCTAATTCAAGAATGTTTCTAAGGACTTGCCGCGTGTATCACGCGATTCTAACCTAAAAAAAAAAAATTGTTTTGTGATAACGTGTCTGTTGGGTAATTACGGACGATTTCAGTGGGGTAACCCCGACCGTTCGTAATTACCCCTGAACAATTAAATTATTGTTTTTTATTTTATAATTTATGTCCAGCAGTCTGCAGCATGATAATAATGATGAATTTTGATGAAATACATTTGAGGAAGTTTGTTTTTATGTTTCTCTGCTTTCAGCACTGTACCCTCACGAGCTTATTTATACCTACTCAAATATGTTTCAGATGCCACGAAATTACCAAAGAAAGACAGAGACCAAATACAAATTAGAAGACTTAGAAAGAGCCATTCGGGTTGTTAAGAACAAAAAACGTTCACTAGGAAAAGCAGTTTGGCCAATAGATCCAAATAAATTTGATAAACATTTTGTAGATGCATCATTACCACCTGAAAAATCCATTGTCAATTTTCAAGCTGACAAACCGTTGACACTTGATGTGCAGATAGCATCAACATCAAATGGCGAAGAAAGAGTAAAACCTGATTCACATATAGTATCGAAATTAAATTATGTGCAGCAGAAACCAGTAACCTCTGAAGCTGTGTAAGACAATTCTATCCCACTTGAAGATATTGTTAATGTTCCCAAAATGCTACAACTAAAAAATAAACGAACTTTCAGAAAAAAAACATTCAGCTATAATAACCAGTAGTCATATGAAAAATATTTTAGAAGAAAAAGAAGAAAGAAAGAAAAATAAGGAGTACATGAAAGGAAGGGAAAAGGCTGCTAGTTCCACTAAAGATTCCAAGAAAGGTGTGAAGAATCGTCAAGCATTTGCAGATACTGATATTAAGATAAAGGTTCAAGAAAAGGACGTACTGCGTAAGAAAAAGAAAACCAAAGAAAGAGATGCGAAAGAAAATGAGTATTTTTGCTTAGTTTGTGATGAAAAATATGAAGATCCTCCACATGAAGATTGGATAAAATGCTACAAATGTAATTTATGGGCCCATGAAAAGTGTACGAGTGGTGAAAGTTCATCAAAAGGATTTATATGTGATTTGTATGATGATTAGATTATGTCCGTGATTACCCCACACACCGTTCGTAATTACCCCCCGTGTTGTGGGGTAATCCCGAACCCCATAGTTTTGTTTTCTTATTAATATTCGTTTCTGTATTGAAAGTTTATCTATGTTGCTTATAAGAACTTAAGGTTCATTAGTTAAAGTAAATGTTAAGTAATAAATGACATTCGTAACTTAATCTGGTTTTGTTTAATTTCAATTTCCCCTTAAGTGTTCGTAATTACCCCACTCTCCCCTAGTCGTCTAATCAAAACTAGGCAGTCTTTACTATGGCAACCAGACTGCTGATAAACATGCTTATATATTTCTAAATACATACATATTATAGATAAATTACACCAGAACCTAGAGCAAATAACCGTGCTCATCACATTATATTTATATCATACATATATTTATCCTGGGTAGGAATCGAACGCAAGACCTCTGACTTAGTAGTCCGGATCGCTAACCACTACTACCACACTACCAGATTGGTAATGCCTGCCATAAATTATTCACACTTTAATAAACAAGTGTGTAATGAAAGTTAATGTTAAGTATCACGATACTGAATTAATTACGTATGTTTAAAATATCAAAATTAAATAATATGTAAATAATATGGCTCAGCTATAAACAGGTTTTCTTTAAGCTGTGGTGAGAAGGGTACCTAATAATAGAAACACAAAACGCTTTTACGACATACGATATATTATAATGCTTTACTTATTTTATCATATGTGGTGACGGATTAAGTAAGTAATACGGATACGGATTGTCACCACCCAGCTCTACTCATCCCGTGGGTGTCGTAACAGCCGAGGAAGCACACTACGCAAGACAACAGCACTACAAATAGAAGGAAAACTTGAAACAAACCCTATCGCAAATCGTCTGGCCGGCGTGGTATAGTAGGCCAAAACCTCCTTTCTAAGAAGAGGTCTATGTCCAGCAGTGGACTAGTAAAGGCTGTTGAATAATCGTTATGGAAGCGGCTTAGGCAGGAAGTCTCAATTGCAATGATAATAATTCTTTGTAGAAAACCTGAGACACTTTTTGACGTACTTAGTAAAGATTCCAGGTACATTTATGTATGTCTAATAATAATAGATTGACATAAGTCTACCTGGAATCTTTACTAATATAACTCTTACTAGTGCTATATCTCTTTACTATACCACGCTGGCCAGAGGGTTTGGGATGCGATAAGTTCTCCAAGTTATCAAGCAATAATGCTCAAAATCGCACGATATAAACAAGAAAAATATAACGTTTGCCATTGTTTGTTTGCAAGAATCCGTCACACTTAATGCCCCAGTTTGATCAACAAAGCAGGGTAATTTCTTTTTGTTTCTGTCTTCTATGTTGTAACTCTTAAATGTAAGCTAAATAGTGTTACGTCGATGCTATTGTTTTGATCGTGGATGTAACGTTGATATTGGCACAATTCCACTTATGAACTGGACTTTTAAAAGTCCAATTGTATTTAGAACTATTTTTAACTACAACTAATGTTTGTTGCTATCTTTAAGGAGCTAACTTAGCTAAGTTAGTGTTAGTTCTTGGTAGCGTGTCGGCCAAAAGTCCTACGTCTACCCTTCTGTTCATCATCATGGTACGCAGTTGCTAAGACAATATCATTGTACAATTCCTTCTCTTGTTTGAACATTTTTCTCTCTTCATCTACGTTAACGGTAGTTATTAGTACTCGGTTGTTGATCTCGTAAGGCTTTTGACTGGCAGCGTTTTAGTAGGTTCTAGTATACCAAAATACAACAGCAAAGTAAAAAATAAGTATGTTTGTACGACTAGTTGTGTAGGCGCACGCTCTGAAGATAGAGAGAGGGAGAGAAAGATAGAGACATTGATATCATCATCTTACTCTTTTTCTCAAATTCTTCCATAATAAAGGAGTATCTTTCTTTAGTTCACTTCTTACTCCCTTTCTAGCTATATCCTTTTTACATAGTACTCTAATATGAGTTTAAATGTAAGGAATATCGGTTTAAATGTACGGAATCTTATTACCTTGTTGTTGTAACTTAGTTTTTATATAAGTAAGTAGTTATTCATGCTCTAAATTTCAATTTTCATCCGACAGTTTTCAATTCTGTATTTGACACGATAACCTCGTCTTAGCTTTTTTTTAAAAAAAAAACGATCCTGTGAAGCGACGGCGCCAAAAACAGTTATTATATGAGACTGTTATACAAAAGATAAAAGAACTGTATAACCGTAAAACCGTCAATTTGCCGGTGGTATCTCAAAACTCTTGCTTTCATTTCAACTCGAACGTCGTTAAGCAAATTATAATGCTAGGTGCAATGATTTGGAAAATTTTAACTCTACTTTCTAATAGATAATAAGGTTCAAACTGCTCATTGACATTCTAGTACTCAATACTATTTACGCTTCTAGATTAATAAGTTAAAATAAAAACCAGTTTGCAACTATGCATTTTATTCTGCCATTTGTCTGGGATTTAACTATTAGTGATAGATTAATAATACCTAACGTTATTCAGAAACGTATTACATTTGCATAGATTGTACTATTTCCCCTTCGGCACGGTTAAGCATAATAAGATACATCCAAAAAGTACTAAGATATTACGTAATACATTAAATTCTCAGTTTGGTGTTAGTCAAGCGACCGGCCATAAAAAAAGCCAAAACCATTTTTGAAAAAATATGAGTGCTAGAGGAGACTGGAAAAAGAAAACTGAAAAAGATAACTGCTACATGAACCAATAGTTTTTGAAGCAGTTATATTCAATATTGCTGTGCTAATAGTGCTGTGCAGAACTATACTATACGTTTTCCTCTCAAGGCGCTTTTAATCAGCAAAATGTTAAAAATTTGAAAACTATTAATATATTTATGTTCCAAAAATCAATCTTTACACATAGTTGGTAATCGTTACTTCACTCTTCTGGTGTGTATCAAAGAACAATGATCTGAAATCTACTATCATATTCCACAACTAACGAGTAGTAATGACTTCTGAATCAAATTGAAAATAATCCAACTATATCAAAGTACGAACAAGTTTAGCTTCACGTAAACCGTAACCCGATGGTTAACTACGGCCACAAGACTTAACGCACTGTGCATAATTAACCAGACATAACTGCTTTTGACCAGTTATACAATAACTTGAGCAAAAGCATGACTGATTGGCGATAAAAGAGGTCTTTGTATTGAATCCGTTTAAGTACAGTTTTAGGGAAAGCAGGCAAGTCGTTTAGTTATGGTAGGAAATGAAGTGTAATATAAAGGTTATGTAAACTTCTTGAGTTGTTTATAGTAAGGGAAATGATGTAAGGCTCCTAATTAGAATGGCCAGGATATTATGGCTCTTATGATATGACGCAACTATCGAGTGGTTTTCGATCGTCTTGTGTGACCTACTGTAGAGTTACTTAAAATCATATGTATGTATATCTTCTGACGGTTTTGAAGACCAAATTAACAGTTATAATCTATTTAAAATATAAGGAAGTGGGACATAGCGTGTATCAAAGGCTTGGTGAATGTGGAAGAGATGCGACCTGTATGTCACGGCCGTATTAAATGGTGTTATATTGTCTCTGACCCACCAAAGACTAGCAGACCAAGAACCAAGGACGGAAATAGAAGATTTCTGTTTGAATATAAATTGCCGAAGAGTGTTCTAATAGATAATAACCTTCATTCTGCAAAAACTACGGTTTAATAGCGGCTTATGTACGATGTAATTACAAATACTGCATGTGATTTTATTTTTTGAAGACTTAATTGAATAGTTCATTGTCTAGATATCATAATCATGAGTGTACTTATAATTAACCCACTACCATTGCCAAAGTAAATCGAAATCTGTGTGTCTACTCCGCAGCCAAGGTTTCGGTTTATTGAGGTCCACCTCCTTGTTTCTAGATATCTTACTAAAAGCTGTTAGCGGATCCCTCCTATTTTAGGGTCAGTATGACACTGGTTTTAGTCGTTTAGATTCTGATACACCGCACCACGGTGAACCCTGTGCGATAATGGCTCGAAAGGGTTTTCATACGCACAAAAAAGAGTGTGCGTTACCCCAGCAAAATAATGTCGAAAATGGTCATTTAAACGTTATAGATAATTAGTTGCTCCCCTTCTGTAATTGTTAGGGACATTTTTAAATTTGTTTCACTTAAACTTTTTTAGTTATTTCAAAAAAACATTTCCTGCTGGGGTAACGTTTGAAACGTTACCGCAGCCAGACATTTTCTTTTTTAATTGTAATATTGAAATAAATTTTAGCTACATAATTAGTTATCCGGACTAGGTAAATGTTCCAACTTATTTGGTATTTGTATTTTCTTCGGCTGCGAAGTTATTCGAGATCCTGCTGGAGTAACGTTTGTGGGTTTGCTGGATCTCTGAAACGGGTAAGCGGATTGTAACCATCTTTTGTACATAACTTCTTAAGGATGAGTTTTAATTTGTTCGACAATAAAATAACAAAAATAATGGACCGTTTAAAAATTATTTAGGTAAGTATGAAAACACTTCAAAACGTCCTAACACTTTAAATAAGACCTCTAAAGACTTACTTCAAACGTTATTCTATTGGTTGTAACTACCTTCAACAACAACAATGAACAAATTAATGGTGAAAAAATTAAAAACGATCATAACTTGTAGGTAGGTATATCACTTATTACTAATTTTACATAAATAATTAATTTATTATAATTTAACTCATCGCGATTTTGTGATCAAATATTTTATTTTCTCAGACATTATTACAGAAATAATGCAATACAGAGTTTGTTCGCGATATGCTAGCCTAAGTCGATTCATCACTTAAAAAAATCCCCATCTATTCACAAAATACCTATTTACAACGCATACGTTACACTCTTCAAAACTTAAATTACCTATACCTACCCTAAAATTAAACTTCAATTAACAAATACTACACAGGGACCAATTCTATGAACAACTATAAACAATTCACCTTAAAATTACGAGAAAACAAAAGCATTCAAAACAATACCTAATCTCCCGGCTGATTACTAATTATGCAATAAACAATCCTAAATAAAAATTATTTAAAAACATGTAGTTTTTTGTAACACATGTACATATCCGTAGTAAACTTGCAAATAATATCCTACATATTTTAAAAGACAGCGCAATGTACTGGGTGATCGCTTTTTTGTAACCACCTAAACATGGTCGGGTTACCACGGTCTTGCACCTTCTAATGACTTTTATTTAATTATCTCGTAAATTATTATATGTACGACGCTGAAATTCTACAGGTAGACAACTGAACTAAACAACTAATTATTGGCATAACATTCAGTTTATATATCCACACACAGGTTTATCGGTGGCCAAAAAACGCCGCACACATTGTGATCGTGAACGTGGAGAGCTACATTTCATCATAACTTTTTAGTCACTTACAGTATTCTTACGAAAATTCGTATACATTTGAAGGTAGTTACAACCAATAGAATAACGTTTGAAGTAAGTCTTTAGAGGTCTTATTTAAAGTGTTAGGACGTATTGAAGTGTTTTCATACTTACCTAAATAATTTTTAAACGGTCCATTATTTTTGTTATTTTATTGTCGAACAAATTAAAACTCATCCTTAAGAAGTTATGTACAAAAGATGGTTACAATCCGCTTACCCGTTTCAGAGATCCAGCAAACCCACAAACGTTACTCCAGCAGGATCTCGAATAACTTCGCAGCCGAAGAAAATACAAATACCAAATAAGTTGGAACATTTACCTAGTCCGGATAACTAATTATGTAGCTAAAATTTATTTCAATATTACAATTAAAAAAGAAAATGTCTGGCTGCGGTAACGTTTCAAACGTTACCCCAGCAGGAAATGTTTTTTTGAAATAACTAAAAAAGTTTAAGTGAAACAAATTTAAAAATGTCCCTAACAATTACAGAAGGGGAGCAACTAATTATCTATAACGTTTAAATGACCATTTTCGACATTATTTTGCTGGGGTAACGCACACCAAAAAAGAGGAATCATGGGACTACCTACCAACCTAATAGATCCACATATATTAAGTACAAGAAATAAAAAATATTGGACGAAACTATTTGTAAGTTTATACCACGTATTAAGTTACATGTGACGGTGCGTGTGCTTTTCATGTTTGCTATGTCTTATAACATTTAATTTATAAAAGATTTTTGTTATTAGAGAGTTGGAAAGTATGACGTTGACCGTAGTTAAATTGTTGAATATAGATGAATCGCGTGAAAGGGCCCTTGACTAGAAAGCGTACTTATAGATAATGGAATAGACCCGAAGAAACCTGCATACTTCTAGCCGTTCATTTGATGTTATTCCCATAAGAACTAGGATAAGTGCGACTAATCTAGAAGGTGCGCGATGATGAAAAAAAAACCGAGTACTGAAATTTTAAAATCGTTGCATTCCGTACTTTTTTGAGACAAGTCGCTTTTTTTAGTAGCAGACTAAAAAAGCAGTGTCCTGTCTGTAGTTTCCTCTATCGTCCCGTGAAAAAAAACGTTTTTTCAAGATTTTGTCAGACGACGGGATTTTTTTTAGCTGTTTCTGAGATGTATAACTGCATACATTAGTCTAGGAAGGTTATAATAATTTCATATCCATACTAATACAATAAATGCGAAAGAGTGTCTGTTTGTCTGTTACCGCTTCATGCTTAAATCGCGGAACCGATTGAGGTGAAATTTAGTATAGAGATAGTCCGAATCCCGGGAAAGGAAATAAATAGGGTTGGTTAGGGATTTTTATCCCAGAAATCATCCTCTTAATTAGGAAAAATCACCGCGATAACCGACATATATATACAAAAAAGTACAAAGACAAGGACAAAAGCTGGTAACATAAGAATCAAATAGCAATAGATTTACTCGGAGTTCGCGGTAAATAATGATGACACATTATGCATTCTTAAAATGAATGGCGTAACTGAACAACTATGCCAATGGTCCATCGCTAATTTTATTCAAACGTTATGTGGTTCCAAGTTCATTATCTGCATTAAAACTCATCGCGGATTTAATAATCATAAGATGGTTCTTTGAAATCTTAGTGGTTATATTTTTAACTAGGTATGTATTTATTAGCTTGGTATGTATATAACGGAATCTTCGAAAATGTCGAAGTAAATTTTCAAGGACCAATGCTAAAACAATAATTTGATAAAGTCCTAAGAAAAAATAAATTATAGTTAGTTAGTGAGTTTAAAAAAACTAAGATACACGCTTTTGTAACTATCCGAACTAAAAAGTTTTTTTTTATAAGTTTAAAAATAAAAATCATTTTATCGTAAAAAGCGTGGGGTGGTTTTCAAGATATTTTATAATATAATAACTTTTGCCAGTAAAATATTTTTACAACAATTGAGATCTATCACCTCACGCATTTTTACGATAAAACGATTTTTCTGTTTGAAGTTATAGAAAAAAAAACTACTTTTTAGTTCGGCTAGTTACAAAAGCGTGGTTCTTAGTTTTTTTACTTAAACTATAAGTTATCTTTTAAAGAACTCTCGCATTAGAAATATATCCTGTGTCGCGGGGGACTTTACAAACATACATGAAACGGACACAAAGAACACCAAAACTCAGAACAACAATTTGTGGATCACACAAGTGTCGTCCCATGTGGGGATCGGACTCGTAACACTCGGCGTAGTAGTGGCGACCGCTTAAACCACTACGCCGTATCCGTGCTGTCAATTTATTTATACTGATTTATGATCTTTGTTTATCTATAAGTATTGATGATTCCTTATAGCAAAATGTGAAAAAATCCTTTTTGGATTTATGATTCCAAGCTTTTATAACAATCCCAAATTTTTACCAAAAAGTACATCATTGCCAAAAAAACCAGATAGTTTATTAATTATCTGGTTTAAGTGTACCTTCAAATTTGAGAAAATTATGTGATTTTATTGTAAAAAGTCATGACATACTTTCTTGTGAAAATGTCTATTGCGCATCTGTTAGCTTACTTTTTTATTTTTCTGGTTTTATAAGGAAATATTTATCTAAATTCAAAGGTCTTTAAATATTTATTATAAATAAAGAATCGTTTAGACGAACGGAAGATATATTTATTCTAAAACTATATCCTCCACTCGTATAAACTATGTTTCCGGTATCTGGAGTCGTCTCAAGGACAACAATCTAATAACTAAAAGCTAGTACTTATTAATTATTAAAATCATTTCATGAAATGACAACACTTTTTCAAAAAGAAACTATTTTAGTGAGCATTCAAAAATATCACAACTAAGTTTCATTAATTATTAAAGGTAATTGACCATAATCAAATTGAAAAGGGCAAATTTAAAAAAGGAACATAAAAAAATAATGTATACTTAAAAAAATTACAACGGCCAGTATTGTTGTCACTGCGGTACACGACGTATTGTTTGATAGACTGAATGTGGAGGTCACCGGTTATGAAATTCATTTTGATGATACAATGGACTCACTATAACTAGCACCTGTAGCAACTAATTGTTCTCTAGTTCTTCTTTTAAATTTGAATTTTGATATTTGAGGGTAAATATTCCTGGACTTTCGTAGACGGAAAGGGTTCACCTTAGATCTATAATATAATTATATTCTCTATTTAGTAAATATTATTGGCTGTCAAAAAAAAGTGATTATTCTCCCATGAGGCTTGCCAAGAATATAATAATATTAGTTTGTAACCTTAGCAAAATGAGTTAAGATTTCAGTTCAACAATTCCTTTCTTAGTTCCAGCACAACTTGTAAACGATACATTTATAACGAAACCAATATCAAAAAAATTTAAACTCCTAATTAAGCAGTATTCCTGTGCTAAAAGCGACTTCACATCTTACTGAGTGAGAATCGGCACTCCAGTGTTTTGGCCTTAGAAAGCCTACCGTCACTTCTATATGAGATATTCGTGAGAACCAGTTATGGAAACTACACCCTGCGCTCTCATATCTTTACAAGGAAACTTACACTTCCGTAATGTAAACGATACTGGGAACATCGAGCGGCTGCGTACGAGTAATATTAGCTGTTCTTATGAGTGTAGGTGACATTTCAAAAGACTTTTTTTTCTGTGCGTAAATCCCCTCTGATACCACTCACCGGTGGTTATGTCGGACTCGAACACTAAAAACCGTACGCTGTCTCGGGTACCAGTTGCCGAGGAACCAGGTGTACCCTAGAAAGGAAATCCCTGATACCCCGATGTACCTCGAGCCATCTACTTCGTGTAAATGACCCTCCTGTGTGGTAACCCCTATGTCCCCTTTGTGCTCCCGAAAGGGCTTGCGCTCCGTAGCGCATCGCGCCACCACCCTGGCCTGCTAGGGCGACAGATGGCCTCACCTACCACCCCCGGGCCTGCGGTTATGGAGGACGGAAGTCATTCTGCGACCTCCGGCGCCTGAGTCGTCTCCGGTGCCTGGCCCGTTGCCGGGCCTGGCGCACCGGGAGTGTTTTAAAACCTGTCCCAGTCCCTCTCCGCCATCTTCTGTGCAAGCTTAACTTGTTCACAGAAGGAGACGGCGGAGTTCCACGAACTCTCGAACTCGAGAACGCTTCTGCTCCACCTACGCTGGGCATTCTACCAGCGTGTAGAGCGTCGTGTCCACGGTCCGGCCATCGCAGTGATGGCACTCAGGCGTTGGCTCCTTGCGGATCATACACAGGTGATCTCCGAAGCATCCTCTCCCGGTGATCACCTGCGTCAACCGGTATAAGAGGGTTCCGTGATGCCTCTCGTGTCAATCCTCCATAACGGGTCTAACCGCGATAACCGCGTGCCCAATATTTCAAAAGACCTCGATTACATTCAACTAGTTTCTAAGTTCCATGTCATAAAGCAAATTAAATGAGCTTGTGTAATAGACGGTAATTATTATATATATTAACTGTACTTTATTTTATTAATTTTTCTCCTGAAGCTTGTACGCTTAAGATTCTCTTTTAAGAGGCTTGTATTTTTACGCACATCCTTGTGAGTGACTTAGTTAAGTTACCCTATGTATATATATAAGTTAAAACTCTGTTTTATCTACTAGTTGATAGATTTTTAAATTATTAAATTAAAATACCTTTTAGTGCTTTTATATATTATTTATTAACTTTATACACAAAATGTACAATGACAGACTTAATGCCATAGGGATTCTCTACCAGTCTACCGTAGGGTGGTGTGGAAATGAATGAGAAGGTGCACTATACTTTGGTGAATATAAAAAACCATTAAGAAATATTGTCTCGCACAGAAGGAGAAGAGAAGAAATGAGAAAAAGCAGTGAAATAGTATAAATATAACAATGTACACGTGAAAAAATACATACATTCATACATAAAAATATTATATTTATACACATACATATATACCATAATATATGAAGTATCATATTTGTAATGATTCTGCTATATTCTAGGTAAGGAGAGCTCGAGAATATTTGTACCTCTGATAACGTTTACGTAAAATTAATGATAATCTGTTAAGTAGTTAAGGCGTGAAAGCTAACTCACTTTCGCATTTGTAATGTTATAAAATTAGGAAGTTAGTATACGTCCATAACCTCCTTAATAAACTCAAAAAAAAAAAAAACGAAATACTATTTTTTAAATAAAAAGTAATCCATAGTGAAGAGCTATTGCTTTAACTAAACCCAGCATATAACGATTCAATATAAGTCCATTACGAATCGATTAAAAACTACATTTTTTCCAACAGTACAAAGTTTTCGCAACTTTACAGGTAACTAAATTTGTTATGCCGTTTTAGTTCTAGTTGGTTGCGTCGGTTACTAAGTACATGGGAATCGATTACATAAGATTCCATATTTCAATCATTTGGTTAACCCAAGTCTAGGATCGTCGTAGAAAGACAAAAACTTATAATTTTTAATATGATTGTGATACGGACAATGCAATTGGCGGTGGTTTTCGGCTTACGTAAGATTATGAAGTTAGACAAGTTGATGTATCAATACTTCAATAGGTATTGTTTCGAAAATGTTGATATCTGGAACAGATTTATTGTAGTCTGAACAAGTTCTAAGACGTTAAATTTCGAAATATCGAGTTACTCACTGTCTAGTTGGACTCGATTCCAAGTTTGGTGAAATGTTGCTAGTTTGTTGCCAGAAAGTTTTCTGTTACAAACTAAAGTTTGGAACTTACACCCGTTTATTTGTTAAAAAAGAATCGTGTTTTATATTAAGTTTTTTTTTATCGTAAATGACGTTTACGTTTTGTGCTTTTTTTGAACCAATATCTAATGTTATACAAATATTTTTATGATATCATATTTCAAATTAAATCAGTCGGTAAAAACATCAGTTTCACATGTTTACATTACAAAATATTTTATATTATATATATTTTAAAGATTAATCTGGTTGCACAGTAGTGACACCCCCAAGACGAGCCAAGCGAAACGTAAAGGCACTACTTAACTTACTACATAACCCGCATAAACGGCTAAGCCACATATTTTGACTAAGGTGTAGAGATTCTTCAACATGATGTCCTACACAGGAGGGGGTCATCTATCGGCCGTAGATGGCCCGAAGTACGTCAGGATACCAGGGATTTTCTTTCTAGGGTGCACCTGGTTCCCCGACTTTTACCCGAGACGGCGTGCGGTTTTTCGTCGGTTCGAGTCGGATAGAGCCACCGGTGGGTGCTATCCGAGGGTATTTTCGTACAGAAAAAAAAAAAGGTGTAGAGATTGTGAAGAGCTTGTGGAGAAATTTGGCTCTACATGAGATCTGATAACTTTTTGACAGTGCGAGCCATATAGTCTCGTCTTGCCAACATTTTACATGAAAATTTTTATAGTAGGATAATTTATTATCATTCCTATATGACGTAACTACAAATGTCACATTACCGCATCCTTCATTATCTAAAAATGGCATGGAATAAATGTGTGAGTCAGCGGAAGCAACAAGTGACAATAACTGGTAATCATTTTTATATTAATGCGGGCATGTCGAAAATGTAGATGGTAAAAAAAAAAAATACTGACTATGACGTTTATTTGTGTTACGTTTTACTAATAAAATACTAGTAAATACATATACTGATAACAGGCATTATGATAACAATGATAATTCGAATAAAAGTACAGTTATTGTGGCTGTTCCCGCGTTGTCTCCATTCCGTGGTGACGTATTAAGAATACAGCGTCACTCGCTCTCTTTCATTAAGAGCCGACTTCGGAAGCAAACTACGCAGGACAACAGCACTGCATAGTGAACTTGAAACAAACCCTCTACTAACCCGTCTGGCCAGCGTGGTATAGTATGCTAAAACTTCCTATCTAAGAGAGGCTTATGTCCAGCCGTGGACTATTAAAGACTGTTGATTATTATGATGATGTAATTTTCTTCACTAAAACGCGATATTATAAGATCGTAGTGGTCAACGCAGACGTTCTATGAATGTCTGACGAAACGAGTACGTCGTTTCCAATTTACTACAAATTATTACCAAATAAGTTAAAATTATGTTAAATGTCTCTGTCGCAACGTAAGGAAAATCAACTGATTAAATAATATGCACGTAATCATGTTCTATAAACGGCAAACTCAAAACATAACAACTGCTAAATTAAATAATCCTTTGCGCAATTGTCATTGCGTATTTTGGACTAAACATCCAACAATGTTTTTGGGTAAAGGTACACAATAACTTTTTTGTGTAACAACAATGACCTTATGTTACAGTCAGCGATGCCTGACGACGCATGGTGGGCCCGTTACGTACCACTGTCAAGGTTGAAAGGGTTTATTAATTCGTGACATTTAATGCGTTCCGATTTGCGTAATTACTCGGGGAGGAGTTAACGGCAGTAAGTAGAGTGGAGTTTTATGTATAAGTACTGATTCGTAAGTATGTCTACTAAGAATGTCCGGGTTTCAATATATGAATTTATGTTGCGACTTCACCTTTTATTTTTATATTTGTTAAAAAGTAGTGCTGTTTCATAGGGTTATTATATAATTATGTAGAATATGGTGGCTTCTACACACAATGAAAAATTTAGTCTTAACGCTCGCCCTCTAGGCATGATCACCTCTCCTGGTCAGAAAATCCTGGTCCCCACATTACTTAGTAAAAAAACTGTCTTTGCTAAAAAAGTGTATTAAATTGAAAAATATACCGGTTTCTTGATACAAACAGAAATAAATACGAATGGATTCTACAAAAGACAACGATATTGTGATTTCTTGTCTTTTTTTAAAAGAACTCCCGCACTAGGCATATATCCAGTGTCGCGGTGAACTTCCCACACATACATGAAACAACACCCAGACTTAGAACAACAATTTGTGGATCACATAAAGTGTTGTCCCATGTGGGGATCGAACCCACAACACTCAAACAACAGCGAGCGAGGTGACCTCCTAAACAACCACGCCATCGCCACGCCTACGCCAGTCGATACAAACTTAAACCTCCCACATTATACATATACATAATATACAATAAGAATACATTTCTTTTCGTTCAATCTAGACCTTTCTATTATGTATTTCGTGCTAACTGAAGTATACACTACTTCTGAAACTTAGAAACCACAATCTACTGAATGCCAAGTTAACAAACACGTGACACAGTTTTGCCAATTTCTACGCGTATAGAAACGGTGTCAGTACTTAAAGATTAATTTGAATCTCAAATGTGTAGCGAGCGAATCGCGGATGAGCATTTCTATTCAACAAAACCAAAGTGCAGTCCAACATCGTACGTCATAAATCAATTCGTTCCATTCGGTTAACTTTAGCTAAGTAAGGAAACAACAATTTGCTTCTTGTTTTTTGCATCTTCGGATCTTTATTAAAAAGCGGGCATGTTTGACCTTGGCAATAGCAATATGTAAAAATATGCGAAGCTATTTCAGATTTGTGAGTGTTTCAGATATTTGTGATTAATATTGAATCGAAGCATTATTTATTATAGTCAGGTATGCAGGTTGTCGGCGAGCGCGTTGCGAAGCGCGCTCGCTTCCAGGGAGCAGAGGGAACATGGGGTTCCCACACGGGAGGGGGGGGGGTGTGGTCGGCTACTCGTCTGTAGATGGCCGTCGGGGCACCAGGGACGTCCTTTCTAGGGTATACCTGGTTCCCCAGCTATTAGTACCCGAGACGGCGTGCGGTTTTAGTCGGTTCGAGTCCGACATGCCACCGGTGGTATCCGAGGGGATTTCCGCACGGAAAAAAAAAGGTATGCAGGTTGTATCGACGATACTTCTTTGTGTTATTTATTGAGCATGGTCAGGTAACGCTTATCAATAATGCGAGCGCTCCAAAATTCTCACCAAACAGTTACTCTTAGTGCATCTGTTTATCAGTGATGATATTTCTATTTTCTGAGCCTTGAATGCAACAACTTCTACAAAATAAAACTCAATACTCAAAAAAAATGATTCACAAACAAAAATTTTTTATTAATAGTATGTCACTAAATAGGCAGAGACTTCATCTGATTGATCAGGTGTCTATGTACTCATTAGAACTAGACAACATGTCGAGTCAATACATTAAAGATACAAGAGAATTACAAAGTGAGATTGACCGTCTTAAAGAACAACTTAGTAATATTACCTATAAATATGAAATTTCCCAAAAGCAGAGCAGGGAGCAGGTGCTGGCTATTGGCAGGCTGGTTAACTCCTGTAAATGTAATGATTCAGTGTATTCTATAGACAGCCCCAGGACAGCACATGCTCCTTCCTCGCTGCCACCACAACCTATCAAAACTTTTGTACCTGAATTCAAGGACTCCCATTTACAAACAAACAAATTGTACAAAAATGATAACATAGCAATGTTTAGTGATGAAATTGGAAAGGGCATGGGTCCCTTAATGTTAAATACACAGTTGGGACATTCATTCAGCAATTATTGCATGCCTCACTCATCTTTTAATGATATTATGGAAAAAGTTTTAAATTCCAAATCAGACCACAATGTAAATACTTCATTAGTCATTTTTGTTGGTAACAGGGGAAATGTAAACAAAAAGAAATTCTTAGGCTACTTTGAATCATTGTTAAAGTTAGATGTAAATAAAATTGTATTGTTTACACTTCCTCTTAGCAAAGGGTTGTCGCAGAAGGAAAGAAATGTTAGATATAATTTAAATATAATGATGCACAACCTAACTTGCCAAATAAATGGACCCTATTGTAATAAATTACATCTAATCGACACTAACAAGCTTGTTAGTAATAATATTTCATTGACGAAAGGTAGATATTACCTTTCTAATTATTATAAGAGACAGATAGCAATTTCGCTATCATATTATTTTTCCATTACAGCCAAGAACTTGGCTAAAACTATTGCTTCTATTGAGCAAATTGACATTACCCATAGCGACTTTGCCAATCCGTTGGCAGATATTTCTTTAGACATTAATAAAAATTTAAATGACATACCTAATAATTTACATAATAATGAGATTGACATTTCAAATAATTTAAATTTACTGATAAGACAATAGAGACTACCTCTTGCAATATTAATTTGATCACTAATAGAAAGTTCAATCACAGTAAATTTATTAAAAATAATATGATAAATAATATAAATTTGGTGCATCAAAACATTAGAGGAATGATGGGCAAAGACTTGGAGGTGGAACTGTTCATGAACTGCAATGCAATTGATATTTTTTGTATTACTGAACACTGGCTAAAAGGGGATCAGTTTATGTTCAATTTTGACCACCACCAGGTAGGCAGCTCGTTCAGCAGAAGTACAGCAATACATGGTGGCACTATGATACTCATTAATAAGAAACTTAAATTTAAAGAGCGCTATGACATTGTTAGTTTATCAGTTGAGCGAACTACAGAAATAGCCTGTTTAGAACTAAAAGGTTTCATAGTAGTATGTGTATACAGACCTCCTTCAGCTATGTATGATTGTTTTGAACGTGTTATGGATGAAGTATTAGTTAAAGTAACAAGATCAAAAAAGAAGGTCATCATCTGTGGTGACTTCAATATTAACCTATTGGAAAATTCAAGTATAGTAACCAAGTTCAAGGCACTTTTTCAATCATACAATCTGAAGAACTTGTTCTTGGAGCCTACACGAATCACTGCCACCACTGCCACATGTTTGGACAATATATTTACAGATATTGTTATTAAGGACAAGAAAATAATCAATCAATTACATTCTGACCACTGTGGTCAATTAGTATCTTTCTGTGATAGGTATGAAAAAGTGTCAGAAAAAAGAATTGTGGTGATACCTAAAACCGCAAAGCGTTGTGAAAACTTTAAGGATAAACTTAAAGCTGCTTTTAATAATTCAGTACTCTGTGTAGAGAATAACCCTAATACTTATTATAATAGTTTTTTTGAAACTTTCTCTTCAACATTTAACACCATTTTTACACCAAAAACGCTAGTGGTTAAAGGTAACGCCACATTTAGTGAATGGGCTACCCCTGGCTTACTCAAAAGTAGGAAAAGATTATACGAGCTATACGATGAGAGGAATTATAATAAAAGTGAACAGTTTCATAATTATGTTAAAGAATATTCGAAGCTGTTTAGGAAACTTTGTAAACTGGCTAAGTCTCGTTTTATTAGTTCAAAGATTAAAAGTAGTAATGATAAGATTAAAACCACTTGGAAAATTATTAATAGTGAAACTGGCAAAGATCCAAACCGTGATAATGAATTTAATTTAAACATAAACAATAAATTTATCACATCAAATGCTGAGGTTGCTGCTGCATTTGAGAATTTTTTTACTAACATTCCTGTATCAACTACTAAATCTTTGAACTCCTCACCATACCTTGCAGAATCAATTTTAAAAGAGAATGTTAGAAGTATTGATAGTGAATTTAAGTTCCAATATGTGTCCCCCTTTGAAATTATTAAAGCCTTTAACACTATTAAAGTTTTAAAAAAAAAAAAAAAAAAAAAAAAAAAAAAAAAAAAAAAGGGGGAAAAAAAAAAAAAAAAAAAAAAAAAATTTTAAAAAAAACCCAATTTTTTATAAAAAAAAAAAAAAAAAAAAAAAAAAAAAAAAAAAAAAAAAAAAAAAAAAAAAATAAAAAAAAAAAAAAAAAAAAAAAAAAAAAAAAAAAAAAAAAAAAAAAAAAAAAAAAAAAAAAAAAAAAAAAAAAAAAAAAAAATAGGGGAAAATTTTTTTAAATTATAGAAATTATATTTTTTTTTAATTTTTTTTAATTTTTTTAATTTTTTTTTAAATTTTTCTATAATTAAAAATTACCCCTTATTAAATTTTATACTTAAATATTTAACCTTTTCTACTAAGTATTTATTTATAAAAATTATTTTTTATCAATTCCCCAGTTTTTTAAAAAAAAATTTTATTCACAATAAAATTTTTTTTAAATGCTTCCACAATTTTTTTTTATAAAAAACAATTTTTTCTTTTTAATATTTTATATTTTTATTTATTGGTTTTATTTTTTTATAAGTTTTTAAAATTTTTAAAATTTTTTTAAAAAATAACCAAATTTTTTTTAAAAAATAATTAAAAATTATATTAATTTTTTCCACCTTGTAAAAATTTCCATTTTTTTCCCCTTTTTTTTTTTTTTATTTTTAAAAATTTATTGTAAGGGAAATTAATTTTTTTTAATAAACATTTTTTTTTCAAAACCATTTTTTTTTTAAAACATTTTAAACACCCTTTTTCAAATTTCTTGGTTTATTAAATTTATTTTAATAAAAAAAAATTTAAAAAATATTATCCAAAATAAAATGAAAATATTATAATAAATTTTTTTTTAAAAACCCATTTTGGGTTTATAACATAATTAATAATTTTTATTTAATTTATAATATTCCCTTTCCATAAAAAACCAATTATTTTTATAAAAAAATTTTTTTTTTTTTTTTAATTTAATTTTTTTAACCCCAATTTAAAAATATTTTTTGTAAAAAAAGTTTGGGCATTTATAATTTCAATTTTTTATTGGCAGAAATTTAAAAATAAATATAATACATGGCAAGTCAATATTTTTTATGAAAATGTAAAATATGTTCACAAAAATAAAGATAGCTTTTTGAAAAAAAGTGATGTACATGCCATAAATACCAGAAATAAAAATAAATTTGTTGTACCCGCCTCTAGGCTCCAAAAGATAAACAAGTCTTTTCGAGGTCAGTGTGTCCGATTTTATAATAAAATCCCAAATAATATTCAGGAGTTGAGTATTAACAAATTTAAATCCGCAATAAAACGTGGCTTGTGCCAGAGGGCCTACTACTCGATTGTGGATTACATGGAGGACAAGAATGCTTGGGATTAATTAGCGCAGGCTATTTCTTTCTTAAGTAAAAATGTGGTGTGGCTAGTATGTTTTTTATTATTTTTTCTATTTTTTATGTTTCACTTCATTTTCTCTTGTATTCGTTTGTTCTTCTTAATCTTGTTTTCTCTTCGTTGTTTTTTCACCTTTAAGTCCTTAATAACGGACATACTAGCACACATCAAAACAATGTTGTGATATATTTAATAGTGCCATTGTATCTACTTGTGAATTGCAAAAGAGTGGCCATGAGTTTGTTTGCCCTTTCTTCTCATAAGGCTCAACCCCTTGGAAACGGGCGGTTGTAGATCGGCACAGGCATGGATTTTGTATGGGTTTGATTTTGTTAAATTTATTTGGTTACTATTTGACAAAACAGAGATTGTTGCTTTTGTGTGTGTTGATCTATGACTTTAGAGTCTACATGGAAGACGATTTCAAACAATTTTGAAAATTTTATGAAATAAAGAAAGTTTGAGTTTGAATAAAGTAACTCACCTTTCCTTATGTGTTAATATTTAGAAAAAAGATATGAATAAATAAGTCTCTTTAAAGAGACAACTCCCGGACAACAATTGGTAGATCACACAGTGTCGTCCCATGTGGGGTTTGAACCTACAACACTCGGCGAAGTAGGAAGCGGCGTGGCGACCGCTTAAACCACTACGCCATTCGTCAGTCATTCAAGTAAAGGTTATTTATAATATTTTCCGTTTTTTTTAATTGATTAAAAGTACAAGAAAGTAGAGAACAGCGTCCTTTTCTGAAATCATTAAAAAAGGACAGATTTTCGAATCATTTGTATTTTTTTTTATTTATAACGTAGTGACTCCGTCTTTTACAAAAAAATACGTAAAAATTCCACCTAACATACCATCAATAAGGATGGAAAATTAAAAGAATTAAGAATACAGTTTATAACAATATATCATGATGTAAGCGCAAAACTAGTTTAAAAATATGTTAAAATCGATGTATCACTTATAGTATGTATGCAAAAAAGACTGGTTTACTCGAATGCTCAAACATTACTTAACGTATCAAGTCAAGGAGATACCTTGATTACGAATAGCTTTAAATTCTCGTCTCATTTGTTTTTCAAATCGATTGAACTTGCAAATTATGATATTAGTTCAAAATTAAGTGTACTTATTATATTATATTATTCAGCACTAACATAGGAGAATAAAAACAATATAAGTGGGTAGTAGTAATCTGAAAAACATCATTTTATTAACATACCACTTTTAAGTTTAACTGTTACGGCAGGGTCCGTATTTGAAAATACAAGCTGACTTGGTAGTGTAGTACGGTACGTAACTGAAGTCCATAAGGCCTCAGGTTCGATTCCCGGACTGGGCAAAATTTTATAGGTTATAAAGACAGTTCCTGGTAGTAAAATATCAAAATCGGTCCAGCCGTTTGGAAGCAAACAGCAAATTACCTGAAACAAACAGACATACAGACAGACAAAAATATTCAAAGGGGTTTTATTATTTTGACATTACAAACAGATACTACGAACTATAGATTGAGAAGAATACGTAAGACACCCCAATAACATGTTTTCTTTTTCAATGTTTGCTTAAATTGCTTTTAAGTGGAAACTATATGCAAGGACAATGCTACGTAATGTTTAAAATATGTAAAAAGTCCACGAAGACCTGCGTCGAGAGATTTGCAGCATTGTTCTATTCACTTTTATGATTCTATTTAATATATTCATTTAAATTAATTAAGTTGGTTTTCATTTATCTCAAGAATATGAAGAGATACTTTGTAGAATTAAAACCGTACTTACTATAAGTAATGTATTCGCACTTTTATTAAATAAAGCTAAAAGCAAAAAGTATCAGCTTTCATTTGATGTCGTACTGTCTCTGTACACAAACAGAATAAGGCTTAATATGTAAATTTAAAAAAAATCATGCATATATTTTTTAACTTACATTAAAATTATAACAATGTTTGTATATTTTTATTGATTACTGGGATGTTTCCGGAGTTGTGTTGGCGTACAGTTGTTAGAAAGTACATAATCACTATTTTACCAAAAGTCTAGTAAAATTAAAACTGCTTTTTCCTCATTCAATTCTTGATGTCTATCCTAGTTGTATCTCCAATCATAGGATGGACATAGGGTACACGATCGACCCTGTTCCTTTTGAACTCCTTCAGCTTCTTTTCCCAACCCAGGTTTGCTTAAGCTGAGTCAAGCTGACTAAGGGATATCCCTTATCTCTCTCTCTCTCTCTCTGTATCGCTCTCTCGCCCTATCTTTTTTTACATCAATTGGCATTCTTTCTTGGCCCCTTCCGGTCTGAAAACGATTTCGAAGATTGATTGGCGTCAGCCAGGTGGCTAGCCATAAAAACCAACAATCCTTTGCAATGTTATAAATTGACAGACACCAAATAAAATTGCGGAAAGGACAATAATGATGATAAATTCTTGATTCTGAAAATTACATGTAATTTATACAAAACTGATTCCCATGAGTCACCATCGTAGGTTCCTCGAAGTGCTGCGCGTTACATAACCAACAAAAATAACCGGTTAAGAGCGAATAGGGATATGCATGTGCGGGTTCCGTAAGTGGACAAAAATTCCATGTAGATAGTTTGTCTATCTGAGGAATCGATGCCCGATGATTGTAGCAGGTTTTACATAATGATATAGGTTTGTTATCGAAGAAAAAATGTTTTGATTTACTTGCAGAATGTTAAACGACTGTATCTAATAACTGCGTTGACATACAAAGCTGATATTTTACAGTTGCGACATACCGGCAGTATATTATAATATATGTCATGTTAATTTTGACTTGATACCTTCTCATGTTCTTAGAAAAAAAGAATCCCCTGTGTGAGGTCCGTCTGACTGTCAACAGCCGCCAGATGGACATCACACAAGGGTCCCTTTTTTCCTTTTGACGAACTTAACCCTAAAAATCATCAACTATAAAAAGCGTACTTAAAATTACGTGACGAGATATGAATTACTATCATTATGTTCAGTGAAAACAATTTGTCACGAAAGTTTCGTTTTGTAATGATTATAGATTAGCATTACACGCTCTGTTAGCGCTCTTTTTATAAATACTATAGATACACAAATTATTCGATTTGATTGAATTAACATCGATTCATCGCGATCGGATAGAAATGTCAGAATGATTTACAAAATTCGTTCGAGAAAATTAATCTGTGAATTAGGCAAATGCTTACTACCATGTCGATTGTGTATTATTACAACGTTTTCTAAAAAGGGTTCCTTGGAAATGTTACCAGGGTTTCCGCGAAATTATTGGTTTTTTGAATAAATTAACTTATTTCTGCAATGTCTGGCTTTTTACGTTGTCAGGCACTGCACCGACGCGGACGATGGGATGTGAAATGTGCAATGCTTGCCAACCATTACTTCGTCTTGTTAGTAAATTAAAATAGTAGTATTTCAAAGCTTTTTTTAACCAACTTGGTAAATGAGGAGGTTCTTAAGTCTACTGAATTTTCCTCGTTGCCTCAGAACTCCATAATGTATAAAACAATTTGGTCAATTTTATTGTGTATACCTACTTCCTGTTTAGTGCCGTTCAGGAGAAAATCATCAAACACCACCCCAAAGAATCGAAAATAAAAGAATGTTAAAAAAAAAGTTCGGTAATTTATGTACATATTGTATCGTTACTTTTCACTGAGTGATGGAAGTTACCAAAGCCCTCCTCCCTACTCCTTATTCTAGGGGAGGGACTCAAAGAGCGGCTACGTTCTTTTGACTCTTGAGTTCCAGGTGTCCATGGGCGACGGTAGTCACTTACTATCAGGTAACACGTCTGCTCGTTTTTCCCCTGTAACATAAAAAAAAACAAGCTTGCTTTAGACTACACGACTGAAGTAAAACTTCTGGGCTATGAGAGAACGAGAGAAAGAAAATGTGTGCTCGCATCTCTCTCTCTTGCCCCTACAGTAATATACGAAACGAAACTTTTTTTCTATCTTCACTAACTTATATCTCCCTCTCAACTTCCGTTCGCCTCGCCCGATCACACTTTTCGTAACGCCCTCGTTACGCGTTCACCAGCTTACTCCCCAAGTCAAGCGTGCGTAAAGAAGTTTTACTTAAAAAAAAACAGCTTAATAAAATTAATCGTGATGTAGGCGCATTGAAATCAGTACCTAGTTTACTAGCTTTTGCTTACGCCTCCGCCCGTATGTTAGTTATCGCGGTAAAAAGTAGCCTCTGTCTTTCCTCAAAGAATCGAACTATCTCCATACCAAATTTTATCTAAAACAGTTATGCGGTTATTGATTCCCCATACGAACTTTCACATTCTTTTTTCATCCCCATAAAGAATAGTTTCCGAGGTAAAAACTATCCTATGTCCTTTCATGGGACTCAAAACTATCTCTATACCAAATTTAATCCAAATCGGTTCAATGGTTTAAGCGTGAAGAAGTAACACGCAGACGGACCGACCGACAGACACTCGCATTTATTATATTAGTATGGATAATCAACAGCTTTTAACAGTCGATTGCTGGACATAGATAGGCCTCTCCTTAGAAAGGAGATTTTGACCTACTATACCACGCTGTCCAGACGGGCTGGTACAGGGTTGGTTTCAAGTTTTCCTTCTCTTTGCGGTGTCGTTTTCCAGCGTAGTTTGCTCCTTTAGTCGGCTCTCACGACACCTGCGTGATAAATAACGGTGGTGAAACTCCGGTGTTCTTAATCCGTCACCACACGGACAATTTACGGACCACACGGACTTTATTAAAATGTAATTATTGTAGCTCATTTTGCATTTTTTGTTCATTATGCACATATTTAGTAAATAGCTTCTGAATATCGGTGGTACTAAAACACCATTGCATTGTTGGCAATGCTTTTAACATAAGAATTTGCCTTTTAAAAAGCAGCATATTATGTATGTATGTTACTCAAATTATTGGAGCATACAACATAAACAAAGATTAAATTTTGGTTTAAATGATAAATAAATAGTCACAGTAGTTCTAATTAAACAATACTTTAATTCTTATCATATAATTATTTAATTAAACAGTACTCAGTAGCACTTTTGAAATAATTACAATTGTTCTCTAACTGCCTCCCTTGTAGATATTACGTTGTATTAGACTTTATTAAACTGTTGTATTATCGTATGTTTAAATATTAAATAATAATAATATATTTTCACGCATTTCACACACGGCCGTTTAATCCCAAACTAGGTAGAGCTGTACTACGGTAACCAGACTGCTAATTCCCGGATCCCTCCTATTACAGGCGCAGAGTGGCACACCGTGTGGTTTTAGTTAGTCCGATTCCGACACACCACCCCGCCGGAAACCCCGGTGGGGTGACGGACCGAGGGGGTTTCCACACGTTAAAAAAAATAGTAACCAGACTGCTGATAAACGTACTTATATATTTCTAAATACATACATATTATACTCATAGATAAAGTATACCCAGACACAGAACAAATGACCGTGCTCATCATACAATTATTTATATTATTTATATAGGTATATACTATATATATATACCATACAATCCGTGTGGTGACGGATTAAGAATACAGTGTCACCACCCCTATTCATCACGTGGGTGTCGTAAGAGCCGACTAAAGAAGAAAAACTAAAAATAAACCCTATAAAAACCCGTCTGACCAGCGTGGCCAAAAACCTCCAAACCTCCTTTCTGAGTTGAGGTCTATGTCCAGCAGTGGACTATTAAAGGCTGTTGATTATGATGATGATGGTCATGACGCAGAAACAATGAGATATCAATTTGCCCGAACCTGACACACAGCTTGGGCCTCTTCGAGATTTATTAGACCATTTTTTATACATGTTTGCCGATTACGAGTATTTTTAAGGGGGCCTTTCTACAGTGTACTGCCAGAAAATATTATGTTTCATTGAGGCCTGCCCTCACAGGCTCATCTAGTTATACACTCTTTTAGTCATAATTTTAGTAATTTGCATGTTGGCAAAGATTAAATGACTAAAAAAATAAATGAAATATATTTTGTGTAAGTTACAAGAAAATTACTTTCTCGACATTCACCCTGAGCCCGCAAATATTAATTTTGCAGACACCAAGCGGCACTAACTTTGACTTTTGTGTGAAAACATACTACTGCTAACTTACCTATTGTGTGGTACAGTTTCAATGCAAATTTTTGATAACTGTCTTACTCTACAGTTATTTAAATTTGTTCCATGCAGTAATAACGGTAAGGAACTAACTATGAAGAAAATTGTTAGTGTGATTGACTCTTATTACACTTATACGGATAGGATACTTAAATAGGTACGTATTTTCACTTTAACCAATCAATCTGTTTTTTTTTCTTTTTTTTTTTAGAAAATGAAAAAGAATCAGCCTATCACAGGCCACATAGGCCTCCTAGGACAAGTCCGGATATCTTAATTAATTAAAGTCCCCGCATCCCTCCTATTGAAGGCGCTTAGTGGTACACCGTATGGTTATAGGGTAAAGCCGCGATAGATGCCGCACTTTTTGAAATGGTCTCTTAATTTAAAAAAACATTTTTTTACTATGAATAATCTTTATAAATATAGCTAGTTTAATCTTTTACATTACATTATGACTTGTTTTTGAACTAACAGTTAGTTTTTTTTCAGATTTTAACTTTTCGCAGACCAATTTATTTGAGGATAGATGCCCACCTGTATGGACAGATGCCTTAAAATGATTTAAAATGTTCAGAAGATAATTCTAATATGACACGCACAACCAGAATTAAACTTAAACATTTGTCTAACAAAAACATTAATATATGAGTTTTAACGTGAACAATCATACCTATTTTAACATTAGGGAATAATTATTTAAAATTTGCCACCACTCTTACGACATCCTCGGGTTAAATAGTGTCGTAAGAGTCGATTAAAGAAATATATCAGGCAGATAATTTCACTGGAAGAGAAGGAAAACTTTTAATCAAAATTTGTACTAACCCTAAGCCTAGACGTCTACATAGTAACGGTAGGCCGCACTCCCCGCAATGTTTTGAAGCCACTTTTACTTCATGTGAGACTTGAGTCCGTAATCCGTCTATAGTGCGTACTGACACATTCATAAACTCTATAAAATGTTAGTGAGCATTAGAATTAATGCAATTCTCATAGCCTCTTATTAAGAGCAAGTGTTAGTTGTAATATGCAAATAACACAGTAATTGTAAATGTTGTTGTTGTATATGTATGTCGAGTAAAATCAGTTTTTTCTTTATTAAACCTTAAAACAGGAGACTATTTGAGAAACCATAAAATGTTGTGGTATAAAAAATCTTGTCTGTGTGATAATTATATTTTCCTATTGCGATATTACTTTTAATTTTAGTTTTACAAGCAAATACAAGACTTAAATATAGTAACTAATCAAATTGTCAGGTTTAAATAACAATGTGTATGTGCGATACGTTAGAGTGCGACTAATCGATTTGCCGATTCGTGTTCGTACCGAAGACGCAAATCAACCCACATCTACAAAACGCTTTAGAGGAGTTAGCAAGAGTATACAACAAAAAATGCTAGTATTTTTGAATCCCTACCAATATTTTTATAACTGAAAGATGATTCGGAAAATAAATTTAAATACAAAATTATTTTTTAAGGCAATTAATTTATTAAAAGATAATTCAGAAAGTGATGTAGAGAAAGTGAGCGGCAATTTTTTCATCAGTATTTATTATCCAAGCATATTAATATAAACCTCTTTATTAAATTATTCTTGAAGAGATTTCAGAGTATCCATTTCATGACAACTTTAACTTAGCGATAATATAATCAGACGATTTCTTAATCACTTCCCGAGAGAAAGACATTCAAAATCTGTATCCTCGGCATTTTATCGCTTATATAATCATTGAACGATGCACTTAGTGTTCAAACGCAATTAACAAGTTATTTTAAAAGACTTTTGTACTTATAGTAATTTTCCTTTATATTGTTTCAGATTTTCTTCTCAGCGTGCGAAGATCGCCTGACGAAAACTAATCATAAACACAGCGGCCTTATGCTTCTAACAATGAATGTGTCACTTAGTAAATCCCACAAATTGAATAGTTAGAAAACATCGTAAAAACCAATTAGTGCTTGCAATAAAATATGTGACATAAGGCCATCTAGCGGTCGCTCAGTGAACTTCTTAGTGAGTGAAAGTGGTTTGAAATATCAAAATGAAGTTAAATTTGTTTAAGCGGTCTATGATCTTTGCTACTTTTTTCGGTTCGTGTTTGTGTATTGCTTTAATTGTTGCGTCATTGGGCACAACACATTGGATTGATGCGAGAGCGCGAAGGACTTCAAATGCCCTTGAATCCGATGGCAGGATTAGCTTCGGTTTATTTGAAGGGCAGAAGGAGCTCAACTTCGGATACGGGTTGAGGAATCGTAATTTTAGTGGTAAGTTTTTTTAACATTTTCATTTCATCATGCCTGTAAAATATCATACAATGTTGTAGGGGCTCAAGTATTAGTTTTAGGGCTTTGACTAAATGCTGGCCCATCAATGACAATCAAGTATTTTTTATTGTAATAAGACTTATTTTAATCTTACGAGAATTATTTTAAATTTAGTAATAAAGTGGTATTACATAATAAAGTATGTATTATATATACAGGGTTACAAGAAAAGTCGTGCTAGATCCGTTAAGGGCGTGGAGTACCCATCATTTCTGACATATTTCACTATGAAACACCCTACCCTAAACTTAACCCTTTTCGAGATAATCGTCTTTTAATTTTTTTATTGAAATTTGCTGATTTTTAGGCTACTACATTTATTTTTGTTTATTTTGTGTATCTTATTATTATTATTTTTGCATTTTTACATGTGTAATAAGCTGCTTTAGGACGTCAGTTATTAAAATAGTTCATAAGTTAATTGAATAGATCGTAGTAGACAAGTGAAAGTAAAGAAATAAAAAAAAATATTAGAAAATTATTTTTCTCTAACGGATATCTAAAAACAATATTATGGTAATTGTTCGGCAGATTTTTAACAGTTCTAACGGTCCCGCGCCTATTGTCCTTCAAGTTAAGACGCACCAAGCGAGCGAGACAAGTGACGATTTATGTAGGTGCGAATGAAAGAAAAAATGTGTAGAGACCGGTTAGGGCTGGGAATACAACAGGGGGCATTGTTTGGTTGTCACTAGTTGTCAGTCTGCTTTTGTGCTTCGTACATAGTAGATGTGATATCGTTTTGCTCTTTTACTCGACTTGGCTGTGATTCTGGACTATTTCTTCTGATTTGTGACTACTGTGCTTGTTAACCGGACTCTGGTTTGTACCTGTGATACGGAAGTGTTGAAGATGACGTCCTACGCACCTGAGGAATATGCTGATATGCTTATTTGTTACGGATACTGCGATTGTGTGTCTGCGCAAGCTCGCAACGAATACATAACTCGCTACCCTGGTCGTCGAGTGCCGGATGTGGCCGTTTTTGACAGAGTTTATCGAAGACTTCGAGAAACTGGCTCTGTTTTGAGACGAAATACAGACATGGGAAGACCACGAATTGACGACGAAGAACAGGACAATGAGATAGTGCAACGCTTTCGAGCGGATCCGACTACTTCCACTAATATTGTTGCCCGTGATCTGGGACTTTCGCAATGGAGAGTGTGGTTTACAGTGCATACTGCTGGCCTATACCCGTACCATTACACGCCGGTACACGTTATTGAAGAAGGAGACCCCGCGAGAAGATTGGACTTTTGCAGATTTAAGCTAAATGCTGACGTAGAAGACCCAGATTTTCTAAGAAATATCTTGTGGACGGATGAGTCCAAATTTGATAAAGATGGCATAACTAACTATCACAACGCCCATTACTGGGCCCCAAAAGAACTAAGGAATCCCAATAAGAAAAGAGTGAAGGGGTCCCAACGAAGATTCAGCGTGAATGTGTGGATGGGCATTATCTCCAATCATTTGATTGGACCTTACTTTCTCCCGGATAATCTAAATGGGGAAAGCTACGAAAATTTCCTGAGAGCAGACTTGAGTGATTTGCTGGATGATCTGCCACTCAACCTGATCAGGGACATGTGGTTCCAACACGATGGCTGCCCTGCCCATTTCAGGAGAAGTGTCAGAGACTGGCTGGATACAAATTATCCAAACAAATGGATAGGACGAGGTGGGCCGTTGCCATGGCCAGCAAGAAGTCCGGACCTAACCCCCATGGATTTTCATGTGTGGGGGTGCATGAAAAGTCTTGTGTACAGCGAGCCGAATCCAGTTTCGTCTGTGGAAGACCTACGAGAAAGGATTGTGGATGCAGCAAATAAAATGAGGACCACGTTGACCACTGGAGTAGTGAAGACTGGTCTCCGTAGAAGGATGCGACAATGTATCAGAAATAGAGGCGGCCATGTTGAACATGAACTGTAGAATAAGAAAAAGTTGTGTGAAAACCTTTAATAAATGACATTTCATGCTTAACTATTGTTTTATTTTACTTTTTTGGGCTAAGTATAAATTTTCTTCGCCACTGTCGCCTATGAAACTAAAGTTTTTTCAATGCATTTGAATATAACCTTAGATTATTATACCTCGTTAGATAGCTGATGAAACGTAGATATTTTAAAAAACATCTGCCGAACAATTACCATAATATTGTTTTTAGATATCCGTTAGAGAAAAATAATTTTCTAATATTTTTTTTTATTTCTTTACTTTCACTTGTCTACTACGATCTATTCAATTAACTTATGAACTATTTTAATGACTGACGTCCTAAAGCATCTTATTACACATGTAAAAATGCAAAAATTATAATAATAAAATACACAAAATAAACAAAAATAAATGTAGTAGCCTAAAAATCAGCAAATTTCAATAAAAAAATTAAAAGACGATTATCTCGAAAAGGGTTAAGTTTAGGGTAGGGTGTTTCATAGTGAAATATGTCAGAAATGATGGGTACTCCACGCCCTTAACGGATCTAGCACGACTTTTCTTGTAACCCTGTATAATAGTAAAGTTGTATGAGTAAAAGCTATCTGTTGTATTCCGATTTAAAGAAAAATAGTGCTAGGTATACTCGATAAAAAGTTTGGTTTTTTTCTTTGCTAAGTTTCTGATGCTATGTCTATGACCAAATCCCAGTTGTGCGTTAACACAGATGAAATCGCAGTGACTAAAACCAATCATTTCATCATAGAATTACGATTTAAAAGTAGTAATAATTTACATCATTAGTATCTAGAGTACAAATGCAATAAGGTTTAGATTGCTAATGGCCCAAACTGTAATCACAGAAGATTCAAAAAATCTTGTATCATATTCATTTGCAAACTTCCAGTTCCGTTTATACAGTGTTTTTTTCATTTTATGGCACTAATCTTAAAGACATTAAGAAATATTAAACTATTTTTACAATTACAATATTTTCCTAGCATCTTAAATTTTATAATTAGGACTTGTTTTGATTTACGCTTAACGCTTAAAAAAGAACCTACCTTTTAAAATTTTCGGTAGATATCGTCACAATTATCGTTATCATTGACGTTTGTAATACCTTTTAAAAGTTAAATTATATATCAGTAAATTAACAAAACAAAAATTAAAAAAAGTGTGTGTCAGCTCCGACGCACTACTGGAGTTTACTCCATAAGAACGGGGTCCTTCGATCACTAGATTTGCCTCTTAAATTATTTTTCATACCGTCCCACCATATTTGAAAATCGATTCTTAAGGAGTAAACTCAAAAAAAAATTGTTGTCTCCACTATACAACATGTCTGTTGCAAATCCGTCAAAATCAGCCTTGTGTAACAATTCATACAAACAAAACTGTTTAATCCGTTAAATAAATGCGCTTGTGACATCATTATATTCTTTAAACTCTTTGTTCGAAGCACCTCTGTGATAACTAGACCATCTGAACGGGACCAGGCGTTGCTACATTCGTGAGATAATATCAAGCGGTTGACGTTTTGTAATCTATTGAAAGCTCGGTGCTCTTGCGCAGCTGATGTGGTCAAGCGACAACCGTGTACAATGGCATTTGTTAATTTTTATCTAACTCTAAAAAAAGATGAAGGTTCTTCATTCGGCTGTTTGTTTTTACGTTTGTGATTTCAGAACGCCGCCATTTACAAAAAGTGATTAGCAAATTTTTGTTTTTATTTAAAAAAGGTAAAGTACCCGTTAGGTCCCTATCAATTCATTGGTATTATTCACAATCAACCTAATTATATTTCAGTAAAGTCCGAAGCCGTAGTCACTTTAACTTCAAATGTATTTAAAATTTACTATTATCTAATAATTCCAGTAAAAGCGGGAACACATCCAGCGCGTAGATGGGCATGGTGCGGTACTGCCGGGTTACTAGCCGCCTCACTAGTATCCGCGGGAGGTGCTTGCATACTGGCAGCGCTTGGTTCTGCGGCGAGAGCAAGATGCTCGCCTCGACCTTTACTCGTCAGCAATTCTTTATCTGGTATGTAGTTTTCAGTACAATAAACTTGGCTGGGCTATTTGGTGATCAGCAGTGCCCGGTGCAGTGTCGAGCGCCGTGTAGTTTTAGTCGGTTCGATTCCGACACACCCTGCCACAGGGGTTGTGGGGTGACGGCCCGAGGGGGTTGCCAGACTTAAAAAATGGCTATATGGTGTTTCTATTATCTATAAATATGTATAAAATTACTCACCATGACTGATTGACTGGTGAAAAAGTTCGTCATTTTAAAGTAACCAGACTGCTGATAAAAATATTTATAATAGCAGCCAGGTTCAGTAACCAGTAGACTAAGAAGCATTTTCTTCTATATTTCAGTTCTGTTCAGCCTGGGTGCAATAGCGGTATGGCTAACAGAATACTTTCTAAGACTGCAGTACAATGTGATGTCAGATGAAGATCTAGCGATGACCTGGTCTTCTGACGGCACTGCCGACCTAGGACTTTCTTTTTGGTGAGTATTTGGGATTGTATAACACAAAAGACTGTCTATAATTGTCTTCTTATGAACATTACACATACAGTCGATGAAGCTTCGTGATGTCAGAATAAGGTGTCAAATCGCGATCACATGTTGAACAAAAACAAGTAGCGCTATGCTTTATTTTTGCTAAATTGTCTAAGATTCTCATGAATGTCCTTCGCCCATTACGAGTGGCGAAGGGGTCTGTCGGATTCTTACCCACTAATAACCACCCCGGCCGGGGGAGCGAGAACCGCAATTGCATTCTTCCGCCACCTCGCATTGACCCGTCTCACCCAAAACGGGTCTCGTCACCCGTTGCGAGACTGCTACCCTTCGGCAGTCCAAAAGCTCACAAGGAACACTCTACGCTGCCTCTTGTGCCAGCTCCAAAATTCATAAAACAACAGAAGAGTTCCTGAAAAATCTATTTTGAAGATGACAGCTAACATCCACATTGGCTTATCACCTTTTTTATTTTAATTTATTTTATTCAATGCTTTATGCACATAAAAATGTACAAAGGTGGACCTAATGCCATAGGCATTCTCTGCCAGTTAACCTTGGGGTGGTGTAGAAATAACTCATTAGGTGCATTAAACCTGAACACATAAGTTCCAAAGTAAATATAACGAGACATAACTAAGAAAAATACGAAAAGATAAGCGAAAAAATGGGGATAGAAAATAGGATGAATATATATTCATATCCATTAAAACTTTCTTACATACATACATACCTACAAAGATACTAGAAAAAACATTTTTGCCTAAATCCCTTCGAAAACCGACATGCTGTCTCGGGTGCCAGTAGCTGGGGCCCAAGTTTAACCTAGAAAGAAATCCCTAGTACCCCGACGGACCCTGGGCCTGATCACAGGCCTGCGTTTATCGAGGACGGAGGTCGTTCATAACGACCGCAAAATAAAAATATACATTTGTGGAAGAACGGAGGAACTCCGACCAGGCGAGGTGATCATCACCTTGGTCTATGTTTCATAGTATATGGAAGTCGCCACTTCGAAACTCGGCCAATAGTATATACTTTCACATGACTTAATATATTTATTTAATTCCAGGCTGGTAGTGGCAGCAAGTATCGCCGCGTTCGTCAACAACGTTTGTATTCTCATCGCTATGTCGGACGGGCGGGACGTCGACACAATAGCGCCTGCACTAGAAGAGAAAGTGAATGGAGCTATCATGCTTTATTAACAAACAATAATTATTGGAGGTCTTGAGAATTCTTATGATATCTTCTTCGTACCTGGGAACAGTTTAAAAGTAAAAAAGGAGAACGAAATAGTATGAAAAATAATGGTGATTTTTGTACGAGTATGGGACTGCCCTCTTGGTCTAGTGGTTAGTGACCTTGATTGCTAAGCCGGAGGTCGTAGATTCGATTCCCACCCAGGATAAATAATTGTGTGATGAGATCATTTATTCCATGTCTGTGTGTAATTTATCTAAAATATGAATGAATTTGGAAATATGTATATAAGTATGTTCATCAGCAGTCTGGTTACTTTAGTACAGGCTCTGCCTAGTTTGGGATCAGACTGCCCTGTGTAATATAATGTGTGAAAAATAAGAAAGTGGCTTATACAGATGGATTAGAGTGTTAGCAGCTAATATTTATTTTTTGTTGAATCCATTTCTATTTCATTCAGTATGACACAGTCCTGTCGTATGAATAAATTTAAGTAGCAAGAAGGCTGAATGTTAGATCTAAGCTAATGAATATCTAGTTACTAACGATTCCGTCCATTTTTTGATATTCTATTATTAATATAAGAAAATAATGATTCATGCTTTTTGTACAATATGTGTAGAATAAGTGGGCCCTATACTTAATGCTCACCTGTTAATATTTTCCTTTATATTTTTAATTCAATACCTCATAATGACAATATATTTGTATTTATAAGTAATTTTATACATTTTAACTTGAGCGGTGTTTATGATTTATGTCTACCGTGGTCGCAAATTTCTCGACGCAGAAATTTCATGTGTGGTTTGCGGCCTCAGTTACGTATTTATCCGTACTACATCCAAATGTTTCAGTATAGTAATAAGTTTTAGTGTGATTACTTTATAATAATTATTTCTTAGAAAAATAACTTCTACAGGATTGATGTATTTTTTAATAAGCGCGGTAAGAAGACTTATTCATGATTGAACGTTATTTTATGTTTTAAATGCATTTTAAAAACTGAAAATGCAAGCTTTATCCTCTTAGGCTGAAATGTTCAAAAATACACAATCGTAAGTGAAATTCTAAGTGTGTGAGCATCAACAGCCTTTTATAGTCCACTTCTAAAAATAGGCCTCTCTTTAAAAAAGGATGTTTTGGCCTTCTATACCACGCTGGTTGGTATAGGCTCTGTTTCAGGTTTTCCTTCTCTTTGCAGCGCTGTTATCCTGCATAGTTTGCTCTTTTAGTTGGCTCTAACGACACCCATGGTGGTGACACTCTATATTCTTAATCCGTCACTGCACAGGGCGAATATACTTGTTTAAAATAAATTGTTTTGTCTGAATCATTAGGTACATGTAATATCTTAAAGTACAGCCTGAATTGTCCCACATTATCAATTTAATATTTTCATTGTTTGAATATTTTAAAATCAACATTAAATATAAATGATTTGACAATAATCAGGTATGATAACACACAAAAATGTACCGCGTCTATCGTTTTAACCTTTTAATAAAAATTGATTTCACTTGTCAGTCATCTGATTGACAAGCCATTAAAGATCGAGATAAAATTTGAAACAGTTTTTTGTAACAATATTTTTAACATAATGTTGAGCTATTTCTTGTCTCACCTGAAACTGTCAACAAATTTTAAACATTAATTTGCAAGTTCACGAATCCACAAGCTTATTGAGTGACTTACGCCGTGTTAGTTTTATTTGTTAGCCTCCTGTGTGTTCCATTAGTAAAATTATATATAAGTTAGTTTCATATATTTATTGATAAGTAATATATTTGAAATCACTGATTAAAATTGTAACATCAGTGCACCTACCTTACAAGACTTCTACACCACCCAAAAGTTGGCTGGTAGAGAATGCCCATGGCATTTAGTTCACCAATTTACAGAGGTGCATAAAGATGTACAATAAATAAAAGTAGCGGAGTACTACTCTTCTATTCTGTAAAGTTTTTTCTAAAACAAATAATTCTTTTTATTTATTTATACTTCATTATAAGTTTCAGTTACCTTTCATTACAAGTCACCGACAATGACGGTGCATGTCTTAGCGACTTCTTTTTTGTCTTTTATTACCTATCATTAAAATCACATATTAATTTGTTAACGTTTTTTATGCTTCTTCTGAAGCTTTCAACTTGAAACAGAATGAGAAGAACTCTCAAAAAACTCAGTCAGACCTATTCCATATTTGTTTATAATCTGTTAAAACCGTCATTCCAAGAAAATGAAACAATTAATCACCAAATAACGTTCAAATATGGTATATAGTGGTGATGGGGATTATAATTATTATCCATCCAAAGGTTAAAGTATATCAGCACATTGTATTTTTAATATTAGTTTGTGCCATTAGGTTAAAACACCTTTATGTATTAATTCCATATATATCAATAGGTATAATAACTTTGTATTATTATTTTATTAATAAATAATGATTGATTTGTTATATTGGTTTTATTTTTCGATTTACATATGACTACCGAATGTTTTACACTAGAATAGTGTTATGGTATAATAAACAAACAAAAACTCAATTCTGCTAATTTAATATTGTATTAATAGACTGCCGATGGACTGTCGTCAGAATGGTTTTGTTCTCCCGATGATTTGTCAGTAATTTTAGTGACAAGTCATCGGGAGACCATTTCATTCATTTCATCACATGTCGTCGATGTCTTTGTAATAGTTTGGTAAATGGTAGATTTTAATATTTTAAGAATATTATATATTTAATTTGTCAGATATGGCAACGTTGTGGGCAACATATGGCAACATTATGTTAGTAGAATACCAATATTTTGACCGATGTCAATGGCATCTCAATAGCGTGTCAATGAAATGACAGTGGCTTGTACGTTAACATAAAATACCAGAATTAAGGCCCTGACGACTCACATCATTCACTTCAAAGACTTGCAACTTAAGAGACATAAGTGCGTTGACGCTCTTTGAGCCTCCCCCCTCTGCAGATTTTGAGGCGAATGGTAGGAGCCTCTGGTAATTTCGTTCTGTCACTGATGTTTACTTCAGGGCATGGGTCTACTCGTTCCTTTTACATTAATTCCCATCGGTGGCAGATCCAAGCCCTTCCTTCTGGAACTCGTGCATTCTGGTCTCTGAACATTACATCACAGAAAATCTGTAGCCAATCCTTTCCACCCCTGCAGATAAGAGATAATTCGTTGGCCTTAGATGCCAAGGAGAAAGCCGATCTCCTAGGCAAACACTGCATCTCTGGATGCCGTAAAGCAGTCTTTTCCGCCTACATTCATAGGTCGTGTGGGCCCGATGGAATCTCTTCTATCGTATTGAAGACGTTGCTCCGTAGTTGGCACCGGTTTCTACGCGCCTTTTTCGACTCTCCTACTCCCAAGGCGTCGTCCCGAACTTCTGGAAGGTAGCGTTTGTGCACCCGATCCCTAAAAAAGGTGACCGCTCTGACCCGTCCAACTACAGGCCTATATTCATAACTCCTTTGTTCTCTAAGATTATGGAATCCATAATCAACTGCCAGCTCCTTCGGTACTTAGATGATCACCAGCTACTCAATGACCGACAATATGGTTTTCGCCGGGGTCGCTCAGCTGGTGATCTCGTCTTTCTAACACACCGGTGGGCACAGGCGATCGAGACCAAGGGAGAGGCTTGTGCGGTTAGTTTGGTCTGGCATAGGCGCTTCACTCCGAGCTGCCTTCCTTTGGGCTTGCCGAGAAATTGTGTAATTGGGTCACCAGTTTTCTTGCGGACAGAAGCATTAAGGTCGTTGTCGACGGTGCATGCTCCGACCTGAAATTCGTAAAGGCTGGTGTCACACAAGGCTGTGTGCTATCACCCACACTGTTTCTTCTGCATATCAATGACATGTTGAAAACTAGTAGCATCCATTGGTATGCAGATGATAGCACGGGAGATGCCCTTTACAATATTTCTCGGGAAAACGTCATCGAGAGTCGAAACAAACTTGTGTCTGAAATTGAAACTTTCTTACCGGAGGCTTCTCATTGGGCCGACTAAATCTAGTCCAGTTCAACCCAAAAAAGACTCAGGGCTGTGCGTTCACCGCAAAGAAGATACCCTTTGTCGTATCACCTCGGTTTCAGAGCACCTCCCTAACTGCTTTAGCCAGCATAGTAATCCTAGGCATCGACATATCGAGCGAAGTTCAGTTTCGGGGTCACTTAGAGGGTAAGGTCAAATTGGCCTCAAAGAACCTCAGTGTGCTGAACAAATCGAGGCAGTATTGCACTCCGGCTCACCGCCTTCAGCTCTATAAGGAGCAAGTCCAGCCGCATATGGAATACTGTTCTCGTCTCTATGCAGGGACACCTCAGTACCAGCTTCTCCCTCTGGACCGCATCCAACGAAGATCGACTCGAATAGTCGATAGTCCAAACATCTCCGATCGGCTCGATCCCTTGGAGTTACTGTGAGATGTGGCTTCACTCTGCATTCGCTATATCTTATTTAAACCTTTATGTATCATGGAGAGTGCCCATAGGAATTGTTCGGACTAATACCAGCCGCAACTTTCCGCCATCGTTCCACACGGAAAAATTTTCATCATCATCACCTGGATAGTTGGCGTTCCACTACTGTGTGCTTTTCGAGACACTTTTTGCCCCGCACAACCAATCTGTGGAACGGGTTATCGTCTGCGGTATTTACGGACCAATACGATCTTTAAACCTTCAAGAAAAGATCGTACTCCTTCCTAAAAGGCTGGCAAGACGTTTGTGACTCCTGAGTTGCAGACATTCATAGGCGGCGATGGTCACTTTCCATCAGGTGACCCGTCTGCTCGTCTGCCCCCTCTAACACAAAAAAAAAATTCCCCACTCAGGGCGAGTTTGTGAGTAAGCCGAAGCATGGTTTTCTACGTTTATAATTTACGTGGGTACCTATGTGTTAAAAAGGTATACAATTTTTGACGGGCCTGTTGGTCTAGTGGTCAGTGACCTTAACTGAGAAGCCGGAGGTCATAGGTTGGATTCCCAACCAGAACCAATATTGTGTCATGAGCACCGTCATTTGTTCTGTGTCTAGGTGTAATGTATATAGTAGACTTGCAACGAATAGTATATTCGGCAGTATACCGAATACCGAATATTCGGCGAGGCCCCTGACCGAATAGCCGAATATTAGGCAAAAGTATTCGGCTGGATTTTAGCGCCAAAAACTTGTACAGACGTGAATTAAATTATGTACCTGTTTTATGTACCAATGACTACTTAATAAATGATTATAAAAGAAATGAGAACCTTACCCTTCTAAATTTTGATTACCACAATAATTCAAATACATAGAATCCTCCATTTTTCCTATTCAGAAGATGATTATGTACCAGTGTTATGCACCAATGACTACTTAAATGATTATAACAGAAATGAAAATATGAATATATACGTAATCAATCGATTTTAATTTTTCATTTTACCAATTATTTCTCAATGACAAAATATATTATTTAAGTATTCGGTATTCGGCCGAATAATATGTAGATATTCGGTATTCGGCCGAATATAATAAAAGCAGCCGAATAGGCCGAATACCGAATAGTAACCGAATATTCGTTGCAAGTCTAGTATATAGTAATAAATAAGTATAACTATCAGCAGTCTGGTTACTACAGTACAGGCAGTGCCTAGTTTGGGATCAGACTGCCGTGTGTGAGATGTGTTAAATTACTTTTATTTATAATTCTGATAGAATTAAAATTAAATATACATACAAAGTTATACATTTTCAAAGCGGTGTACTACAGTGCGTGGTGCAATTAACATTAATCTTAATTTTTATATGGTTAAAGTTCTTTTTGATGAAAAGGATATTTAGAGTAAGCAATCTGTTCTACTTAAAAAAGAGTAAATAATCTTTGTTATGCACAAAAAATCAAAAGCAGATTCCAAGTTTCATTTTAAAAAGCTTTTCCTTTGAAAGTATTGAACAACAACAGTGATAAACGCGATAGAGTAGATATATTCCGTTTGGGCTTTGCATCGGAATCTAGTTACAATTTAAGGTTGATGGTTTGTTGACGCGGAGCGGTGTTTCAAGTAGCTATTTAAACATGTATTACACAGGTAGAAACTGACTCAGAACTGAGGTAACTGACATAGCTCATCGAATTGCAGGCCGAAGTGACAATTCGCTCGCCACTTAGCCCGCAAAACCGGTAACATTTGATGTAAACCTGATATTTTCACATTACAAACAAATACTCAATTTTCATTTATATGTCAAGTCCCATTGTTTACCTCGTCAACTAATCTTACATCGAGCAGGGGTCTTACTAAGCCCTTTTAGCAGATCTCAAATTAATAAAAATATTTAGCCCTGAACTGCATCATTGACAAACTAAAAAACGTCAAGTCAAGGTTGCACTTTTTGGTAGATATTAAACGTACATAGCCAGAAGTAGCGAACACTTCTAAAACTATGTAAATTCCGCTACCTCTTATCACTATAACTGCCTTGTACGTGCACAGCCTCTTCTCCGGGAGTGCTATTATTGGCCCGACTACGTTTATACGGCAATTGCGGACTCGGTGCCGCGCTGTCTCGCGAACATTTTTATTTACCTTACAACACACCGTAACAAGAGGATTGAGTTTGTAAACCAAGTGAACTTTCTTCTATGTTTAGGTTTACCAAAGGAACTTGCGAGAATCGTAGGCCTAAATTAGCTAAATATATGCTTTTGGAATAATGGCAGGTCTGGTTTAGAAAGAACAATGCCTTCGAACACTAATCATTAGATTGCAGATAGAAGTAAAAATATTTTTTTCCACCACTTAGAGGTTCCCTTTTCCAGATTTCTATAATAAGAAAGTGAGTGAGAAGGCTCTAGTATTGTGATATTTCTTTGCTCTGTGGGACACACCGAACTTTTAAGATATCACCTTTTTCTTGTCTTTTACTTCTCACCTGTAAATTGATTGAGACTTCAACTTAAATTTACAAGATGATGGGAGAGGAACATTAGAATTGCCGAAGGATTTCCTTTTTGAGTTTAGTTTCCTTTTTTTTTGTTAGAGGGCGCTGACGAGCAGACGGGTCACCCGATGGAAAGTGAGTATCGCCGCCCATGAACGTCTGCAACTCAGGAGTCACAAACGCGTTGCCGGCCTTTTAGGAAGGAGTACGCTCTTTTCTTGAAGGTTTGAATGTCGTATCGGTCCGGAATTACAGCAGACGATGACCCGTTCCACAGATTGGTTGTGCGGGGCAAAAAGTGTTAAATATAAATTTATTCTTCTCCAGGTACTCTGATTTCTTGTGTTTAACCGAACTTAAATTACTTAGATAGTCAGCAGGCCTAGTCATTATTAGATCGAAGAAGAATAAACTTACTTGGCTATCATAACAAAATCCTTACGTTTTTTAAATATATAGACGGTCTCCCCCGCAATCTCTTGCCATAGATAAAAGATATATTTTTTTTTTTATTTATTTATTCATATCGTATCGAGTAACAAAACTCATAGTGTTAGTAACAATTTGACTTATAACTATGTTAGTAAATGAAAAATAAAAACACAACGAAATACAATGACATGAACCGGTACCTAACATGGCACATACATGGGCATTATGCTGCAGGTCCAGCAGAAAGTGTGCAACACCGGTTCACGATCGCGCAATCCATTCGGCTAGCGATCATTTTTAGAATGCTGTTGGTGCTGCCCCGCACCCTGCGTACCAGGGACGCGCATCTCTTACGCATTACTGTATAAAAGCAATCAACGCGGGCTTCTGCAAACATCCCTGAAGCACTACAGAAACGTGGCAACCCCACCAGCACCCTAAACGCGTTGTTATATTGAACTCGAAGGGCGCTGTATGCTTTTAGTGTAAAACGATCCCACAGGCTACACGCGTAGAATGAGGTACAAAATGCACGGAATAATGCGATCTTGACCACACCCGAACAACGTGCAAACCTGCGAGCTATCATGTTAGCACGTACAGACAGCGCCCTTCGCTCCCGTTCGATGTCATTATCATCCTTGAGGTCGGCAGTCAGATTGTGCCCTAGATATTTAAATTGGTTTACTCTCTGTAGAGGAACTTCGTTCAGTTTAATGGTAGGCATCTCAATAGGTACACCACTGCTGCCGGCCTCGAAGACCATAATCTTACTCTTTTTTGCATTGTACACAAGTCCATGCTGTAATGCATACCTTTCACAAATGCTCAACAGCTTGTTGAGGCCACAGGGCGACGCACTCAGCAGCACCATGTCATCCGCATAGCTAATATTATTTAAGCACACTCCATCTATGTGGCAGCCTATCCTGGTGCCGCTAAGCTCCTCAATCAGCTCATTCATGTACAGGTTGAAGAGCGTGGGCGATGTCAACCCTCCTTGTCTCACCCCGCACTCCAACCCATACGCATCAGATCTGACCCCTGCCCACCTGACACTATTGACCTGGCTTCCATACCAGAACTTGATGATATTGAGTAGTTCTCTTGGTAATTTAGCATTATCCAGCTTTTTCCATAGAATGTCGTATGAAACCAGGTCAAAAGCTCTCGAGAGGTCGAGAAATCCAGCGTATACGGGCGTTTTCCGATCCGTATAGTACTTGACAGTCTGCTTAAGAGACAAAATAGCGCTCTCCGTAGACAATCCGGGCCTAAACCCGAATTGGTTGTCATGTGGTTGTATATATTCATTTAGCTGTGTGTTAAGTAGACCGTCAAACACCTTCGATATAATTGTCGCCAACGATATAGGCCTATAGTTATTTTTTTAGATATAGCCATAGATAAAGTCTGCCTTGGATCACTGATTCTGTGTAGAGATAAGTTCTGCTTGAAACGTTGTCCCGGTATTATAGGGCTTAGTGGTGTAAAGTTATGCAAAGGCGAGGTAAAAGAGACACATTAAAAGTTTGGCGCCTCTACTGAAAGCACGGTACCTCCTTAATGAGTGAGTGAGTGAGCGAGTGAGTGAGTTTTAAGTTGCTCCGAAAAATAACAGACTAACTTGTATGTATCTAATTGTAAGGCGACTTGACTCTGTTCAAGTAAATCATAGATCAGACAATTTAGTTTTGTGGCTCTTTTGTTTTCATAATCACCTTTATATGTTTTAACACGCCTTTGTTTTTGGTTGTCCTATAGTTAACTAACAATATATTTAAAGTGATCTTGAAAGTCAATTTAAACCTTTTTCTAACTTCTAACTTGTATATAAAAAAAAACTCTCACGTTTCTCGAAATTGAAATAAAGAAAATTGAAATCTATTGACGTCTGTCGACTGCCATTTACCTATACCCCTGCCGATAAAATAAAACAAACTATACCAAACTAAACCTTTTCTAGTGCTAACTTACTGCCAATACCTTAACTAAATTCCGATTTAATCATTGTCCATCTGCCAAAGTCAGGGACTTACGGATTTGGAAAAACCTCCTTTAAATAAAGATGATGACACACTCAGAGTACACAGTGTAGAAATAGATAAATGTTGTGATTTAAGCAAAGAATTCAAATTTGTTCGAACACAGAGATTTTAGGACTTGTAAAAATATCTGAAAACATTTAGGTACTTGCAGAAATAAATATCATTTCATTTCACTTAAGGGAACAAGTTGAATCGAAAGTCTTAAAAGAAATATAGTCGTGTTTTATTTTTTGATTATTTTAATTTTATGCTGTTTAATGATCATAAAGAAAATCTTGTTACAAAAAGTAAGTGAAAAGTGAGTTGTGCTTTATCTTGCATCAAAGTAAACAAAATGTCCGTTAAAGATAGTTTGCTGCTAATCCCACAGACAGAAACATTGTCACCATGCGAAGAAGACCGATGCAGAAGATAGGTCTGTTCATCACTTTTATATTTATTTTGACCGCCACTGTATCTCCGACCTTAATGTCGGTGCTAAAACTAAATTGCGTGGCAGAAAGTCGTGACTTTAGTTACTTGATCACACAGCCACGCTCAGAGACCCTAGAGAGTCCTTACAATAATAGAGGAGAATTGAATCGCACGCTTTGAAAACCCTTTCTTATTAGCTTTCGGTAATGGTCAGACGTGTTATTGTAATGTGTGAACTGTGTACGGATTGACTACGCTTGTTAAGTAGAAGGCTTTGAATTATCAAAATTTTTTATTAATCAGATTTAGCTCCAGATTGTGAAGAAGCCAAGACTTCGTTTTTTTCAAAGGTTTACCTATTTTTGAGTGCTATTATTTTTAAGTAAGTCCTTTAAAATTAATTGCTGTTATTTGAAAAAAAAAAAGAATATCAAGAGGGAAATGATATAAAAGGTAGAATGTATGTAAATATCTGTATGATATATCTGTGATATACAATTGTGTGCATGAATCGGTAGCTTATAAAATTAAAAAAAAGCAACCTCCTTTCGCACGAGGAACCGAATAATTCCGTTTCGCAAATGTTAATTTGAATTCCATGCTAAGATTTCCTTTAAAATTATCAAGGGAACGCTTAAAGTAATTTTGTCGTATGAATAAAACGTTGAGTAGCGGCTTATACCTACGTTCCAAGGGACATCTCTAGTGATACTGCTCTTCCAACTTTATGGTTGTGATAATCAGTTAGTATAGCTGTGGACCCAAGGGTAACAATCAAAGACGAATTAAGCCTAACTTTTATGGTTTCTTTCGTCCAAAGCTAATAACGAAACCTTGTAGGTAGGATCTTTTTGTGGTTATCTGTGTATCGAGATCTTTTATTTGGACAGAGCATGGATGAGAGCTAGGTATTAAGTTACAATTAATAACAAATATTACCCCTCTTTGTTTGTTTCTAGCCGAGCGTCTAGGGCAATTCATAAGATTAGTTAAAAAAAATCGATGGTCAGATATACTCGATTGTGTAGGATTAATGTAAGTTGGGTTAACTTTATATTAAACAGATTTAAAATATTTTTGAACCATTATCAGCGAGTAACATATGCTACTTTTTACCGCAATACATACACGCGGGTGGAACCGCGGGCAAAACGTAGCCTGTAATAAATACCACTAATTAGTAGGTTTAGGAACGTCACAATGTCCTCCGAGCCTTTTTCCGAGACTAATTGGCGGCTTTAAGTCTCCTACGATACGGCTGAACCTCCATTTAAACGCGGAGTGACTGCCATCAGAACTTCACAACTCAAGTACTAAGCGATGTCGAAGTTCTGTAGAAAGACTTTTGTTTGACTATTTAGGACTCCAAGTACCCGTAACGTTTACCACAGATGTTCGGATGGCAACCAGGCCTGACGGCTTAACGTGCTCTTCGAGGAACGTAATTAACTGAATTATGTGTTATATACATACTAAGAGGGTTCAATTAAGTTGTCTAATATATTATTTCTTACTGCACAGCATGATCTGTTTGGATTCCATGTTCATAAAAAACTTATTGTCCTCGGCTGCTTATTTCATTGGAGTCTGCCAACAGAGGGTGAGTATTGACTCACCCTCTGTTGGCAGACTCCACCCTCCTCCACCACCCTCTGTTGGCGTGATAGTAATTGAAACCCCAATGGGTTTCAATTACTATCACGCCAAAACGGTGGTGGTATGATCCACCGTGGGATGGAACGATTGGCTGGAGAGAGTACTGGCAGTCGAAAATTACAGTATTAGAGATTTATATAGCTAACTTTTGTTTTTTTTATTTCGTTTATTAAATGCAACAGACATTACAATAAATTAAAACATAAATCATGAATACATCGTACACAAATCGTATCGTATACAAAAAATATATCTGATTCATAAGACTGTAAGTAATATAACAATAAATAACAAAGTAAGTAAGCAGCTAATGTGATGCAGATCTGAATGCTAATGCAAACCCAACTTACTGTGGAGGATGTCTTTCACTAATTTACTATATGTGTTATAGTTATGATCAAAAGATTTTTACCGTTGGAGAGCCGTGCTTCGGCACGAATGGGCCGGCTCGACCGGAGTGATACGGCCTCACAGAAAATCGGTGTTAAGCAATTCTTTCGTTGCCTCCCGCCGGGAGGGACTCCAGGGGCGGCAACGCACTTGTGACTTTTGAGTTGCAGGTGTCCATGGGCGGCGGTAGTTGCTTACCCGTCTGCTCGTTTGCCCCCTTATGGCATAAAAAAAGTCTAGTAATTTATTGATTTTTGAGATATCATTATACTGACGGGCCATTCTTGTTTCTCATGATGATATCATAATATTTTAAATTTGACATTTTTTATTCTAAAAGTTATTTGCAAACTTTCACTCCTTATAACGCCCCCTTAGGAGATGAAATCTTAGTACTCACTGACGTCATTTAAGAAACTTCTGTGCAAAGTTTAATGCTTTTAGGCCTCAGTTTCTCAGGATAGTCCCTAGTCCATTAGCTTATCAGTCTGTCATTTAGAACAAAACATGTATAGATACATGCTTTTACTTCTGCACTTAACTCATGTTCAATTTTGATTAAACTATTTGTTTGTTACAGTTTACTGTAGTTAGAATGCACCTCGAAATTACGTTTTAAGCTCTTATGTTATGTTACCCTATTTAAGTTATGATGCCCACATTACCTTACCCGTCATTATGAATGAAATATCGATGCAATATAAACGCATGAGCCACGATATTTATTAAGGGATTTCACACTGTCTTTATCTCCGATTATGTTGGAAAGGTTGCCCTATTGGAACTATAAAAAATGAGTTATGGAAATAAACGGGTGAGATTCAAAACAACAGAAAACATTTGTTTTTTAATACAACTCCCGCATTAGGAATATATCCTGTGTCGCGAGGGACTTTACATACATACATGATACGGACACAAAGAACACCCAGACTCAGAACAACAATTTGTGGATCACACAAAGTGTCGTCCCATGTGGGGATCGAATTCACAACACTCAGCGGCGTGGCGACCGTTTAAACCACTACGCCATCCGTGCAGTCAACATTCTGCTAATTGACTTATCCCGATCTTATTGCGATTTGTTTATCTTATTAGGCATTAGCTCTTCCCCTGCGTTTGTGGTCACTGTTATGTTCTTCTCCAATCAAGACTCTATCAGTTGTCTTAAAAAAAATAGATTGAAAGCCCGCCATGTATGTTGCCATGTACTTTTAACCGTGTTTGATAAATTTTAATATAAAATAGGCGTTAAAGAAAATATAATTATAGATTATAGTGATTGTACTAGTGATATGTAACCAGTAGGTACATGTAAGTTGTGGTCGTATATTAGGCTTACGTTAAAAAATCAGATTGAGCAAGATTGACAAAGCAGTTTGAAAACTAAATAATTTGTATTTTGCATGTATTATTTAGTTGTTTATATGGGAGAGGCCTATGTCCAGCAGTGGACTGCGATAGGCTAATGATGATGATGTATTATTAGAAATTAATTAATAATTCATTTATCGGTGAAGAATTTGTACGTACCTGATTGATCCATACAAAATCATTGAGCCCAGTCAAACAATTTATAGCCGATACGAATTACGATTGCATAGTAGTCCAGTAACCAAAAATAACTATTTCACCAAAAAAACAACTCGTAGGGACCAATATGGATACGAATAAAATCGAGCCATCATTAATTGGAAACCAAGCAAAATAAATAGGTATTATCTGTTTTAGATGTAAAAAAATCGATTTAGCTTTTCATAAAACAAAAGCTTACTTTTGTTTTATGAAAAACTTTGGGACAGAACATATCCAGCAAAAAATTTGCGGCTAACACTAGTAGCTAGGATTAAAATTATGAGAGCCGTGCTTCGGTACATGGCCGTCTTGACCAAAGTTATACGATGACCTTTTAGAAAATTGGTGGTAAGGAATTATTTAGTATGTTTCCAACGAGTGAGTAAGCTTACCGGGGTCAAGACTCCCTACAATGATGGGAATAGATGTTACAAATTGCATTTCACTTCAAAATGTAACTTAACGCTTAGGTGTAGAACATAATGAAGCTTTTCTGGTACCCACCACTATCAGTAAAGTAACGGTCGACGGTCTTCAATTAGTTGATTAGAATCTACATTTGGATGCATTGCGAGCGGGAATAATTGACTTTACGGATAGCGAACTGGTTTAAGCGGTTGCCTTGCCGCTTCCCACTGCGCTGTGTTGTGGGTTCGATCCCCACATGGGGCAACAATTTGTGTTTTCTGTGGATTACAAATTGTTGTTTCATAAATGCTATAAAGTCCCCGGCGATACAGGATAGGTATATTCCTAGTGCGGGAGAAGTCTTTAAAAAAAAGAAATAAAAGAAAAGAAAAAAAGCTCATGATTTGCAACAAACATTACGTCAATTCATAAAATACCCTAAGGCTTTGGAACAAAATCGGGGGATGAGCCTGATTCATTTTTAACGGCTCTGTCTATTGTGTTTAATGGAGTTGATCCGTGAGGCTTCCATTGAACTTTGTAGACTGTATCAGATATGGGAACAAAGGATAGCAATATTTGACTTGAATATCTGATACTTTTTAAAAAATGGCCAAATCTGAAACCTTTTTCATACAAAGTCAGTACAAAGTTGTTGTAATTGGCCAGGATTTTATTTCGTATTTTGATCAGTAAAATTTAAATCCGTTATAAAAATGATAATATACACCTACCCTTTTTATCAACTCTCCACGGCCCGCCATTTTTAGATGTACTAAAATGATATAGCAGCACTTAATGTGTAAGGTTTTTAAACCAAGAAGTTAATTTTATTTATGGTATAAGGGGGAAAAAGAGCAGACGGGTCACCTGCTGGTAAGCAACAACCGCCGCCCATGGACACCTGCAACTCAAAAGTCACAAGTGCGTTGTCGCCCTTGGAGTCCCTCCCGTTCGAGTCAGCGGGAGGGGGATTTGGGCTCCGGTAACCTCACTCACTCAGTGAAAGGCAACGAAAGAATTGCTTAACACCGGTTTTCTGTGAAGCCATTCGTGCCGAAGCATGGCTTTCCCATAGGAATAAGATAATAAGTTAATTTGTTATAACTATTTATTATATTTAGCTAAGTCTAACTAAATCTAAACATGATATGACTTCGGGTTAATGACACTCTTGTTAGGTCAACCGTTTGAGTACGAAGCTAGATATGTACTACTTATTGGTAATGGGTAAAATGTACGTGTTGGCGTAATATGCTGACACGACAATGTGCGGGTGCATTGCCCGTACACAATGTTTATAACTATTTTTAATAAAGTATCTAATACATATAAAATTACTTGCACTGAATGACAATAATAGCAGTCAGTGCAAATGGTAATATAAAAAATAGTGCAATTAATAATAATAATATTTTCGGACATCTGACACACAACGCCATCTGATTTCAAACTAAGCAGAGCTTGTAATATGAAAGCTAGATTGACTGATAGAATACTTAACTACCTTTTTTTAAATACATACATAGAAAACACGAATCCTTAAAAAAAAATGCAGATCATGCAAATATTTAGTCCGACCCGGGAATCGAACCCGAGACCTCAGCACAGCAATCGCATACGCTACCACTCCACCACTGAGGCAGTATTACTCAAAATGATTAGGATTGATTACATATAGATAGTTACACACGCGTTTGTATTCCCGAAGATGGGAGCGTGTTGAACTCTGAATCGTCTAACCAAGATTGATCACTTTTTTTTTGCTATATATTTTATCTAGAAGTCGTTTAAAGTTGTCGGTGGAGGGGGGGGGGGGGGGGGCGTCCGTCAGTCTTGACATCGTCAACGCCTTTAAGGCTCGTACGCTAGGTCGTAGCTGCACATTTATACTAATATATATGAAAACCAAGGCAAGTTAACCTTTAAATTGATCTGAAAAATGACCAGCCCTCTAATTAGCACGATTACCTTTTAGATTATTTGACTGACTGACTGAATGACTATGACACGTGTCTGATCTATTTAATATTTATATATTTACATTTATTTATTACATTAAATACTTTTTATTGTAGAGCTATTTATACTTTAGCCAAATCCGATGAACATTGTTTACTAACAAATAATTCTTTCGTGAGTTATTAAAAATTGTACTTTTAAAAAGGACTTTAGAACTTACGGAGGAAAATAATGTTAAGCCCTCGAAGGGCTAGGCGGAAAAGGCAGAGCGAGCGGCGCACGTCGTCGCGGGTTTGCTTCGCGACGTCACGTGTTTGAGTTTTTAACAGAGTTCAGATGTCGAGCGGCAACCTGCGCGATCTCCTGCAGTAGCTCGCTGCTCACGACCTAGGTCCTAGGTCCTAGGTCTTAGGACCTCTTCTGTGGAACTTCACATATGTTGCCGTCCAGTTTACCAGCCTTTCCCCAGGAGTGAGTGTCGTCAGATACGCGGACGACACTCAGGTACTAGCTGGGGGGCTTGGCTTCCAGGCAGTCCTGAAGCTCGCCGAGTTAGGGGTGGTTTTTGTCCTCAGAGGGATCAGCCGTCTGGGTCTAAGGGTTGCACCTAATAAGACGGCAGCCCTGTGGTTTCACAGAAAACGCAGAGGTGCAGTTCCCAACAGGACGCTTATAGAGTTGGGGGCCAAGAGCAGATGGTCATCGATGCTAAATGACTGTCGCTATCCATGGACAACTCCAACTTAGCCGTTCTTAGAGTACGCCGTATAAATAAATCTCAATGATTTGTTTGTATTTATTTAGTCTCGGCAAACTAATAAATGCAATAAATATATTTCAAGTTAGTCTAGAAGTTCTGAGTGTTTGAACGAGAGAGTTAATATATATAACATTCAGAGAAGATTTTCAGAGTAAACGACTCAAGACTTCTTGACAATCTTTGAAGCATAAACAATATGTATTGTAGTGATATTGGATTGTTTGAAGTGGATAAAAGTGTTAGCAGTAACATCGCAAGAATTTCGAATAAGGTGCACTCCAAAATCTTAAATGAACTGCTCTTTACTTCACTTTAGTGAAAATAAGTTTAATTTTGTTTGGTAAATATTTTGGTTTAAAAGACCACTCTTGCACCAGGAATATATTCTGTGTCGCTGAGGATTTAACAAACATTCATAAAACGGACCGACTATTAATTTTTCCAAAATTTAGACAACTTTTTGTGGGTAAAAAATTCAATTCCCGAGAGGCAGTACAAAATGTCTTTGAAGAGTTTGTTACCTCCCGTCCAGCTGATTTTTACTAGAAGGACATCAATAAACTGTCAATGCGTTGGCAAAGATGCGTCGATTGCATGGGTGATTACTACGAATAACAGAAATAAAAAAGTTTGAAAAAATAAGTACTTTCACTTATTGCATACAAAACGGCAATTTCATAGGTAAAGCCCTATTATATATGTATATATTCTTCTTTTTAATTTCAGAGGGTAAGGCCCTATCCCAGGGGAGAACACTTCCCCCTCAGACAAGAGATACCTACGTCACAATTTTTTTTAATGGTATACGGAAGCAAACGAGCAAACGGGTCACCTGAGGGCCAAGTGCAAGCTTATTTCACTTCAACTGGATCGTCACGGTTACTGCATTCGGCGCTACAATTAGCCCGCACTGAAACCTCCACCGATCACAACGATAAAAGCGCTCGCCGTGGAGAGCGAGTCGATGTGAAATAAACTTGCACTCAGCCCTCTGATGCCAAGTGACTACCGCCGCCCATGGACAACTGAAGAGTCGCGAGTGTGTTGCCGAGATTTCAATTCCTTACCCCCAGAATCGGTGGAGGGGCTCCTGTAACCTCACTCATTTGGTGATCTTATGTTCTATATCTTATGTGGTAGCGCAGATACATTATATTATGAAAAAACCTATATAGATTTAGAAGCTAAAGGGGTTAAGTTTCAGACCCATACACATTTACCAAAAACAGTTTAATGGAATCGTGAAAAAAAAAAAAAAACAGAAATCTTAACGAAGAATAACTAAATATTTAAATATGAATATTGATTAGTAAAATTTATGTATATTAAATGTCCAGCAGTGGATTGCGATAAGTTGATGATGATTATGTATAAATATTGCATAGTTTACGACCTTATTTATTACTCGAACTTTTGGATACACACCTATCATCAGTTCTAAATGAATCCAGTCTATCCAAAGGCTGCCTGGAATAAATTGCTCTAAGCGATAAGGCCGCCCTTTGTTCATTACTGTTGTTGTAGGTTTAATTACTTTATAATGTTTGTAAAACCCTGGGGACAAATAAAGTATTAAATTAGTGTATTATTTATCTATCTGCATTTAGGACACTCGCTAAAGGACTGCACTAAAAAGACAGAAGGCGCAAAATGCATCGCTGGCCTGCACTTTAAAAAACCGAACAATCATGACACAGGAGCTCCTAACTGTCCGGTGAAAAAAGAGACTTGAACTCTATTGATTACGAAGGCGTCTAAGAGCACAATTAACACAGACATTTACTGAACTTTCTCTGTTTATATAGCTTTAATGCATAAGTGTTTTATTTAATCTAATTATGCAACACAAAATAAGCACTCATATAAACATTAAATATTTGCTTACACACACATATTAATTAAATACACTTGAATACCCAATACACACACGCTGCATGCTCTCTTTGCTAGTTTGTTATTTAGTAATAAGAATTTGTACCTATTATGTGGCCAGAGCGGGAAACCACTGACGACTCAAAACACAGGTACACACCTAGTTTGAGGGTCAGACGCAACCCGCCGACGCATATATTTTTTATTTTAAGTACTTTAACTAGACAGCAATAACTAATTTTGTAAAATTACCTGAATAAAGATAAAGATTATTAAAAGGTACGTAGATATTGAAACTGTTTAGTATTTTTTTATTTACACAAAAACATTAGCAAATACGTTTTTATTTAAAAACAAACAAAAATTTAAACTAGAACTAAGAAAGATAATTAGTTTTCATATCTGTTTAAGTTGACCGATCCGTGTTTAGAAGGACCACTTATCGTCTGCACTTCATTTCAAGTTTATTTTAATAATATTATAGAAATATTTAATTGAGACATTGGCTTTTATTTATTCAAGGATCTTATGTATGTTACACTTCTTTTATTTAAAATTTTAAGCATTAAACTAAGGACATGTCCTTCCTCTGAATTTTGTTTATCTGTTAGATAGAAGTAAATACAAATGTGTTTTTTTTATGGTATGAGGTAAAATGAGCAGACGGGTCACGTGACAGTAAGTGACTACCGCCGACAATAGGCACCAGCAAGTCAAATGTCACAAGTGCATTACCGCTGGGGTTGGAATAAAATCATATGATTATAAATCATATAACAGATAAATCATATGATTTACTAGCTGACCCGCGCAACTTCGTCTGCGTCTCTCAATAGTAATAAATTTTCTCCGTTTTTGAAACATTCTTCATTGGTGCTCCGCTCCTATTGGTCTTAGCGTGATGATATATAGCCTATAGCCATCCTCGATAAATGGGCTATCTAACACAGAAGAATTTTTCAAATCGGACCAGTAGTTCCTGAGATTAGCGCGTTCAAACAAACAAACAAACTCTTCAGCTTTATAATATTAGTATAGGTAAATCATGTATTCACACCTGTGACTAATTTACAAAACCACTGCGACTTATTATTATTATTACTCTAGCGCCAGACTCAGACAGAGACAGAGAAAGGACGAAATCTAAAAACGAAAGGAACCTTATAATCTTTTAGTTTTTATTGATTTTGATGGTATTTAGCTTTGTCCATGACCAAATCACTATCACAGGTGAAATCGCAATAACTAAAACCAATCATTACATCATATAATTATGGTTTAAAAGTACCAATAATTTTCATGTCTAGTTGCCGCCCCAAAATGAGGAGAGGGGGAGGTAGGAGACTGCAGGAACCTCACTAACTCGATGAAAAGTTACGAAGGAATCGCTTAACACTGGCTTTCTGGGAGGTCGTAGTATCACTCCGGTTAAGACGACCCACGACGGGCCTGTTGGTCTAGTGGTTAGTGACCCTGACTGCTAAGCCAGAGGTCGTGGGTTCGATTCCCATCCAGGGCACATATTGTATGATGAGCATGGTCATTTGTTCTGTGTCTGGGTGTCATTCATCTATAATATGTTTATATTTAGAATTATATAAGTATGTTAGCAGCAGTCTGGTTAGCATAGTACAGATTCTGCCTAGTTTGGGAACAGACGGCCGTGTGTGAGATGTTTGAGATATTATTATATTATAAATATTTGTGCCAAAATATGGCTCTCCTATGTCAATATGAGTTTTGTTTGTTTATTACGCTGTTATGTCTTTACTACTAGATCGATTGTTATTGAATTTTACGTACACTTTGTAAGAGTCACAAAAAAGGACAAGATACCATTCATATAGACAAATGTACTATCCGGAATTTGAGCGAAGCATAAGAAATCCTGTGACTGAAACGTTGTTATGTTACCGAAAAACTAGTTTTCAATTTTCAAATTACATGATCATTTACAAGTTCTAAGGAGTTTTTAATGGCGGTCTCGTCTAAGCTCTTTCCTAATAAGTTGTATTTCTAGGTTTATTATTTAGCGATTTAATCTAATGTAATGTAATACTTGTTTACATCTAAATTCCTTGGGGACTTTACTTACAAGGATAGGCCCATTTGTTATACAATATACCAAATCGAATAGGTATACAATTCAAATATTGTTCGTGAACATGGTTAAGGGTTTTCGGACGGTTACGCATGTCGCTGATGACAGACTGAGACGGAGGATGTTGTCGTCTTGCTTTCTGTACTTGTGTCCTTGTGTGTGCTGAGTCAAACACAATGTCACAACTAGGAAGACAACTAGCTAACTTCAAACCGGTCATCTTTGAAAGTCAACTTGACAACTTCCCTTCTTATAGGTTCTTGGTAAGTAGTATTCTTGGAAACAAAACTTATTTGATTTTTTATTAATAAAAGCAGTTTTTTTTTTGTTTATACACACCACAAATAAATCTCATACAACACATAAACACTCAAGCAAATTGTAGTTAGACATTTCGTATCTCAAGTTACTGTTTTTAGACAATACTAATATAGGTCATACGGAGAACCTCCTTTTTGAGTTCAGTATGAATCGACATTCGTGAAGTAATTATTTATTTGTATTGTTTCCATAACAACTACCTATATTAACAGTGTTTAAATTCATGATCAATTCAATTCATAAATATTTACATAGATTGAGAGAAACTTCAGAACTCAAGAGACACAAGGCCGTTGCGCCCTTAGAGTGCTCTCCACTGCCCTAGAGTTATGAGGAGCGGAGACATTGCGTCTCCGGGTAACCTCAATAATTCAAAGAAATAATTTCTTAACACTGGTAACGGCATGATGTCGCTCAGGTTGATACGGCCCCTATTATCCGAAGCATGTCTATCGAATGTATATGTCACAAATTCAATCCGTGTCAACCAGGTCATAAATTAAGCGCCACCACCGACAAGATACATCAGTGACACGCTTGAAATGAGCGATAGTGCAGCTTCATGCCTTTGCCACGGTGATTGACAGCTCTATTAATGTCAAACATTGTGGTTTAGACATTGTTGGGGAATGATTTGAATTCCCAGTTTCATAGGAAGTGTCATCGGCATTTTTCTTCACCGCTATCGATGGAATAACTCGAGACATTTTATTTTCAGCACTACACAGCAAAGATACCGTTTGTTATAGCGCCTCAGTTTAAGAGCACCTCCCTAACTGCCTCAGCCAGTTTTGGAATCCTAGGCATCGACATATCGAGCGAAGTCCAGTTAAGGGGTCACTTAGAAGGTGAGGTCAAACTGGTCTCGAAGAAGCTTGGTGTGCAGAGCAGATCGAGGCAGTATTTCACTGCGGCTAACCGCCTCCAAATCTATAAGTCGCAAGTCCAGCTGCACATGGAATACTGTTCTCATCTCTATGCAAGAGCACCCCAGTACCTGCTTCTCCCTCTGGACCGTATCCAAAGAGCGACTCGAATCGTCGATGGCTAAAAGATCTTCGACCGGCTTCACTCTGCATTCTCTATCGTACATATCATGGAGAGTGCTCCGAGGAATTGTTCAGACTAATACCGGCTGCAACTTTCCGCCATCGTTCCACATGGCAAATTTTTCAACCTCACCACTTGGATAATTGGCACTCCATCACTGTGCGCTTTTGAAGACGCTATTATTATTATTATAAGTTATCGTCTGCGGTATTTTCGGACCGATACGACCTTCAAACCTTTAAGAAAAGAGCGTACTCCTTGCTCGAAGGCCGGCAACGCACTTGTGACTCCTGAGTTGCAGGCGTTCATGGGCGGCGGTAATCGCTTTCCATCAGGTGACACGTCTGCTCGTTTGTCCCGTCTTCCATAAAAAAAAAGCAACAAAAAAACAAATTCCGTTTAAACTTAGTTATCCATCCATTTGACTTTTAATAAATAAAGATTATTAATTAACGAATAAGTTAGCATATTTTTAAAACCTCAAACTTTAGTTGAAAGTGATAAGTTAATTGATATATATTACAAATATGTATTTATCTTGCAGTTATTTAATATTTAGTTGCATATTAAGAAACTCGATGACCGTTTATCAAAGCATAATTCATACATATTTCGTAACATACAGTCCAAACGGAAAATTTCAGAAAACGGGCATTACAAAATATTTTTTGCTAAATCCGAAACTTGTACAACCATGTTAAAACTTCTTTTATATGCTTCTTTACTAGTCCACTGTAGTTACAGCCTTTACTAGTCCACTGCTGGACATATGCCTCTCCTTAGAAAGGTGGTTTTGGCCTACTATACCACGCTGGCCAGACGGGTTGGTATAGGGTTTGTTTCAAGTTTTCCTTCTCTTTGCAGTGCTGTTGTCCTGCGTAGTTTACTCTCTTAGTCGGCTCTTACGATACCCCCAGGATGAATATGCTTCTATATAAAAAAAAATAGCATACAATAACATTTTCTTTCTATTAATAATTTTCAACGTACATATATGCAAAATATGGCGATGAACAGATAGCGCATGAAATATGAATCAATAATACTCGTAGTAGCTGTATTTAAAGCGATAACTCTTACTATGTTACACTGATTAGTAAACCACACTTAATAATTCATTAGCCTTTAATATCTTATGAACCTCAAGTAACCATTGTCATGAGAATATGACAACAACCAATATTTTGAAACAATCTAACACTTTCAGCTTGATTTTCCCTCTATAAATATTTAACATTGCTGAAAAGCAAAATATAGGAAAACGGTTCAAGATATAATCCAAAGATGTTCGTCATACGCCGAAAATGGCAGTAATTCGACTTAACACGAAGAATAAACATGGAAAGTTTGCCTTACGAAAGATTTTGCTATACATCTGTGTAGCGTGGCCTCGTTGTAAGCAGACGCGTACTAAAATAATAAAAAGATGTTACAGAGAAAAATATCTATTTTGACAGTAATAATTTATTCGTACCTGTCAAACATTTGATGTTCGTCCCAACGGTACGATAAATGGATGTAGTTGATACAGATAAATGAAGTAAAAACTGGAGATTCACCACTGTTGAGCTAAATCCTTTACTTTATGAAAGCAGTCCAAAAAAGAGGTAAGGTAACATGTAATATATAAAAGTATTAGTACTCAATTAGTTTTGTAAAAACACTGTAAAATGGTGTTATTAAATAATTATATGAAAATAAATTATATATATGTCGGAGAACGTCTAATAGATTTGGGCGTATTCGGATGGGGTAATTGGCAACAAAACGGTTGACAGTTCGCTGTCATTTTGAACACGAGGCGGTCAACGGTCACTTTTGGGGGTGTACGAGCGAAGGACACACGTAGATCCAATCTATCCGACTTCGCTGCGTTCCTAAAATAATCCGTTTTCATCTAAGCTACGTGTGCATATTTAAGTGTGATTCCTTTTTAATTGCTTGTAGTTTTACCTGTTAACTGCATACTCAGTCTAATTTCCTACATCTACGATGGATGAAGAGCTGAAAAACAATAACCACCCCACTTACACCATCCGTTGTATATTTAATAAATATTTTCGGACATCCGACACACAACGCCATCTAGTTTCAAACTAAGTAGAGCTTATACTATGAAAGCAAGATTGACTGATAGAGTACTTATAGAATTTTTGGTCCGACCCTGAATCGAACTCGAGATAGCAGTCGCATACGCTACGCTACGCTGTACCACCGAGGCATAAGGATTATTCATAAATAAAGAGGTAAAAAACGCCTTTACGTATGTACAACATGTATATAATATTTACAATCACAAGGTAGATATGTACAAAGATTAAAAGAAAGAGAACTAAACGAGAATGAATATAGACAATAGCGATGGATTAATTATGTACACACAAGTAAGTTAGTTAACGCAACAACAATAATATTATTTACTGTGAATTTATATCTCGGTGCAAATATGGTGTAGAGTTCTCGTTTAACCCCCACAATCTTTACCCCTGTCTACGTTGAATCCCTAAATGTTGTCCATGTGCAATCCCTCAAGGGTAGAACATGGACTTTAATTTTTAATGTTTTTAATCCACGTTCAACCCCTCATGGACAGTAAAACGTGAAAAGATTTTCTCATCCACCCGAATTTTTTACTATTACCTATATTTTTTAAATCTACTTAACTTTTAATCGCCCTATAGTAAGTAAGTTTCTGCAGTTACTTCGCAATACAAATTATAAGAACCGTGGTTAACAGTTACTGTGAATCACTGTAGATATATAACACCATTGTTTTGAGTAGATATGTATGTATTGTAATTTAGCAAATATGTTTTTATTTTTCTTATATATATGTATAATATTTTGTAAAAAAAGAAAAGAAAGAAAATACATTTCTGCTCTCGTCATTACTTTAGTTTCAGTTTTCGATACCTAACAACTGCGGGTTGAATTCGAACAAAGAAAGATGACCGATGCGAAAGCGATTTATTATTATTAATTTTTAAAATTAGTTAGTTGTCACCTTACAGGTAAAACTCATAAAAGTGTATTAATAAACCCGACTACATTACATTTAGACACACACAAACATTCACTCTTCCATAAATATACATTTAAGTATTAGGTCCTTACATATGAAATTAGCGTTTTGTCGTACTGACACTTTGATCTGAAATATCTCGTCTTTGGTTAAGAATTCCAAATTCAAATTTATAAATTCATTTAGCTGGTACATTTGAGTTTTGAAAACAGTGATTCATTTGTTTTTTCCTCATTATTTTTTCTTTGGCGTCGCTTATTATCGCACAATGGAAAACATGAAATATCGGTATATATACGAGTACGAGTGCTGCAGAAACAGCTCCAAGGATTAATGATGTCTAAGGCGCTGGTGTCGCAAAAGAAAGCACGGTACGTTTTTGGTTTCAACGTTTTTCGACCTTCAGAACCAACCCCGTGGACGGCCAGAGACCAAAGTAGAAAATGAAGAATTAAAGGATATTGTGGAAGCGGATTCATCACCTAGCACTTCAGAGATAGCTGCAGGCTTCGGGGTAAGTGATAAAACTGTATTAATCCACTTGAAGCAAATTGGGAAAGTAAAAAATCTTGAACGATGGGTACCTCATAAATTGAGTGAATCGAACTTACAAACACGCGTCGACTGCTGTGTTACTTTGCTCAACCGACATAACAATGAAGGGATTTTAAATCGAATCATTACTTGTGATGAAAAGTGGATACTGTACGATAATCGGAAGCGCTCGTCGCAACTGCTAAACCCTGGAGACCCACCCAAATCCTGCCCTAAACGAAAATTGACTCAGAAAAAGTTACTTGTGAGTGTTTGGTGGACTAGCGCCGGTGTCGTTCACTACAGCTTTCTAAAATCTGGCCAAACGATTACGGCAGATATCTATTATCAGCAACTGCAAACCATAAAAGAAGAACTAGCTGCTAAACAACCGAGATTGGTCAATCGCTCTAGGCCACTGCTGCTTCACGACAACGCAAGACCACACACTGCATAACAAACAACCACTAAGATAGATGAGCTACAATTGGAATGTCTGCGACATCCACTGTAATCCCCGGACCTTGCTCCAAGAGATTACCATTTTTTCCTGAATTTGGACAACTTCTTACAAGGAAAAAATTCAACTCCGATGTGACAGTCCAAACCGCCTTCAAAGAGTTTATTGATTCTCGCCCCCATGGTTTTTTTTAGTAAAGGGATCAATGAACTACATATGAGTTGTCAAAAGTGCATAGATAACAACGGTACATACTTTGATTAATTAAATATATTTTCTAAAAAAAAATGACTTTTTTCAACCCGTACAAAACGCCAATTTTATATGTAAGGACCTAATATAAATAACCTCCTAGTTAATCTACAGAGACTTCATATAAATATAGCTGAAAACAATTTTCTTATCTTGTAACAAAAATCATTTAAAAGCAATATTATATTATCACCTACAAAACAACCACAATTCTAACTCAGCAGAGGGACAACGGAACAAACGAGGGAGGAACAAAAAGCATTTTCCTTGTCATTGTTCAGAGGGCTTGTGGCACACAAGTGAATAATTATGCAGCTGAAGGGTTGGATAAATATGGGCTGTTGGGATAAAATATTACATTGTCATTTGGGACAAGCGAAATTACGGTTTATATAATGTGTCTGTGACTTAACCGTATTAAAGAAAATGTATAAAGGTGCTGAATCTTCATTATTACAGTATTTATTTCTGAATACCTTGCAAGTTTATTTATAGTAGTAATTTATATGAAATGTTTAATTTCATGTCACAGTGTAATAGATACTTGCACCGTATGCATTTTTATAGTGTTGGAGGTTAAACGAGCAGACGGTCACCTGATAAGAAACCACCCATGTTGTTACGCTTGAATGTGATGGATATTTAATGTATTATGTATTATTGTATTTCGTTTGTTTCCAATTTGTTTATTTCTTCACTGAACTTGAATTTTATAGTATATTTTTAAGTATGTAAATGTGAGTATAGTGTAGGCTTGTAGTGTTAGTTAATATTTGGTAACTTTCTGGTGGTTTTGAGTATTTCCACGGCCTTGTCTTATGTCCTGCTGGCGGTAGTGTCGCGCTTCGGGTCGTTGATCTTGACTTATATCGGTTAACCTGCACGATGGCTGGGGCTCGGATGCCATCTGTATTGTCAGGCCGATTCAAAACTATGGTCCTTTCTTCAAAAGGCCCACCCAGCCCCAAACTGTACACGCACAGCTTCTTTAACTTTGTTTACGGACTAAAAAAAGAAACTTCTCTGTTCAAAGTGAGTCTTAGGAAATACCGGCGCCGTGAAGTCCGACTAATTGCAGAAATAAATATCATCCATCATTTTACTACCCACCTGCCACTCCAGAATCACTAATACGTTGCCGCTCTTTGAATCCCTCATTCGGTGAAAATCAACGAAAGCAATGCTTAACACCGATTTTTTGTGAGGCCGTGTATCAGCCGTACGTATGGGCCGGGATCGACCGGAGGTACACCTCCGTCCGATCCGGCCCATACGTTATTTAAAACTAAGCTAGTTTGGAATTGGACGCTGAGGCTGCGCTGTACGTAAGGCCGTTGCCTTAGAGAATAGCACTCTTGAAGCATAACTCTCTTACGGTTACTTTACAATCCACAAAGTTGTGTTGTCCCCTACAGCGAGTTGACAAAAAACAGCCAGGATATTTTAGAAATTTAGTTCCTAGAGCATTGACTGCCTCGGTGGTGCAGTAGGTACCGTATGCGATTTCTGTGATGAGGTCTCGGGTTCGATTCCCGGGTCGGACCAAATGTTTGTATGATCTGCAAATATTATATAATGTGACTGTGTACCCAAAAAAAAGGATTTGAGTATTCTATCAGCCAATCTAGCTTTTGTAGTACAAGCTCTGCTTAGTTTGAAACTACATGGCGTTGTGTGTTTAGATGCCCAAAATATTTATTTCTAGTCTTCCACTCTCGAGCTTATGTCTAGGAGCGGATTTTATTTATATTTTTGAAGTGGCTCTTTTTGTCATTAACTTAGTCTAACCTTTAAAATAATATAACAGTCTAGTAACGTATAATAAACACCGGTTTTATCAGATATTTTATACATTACATTTCAGTATCGTTATTGTGTTTATGTACCTCACCCACATGTCTTGATTCAATAAAGAGACTATTGACTGTAAAATAACATAGCGGGCTTTATTCAGGCCTGTTCTGTTTGTACGTAAAACACAATTGATGTTCTCAGAATAATAAGTGGGAATATTGATTTCATTTAAATGCTATTTTCTTGTCACAAATGTTTAATGTTTCGTGAGTGTTAGGTATGATATATATATATTTATATATTATAAGTAGGTATCCTTTTTAAGAACAAGTGACTTCATCTGTTATTATATTTTTATAAATTGTTGATTAATTTGGTGTTTATATTATTTTAATATACTAAAACGATAAGTTATCATTGTTTAAACCTTTAAAACAGATAACGAAACCAGTTCTTTAGAAAATAAGAAGCTCAACTTGTGAGAACTATTAAAAATAAAAATAAAACGTAGGTGGTCGGGAAAATGGGACAATTATATTCAGCATGGGTACTGAATCCTCGATAATCGCAATTCATTCGATCTTTTATATTCAAATCTCCCATAAAAATGCCTTCAAAGGGTTTTAAGAAGTGATCACCTGGTGTTTTACAACTCAAATTCAGCCTAGGCAGCCAATTAAATTGTAACCTTTAATTAAAAATAAAACCTGTAACCTGTACTTTATTATACAAAAAAACCTATTAAAAACATGGAGTCAAAACAATATAAAGCCTTTTAACTAGAAAACTTCTAGTTTCCGTTAGGTGGCGCCAACTTTCCTTTGTTCTAAATTCAAGCAAGCAACTTCCGGTGTCGCACAGGTGTGGTACCCAATCTCCGGTAAAAGTGTGAGACAGCGAATGTAGAATGAAGTTTCAGTTTTCTTCTCTTGAGTTTATGTAATATGAGGGGTGCTTTTATACAGTTACCCTGCAAAACATTGTAACGTTTTTAAAGTTCGTATGTGTATTTACACACGGAATATAAAATACCTCAGGTTTACATGTGTGTGAATTGTAAATAACTCGTTGACTCACACATAAATGTTGCATATTATTATTGTTTTAAAAATGTTCTGTTTCTTGTTAGTTTCAATTTCTCTAGGAAGAGTTCATTAAAAGGTACATAGGTACTTCGTACTGACTGGTAGTCCAATTCTCGTAGTAAAATTCGGTCTAAATTCGGTTCCTTTATAAATCCTTAATAAAATATCTTTTATGAAATTTGTGAGATCAAGATTAGATCGGAACTGAATATCAATTTTCAGACCTCTGGCATCATACAAACTCTCATACAAACTTCCATCCCCTAGTTTAAGGGGTTGGAGGGTGAAAGTTTAAACTTTTAGATTTTTTTGTGGTTTATGTACTAATATTAGCTTACATATTACATTTTAAGCTCTCTAAGAATCATACCTTAAGCATTTTGATGATCATAAGTGAGTCAGTGACAAAATCGGAGCTTAGATACTTATGTACGTATGTACATCTTACAAGTACCAGATAAAATCGATCGATCGATCGATCGATCTACAAAATCGCTACGCTTTCCTTGCTACGTGTGCGAGTGCTACGTAATCGTAGCAATTGTTGTAAAGTCCCGATACGAGTTTTACGTTTATTTTTGTTCGTGTACTTTTAAGTAGACTATGCCTTTTTCACCTTGGGTGTTATGGTTTTTGAAAAAAATATGTAATTAAAAAATATATTTATGACAGCCTAGGTAAATCCGTATACACGTCAATGCTGTTTATTCCATCTATTATACTGCACCAATACCCAGAAACTTGTCAAAACCAACTACCTCGCTGTTTTGTAGTTGAAATCAAATCGACAATCTCTCTATAATAAGTCTAATGAAGAAAAGCGTGATCAATTTATTAATATGTATGTAAATAAAACATACATACATTTATGGAAAAGGAGGCAAACAAGCAACGGCTCTCACGATGGCAAGTGATGCCGTCGCGGTGTAGCCAATTGACACCTGTAACTCGGGACTCCCAGGTGCGAAGAGTAAAGTACTTCGGACACCTAACACATAACGCCATCTAGTTTCAAACTAAGCAGAGCTTGTACTATGAAAGCTAGTTTGACCCACAGAATACCTTTATACTTCTTATTTGTAAATACATGCATATATTACATAGAAAATACCCAAACTCCGAAACAAATATTTGCAAATCATACAAACACTTGGTCCGACCCGAGAATCAAACCCGAGACCTCAGCACAGCAGTCACATACGCTACCACTGCACCACCGAGGCAGTGAATAAAAAGCTTTTCAAAAATTACTAATTTAAATTATTTACTATTTTTTACTATTTTAAAATTAAACCGTTATTGGAATATTTTAACAATCCATATTCACAAAGATACTCGTATATTCCACCAAGCATTTAGTTTTCTTTTTAATTTATATTTAATAATAAATACAGATGTTGGAGTATTTGGTACACCGCATATTACTAAAATATTGTTATTTTTGTTAAATTTTCAAGACATTTTTCCTCCGTATTTATAATAATGTTTTGTTATTTACAAAGGCAAAAAAAAAATTGCCCAAATTCGTAGCCCCCTAAAATTTCCCTAGGCTCCAGCATACTCAGCCCGCTGGTAAATCCACTGCGTTGGAGCAAGGTCTGGCAAGTACAGAGGATGACGTATATTACAATGGTTTCTCGGACAGTGTGAGGTCTTGCGTTATCATGGAGCAATAATGATGAAGATCGGTCGGTCGGTTCACGAGTCGGGGCTGTTTCACTGCCAGTTTCGCCATCATTGTTCGAAGTTCGGCACAAGTAACACCTACTGTTTTTGCCTGACCAGACCTGAGAAAGCTATAATGAATAACACCATGAAGAGACCATCTAACAGTTATCATTTCCTTTTATTGGTAAGCTTTGCTTAAGGGCACTGTTGCAGCGTTCGTTTGTTGGGGTCAGCCATTGCGTTTTCCCTTAGTTATTGTAAACAATCCACTTTTCATCACATGTCACAATTCGATCCAATATTTCTTCATTTCATTTCTGCAGATCAGTAAAATCATGAGGCACCCATTGTTCAAATTTTATTTTTTATCTTTTGATTTGATGCAAATGTGTCAATACTGTAGGTAGGGTAACGTTAAACCATGCCGCTATTTCCTTGGTTGTTTGACTCGGATCGTCTTCCGCCATCTCCTTCAATTCAGCGTTATTCATCTGTGTGGGCGGTCTTCCACATGGTTCGTTCTTCAAGTCGAAGTTTCCATTACGAAAGCGTTTAAACCAAAACCACAAGATGCGTTCATTAGCAGTCTCCTCTCGTTGATATTGCGAGCCGTTTCTGCCGCGTTAGTTCCGCGTCGTAACTCGTATTCAAATATATCTCGGATCGAATTAGCAATCGATTGTTTCATATTTTTTAAAAGAAGAACCTCATAGGTATTATGCGAAGAAAGTTCACACGAAAATCTCACATCATTAAGGTGTTATGTCAATTAAAAATATCTTTTACTATACAACGGCAATTTCATACCTTAAGGCTTAACCCCTATTATTGATATTTTAATTTATATAATTCTTCTGTACGTGTGTTTGTAACCTAGCTACTCCTAAACGGCTAGACCGATTAGAATGAAATTTTGTGTGTATACTTCAATGGGTTCCTGAATGGTTTGAAAACACAATTGGACCCGGTAGATGCCGCTGCTGTCAGTATGTCACCAAATTTGTACCTTAATGTATTGATTCTAAGACGGTACTAATTTCGCCGGGTCAGTTAGTATGTTTATAGTTTATTAAAACTACTTTTTATTTGTTAAATATCAAGCATCATTTTATATCTCAATATAAAACATTTAAACGAATAAAATCTACATACACCAAAATTTCCAACAAATTTATTACAACGAACATCTCTTGATATGCCTAAAATATTCTGTCAAGCCACCCGTCTAACGGGGTAGATGAATTATAAGCCGGTGTAACATTTAATGCCGAGTACCTCCGCCAATCATCTGTAAAGATATGATAGGCGTACTTATCTTTATACTGAGGTGCGACGAGACCGGAGCGTCTTCGGGTTTTTTCTCTATGTAAAGCTTGTTGATGACCTGGCCCGCTAATTCAGCCTACTGGGCTCCAGTCCAGGGTAAGTCCAAGTTAGATGCGGTAAATGACCAGACAGGTCACCTGATGTTAAGTGACTATCGCCGCACTCTAGAGTTTTAGAATGCATCTCCCAGCCCAGTTTACTTGTAGGAGTAGGATTGGGCCTCCATTTTTGGCTTGAGGTCAATTAAGTTTAGACTTTTGCGAGTATATAATAATCATTCACGTGCTCTAATCGGTTTCTTCTTTTACGCAAATAAATCGTTAATTACGTCATTATTTTACGCATAAAAAGTGGAAGGCACAAGATAGTGTTACCAAAAACACTACCTCTGTACGTCGCTGTGTGTGCGTGTGTGTGCGTGTGTGTGTGTGGGATCAAAAGTTCAAACCCCTCATAGTGCTCTACCGATATGAACTTGTTTAAAACCCAGTACCTATATAGTTACACGTTTAGTTACACAGTTTAAAATAAGGTCGCTAAAGATAAAAGCGACCCACATTACTACGTTCTTATCTAAATATATTTTATTAAAAAGGGCTTAACTACAAAGATACTGTGTGTAATTATAGATATCTGGTGTCGGTCTTCTTCCAGTATAGTAAAAACGTCCCTATTACCGTATGAAGTAACGAAATGATTTCTACCTTTCGAGCCTCACTTCACAATGTATTCTACTTGAAAATCGTATTTCTCACGAATCTCACTTTAACGGCAGTATTTGTGGAGGCACAACAATATATTCATTAGGTTAAAACACTCCTTTTCTGTTTTATACAGAGCTATGTTTTATATATAATAAGTATGTATTTACAAAAAAAAAGTATATATGTATTTATATCAGTTGTCTAGTACCCATAGTACAAGCTCTGCTTAGTTTGGCGTTTGATGGCGTTGTGTGAATGTGGTACAATATTATTATTATTATATGCGCTATGATTATGGCTGACAATTGAGCAAATTGCGTTCTGCGCAATATTCAAAATGAAATGTCGAATGCTTCATACATAACCCTTTCTTAACCTCCATCCCCCTAACTTAAGTTTTTGTATAGAAATATGAGGCATTAATAAGAAATAGAGATAGAGATGAATTTCAATCATCCTTCTTTTTCTTTTATTTTCTTTTAAAAAGACAACTCCTGCACTTGGAATAAATCCTGTGTCGCGGGGGACATATATGAAGCGTAAGAATACAAACATATATGAAGCGGACACTAAGAACACCCAGACTCAGAACAACAAATTGTGGATCACACAAAGTGTCGTCCTATGTGGGGATCGGACCCACAACACTGAGCGCAGAAGGAAGCGGCGAGGTGACCGCTTAAACCACTACGCCATTCGTGCAGTCGATTGTCTTAATTATTTAAAGAGCAGTAGGTACAACTTAAGTAATTGTATTGAAGTTATTACCCTTACAGGTATATCCATTTTTACCTTATTTTGAATCTTATTTACACTACCTTTCGCCCGTTTCTCCGCCCGCATGTTTGTCGGTTATCGCGGTAAAAAAAAAGCCTTTGGTACTCACTGATAATGTAGCTTTCCATTGGTGAAAGCATGTTCAAAATAGGTTTAGTTGTTGAGGCGTGAAACGTAACACAAACAAATTCGCATTTATGACATAAGTATGGATTATAACTATGTTGTTGTTTTATAATTTAAGCTCTCTGAATTCTTCTAAAAATAAACTTTAACAAGTCACGTTCTTGTCTCTTTACATATTGGTTGTACGTACATATTGACCTTTATATTCTATTCAACTTTGAACCAAATATGAAGCAATATGAAACTATTTACAAATAAGAATACTACTACACCAACACTTATTGGAATATTAAAGAAAAGCGATCGGGAATAACATCAGTCGGGCCGCCCCCCCAGGAGCTGATCAAGTGATTTGAATTATCGATATAAATTTAATCTGTAAAAAGTTTGTTCCTCGATATACAAAATAGTGTGGGATATGCTTCGATAATTTTAATCCGAACAATTGTTACAAAGGTGAAAATGAGTTTGTTCGTCTTTTACACTTTGATTACTTTACTGATCCTTAACCTCTGGTGATGAGATCTATGTCCAGCATTGGACTATGAAAAGTTGTTTGCTTGAATTTTGGAAATACGTTACCGTAAGCATAGAAAGGGGTATACCATTAATGTAGAAAGAAGTACTGATATCGAGGGTTACAAAAATGAGTTTCACACCAGGAAACGGTGTTAAAATGTTAGGGTCCTTATCGTAACCCATTCCCATTGACTACGATAAAAATGATTTCATCGGAAATGGATTTAATTTATTGTTTAAAAAAAAAATACTTTTATTACAGGTATCAATGACAACCCATATTATGTCGCAACTCAGTACACATTCATTCATAACATAATTATTAAAATTTTAGGAAGGAGTACGCTCTTTTCTTGAAGTACCCGTTCCACAGATTGGTTGTGCGGGGCAAAAAGTGTCTCTAAAAGCGCACAGTAGTGGAGCGCCAACTATCCAGGTGATGAGGATGAAAATTTTGCCATATTGAACGAACGATGTTTTGTCATTTGTGGCATTTTCATCATCATAACACATACATCAAATGAACAGAAGAAAAAAGGAAAAATAACGTTAAATTCATTCATCATCATCATCAACAACCTTTAATAGTCCACTGCTATAGGCCTCTCCTTAGATAGGAGATTTTGGCCAACTATACCACGCTGGCCAGATATGTTGGTTTTGGGTTTGTTTCAAGTTTTTCTTCTATTTGCAGTGCTGTTGACTTGCATAGTTTGCCCCCTTAATCAGCTCTTACGACACCCACGGGATGAATAGCGGTGGTGACACTCCGTGTTCTTAATCCGTCACCACACGGAAAGCGAATTCATTCGTTATATTATTATTATTATTCCGTTTTATCTTACTAATATAATTTTAATTAAAGTTATTTACTAGTTTATATCAACAGCCTGTAATAGTCCACTGAAGTTTTGGTCTACTTTTTACTAGTTACCAAAAAAATAATTAAGGTACTGTGCATTTGTTTTTTTTTTTAATTTAGATGAAGTAAATGCAGAACGTGTCATAAGCCACGCATTGGACTCTGATTACGCTCTGATTGAATCTCTAATTCTTTTAGTAGGTGTTAAAAGTAAAAAGTAAATAGTTAAACAGTTATCTAGCACTTAACTCTTTAAGAATAAGTAAATAATTAATAATAAGAAGATTTCTATAGTCAAAGTGAAATATTCTTTATTAAAAACCAAACTTGTAACTTAGAAACTGCAATAACAAAACGTATTCTTTAACGATACTGTAAAGGCACAGGGAGAATTTTTCCTTAGATCGTTGCAAGGCGGATATGGCTCGTTATAAAGGTTCGATAAGGCACTCGTATTATTGAAGAAGAACTTGGTGGACAATACGTAAAGAAACCGATATCTATCGTACGAGTTTTAACGACAATGGTTGATTGTTGGTGATCGGAAATTGCCCGATGGTATAAATGTGTCGCATTTCTTCTTATATATTTTCATTATCGATATTACTGGCCTGTTGGTCTAGTTGTTAGTGACCCTGACTGCTACGCCAGAGGTCGCGCATTCAATTCCCACCAAGGACAAATAATTGTGTGATGACCACGGTCATTTGTTCTGTGTCTGGGTTTACTTTATCTATAATATGTATGTTTAAAAAAATATATAAGTATGTTTATTAGCAGTCTGGTTACTATAGTAGAGGCTCTGCTTGGTTTGGGACCAGACGGCCATGTGTGAATGTGTGAAAATATTATTATGGGGCCAAACGAGCAGTTTGGTTACCTGATGGTATGTGACTATCGCCGTCCATGAATACCTTCAACTCAAGAATCACAAATGTGTTGCCGGCCTTTGCGTCCTTCCCTTCTCCCTCGGAAACAGGGAGGGATTGGGTCCGGTAACCTCAATGACTCAGTGAAAAGCAACGATGAAACTCCTTAACGCCGGTAACTTAGTTTTATATATTGTATATGTATCTCAATATGTATGTATGTATATCTATCACACTGTTTCTGTCCATATCCTTAATTTTTATTATCTCGTTAACACAAAAAACTTAATTTCTAGTGCACCTACTCATTGGCATTAAGTCCGCCATTGTACAATGAATTGTTATTTGTGCAAAAAAAAAATGCTTTTTATTTCATAGACTCAAGGTTGTCTTCAATTCGTGAGCAGAGTTAAATGGCAAGCCTAGATTTTAACCGTATTTTTGACCCATGTTAGAGAACTACATCTATCTTACTCTAAAAAATTGTTGTATGAGGTGTTTTTTATAAATATAAAAGTCTGTTACCATCTGCCCCTCTTTAAACCCAGAACATTTACTTAAATTTTTCTGGAAATAACCCTCTCCAGTATAGAAAATAATGTGGGAGATAAAACCTTTTTATGAAAATTTTATCTGAGACATAGGTGGAGCCATAACGTTTTCATTTTCTCCACGTAAGTACGGAACTCTAAAAAATAATGTCCTAGTGGGCGAATATCTGACTGCTATACAAATTTGTCGTACAATAATCTCGATCTATGGCCTGAAGCCGCCTGAAAGTAACAGTGAATGCATAAGATTTAACGAAGACTTACATATATATATATATACATATATTTTTATGTTAGAGGGGCAGACGAGCAGACGGGTCACCTGATGAAAAGTGACCATCGCCGCCCATGAACGTCTGCAACTCAGGAGTCACAAACGCGTTGCCGGCCTTTTAGGAAAGAGTACGCTCTTTTCTTGAAGGTTTGAAGGTCGTATCGGTCCGTAAATACCGCAGACGATAACCCGTTCCACAGATTGGTTGTACGGGGCAAAAAGTATCTCGAAAAGTATCCAGTATATATAATTGAGTTGTGTTTGAGTTGAATTTTAAATATTTTGTAAAGATTCTATTAGTCGTTGTTTGTTCCATATCAATTGGGATGATAATTACAATTGAGTAGTTAGAGATTCTGACTATGAAGACTCGATCGGGTTCGATTCCTATAAAGGTGAAACGTTTTGCGATGAGTACTGAAATCATTTGTTCTGTGTCTGGGGTATGTGTTATAATAGGTGTGTATGTATAAATCGATAAGTGTTTATTAAGAAATATACGGGGCCTGTTCCTAGAATTGTTAGTTCGTTTATTGTAACGAAACGAAATTTTTCGACGGCCTCTTCTGCAGTGTTAGATTATCGCCCCCGAAGCATTTTTTTCTTACCGTAGCAAATTAAATAAATACACGGTTTAAGGGACGTCGTAACGAATACTGAAAAAGCGTATTCAGCCCATGATTCTGAGTCGAAAATCATTGGAATTTTCTACTGGAAAACTAATATTTATTTGTCTTATTTTGGTTAAAAATGATGGAAAATGATATCACTCAAAAACTGCAATGCAATTAATCAAACAGCGCGGGGCCTCCCCTCCAGCCGTCAACTTGTGTTAGTGTGCGTAGACTGTTTGCACGGAATACACATATAGTTATTACTTTTGTGCGATAACACAGCTGATTGCATAAAAAGTTCAATTTTTCGGCAGAAAATTCCAATGAGTTTCGGCTCAGAATGATGGTCTGAATACACTATTTCAGTATTCGTTATGACGTCCCTTAAACCCTGTATAGTAAATTTGTCTAGGCTTTTCTGAGCACCTACTAGATAATAAACATCTTGATAATAATTCGCAAACAATGTGTGGAGCAAAATGAACATAAACTCAAGCATAACTTCGCCTGGATATGATTCAATAATATAATTCAGTTAAACCTTTGCTCTCCATAATTTTGTTAGAGAAGAAAACTTTCCGAAGAACTGTTCCTCAGAGTGAACAGTTTCTATTACTTTTATAGAGGAAACGTCGCCTGCCTTTTGTCTCCTGAGAGGTGCATTTTATTTGAGTTCTTACAGTTGATTTAACTTGTGATTTAGTTGTGAGGAAGTTGCGAGAACGTAGCTTTCGATAGTATTCTATCGAATTCCTTACATGTATTTTCTAAGTTAAAGTATTTACCGTAACAAATATAAGTGTGGGGTCTAATGGTGTGTTTTATTTTTATTTTGGTGCTGGTTTTTCTAAATGTGTAGGAACACAAAAATATATTTGATGCCACAAAGAAGTCTTAGTTTTTAATTTAAATAACAGTAAATAACTGGGCTGGCCATATTAGCCTCATAACCGACAACCGTTGGGGAAAACGAGCATTTGAGTGGAGACCGCGTCTCGGCAAACGTAGTGTAGGACGCCAGGTGGAGTGGCGATTTCCGCAAGATATCTGGCAAGAGCTGGATGCGAAAAGCCCAAAATCGATCTAAGTGGCGTGCAATGGGAGAAGCCTATGTCCCGCAATGGACTGCGATAGGCTGATGATGAAATAACTAAGAGAACAAGTTCTAAAAAGGTATTGAGAAAAGTGAAAAATATTATGGATGTTTGTCAGTCATTTATGGTAACTCCTCATCAACTTAAGAATCAGAATATTTTGCTTAGGAAAATCAATTTTATGATCCTGTTCATTGTCTAATTTTTCACATTCTTTATAGTCTTGTTGTCAAATAATAATTTCCCATTTTACTAAAGCTATTTCGAATAAACTATTGGTATAAATATCGCACGGTATGTTGTTCACAACGCAATAAAATGTGCTTTTTAAATATATGCATTTTCTTTTTTGTTTATTGTGTAGCAAACTAAACTCAAAATCTGAGGTGTGAAAATTCTTATACAAAAGTGGTGGATTCTCGGAGTTTCACTAGCTTTTATCACTTGATGTTAAATATAGATACTGGATTATTAATTCTAAAAAAGAAACATTAAATCTGCTTGGCAATTCTAGTGGGCCCCAGAAACATAGACTCTTCGACTTCATTATACGAGTAGATATAATTATATCTAACACTTGAGTGGGCAGGACGAGTGTCTCCGATTGATAAAGTCAACAGATTTGTTATGTTCTGTTCATATATTGTTCTCACGAAATTCTCGAGAGGTTTTACTGTTAGGATGTTTGATGTGATGGAAGGAAATTACTTTTTCGAGTTGGCAACACACGCTCGTGATTTACACAACGTTTAAATTTACTCAAGCGGGTATCATCCAGTTATATTAATTGGAAAACGTGCTCACACACCGCTTGGCATTTGTAGAACTGTTGATATTTATAAAAAATTGACGTTACATTGTGACGTACATGAGAAAGTGTAATTCACGGAATAAACGACTGAATATTTTAATAAAGTGGCTATTGTTTTTGTCTATATTTGCCGTGTCCGTCAGGGGTACATAATTGCCGCCATACCTAGCTTCTAAGACATTTTGTGACATTATGGAATGCAAAAAGGGCAATAAATTAACACAGTTGACTGACCTGTTCGTCTAGTGGTTATTGACCTTTCCTGCTAAACCAGAGCGTTTTGTGTGATGAGCATGATGAATTGTTCTATATCTAGGTGTCAGTTCTATTTAATATGTAATTATATCATTATTATTATGAGTAGTTTGTTTACTATAGTACAGACTCCACATAGTTTGGAATCAGATTGCCAGATGTGTCAACTTATATTATTATTAAGTATTATATTATTATTTATTAGGTACTATAGTAGGCCAAAACCTCCTTTCTAAGGAGAGGCTTATGTCCAGCAGTGGACTGTTAAAGGCTGCGGATGAAGTACTATTATTACAGTAAAAGCTTGTCGCTTATCTAACATAATTATCGTTACTGGGTTTATCAGTGTCATAACTCACCAAAGAGGTAAAATACTTGTAATTTTTGTTACCTACCTAATTAATAGTTCTCGCTTAGTCTGCAAAGATAACAGAAGATATGTATTTAATTAAATAGGACATGACCTGCAATATGGTGCAGCCACGCTAAGTTATCGAAATTTCTGTTTAACTTTCGTTGTCTTTAATATAACAACACCTGGACATTTGGAGGTGTCTGAGTTCCATCTTGTCACTGATTAAAAATATTTTACTTGATATTTGCATAATTTATGTTTTAATACATTTTTAATTAAAATTTGTTATTGTCTTCCATATCCAATGCGTAAAATGAACATAACATACACTCACTTTTTTTTATCCCTGAAGGGGTAGACAGAAACTTGAAATCCTCCACATTTTGCCTCCTATAAATTTAGTCCCACAACCACATTTTGCCTAGTCCCACTTACGTCGTAGGGTGGGGGGAGGGGTCTTATTCAACCAATATTCAGTAGTTTTACTACAGATACCGTTAGCCGTTTACACCAGGGTTCGAATTACTCAAGGACGCATTTAAAAGACGCCTTTTGGGACCACATGGTGTAATCGACGCAACTTAGAATGTTGCGTATGTAGATATTTGTAGTGATTTGTTATACAAGAGTTATGAAGAAACCTAGCCTGATTTAAAAAAAAACAAGGTTGATTTGAAAATTATAAAAAAAAAGTGTGTGTGTGTACACACAGCAGAAGCGAAACTTTTGAGAAATAAAAAAAAACTTTTTTACCTAGAAAAACCCTATAAAATTTTGACCGACCCGGCAATCGAATCCATTAAGGCAGCGTTTTTCAAATTTCGCAGGTACCAGCTAGTATTAAATAAAAAAAAAGATAAAAATATTTACTGTCAAAATATTATATTAATATGTGTAATGTATTCTATCTTATTCTCTCGCTGACTTAATTCTATACATTTATGTGTTTGCTTCTTTATCGTGATGCATTTTCGTTTCACCGTGTTTTAAATCACAACGATTCTAAAGAAGTTTCAGTTCAATAAAGTAAAAAAAAAACAGGTAAACCGAACATTGCCCAATTTCTGGATGGGATACAAAAAGACGCTGCAAAAGAAAAAAAAGGCAGTTCAGATCATAAGTAGAAAAGAGAATATAATCGGAGAATTATTAGATGAACAAGTATGTATGGGTCATTGTTTAGAGAAGTTGCGGTAAAAATCTAAAAGGCAGGCTAAACATTTTTTTTTGTACAATTTAATATTTGATACATTTGTGATTTTTATTTGTAAAGAAGGGGTAATCTACCTGGTATCTGTGATTATTTCATTTTATATATTATAATATACCTTTAGACCTATTTCTTAGCGTGGATGCACCGTGTATATTACAATATTGTATTAATAGTGATACAATATTAAAATAGCAGAATTGGGGCACAGATGTGACACCTTGTAACTACTTTTTTTTGTGAAATTAGTCTTTCTATAAAAATATTCATTAGTTTCTAACTTGAAAATGTGTTTTCATTCTTTTTTTTCTTCATTGTTTCTGTTTCTGCATTGATAATAGAAATTTATTCTTTCTTACATAAAAGTTGAAGATTTAAATAACACCACATCAATAGCCTTTAATAGTCCTTAGAAAGGAGGTTTTGGGCTACTGTACCACGCTGGCCAGACGGGTTAGTATAGGGTTTGTGTCAAGTTTCCCTTCTCTTTGCAGCGCTGTTGTCCTGCGTAGTATGTTCCCTTAGTCGCCTCCTACGACACCCACAGGATGAATAGGGATGGCGACATTCCGTATTCTTAATCCGTCACCACACAGATAACATACTTACAAATAAATAAAAATCCTAAATTTCATTATTATCTAACAAAATGTCATGTGACAATAATGTCAACCTGTCACCAATATCTTGTATCCCACAAAAACGTTCAAAGTGAAATCAAAGCCAAACAAAACCTTATTCAAATTCTTGATCTCAAACAAAACTTATAATTACATATTTCGCTGAGTGGAGCTCGCTAATATAAATTATCCGTACACATTCTCAAATACTCCAAGAAGTGCTGACTAAGTACTTTCAAAGTATTCGTACTTCTCTTAGTACATACTTTGTTTAGATTAATTTGCTTGTGTACTCAATTTTACTTCAAAGAAGGTTTACTATTAAGTTTAAGACTAAACATTACGGTTTTTGTATGTTTAAAATTGTTTAAAATTTTGTTAAATAATTGCGTAGGCTTTTAACTCAGGTAGCTTTTAACTTAAAGATAAGTAAACTACTAGCTTAATCCTAGAAATGTTAGCTTTATGATAATCAGAACAAATACAGATATTCAGAAAATTGAATTATTCATCCAGAGATGGCGAGGCGCGGCGGCGGCAGTTGAATTTGGACTTGTTGACTTGTCTTGTTTTATTTTGTGACCACTACAACTTGATCTGGCATAGTATTTTTATTTACAGGTCAAAATGTATCCTAGATAGTTATATGTGGCCATTTTTACATAATGTTTTATTTTATTTCATTTATTCTTTATTACAATAAAAAACTAGATAAAAATAAACACACTAAACACACATATATAGGTATAAAGTAACAAGGAAATGTTATGTACAAAGGGGAACTGTACCCAAAACTGAGTTTTCTTCCAGCAAACCTTAAGCGACTAGAGGACAGCAGAGAAACATAAGGCCACAGTCATGCGAACTTGGGAATCAGTAGAGAAAAGTATATTAATCATAACAAATACCGACACTTTGATAATTAATTTGTACAGTAAAATATATCATATATACCTACAAATAAATACATACATACATAAAGGTTCTGATTATTGAAGGGACAGATAATAACGTACAACGTTCAAGACATATTTTTTAAGAATTTTAACTTTTTGCACTTCTTATACACAAAAAAAACAAAGAATTAATCACGTACTAATTGGCATAGGGTATATTATACATAGAAAGTACTCAGTACTAGTAAAGTACTCACCACTTTCTATGTATAATATACCCTATGCCAATTAGTATGTAAGGAAAAAAAAATTGTTCTTATAGTGACGAATTTCATACCATTCGTACTATTCATTGTAAGCATGAAAGGAAATGAAGCCAGAAACAATATTATTTTTTGAATTTTTACAAATCAAATTAGGTTTGGTGTGAGAATTTTCATTGCGTAGTTACTCCGTAGCTGTGTGTGTTATATCGTTGCATTTGAAAGTCACTGCAATAATATATAGAGACACACCAAGATTAACGCAGTCATACATATCTACATGTTTACCAACCATGTAGATATGTATACGTACCATATCTCCTGAACATAAAGGCCATATATAAACAGTTTGTTGAAATAAAATAAAGCTTTTTTCGTAAGCGCACTTCAAAGTCGCTTAAAGCGCAACGCGTTGGTATGTTATTAATACTTTAAATATTAAAAACGCTCAAAAACATTATGTTACGACAAAGTAAGCTCATAAAGCCGCGTTAAGCGGTGTAAGTACGAGCATTTTGGTACGTTTATGATCAACGTTACTCGCTTCAACGCTGCCGTCAATGACTCGAGAAATTATGCCATAGACGTAACAATGTTTTAGATGTGGCGCTTATGTTTAATTGTGCGGATTGAATGTGCAAAGGTGAGGTGGTATTACTCCGTATTTTCATACTGAATAGCTTCTCTCGGCATTTTAAAGCCAAATCAGTTCTTCTGAATTACAATTCTGTAAAATAGAATAGAAATAAACTTTATTGTATACCATTATGCTTTTACAAGGAAACAACTAGTAAATATGGAAAAAGGAATCTTTTGTAGGTAACCTTTAAGTGGACAAAGAAGACCATAGATAGATAAATCAGGTCTTGGCGTAATGCCACACTCTGACAAAGAAGATTAGGTACCTATTTATAGATAATCTTCTTAATCTTATCTATTTATAGAAATACTTAATGTCAGAATATAACATTAGTTCTTATGTGGACTATCAAGATTTTATATAATCAACTGTTACAACTATGATTATTTATATATCTCATTAAATCTGACAGCCTTATTGACACCAAGCGGTGTCAATGTCATGGTATTTAGTTACTGAAGTGTCATCTTAATTCAACAAAAAAAAGATTTAGTCTCAAATTCTTAAATCACCGGAAATAATTATCATTGCTAGTTATTAAATTGTTTAATTGTTACCTTTTCTTTACCGAGGATTGAATGTTTATTTGATGATATAAATTCAAAACTGCGTATGTTTGCTTATATGTTAGGTTAAGAAATTAACTAATCGTGGGTGGTTTTCTCTTGATAGGGGATGGTCCTTAAAGCTGCTCTATTAACGCTGTGGTGGTAATATGGGGGAATCATTTATTATATTCAGTACCAGTATTGTTATTATATTTTAATATGGCACTTGTATCAGTAATACCCCGTTCCATTAGTTAGACTTTTTATTTATTTACGTAAACATCTAGACTACTATTTTTTCATGGGTAAAGGTTTAATAAACTTCATTAAAATCAACAAAGTTTTTTATGTTTCAATGAAATATGTTATGTCTTCTCGTTTAGTTATTAACTCTGTAACGAAGTTGAAATTAGCACCAGCCACCTAGTTTCTAGATAGTACCTACGTAAGAAATAATGTTTCTTTGGTAATGCCTTTAAGAGTTATATTTACATACATGTGTGGATATAGTGTTCTCATTTATTATTGATCATGCTCTTAAGTTCTATCAAAATTCATCACATTCACATTTTATTATTACTCACTTACTTCGCTGGCTCAGCAACCCAAAATGTGTACTCCGAAATCAAAATCCGCCATTCTTTTCTATTCTGTGCTAGTTCAGATCAACCGGGCACTTTGATCCCTTTCATATCTGTGGCAACCTTGTATTTCCAGCGTTATTTGGATTGGCCACCGCCCGATAGGTTGCCCGACTCTTTTGACGGTTCAATCCTCTTTCATTCTTTCCATGTCGCCAAGCCAGCGAAGTCGGGCAGGTTTTCTTTTCCCGATTATATGAGGCTCTGACACTAGACTCTCTACCTCACGATTATCTTTAATATTACTAGGTTTCTTTTTTTGAAAATAAATAATCGTATTCATCACACATATTTAAATGAATAAATGCATGCAGATCTCAGCTTACTAGGGTTAAGAATTGTACTAAACACAAATAAATAGCAAAATATAGCTGTATATTTGATTAGCAGAGACACAAATGTTTATGAAGCTATCCCACTAGAAATAGACCAAAAACATTTTGTTTATGGTATTATGGAAATAATTAAACCGACTACCTCAGTGGTTCAGTTGTAGCGTATGCGAATGCTATGATGAGGTCTCAGGGTTCGTTTCCCGGGTAGGACCAAATGTTTGTATGATCTGCAAATAATTGTTTCGGCGTTTGGGTATTTTCTATGTACAATAATGTATGTATAATACAGGGTGTAAGGGATATCGTAACGAATACTGAAGTTGTGTATTCAAACTGACTGACTCATTAAATTTCCCACGGTAAGAAAAAAATGCTTCGTGGGCGAAAATTTAACACTTCAGTAGAGGCCGTCGAAGAGTTTTTAACCCTGTATGTACATATGTATTTACAAAAAAGATGTATAAGTATTCTATCAGTCAATCTAGCTTTCATAGTACAAGCTCTGCTTTGTTTGAAACTAGATGGCGTTGTGTGTTAAAAATTAAATATTTTATTACAATAAAAGTCGGTGACATTTAAAAAAAGATCATTAGATTGTTTCAACTAAAATGTTACGAAACTGTTTTTTGTTGAGTATAGCGAAAGAAATAATTTCCTCTTTCTTATTAGTTGTAGATGAATTATAACCCAACGCTTTTAATGAATAAATGATTCATCAAATAATAAATTATTATAAGTCTACCAGAATCTGATTACAAATGGAAGTCAAACTTTACTAGTACCACCACTACCACTAACTCCTACTAACTAGCAAAACTAAGTAAAAATTATATGAGAGTTAAAAAAAAGATTAAAAGTATCAAAATCACACATCTTTGTTTACCGGTCGACTCTTTGACGTGACTGAAATCGGGTATTGCTTTGGAGTTCCACCTTCTTCTTTGTAAAAGGAAAAAAAATCTCCGAAGCGATTGACAATATGCGATGATCATGATAATTTGACAGGCAAAAAGTGTCAATTGGCTGTCACGTGAAAATGACAACTTTTTTCATGCAATAACATTCTAAAAGAGCTATCCAGTTTTTTTTTTAATCAAATCAAAACGTCCAAAAATGTAAACAAAATTTATTCATGTTTTCTTGATTGAGGCCTTTTCACAATTAATTTACATATATTTCCATTTTTCAGAGGTTAGTCCTCATAAACGTTGAACTTTTCAAATAGCGTAGAAGACAATAGCGTAATACAAAATTAACTTATTTTTAAAACTTTTCAGATGCTAATTTTTCGTTTATAATTTGGCAAGTCTAGACTGATGTAATCTTATCTAGTTTGTATTATAGTTTTTGACTTTAATCTTATCTAGACTGTAGGCGTTGAGGTCTCGGGTTCGATTTCCGGGTCGGACCAAATGTTTGTATGATCTGTAAATATATGATTTGAAGTTTCGGTGTTTTCTCTGTATAATATGTATGTATTTACAATAAAAAAGTATATAAGTATTCTATCTAGCTTTCATGGTACAAGCTTTGCTTAGTTTGAAACTAGATGGCGTTGTGTGTCAGATATCCAAAAAATTATAAATTATTATTATTATTTGCAAGGATATTTTAGTCTACACCTTTTCTAGCTGCAAGGATGTCCGTATTAAAAAAAACTTTACTCTTAAATATGAAAATAATAAATCATTCATTTATATTTTCAGTCTGAAATGACTTTACGATCTTGAGTCAGTGTCGTCCTTATGAAACTAAGGCAGTAAATGCAGAGATGGTGCACTGATCAAAACGGTCATTTGGTGTATTGTACATAAGAACAATACTTTAATGCACTAATATCAGGAATCACTAAGAAGAAAGGCAGATAAGAATGGAAGGTGATTGTAATATATTTATAGGATTGACATCACATCAACAGCCTATAATAGTCTACTGCTGGACATAGACCTCTCCTTAAAAAAGAGGATTTGGCCTACTATACCCTGGCCAGATGGGTTGGTATAGGGTTTGGTGTCAAGTTATCCTTCTCTTTGCAGTGCTGTTGTCCTGCGTGCTCCCTTTGTTCGCTCTTACGACACCCATGGGATGAATAGGGGTGGTGACATTCCGTATTCTTAATCCGTCACCACACGGCAATAGGATTGTTAGAGTAACATAAGCTATTACTCCGACTCTTTTTTTTCCCAAACTGGATTGGGTTCAGCTTTAAGTCAACTACGATAAGGCTGAATTTCGATTTTTTAGGCGGAGCGATCTATGTATAGGTATGATAGCTATCGAGCTATGAAACCAATAGATTCTTTTGTGCAATTATTAAACTGATTACTCATATTTTGACTTCGGCATGTGTGTAGGTTTGTTTATATAATATATTTAGATATTGTATAAAATGGAGGTGTTTATTATTATATGTCTGTTCGTCATTATATAATCAAGCAAATTATACATTTGACCCTCATAGTTTCATAGCTGTTTTTGTATAAATTTTTATCATCCTAGCATAAATTGATTAAAAACTTTAGCTTCCTATACTTTTTCTACATGTATACAGTAATCAGTCAAAATATGACATGCTAATTTGCGCCATTTTTAGGGTTCCGCACCTCAAAAGGTAAAAAAGGAGCCCTTATAAGATCACTTTCTTGTCCGTCTGTCAGTGTGTCACCACCGACTTTCTCAGGCACGGGTAGACATAGCAAGTTGAAATTTATACTAGATACTGAGGTTTATGGCCTCTATTAGGTGTATAAAAATCAAGGTCCTGAGTCAACACGATAAAAAGTTATGGGCAAATTTCGATTTTCGCGAAAACTTGTAAGTACCAAAATTTACCTTCTTTTCAACTTTTTTATTTTTCAGAATTTTCTCTTTACTTGTGCTGTAAGACCTTGCTTTTAAACAAAATTGACAATTCTAGGTCAACCGGAAGTACCCTAGAGGTTTTGGGTCGAAAACCTATTTGGTAGTTCCCTTTGACCTAGAATCACGAAATTTGACAAAAATAAACTTCTTACAGCACAAACAAAAGGTAATTCCAAAAAAACAAAAAAAAGTTGAAAATTAAGATAAATTTTGGTACTTACAAATTTTCTCGAAAATTTACGTAAAATGTGGGTAGGCACGGCACCCTCGGCGCACGAGTTCTACTCGTACCTGACCGGTTTTTTTTTGTTTAAATAGAATAGACATATAATTTTCTTCACGTTTCAGCTTACCCGATTTACCCGTTGACTTCTGTACTTTCAACGAGGATCCGCTGTGCTGTTTTAGTCAAATATATGCAACAAAGTGTTTGCAAAAGGAAATTAAACTTAAACCAACCACTTGTTTTGTTAGTAAACATTTATAAGGATTCCCTCTTGATGTTTAGAGTAAAGTTTAATAGAATACGAGTGCCAGTCTAAGTATAGACATTGGCAAATAACGTGTGCATTTTCTTTGCAGATGGAAAGATAAATTATTAAAAATTAGCAGACGGGTGACCTGTAAGTGAAAAGGGTTGCTCTTGGACCTCTGGAACTCAAGAGATACAAGTACTTTGACGCCGTTTCTAGTGCTCCGGCTCCTAGAATTGGGGGAATTCTGGTAAACTCGCATACTTGGCCAAAAACAAAGAAATAATTGTTTACACGATAGTCTGCAATTCTGAAGTGAAATTTCTTTAGCGGGTGCTTGTGCTTGTGATTTGGAAATTCGATGAAACGAAAAAGCGACAGTAAAAAGAGACAAACATTCATTAATAGGATTTAGCCTAAGAAAGAATGAAATAGATTACAAGTATACAGTGTTTTCTGTGATCTTCGTCTCCTCTATGCTATCACGTTTTTTTGCGCCTGCGTACAACGAAGCCTTCAGAAAATGTGTCATAAACAACGTGATTTTATTAAAAGTCGTTGGTTAATTAATTTATGTTAATTATTTAACACATCTGTGTTAATTTGACCATTTTTTTTTATATGTATAAATTATCTAAAATTAAATAGTAAATTATTTGTATTGGTTATATACACAATTATATTTGTGTATATTGTGTAAAAAAAAAAGAAATTTGTATTATATTTTGACAATATGAATATTTTGTTCTTTTTATTTAATAAAATATTTTTTCTGAAGTTTCACTTCTGCCGCGTGTGTATGCGAATGTCCTCACCTGATAGAAACCGTTAAAGTGTGTATCTTGGAGAAATTGTCAGTGGAAGAGCTTTAGAATAAATAGGTCGTATTGAAGGGAGAGATCCCACGGCCCCACAGAAAATTGCTTTCACCGAGCAGTTCTATCTTCGTTTTTCACCGAGCGAGTGAGGCTAACTGCTTAAACGGTGACGTACTTGTGGCTCTTTGGACGCAAGTCCATGGACGACAGGAGTAAGTTACCATTAGGTGACCCATCTGCTTGCCAAAAAGAAAAACAGTGAATCTCCGGGAGTGTCGACAGAAGTGAAAACTTATATACAGAGGTATCGGTAACGGTAACTGTGTCGCGAGTTCAATCGGGTTTTCCCATTTCAAAAATGCCCAAGGCGCCTAAAGAAGTTTTCACTTCAATATATACATAGGTGTCGGTAACGGTAACGGTGTCACGAGTTCAATGTTTTTTACCCATCTCATAACAAAAATGCAACATATGGGTATAACAAAGCATTTTGAACTAATTTGATTTATTATTCATGCTCTGCCCTAAGTAAGCGTAGTCATGAAAATTAAACAACAAGTAATAAATTGGAGAACGTGTTCAGCATTACTAAAGCACTACTCAGCATTAGTAAGATTGAGAAATATTGTGTTATAACTAACAATATAATGTAATAGGTTTCATGGTAGGCTTCAAATGGTTGTAATTTACTGCTATAGTATTGCGAAAACGTAAACGCATTCGTAAGCGTTTAGGTTTTCGTTAAGTGATGTAGCATTGGAATTTTGCAGGAACATCATTTGAGTGGAATTGTTCAAGTCTTATCTCTTTTTAGATGGCTTTGGACCACTATTTCTTAAATGCAGGTACATACATGGGCGTCGGTAGTCTGCCTGCTCGTTTTTGAGTTGCAATTATTCTGAAATAGAGAATAATTCTAAACCAAATAAATAACTGAAGAACCGAGCTAGTGTAAGCTTTCAACCTAAGTAAAAACAGTTCTTGACATAGTCGTGTGCTCGACAGCCCACTCGTTGACCTGCTTTATACACAAGTGCTGTGGTTCTGATACTACAAAGGATTATTCGCTTTAACACGTTCATGCAAACAAACATTGAATATTAATTTCAAGTTAGAAGGCGTCTATGTACGTGTTAAATTTTTTAGGGAATGGTGAGTGACTACCATCGCTCATGGACACCTACTAGTCAAGAGTTGTACGTGCTTGCCTCGGTGGTGCTGTGGTAGCGTATGCGACTGCTTTGCTGAGGTCTCGGGTCCGATTCTCGGGTCGGACCAAATGTTTGTATGATCTGTAAACATTGGTTTCGGCGTTTGGGTGTTTTCTAAGTAAAATATGTATATTTTTACCAAAAACATATATATGAAATCTATCAGTCAATCTAACTTTCATAGTACAAGCTCTGCTTAGTTTGGAATTAGATGGCGTTGTGTGTCAATTGTCCGAAATATTTATATATTTACGAGTATAAGTTTGTTGATATACTTACATTATGTCCTGCCCACCAAAATAGGTGGGAGTAAAACCTCACTCACTATGTTCATTTATTACTACTGTAAGTATGAATAAAATAATTACAAATATTGTGGTTGCCGTAATAAGCGATGTGTATGAAATATGACACGTAAGAGATTCAACTTCAGAATGTTTAATTGTTAAATAAATTGTTTAAAATTGTATAAATTGTTTATAAATTGTTATAAATTGTTAATAAATTGTATAAATTGTTTAAAAAAAATTATATGTATGTTTAATTTTGGTTATTAAGAGCAGATGATAGGGTTATACAATCGAATTGAGAATCTTCTTCTTTTCTTAAGTCGCTTAAAAACTAAAAATAACATTATTTTTTTTTGGAAACGTTTTAATAAGTATTTCTAAATAATATCTCACATGTGTCATATTATATTGGACATGTTTGCTATTCCATTAACGTCCATAGTATATTTGATTACTCGTATTTTAGTTCGTGAGAGCTTTTTGACAGGCACAATTACTTTTTCACATTTTACGAGTATATCGAAACATTTTTTAAATTTATCTTTCAATTTCAATAAGATTTCTGCATCAAAAAATAAGAATTTTATTCATATTGCCAGCGTAAAACGCTGACAATATGAATAAAATTCATCGAGGGATTTAATATAAACTGACTCCACCTTTTTTTATCGCGTTATATTGTAATAGTCTATGGATGATCTATGTAAGTACGTACGTTTTTATCGTTTTTTATATGTAGTACAATATTAAAATATTTTATTTTAAGTTATTTTACGCTTCCCGCAAATAGATTGTATAACGCTGACTTAATGCCGTAGGCATTGTCTGTCTGCTTTAGGTGATCAAGAGTCGTGCTTGGCAGGGGTTAAATTAAGTTTTTTTTTGTAGAATAGGGAGCAGGCGAGCAGACGGTAGACGCCCATGAACGCCTGCAACACAGGAGTCACAAACGCGTTGCCGGCCTTTTAGGGAGGATACGCTCTTTTATACTTACAAGAAAACAAATAAGTAACCAATATACCGCTACATTTACACTTATCGTACTCATACCTACTCACACATCTACAGATATAGAACAATATATATACAGATGTATCTACAATAAAAACATTTGTGGAGTATTCATTAGTATTTATTATAGATATCTTAGAAACACTCTTACGGCCTTACGTAGAACTGTTTTGAGTGTTAACTTGCCAGTTCTCAGACTTTGCAAAGTAATCAACATCTGCAGGGACATAGTAGGTATTTAGTATACTCGTAACTTGGGAAATTGTTCAATACTATTGTCGACTTTTATAATAAGATTAGTAAATTTTTTTTTTTTTCTTTAAAAAAGACAACTCCCGCACTAAGAACATATCCTGTATCGCGGACACCCAGACGCAGAACAATAATTTGTGGATCACACAAAGTGACGTCGCATGTGGGGTTTGAACCCACAACACTCAGCGAAATAGGAACCGGCTTGGTGACCGCTTAAACTATGTTACTACGCCATTCGTGCATTCACCCCAGTGCCCAGTAGACAGCAATAGACTCGGCGTAGTAGAAAGCGGCGTGGCGTCCGCTTAAACCACTACTCCATTTGCAGTCAATTAAATTTATTGATGAAATTATATTAAATTGATTTTATTTGTTAATTATACTTAATTTCTAATTTGTTATTGTCATTTTTATAAAAAATATTGTTATTATCACTATTTTAAGTTGTATTATGAAACTATAATAACTATCGAATAATTTCTCTTATTTAAGATTTAATTCATGTGTAAACTGTAAACTTACTACTTTATAATATGCTAAGCATGCGGTGATAACCTTTAATTAATTGTTACACTTATGTAAGTAATCTGTTTGTAAACAATTGTTGTTTAACCATAAATAAATAAATAAATCATCCAAGTAACTCTACAAAAAATCGCTGTAACTTGTGTTCCTAAATGTCATAAGACTTATATGCCATATCAATTTCTTTTCAGAATTTCAACGGATATATCAGCGTTGCTTTCAGCTAAGTAACTCCCCATACGATTAATATCTTCACGTCATTACACGCTTAAGTGTGATTTATGGATTTTTCACACGAAAGCTCACCTAACCCTCTAATATTAGAATTCACACTCGTCTGAACTTTTTCATCGACAAATTTAACACCGAACACTCACGAAGTACGGTCGACATATTGTAAATCCCAGCTTTTATTTCTGCGAACAATTTTTCGTACCATCAAGCTCAGTACAAACAATGAACACATGACTGAGTTATTGTTTCAGTTGGTGTGACCTTTATTTACAGTAGAATAAAGTCTATTTATGCTTGTTTTATGATGTGATGCATTTGTTAGCTAAGCCAGGTGATCAATGTTTGCGAAGCCATTGACAGAAGGTTGTGTGTTTAATATTGAGTGTGAGTATAATGCAGGTGATTTTCAGATGTATACGGTTAGAGCGTGAAAGAAACGAAGCAAAAACATAAAATATCAGAACAGATGTTCTCGGATATGTAATCAGGGATTTTATGTTTACCCTATGTTGGAAAAATAAGGTCACCTCTTACCTGACAGCAAGTTATGTATGCGACGTATGCTGAATGAGTGGTGTCATTTGTTAATTTATATACATATTTATATATATCATATACACGTGTTTAAACAAATAAATGATTGTGATTACCGTTTTCTAAGAATTTTACAATTTCTCATCTCTTCCGTGGGATAACAGATTACCGTTACGTATCCCACGGTTACGGAAGAGATTAGGTAGAGCCTGTGCTATAGTAACCAGACTGCTAATAAACACACTCGTACTTATATATTTCTAAAAAGGTATACATAAGTGTCAATCAGGCACATAACAAACGAGTGTGATGATCACATGATTATTTGCCCTCGAAGGAAATCGAACCCACGACTTCTGGCTTAGCAGTTGTTACATCTAGATGTACATAATTACACTACTTCGTAGAACAAAAATAAAAAAAAACTAACAATTAGTTTTAAAAGAAAATTAATTTATTTTTTTATGTGGGTAGAATTAGGTGGGTTCGTTACCCAAGCCCCTATCTGCACTGACGCGCGGAATCTTACGCTTCCCTGGGTAGTCCTTAGCGATCAGCCAACAAGCTTCGAGTGATGTGGTACAGCCAATAATCCGTTGACCCTGTGGCGTTGGCCGGAACTAGGATAGGCCGAAATCAGCCGATGATAATCACCAAGGGTGAACTTAAAACCCTGAAATCAGGTTTGGGTGGAACATTAACACTCTGTCCAAATTCGCACCGTGACTGCAGCATAAGGGTACACAATGGTAAGCGACTGATTCTCTCACATTATGCAGAAAATAGATTTCTAAGGTGCGGCAGTCACGGTTTAAAGCAAGCGGAAGGACTAAGAGAAATTAAAAATAAGAAAAAAACATAATAAGAACAATTGAAAATAAAAGAACAAATAAAAGGCAAAAACACATTATTAAGTTATTAAGCATGTATGTAGGTAGGCACAGCAACATAATGCAGGTGATGGTGCGCTTTTATTCATGTGTAGAAACAATAACCAAGCACTAATAATACATAGGTTTAGATGGTAACTACCTACGGCTAATTACATTTTGAATGATAGCGGTAACTATTACATATGTGGTATGATAAAGGTAATAAAAGCACAACTTACCCAGACACGGGGTTTATAATATTCACTAGTGTGTTAGTTTTATATTTACAATTTTTAGTTGAGACGGTAGCAGGAAAATAATAACTGAATAATAAAATTAACGGAATAATAAAATTAACGGAACTTGAATCCGGTTGTCGAGTACGTATTTCTAACAAGCTCACAGCAAGACAACGATGCGTAGAATGTTTCTCGTCGCGCGCACAGAGCTCGCGGACTCCCTTCACTTTCACCGTTCCCCCCGCCCGGCGCCCACGCCCCGCCATCGCGAGTGCGGCGGCCGGTTTCACTATATTGAAGTAATGGAGCCACTGACAGTTTGTTTGTAAAATAATATTTTTAATAATTGTATTTAGTGTCTAATTTTAAGACTAGGTTTAAGTTTTATTTAGGATTTAAAATTAATTAGCTATAAGTTATGGGATCAAGCTCGTAAGTGAATAACTGAAACATTAATGCATAGCATTGTAACAGTACCCCCCTTCCCAGCGAAGGATTTTTCCGGGACAGAAAAATCCAAAACACACCTAACGACTAATACATATATTATGAGGATTACAAAGACCTAAAGTTAAAACTAATGTTTTAACTTTAGGTCTTTAACATGCCAAGCTCCCAAGTTGCGGCCATTCATGTCCTCTAATACATAGACTAGTGGCGACCTTTTCTCTGTTACTCTGCATTTTTCGAACTTGGGTGCCAGCTTTTTACTAAAACGTGCACCTTTATCACTTTGGAAGAAACAGCGCTTCCACACTTCGTCTCCCACATTAAATTCGACGTGTTTACGACGCAAGTTGTAACGTTGACACGATTTTTGGTAGTTATTCCAAAGGGAAACCTGTACTTTATTAAATATTTCGGCTAAGTAGCCAAGATTTTCGGCATAAATATCACGTGGCAAGAACAAAATCTCATTACTATTATCGTTATCAACATAGTGAGAACCACAAGTGACTACCTCCCTACCATGCACCAAGAAAGAGGGAGTGAAACCTGTTACTTCGTTCACAGAATTATTAATGGCGAATTGAATCTCCGGTAGGTGTAGGTCCCAAGTTCGATGATCATCATTCACAAAAGTTGATATTGATGTGATTATAGTCCTATTATACCTCTCAACGTTATTAACTTGAGGAGTATATTTAGGGGTAAATTGCGCGTTAGGTATTTTGTACTTATTTAAGAGTGCTTCCATTTCGCGGCCTGCGAACTGTGTGCCATTATCCATAATAATGGTTTGAGGAATACCATGAACTAAAAACACGTTATACTCAAGGTGGTTACAGACAGCTGCTGCAGTGGCTTGTCGTAGTGGGAATATTAAGCAATATTTAGAGAAACAGCAATTAACAACGAAGATATAATTGTTCTGTTTTCTACTAGTAGGTAAAGGTCCGACCAAGTCTATGGAAAGCATTTGAAACGGGCGTGAGCAGTCTTTTGGTCTGCCCATTTTTCCTAAGGTAGTATGAGCGGGATGCTTATAAGCTAAGCAAGTGCTACAGTCGCCAACGAACTTTACTACATCTGCATACATGCCTGGCCAGTAATACTTTAAAAGAAGCCGTCTATAAGTCTTGAAGATCCCTAAGTGAGCCGCCGTAAGATTCGAGTGATTATTATTAATAACATCGTGTCGTGACTCTCTTGGTATAACTTCCTTCCAGCTAAATTCTGATGTGAGCGGATTTTTACTCTTCATGTAACGATAAAGTATATTCCCTTCAATTCTATAGTTAGGGTAATTAGATGGAGAACTAATGCACCCATAATAAATATTAAGGTACCAAGTATCAGAGGTGTTAGCTGTTGTCACGATTGGTGTATTTAAGGTAGCAACTTGTATGCATCTAGACAAGGCATCCGGTATAATATTGTCCTTGCCTCGACGGTGCTTTACTATAAAATCAAATGACGATAGTCTTACACCCCAACGAGCGAGGCGTCCCGTAGGGTTAGTCAGGGATAAAAACCATTTAAGCGCGGAATGGTCAGTGTAGACCGTAAAAACTTTGCCGTTTTCCAGATAACACCGCCAGTGCTCTAACGCGACTAATACAGCGAGAGCCTCCCTTTCGGTAACACTATAATTACGTTCAGCCCCAGTGAGGGATCTGCTCATATACGCTATTGGGTGCTCCTCGCCATTGATGGTTTGTGAAAGCATACCTCCAACACCGAAAGCACTCGCGTCTGTGTGGACGTCAAAACTGTAATTGAAGTTAGGACAAGCCAAAATTGGTGCATTTACTAAATACGACTTAAGGGTATGAAAAGCCGTGTCGGCTTCAGGGGTCCACTCAAAAGAGCGTGCCTTTTTTCCACTAGAAGTGAGTCCGTTAAGCGGACCAGCTATAGTACTGAAGTTCGGCACAAAGCGTCTGTACCAGGATGCCGTTCCTAGGAATCTTTTAACTTCTTTTTTAGTTGTGGGGGTGGGGAAATTCAAGATGGCTTCAACCTTAGCAGGGTCAGTACGAAGGCCATTCTCGTCAACAACGTAACCCAGATAATGTAAATCTTTTCTAAAAAATTGGCATTTAGCAAGATTAATTGTGAGATTAGCCTGTTTTAGCCTTTCTAAAACACGACTCAGTAGTGAGACGTGCTCCTGAAATGAATTACTAGCAATAACTATGTCATCAAGATAACAGAAGACTTTCAGTTCAAACTCAGGGCCAAATAAGGTATCTACAAGGCGCTGTTGAGTAGCTGGAGCATTAGTTAACCCAAAAGCAGTAACCTTAAACATAAAAGTTCCTCTGCCAGGTACATAAAAGGCAGTTTTCTCACGGTCAGCTACAGCTATTGGAATCTGCCAAAACGCTTTAGACAAATCGATGCTGGACAAAAACTTAGCATCCCTAAGATTGTCCAGTATCTCCGAAACATAAGGTAAGTTATAGGCGTCTTTCTTTGTGACAGAGTTTAATTTCCTGCTGTCTAGACAGAAACGAGGTTTACCGTCGTTTTTTTTAACTATTAGTACTGGAGAGGACCACGGACTTTCACATGGTTCTAATACATCTAGAGCCAGCATTTCATCCACCTGATCAATGATGATTTTCTTCTTTTCAGGTGATAAGCGGTAGTACCTCTGTCTAATAGGTGCTGCGTCACCTGTATCTATTCGGTGTTCTATCAATTGAGTTCTGCCGAGACCCTTCAATTCAAATGAGACTTGTCTATATTGTTTAATAATTTCTAGAATTTGTGCTTTTTGAGACGCGTCAAAATTATCATAACTTATTGTGGGTTCGCTAGGTCTAGAAGTTAAACAATGGTTAAAGACTCCTAGTAAATAAGGACTATCATTAGCAAGGAGTTTTATATCCTTAATGTTGTTAGGAAATATCTCGAATTTTGTCCAGAAATCAATACCCAAGATTAAAGACGTTTTGATTTCCGGCACTACATGAGCCTTGATAATATTGCATTTTTCATTAAAAAATACAGGCAAAAGCATAAAACCCAATGATGTCATAGTTTGACCTCCGGCAGCAGTGACAGATATAGTTTCGGAGTCGTCAATTGGAAAGCAATATTTATATAGTAGTAAGTGTAAATTGTTGCCTATAATACTCACGGCAGAGCCAGAGTCCAACAGACCGTAAATATCCAGAGATACGTTCTTAATATTTACTTTAACATATGGGCGAGGATCATTAGATGGAATAAAGTTTTTAATTGCAGCAACAGTGTTATAAGTATTAAAAAATGTTTTAATATAACTGAGCCAATCGTTCCACTCAGTGCGATTAAATTTTGTAATGTTGCTGCGATCAATTAGTTTTTTGATACCGATTCCCTTATTGAACCATTACAATTGGGGCAGTCTGGGTAACGGAAGTCTTTTTTACCGCATTTAAAACAAATGATGACTCTAGGTTCCTTGCAATACTTTAACGAGTGTGTATGACATCGACATCTGGGGCAATATACGGGTTTTGATGCCCTAGTATTTTGTTGCACGGCATCGACCGGTGTAGTACTAATTTCGTTAGTGTTGTAATGCTTTGAACTGCTGGGACCATTAGTAGGTCTAGTGTAAGCAAATTCAGGTGCTAAGGTGTCCAAAGTAATCTTGGGAGGCTCTCTAAACTGTGGAACCCGGGCCTGATAGTTTTCATAATTGCGGCACGTAGTACGCAAGTCAGAGATCGTTTTAATCTGAGGTGAGCACGCGAGGGTGTTTGCGTAACAGGGTCTGATATTATGGAGAAGTATTTCGAGTTTCTCTTCGTCATTAAAAACTTTAGACAATCTCGAAAACAAGCCCTCCATTATCGCAAGATATACAATTATAGACTCCGATTCCCCTTGAGTCCGTAAGCGTATTTCATTCATTAGTCTATAATCATAGTCGAACTTAGTAAAATCTCTTTTTAAACATCCAGCTAATTGATCCCAATTATCTATAGAATCGCGAACACTGCGGAACCAATGTAACGCGTCGCCTGTGAATATTTCCGTCGCAAACGCTAATACCCGATTTGGTTTAATATCCCTAGCTTTTATTCGTTCTTCAACCTCCTGGATAAAAGCTCGGACACAGGATTTCCCATCGAACCTTAGCCTCGCTAGCTCTGCGGCGATGCCCCTATCGCAGGTAACTGAGACACTAGGAACGGGAATGTCTTCAGATTCAATACTAGTTTTAGTGGGAGTAGCCGCAAAGAAGGAAGCCAAGTCTTTGTAGAAGACTTGTAGTTTTTGTAAACAGTCTTTGAAATTCGATGCGTCGTCTGAAGTCACAGGCTGAATTCTATTAAGTCTGTGATAAATATGGTGTGCTAGGTTTTCGGTTCTAGAGTATAAGTTCTTATCGTATTTAGTTTTTAAGCTTTGTATATTATTTTTTAATTTTAACAAACTGTCTTTAGCACCCTTAATATCAACTGCGGTGTCTAAATGGGACTCTAATATATCTTCAGAGGGAAGAGTTTTTATCTGTTTTATAATCTGTTTTCTGAGATCTTGAACGTTGTCAGCAGGCACCTCACCTCTTATTTCAACTTCGTATTCAAGCTCCGTTTTTTGTAAGGATAAATATTTAATTTGTTTAGACATTATTGAAAGTAAATATTCAAGTAACCGGTGTTTATAAAATTTTAAGTATATTTGTTAAGTAATATTAGGACGCAGTCTGATATGTTGTGCAATTATTCAGTTAGGTACATAAACAAGAAATAAATGTAAACAAAACAACTGACAAGATAGATGGTGGCTAATTAAACAAAACAGCCCAAAAACCAAGCTATATACATAAAAATAGGCATAAGATACGATATTATTTTCAAATAAAAGCAAAGTCGTTTAAGTAGGTTGTTCGCTTAAATATTGTCCGTTCCGTTACAAAAAGTTATAGCGATTTTGTTTAAAACAATATCTTTAACAAAAATACCGTCACCGAAGAAAACTATCTACACAAATATTGTCAGTGCAAATAAAGGGATGTCTTAAAACCACGTTACGGGCGCCAATGTTACATCTAGATGTACATAATTACACTACTTCGTAGAACAAAAATAAAAAAAAACTAACAATTAGTTTTAAAAGAAAATTAATTTATTTTTTTATGTGGGTAGAATTAGGTGGGTTCGTTACCCAAGCCCCTATCTGCACTTACGCGCGGAATCTTACGCTTCCCTGGGTAGTCCTTAGCGATCAGCCAACAAGCTTCGAGTGATGTGGTACAGCCAATAATCCGTTGACCCTGTGGCGTTGGCCGGAACTAGGATAGGCCGAAATCAGCCGATGATAATCACCAAGGGTGAACTTAAAACCCTGAAATCAGGTTTGGGTGGAACATTAACACTCTGTCCAAATTCGCACCGTGACTGCAGCATAAGGGTACACAATGGTAAGCGACTGATTCTCTCACATTATGCAGAAAATAGATTTCTAAGGTGCGGCAGTCACGGTTTAAAGCAAGCGGAAGGACTAAGAGAAATTAAAAATAAGAAAAAAACATAATAAGAACAATTGAAAATAAAAGAACAAATAAAAGGCAAAAACACATTATTAAGTTATTAAGCATGTATGTAGGTAGGCACAGCAACATAATGCAGGTGATGGTGCGCTTTTATTCATGTGTAGAAACAATAACCAAGCACTAATAATACATAGGTTTAGATGGTAACTACCTACGGCTAATTACATTTTGAATGATAGCGGTAACTATTACATATGTGGTATGATAAAGGTAATAAAAGCACAACTTACCCAGACACGGGGTTTATAATATTCACTAGTGTTTTAGTTTTATATTTACAATTTTTAGTTGAGACGGTAGCAGGAAAATAATAACTGAATAATAAAATTAACGGAATAATAAAATTAACGGAACTTGAATCCGGTTGTCGAGTACGTATTTCTAACAAGCTCACAGCAAGACAACGATGCGTAGAATGTTTCTCGTCGCGCGCACAGAGCTCGCGGACTCCCTTCACTTTCACCGTTCCCCCCGCCCGGCGCCCACGCCCCGCCATCGCGAGTGCGGCGGCCGGTTTCACTATATTGAAGTAATGGAGCCACTGACAGTTTGTTTGTAAAATAATATTTTTAATAATTGTATTTAGTGTCTAATTTTAAGACTAGGTTTAAGTTTTATTTAGGATTTAAAATTAATTAGCTATAAGTTATGGGATCAAGCTCGTAAGTGAATAACTGAAACATTAATGCATAGCATTGTAACACAGTCAGGATCACTAACCGCTAGACCAACGGGTAAGTTTAAGATCAGATTAAAGTAAAATTATTTCAAAAGTAAATTAGTAGTCTATGGTAACTAAAGTATAAAAATGTTAGTACAGTACACCAAGTGCAACGAAGCGTCACGGATCTATATTTTGAAATCATCAGCGTCTCAACGGAACCGTCACCGGAAATGAACATCGGAGGCGTCCGGAGACACGGACCGTCTCGAGTAAGAATAGGGTGACCAACTTATTCACACGTATTTTAAGGACGTAAATTTATGTTGACCTATGATTTCATTACTTAAAACAAGTGAATTTTTAGACAAAAAAAATAATTTATAAAACCGTTTCAGCTGCGTTTGTAGTCACTGCTACGCTTCTAAAGGTCATACCACCAGAGTTAGGTTAGCTTTTAACCTTCCTTAATGAATTGTCTATTCAATAGAAGCATTCGAATTTAACCCGCCAGGCATTATAATTTCACCTATTCGGATGATCCTCTCTTTGTGTTGTTGTTGGGCGTGTTTAAAAAACGAATGAAGAAACTCTTAGATATTTATTTATTTTTATTTATTAATAATAAATTAATGCACAAGTTGTACACGGGCGGAGTTAATGCCCAGGGCATTCCCTGCCATCCGATCTTTAGGTGATGTAGAAAAATGAATGGCAATTTCTTGTTCTCTCTTGCTAGGTGCAAATTTGATTGATTTATATTAAATTTATTAATTTAATGTACATCCTGATTTCAACTGGGAGTGCATTCCAGAGCAGAACTGACTGTACATAGAAGGAAGAATTAATGAAGTTGATACAGGTACAGATAAAAGGAATTTAATATTAATAGTTTTAATGTCAAAATAAAATAGTGTACACCGCTATTACCTTAGACAAAAGCAAATTGAGAGACTTTTGCAAACTTTTAATCATCATCATGGTATGGAAAGGCTATGGTAAGGAATCGCATCAGGAATGAGCTGATCCGGCAGAAAACCAATGTCATCGACATAGCCCACCGGATCAGCAAGCTGAAGTGGCAGTGGGCTGGCCATATTAGCTGCAGAAACGACAACCGATGGGGTAAACGAGTTCTTGAATGGAGATCGCGTCTCGGCAAACGTAGTGTAGAATACCCACAGGCCAGGTTGTGTTACGATTTTCGTAAGATGGCTGGCAGGAGCTAGATACGAGAAACCAAACATCTATCGAAATGGCGTGCAATAGGAAAGGCCTATGTCCAGCAGTGGAGTGCGATAGGCAAACTATTAAAAAAATCACAAAAACTTTCAACTCAAGAGCCACAAGTAGGAAGGGGCCCGTAGCTGTAGAGGAAACCGGTCTTAACGAGGAGCCTAAGTCCTTGTCACCTCTGAGTTCATTCAACATGAGAGTGTCAAGTACATTGCCCCTTTGAGTCATGACAAAAACATTAACCTCAAATTTTAAGTGCTTCTGTTTTTCTTGTGTGGCTAGGATCGGTTTACGGACTTTTATGACGTCAGTACTGTATACTTCACTTGATTCCTAGAATTATAGTCACCCTATAAATAGGGGTATTAATGACCTCACTTCTTCTCGATTGTCGGATTGTCAATAGTTTGATTTATCTTTGTTTTTGCGATAATGACACATAGATTAAGCTTTTACAAGAAAATATGAAAAAAATATATTTGCCTTCTGTTAATATTATTTCGTATAAGCCTGGTCTAGCAGTTAGTTATCCTGTTGAGCCAGAGATCAGTCAGAGATCCAGAGATGTAAATAGTGAATCGCTTCTAGGCAATCCTCTGCCTGCATTTGCATGTCAAGATTTGTCTCGAAGGAAGGAGGATACTTCCACGGTATAAAGTAGCAAATACTTGTTACAACTTCCACATATAATGAAACAGAAACATACTTCAGTACCATCAGACGAAAATACACTAAACAAAGGAGTATCTCATCAAGCATAGTCCACTGTTGGTCATAGGCGACTCCTTAGAAATAAGGTTTTGGTCAGCCATGCTGGCTAGAAGGTTTGGTATAGGGTTTGTATCAAGTTTTATTTCTCTTTGCAGTGCTGTTATCCTGCGTAGTTTGCTCCCTTAATCGGCTCTTATTGCACCCACGGGATGAATAGGGGTGACACTCCATATTCTTAGACCGTCACCTCACAGACAATATATACAGGAGTATCTGCTATTCCCGTATCACGGAATGAAAGTTGTCACGATGATTAGTATTTATACAACTTTAAAATATCAACCACTTAGCCACAACATGCCGGGCATGATCACCACGCCCGGTTGGAAGATCCTCCCTTTGTGATGGAGGGACATGTCACCCGTTCCCCCACATACTCGTGTCTGCTTTGATTTCTAGTTACGGTTCGGTTTTTAAACTAGTCTGGTGACTCCTTGAAATATATTTTTTCTTGTGAAATATTTCCACTCAACATAGAGTTCAATATATATTACAGTTCGTTTATGTACATTTGCTTTAAATCATGCATCATACTCGTAAATACATCTCATCTAAAAATGAAAAAAAATATGCAAACGGCCTGCATTCATCATCAACCTGCGGTCTTAATAAGATCATCTCTCCATTTTGATGTTTGAGTAAGATGTCTATCTTACTCTGAACGTGGTTTCCTCTCCTCTCCGTGGTAGAGCCATGCTTCGGCACGAATGGGCCCGCCAGACCGAAGTGATATCACGGTCTCACAGAAAACCGGTGTTAAGCAATTCTTTCGTTGCCTTTCACTGAGTGAGTGAGGTTACCGGAGCCCAAATTCCCTCGCTGACTCGAGAGGAAGGGGCACCAAGGGCATCAATGCACTTGTGAGTTTTGAGTTGCAGGTGTCCATGGGCGGCGGTAGTTGCTTACCATCAGGTGACCCGTCTGCACGTTTGCCCCCTTATACCATAAAAAAAGAACCTTTCAGTCATGAGCTGATAGATTTTGGAAATAAATAATAATTAAGTAAGACATTTAAGTGTCTCCATTTTCTAAACCAACATTCAGAATCATGTAGACATAGTTAAACCTTCAATTGTAATATGAAACGGAGTATTAAATAATTCACAGTACCACAAACTGAAATAGAATAATAGATACAGTGTTCTCAATCAATAGGAACCTTGAACTATAGAGGAGTTTAAAATTTATGTTCAATCGATATTTATAACGATGTTTCATTCAGTTCGAAGAAACTGAATTTTTAATTTAATTTAATTTTTAAATTAAAGTTGACCGTTATTAAAAGATTTCTTTGTCGATTTATCTTGATAGTTGTCTTGTGGAAAGATATATTTCAGTAGTATTTAGTAAGTACACTTTTAAAAAAGCATCATTGACTTTAATGGGCTTACATTATAAATTGTAATTATTTGCTATAATTCTCTAGAAATTTTGCCGTCATTCTATAATTTTACCTCTAAGAGGTGATATTTTTTCATGAAATTTGAATGAGACGAAACTGTAACAACGTTTAACTGTCTGTAGTCTATCAGTCAATGTAGCTTTCATAACACATAGCTCTGCTTAGTTCGAAACTAGATGGCGTTGTTTGTCAGATGTAAAAAAAATATACTAAATAATATATATAATTATAAATATATTAGTTCACTCCCGTATCATCATCATCATCAACAGCCTAGTCCGCTGCTAGCTATGTCTGCAAATGCGTAATTTGCTCTTTTGGTCGGCTCTTACGACACCCACGGGATGAATAATGGTGGTGACATTTCGTATTATTAATCCGTCACCACACCATATTAATTACCATTAATCCATACAAGTTGAACGAGTGTAAGTTTGTTAACACAATATAAAAACATTAGTTAACTCAAGTCTTTCACTACATATTGTTAGCACGAACAAGTATTTGTTATAATAAAACTCACTGTATGTTTAGTATTCCAATGCGAACACTACTGCCCTTTACTACAAAATCACCTTTCCTTTATCCATATTAGCCTTTATATATATATTAAAAAAACTCCCTATATTAGTATCTACAACTACCCTCTTTTATATTCGACAAATATATTTAACTCTATAATTAAACAGTGGCGTAACATGTTCACGTAACTTCTTTTCTAAGGATAGGCCTATATCCAGCAGTGAGTTATTGAAGGCTGTTGATGTGATGATGATGTGATATGATGTTCAGCAGTGGACTATTGATGAAGATGATGATATGTAAAAATAATATGAAAGTTAAATTAGAAGTTATGTACTTTTAAAAATATATGTGGCACATTAGACATCCCATTTTTTTTTTAACGTGTGGAAACCCCCTCGGGCCGTCACCCCACCGGGGTTTACGGCGGGGTGGTGTGTCGGAATCGGACCGACTAAAACCACACCTGTAATAGGAGGGATCCGGGAACTGCTGTTATTAGGACCTCCGGACCCCTCCTAGCGCCAGCCCACAACGATGCGGGCACCACCTTCAGGTACATTCTCTATTTAGGCGACGTCCGGCACACGCGGACGTCACCTCCTCGCGGTTGGGCGTTATGGCAGGTGGAGGGGAAAACTCGTCCCGTCCACCCGCGGCCACACTCAGGGCGGCATGAGGCGGTGATAAGCGCGCCTCCGCCGCCCGGTTCGCCAGCGATTGGGTCTAAGTGGAGGCTGTCCTCCCGGGCCCCCTCCGCCGCCTCCTTCTGCGAGATGACGTCTTCGCAGAAGGATGCGACCGCGATACTTCCCGAAGCAGCCATGCCCGGAAAGGACCTGCGTCAGCCGGAAGGAAAGGGTCCCGTGCTGCCGCCCTGCCCACTCGACGATGACCAGCTGGAGTGCCTCCACGGCGGCAAAGCCAGCACGTGGAGCCTCCATCCGGGACGAACAACGAGCCATCGTGGCTCGGCGAGCGGCCTCACGCCACTCGCTTATCTCTTCGGGCGGGGGCCGACTGCCACTATCCGCCCTGAATCCAGCCGTCCGCCGATATACTTCGGCGAGCACTTCCGCCTCCAAGTCCCATGGGGGAGTACCGGCCAACGCGGACGCCGCTTCCGCCGAAACGGTGCGGTAACCGCGTATGACTCTAACCGCCAATATCCTCTGAGGTCGTGTCCTTCCTCAAGAATTAAACGATCTCCTTATAGAATTGCATTTAAATCGGTTCAGCGGTTACTGATTTCCCATACAAACTTCGGCCCGTTAAAGGATGATATCTGGGATAAACTATTCTATGTGCTTTCCCGGGACTCAAACTATCTCTATACCAAATTTCATCTAAATCGGGTCACTGGTTTAGCGCGAAAAGATGATAGACAGACAGACAGACACACTTCTCCGCATTTATAATATTGGTAAGGATATGGATTTCTGTCCCTAATGGTTCAATCTACTTTGCCACTATTAGTACATAATACACAATTAGTAAAAGTACTACTACTTCCTAGTTTCATCTCCAGCTTCGATACAAACGGTACTTTTGCTTTGACACTGCCAATTTTATAACAATGTAAAATTAAATGTATAAATCGAATCGTGTACCCACAGGAGAGGCTTGCCTAGTGTGGGTCCACAGGAGACTGTTGTTAGACCGTATTTATTATTTAGTAATAAACAATTTTTATTCATTATTTTATTACTTACACTAATTAATAAAAAAAAATACTCTGGCTGGACGGACTTAATAACATGAAGTTCCAAATTTAACATAATGTCCTTAGCGATATTTATGAAACTTCTTGAAATTTGATAAAATATCAATAAGGACATTGACAATTAAAGACAAAAAAGGCAAAGTTATAAAAGCAAAAACACGTCCTTTAACGGATGCTTCTATTACACGCTTTTAACGCTGAACTAAAATGCTGAACTATGTGTTTTTAATCAGAATCATTATGTTAATATTAAAAGACACATTAGAAAAAACTTGGATAGGTATAACAGGTTTTTTTTTTAAATATGAAAGAATATTAAAGAACGGTTGGAATCAGATGTATAGGATTATAGGTTCAAGAAAATGTGTGGTTCGCAGAGGCCCAATAGTCTCTCGGCCGTTAATCCCATAATCATGGGCTAAATCCACATATGTAAGTCTTAAGGAAGGATGTTACGAACACAACGTTCCTGATCTGCATTAGTTTAGGGATTTACATATACATAATAATATACCTCGTTTGGATGTGGTTACGAATACAAAAATATTTGAACTTATTTAATAGTTTTAAATTTTTTACTGTAAGACTAAAAACACAGTCAGGTAATGATGTGGTTTTATGTCTTAGCTATCATTTATAGTATAATCACAAGCTAAGCTACTAAGCTTTGCAACTGTCATCACAGGAACTCATTTAGTGGTATTTACTTAAAAAGGATAAAGATAAATTTTAAGCATTACAACAGAAATTAAATACCATTTCAGTCAAATTAAAACATGTTATACCGTGTCTTATTTAGACAAACGGCGAAATTATTCGAAATGTGATTCGGTTCGGATATTGGAATCGGAATAAGTTGGTAGTTATGATTGCATAGGTCTTAAAATAAACAATCTTTAACATTACACGTACATACTCATATACAAAAGTACATCCTAACATTTTTTTGTAAATACGACACTGAGTTTCTATATTAACAAACTGATTTGTTCGTTCGGATATATGGAGAGCTCGGAACGAAAATGATGTAAAAAATATGAACACTCAACTTACTCCGAAGCTTTAAGTATTAAACCTCTGTTTACACGCCAACATTGTCTAAAATATTACAGAACAACTGTCATAGATAAAATTAGGATGCTTGTTAATTTTTAAAATTGAACAGAATCTCCTCAAAGTTTCCAGTCTAAATGAAGAAAAGTTTTCCTCTTGTAGATTAAAGCGACATCGCAGCAATAATTCTTCGTAACGTAGTTAAGTATTCAATAAGTTGAAGTACTAAATAACTTCATTGCTAAAGTAACAAACTCTTATTGAATTATTTTTTCATTTTAGTAGTTAACTTAAAAAGTATAATATTATCTTTCTACTGATGCATTTTAAACTATATTGTTCCTCTGAGAATGGCAATCTCATAATTGTACTAGGCGCGGGGTTCTCTGACACGCGGCCGACAACCGACATATGTCTGCCGATGGTAGCGTACACATGCTATGTACGGAAATGCGCTGGGTTCTTAGAAACGTCGTCGGCGGCGTCGCACTGTCCGCCGCCCGCGACGTTTCTGAGAACCCAGCGCTAAGCATTTAGCGCTGGGTTTTAGCGTCGGTCGCGTGTCAGAGAACCCCGCGCCATAGTTCAATAACAAAGGTTGCATTACCTTTCAGAAGAAGAAATTTTAAATACAATCGTGGTAGAGAAAGCTTGGAAATAAATAGGCCGGTTCAACCGGAGGGATACCACGACCTCAAAGAAAACCTACCAAGTTTTGTTGCTTTTCACGCAGCGAGTTACCGAATTCGTATTTTAAACTCTAAGCTAAAGGTGACTAATTACTGTCCATTCCAGATTATTACTATCTATATGCAGTAAAAATGAATTATATTTATGTCTTGTGTATTTTAATAAACACGTAGCCGAACAGATAAATTTAATTAGCACATTACCTTTATTTACTCCGGTTAACGTGAATCCAATATCCGATATTGTGCGGATATTATACGCAGAAGCAATAAGAGTCAAGGCTTTATCGCATTATTGCGTTTACCAATACACGTGTAGCGAGTGCCAGAAAAGATAATAGCATCAGTTTGATTATAAAAACACAATTGCAGTCACATTGCTCCTGATAAAAGTGAAAAATGGAAGCATAAAATTTTGGCAAGAAAATGCCATTGTTCCAACTTATCTTTGCTTTATTCGTCTTTAATATGAAAAGAGTATTAAATTAGTATTGCTTTAAAATGTCATGCTTGTTTTATTAAAGTATTTCCGCAAAATTGGATTATGGCACCTGATGGATAGGTATTTCAAGCTGCTTTGAAACATTCGCATCATTGGTGCGATTATATATGTATCCTGTCGATTTCCGGTTGTAACCACCATCTTAGGGGTCTAAGATGACGGTTGAAGACTGTAGTTTTATTTACCCAGGTCATATAAATGTAGAATGAGCACTATCATTTATTCAGTGTCGGAGTGTCATTTTTCTGTACAACATATATATGTATTTGTCTCTGCCTACTTTAGGATAAGAACGTGTATGTGATATGTATGTGAGATGGGCCCAGTAATGAAACATTTCTAATTGGATCTCTCTTTCGAAATAAATCTGCTACATCCTACGCCTCAATTCTCTCCAATCAGCGATTGACCTTCGTAGAAATTAATTCTGACCATTTCCATCAGATGTTAAGTATTCGTCGGAAAGGAAAAACTAGAAACACTGAAATAGAACAAAATGGCTTCTAAATGACTACCTGTTTAAAAAATACAATCTACCTGTAATCACGATTGAAGCGTAGGGAATTCCAAGGCAATTCTTCCTTCTTCGAATCATTCGGATGCAAACCGTTGGCTTAAATATTTTATTTAAATGTATTCTTACAGTGTTAGCTTCTTTTATTTGAAAATATCATCCAAAATGGATATTTGGAATTGTTTGTGTAACAATGTTAAGATGTTCCTAAGATGGTTAATTATGAATATTCTGGGATGCTCTCGGTCTATTTAGATGCAAATTGATAAGATTGGAGCCTCCGGCGTCTGTCCGGTGTAGCACGTTCCTTATTCAAATAGATATCTTCCCATAATTTGGAATTCAATTGTTATCAAACTACTATAGACAGGAGATTATCCATAAGAATCTTTTAGATATTCTCTGTCGGGCAGATGCTGTATTTTATTGAAACTTAATAATATAATTCTTAATATCCCTTTTTCACACACGGAAAATTGTTAAATCGAGATTCCTTAATGTTAGTGTAAAGGAAAGGTTGTAATGTCTCTCTAACACAAACGAATTTCTTCTTTCCCTTCCTTCTACCAGGCGAAATGACCATGCCTGGCGGTTCGCAAGCCAACAGTTGCTACCAAAGAGTTTTTGTACACAAACCAGTTCGAGAACTTTCATTGTATGATGCAGGATAAGTAGTTGCTCCGTAGTTAGCCATGTATGCGTTAGATTGACCTAACAAGAAACCCTTATTGCTTGGCCACGTCCGTCTTTCTGCCCGCATGTCCGTCCTCGACTAAGCTGATTACCAATGAAAAAAATCACTGATTCTATAACTAATAGTCTCTAAATTAGCACTAAAATCAGTAATTTTCTTATATAAAGAGGAGAATGATTTTACTGCATCTAAAGAGGAGAATGATTTTGTTTCTAGTCTATCCTGTAAAGAGGGTATCGTTGAGTGGGTCTTTAAAAATTATTGAGGTCGTATGTAGACTGTTTGCTTGTTAATGTGCTCGTTGTTTGTTTCATCCTTAGTATTAGAATAGAATAAGACTTTTAATCGACACTTAATATGTACATACGTTAAACAGAAAAGTAAATGAAAATAACCCATTAAGTGAACTGAATATCACGATGGGTTAATTTTCTTTTTTTTTCTTTTTCAGTTTATTTGATGGGTTAATTATCATTTTTTTTCTTTTTAACGTACATATTAAGTGTCGTTTAAAAGTCTTATTTTCTTTAATACTAAGGATGAAAACAAACAACAAGCAAATCTGCATTAAAATATAATCAACCTTAACACTGTCTTGCAGAATCTCTGTTATGAACGGATGTAAATGAAGGATTTAGTATGTTAAGTGTCTATAGCATAATATAAACCGAAATGAACTAAGACAGGTTGCCTGTGTACATATCTTAAGATATATTTTGACAGGCCGGCCTTTTCTTACCTTATTGTAATATTTGAGAGACTGCATATATAAGATTCCATCGTAAATGCTTTTGTATAAAATATTATACGCTAGATAGACTGTCATTACTGTAAAGATGACAAAAAATTTACAACTGTTGGCCACTAACTTCATTTTCGGTGTTTCTGTGTGTGTCAATTTGTGTTTATTGTTCTGACGCACAACACTCCATCTAGACATACATATAATATGACTAAAAATTTACCAATTATTAAGCTGCTATAAAAAGTAGCAACTGTTTTATTCCAGAGTCAGCACCCGTTAATAATGTGAATACAGTCATACAGAGCAAACATGCAGACCGGTCACCTGATGCCAAGTTTATTTTGTCTTCCACAAAGATTACTTATACTAGCTTATTACAGTAATTGCTCAAGAACCCTGTCACACAGATTGACAGGCCCTCTATAGTACAAAGTTTGTATCATGCTTATGTCTAGTTATTGGCAAAAGAAAAAAAAAAAATACAAACATCTTGCAAATTTTTTTTTTGATTAAAAAGACAACCTACGCATTAGGAATATATCCTGTGTCGCGGGGGACTTTACAAACATACATGAAACGGACACAAAGAACACCCAGACTCAGAACAACAATTTGTGGATCACACAAACTGTCGTCCCATGTGGGGTTTGAACCCACAACACTCGACGTAGTAGGAAGCGGCGTGGCGACCGCTTCAACCACTACGCCATCCGTGCAGTCAAACATTTATAGTCATTAGTTTCATTTTTATGAGTATACGCGTCCGTGTGTGTGTGTGTGTGTGTGTGTGTGTGTGTGTGTGTGTGTGCGTGTGCGTGTGTGTATGGGTGTGTGTATGTTTGCGTCTGTGTGTGTGCGTAAATTACTTTAAGAGCTTAGGTTTGATTTTGTCATAGTTAGTAATTTTTCAGTAGAGTCGTAGTTGTATTCCAAAAGATGTGAAGTAAGTACTTGCTTACATTTAACTCTGGTTAAAGGATATAAATTAAATACAGAATGGAGTTTGTTATATAAATAATTACCTAGGAAACTGTAGAGTGGCTACCGCTGTCTATGGACTCCTGTAACTTAAGAGACACAAGGGCATTGGCGCCCTTTGAGTTCCTTCTGGCATCAGAGAGGAGGGGTGTTGAGGGCATCTCGCTGCACATCAACAGCCTTTAATAGTCCTCTGCAGGACATCGGCTTCTCCTTAGAAAGGAGGTTTTGGCCTGTTATACCATGCTGGCCAGACAGGGTTGGTATAGGGTTCGGTCGTCATTAGACATCGCCAACGCATTCAATAGTCTGCCATTCAGCTGCATCAGGGAAGCACTCCACTATCATGGGGTGCCAAAGTACCTAAGGCGGCTAGTGGCAGACTATTTAGAGGAGCGTACCGTCGTGTACGAGGACCGAGAAGGTAATTTGAGGTGTCGGCCCATGTCGTGCGGTGTTCCACAGGGGTCTGTTCTTGGACCCCTCTTGTGGAACATAGGGTACGACTGGGCCCTTCGCGCCGATTTCCCCCCCCAGCCTGGGTGTAATCTGTTACGCAGACGATACCTTGGTGACAGCCCGGGGGGCAAACTTCCAAGAGGCGGCGCGCCTGGCCACAGGGGGAGTCTCCCTGGTGGTCGGGCGCATTGAGGCGCTGGGCTTACGGGTGGCCCTGGATAAGACGGAGGCCCTGTTATTTCATGGGCCCCGTCGTGGTCCACCCCCTGGCGCCTCAATCGTGGTCAACTCGGTCCTCGTACCGGTTCGGGCCCAGATGAAATATCTGGGCCTGATCCTCGACGGGAGGTGGCTCTTCGACGAGCACTTCCGACAGCTTGCTCCAAAGCTGGTCGGCGCTGCGTCTGCGATAGGGCGACTTTTGCCCAATATGGGTGGACCCAGCGTCGCGACAAGACGGCTGTACACGGGGGTGGTCCGGTCAATGGCACTGTACGGTGCACCGGTGTGGGCGGCGGCTCTGACCGCCCAGAATAGGGTACGCCTCTGGCGCCCTCAAAGGGTAATGGCGGTCAGAGCCATACGCGGTTACCGCACCGTTTCGACGGAGGTGGCATGCGCGTTGGCCGGAACTCCCCCGTGGGATTTGGAGGCGGAAGTGCTCGCCGAAGTTTATCGGCGAGTGGCTGACTCCCGGGCGGAGAGCGGATTTCGCCCTCCACCCGAGGATGTGCGCGAGTGGCGCGAAGCCGCTCGCCGAGCCACGATGGCTCGTTGGTCGTTCCGGCTGGAGACTCCACGCGCTGGCTTCGCCGCCGTGGAGGCTCTCCAGCCGGTCATCGCCGAGTGGGCAGGGCGGCAGCACGGGACCCTTTCCTTCCGGCTGACGCAGGTGCTTTCCGGGCACGGTTGCTTCGGAAAGTACCTGCACACGGTCGCTAGGAGGGAACTGAGTCCCGCCTGCCACCACTGCGACTGCAGTGAGGACTCGGCCCAGCACACGCTGGCGGTCTGCCCCGCATGGGCGGCGCAGCGCCGGGCCCTCACTGCAGTCATCGGAGTGGATCTCTCGCTACCGGCCGTAGTACGCTCCATGGCCGGTAGCGACAGTTGTTTTACCGCGGTCGCAACCTTCTGCGAGGTAGTAATCTCGCGGAAGGAGGCGGCGGAGAGGGCCCGGGAGGACGACCTCCACTCGGACCCGATCCGGCGCCGGCGAACCGGGCGGCGGAGGCCCGCCTATCACAGCCTCATGCCGCCCTGAGTGTGGCCGCGGGTGGACGGGGTGGGTTTCCCCTCCACCCGCATTAGTTTGGCCAGCCACGAGGGGGCGGCGTCCGCGTGTGCCGGACGTCGCCTAAAGAGAGGAACAAAAACATTGAGACGGAGCCCGCACCAGGAGCGGGCTGGCGCTAGGAGGGGTCCGGATGTCTTAACAACAGCTGTTCCCGGATCCCTCCTGTTACAGGCGCAGAGTGGCACACCGTGTGGTTTTAGTCGGTCCGAGTCCGACACACCACCCCGCCGCAAACCCCGGAGGGGTGACGGTCCGAGGGGATATCCACACGTTAAAAAAAAAACAAAAAAAAAAAAAAGGGTTTGTATCAAGTTTTCCTTCTCTTTGCAGTGCTGTTGTCCTGCGTAGTTTGCTCCCTTAGTCGGTTCTTACGACGCCAACGGGATGAATAGGGGTGGTGACACTCCCCATTCTTAATCTGTCACCACACGGATGACGAACGATGAATCTCCCTTACTTGGCAAAAAGCACCTAAAAAGTAATTTAACACCCTTTATCTATGGGGCCGTGATATCACTTGAGCCAATTGCTGCGAAGCAAGACTCTCAGGCAGTTTCTTTATGCCTTTATGCGATTTTTTTTTATGTTAGAGGGACAGACGAGCAGACGAGTCATCTGATGGAAAGTGGAGCGCTAACTATCCAGGTGATGAGGGTAAAAAAAATTCCATGTGGAACGATGGTGGAAAGTTGCGGCTGGTATTAGTCCGAACAATTATTCGGATCATAGAGGAATTCCTCGGAGCACTCTCTATGATATATGCGATGGAGACTGCAGAGTTAAGCCACATCTCTACGTAACGCCAAGGGATCGAGCCGATCGGAGTTTTCTGGGCTATCGACGATTCGAGTCGCTCTTCGTTGGATGCGGTCCAGAGGGAGAAGCTGCTACTTTTTTAAAACTTAATAACAATAGTAATAACTTCACACATCTCACACACGCCAGTCTGGTCCCAAATGGCAGAGCCTGTACTATGGTAACCAACGTACATATATATAGCTAAATACATACATATTATTGATAAATTACACCCAGACATGGAACACATGACCGTGCTCATCACACAATATTTGTCCCGGGTGGTAATCGAACCCACGACCTCCGGCTAAGCACGACCGAGCACGTTCAGCTTTTGACGATCAACCTCCTTCTAGCCTCCTAGCTCCCAAGACCGACTGTCTTGTCCTACGCCTCAAGACCAACTGCCCTGTTCTCCTTCTTCATTATCGTTTCCAAAAGGACTCCTATCTATGGGCTTTTTTCACGCTTATTCGTCTGCTGTCTCGCAGATGTGCCTGGTTTAATTGCTATGGTGGACCCTTGGCGATCGCCTTTTTTATAATATTCGTCTTAGGAACGCAATAAGTCCCGTGTTCATAATGGTCTGCCGTTTGTTGTAGACCTTTAATGCACATGTGGACAATGGAACGGAAGAGTGGCAATGCAACTTTCTCAATATTACTTGTCTAAAATAGTATTTATGTGAAGTTTTATAATTACGTGATTGTAGCACTAGCACAGTGGGATGTGGGCTATTAAGTAATTTAAAACTATAAATAATATTACGCCACGATATTTGGGAGTGTGATAAGGGCTGTTATCAACACTCTGTCCTCTTAATCTCAACAAGAGCCTTGAGACACTTTTACGTAGGAGAGTCATGTTTCAGCACTTCGGTCTGAGATTCGGCCTGAGTGATACCACGGCCTAGCAGGAAACCAAAACTCTTAACAGCTACTGTAAGTTCCTAAAACCGAATTAGAATACCATTGCGATACGCAGTAAGGTGGCTGGATGTAATTCATTCACTAATCACGTCGGTGGCCTGCCTCTTTCTAGCCGACGTAAAGGAGTTGCTGGCATTGGTTCGTAGAAAATCTCGTTACTTGAAAACTAGCTCGCTACCTCTGCAATGGTTGGAATTATTGTTGCGATTACAAGGAGCTGCAAAGCGGAGCTGAGCGTCGATTCCAGAGGTGGAAAGTGTGCTCTTGCCTTAACTGTACTTAGAATTATTGCGAGGGGCTCATGGCTTAGTGGTATTCAAGTAGATAAGCACATTGCACAGTTAAGCAATCCTAATCAGGTCAGTCTATAGATGGGAGACCATTCTTAAAACATTAAAACCCTTCCGTGGCTCGTTTATTTAGTAGGTGGTAGAATTCTTCTCTAAATCGCTTTGAAGAGCATAAAATACCTAAATTCTCCTTGACACCGCTGAGGCGAAAAATCTGTTATGTTCTTTTTTTTTGTGTTCTACTAATGTGCTGAAATAAGGGTGGCATAGGGAATTAATACCATAGACATATGATAGCTATTACTTAAGAACTCATTCGTAACATTCATCAAAGACTATACAAACACTAGACTTTCAGTTACATGCTTTTGATGAAACACGTCAAAAGCGTGTCAAAATTTTATGGAGTTTTAAAAAATATAATAATTCCTATTGAGTACAAAATACATGTATTTTCCAAATAAAAATTGACAGTATTTTTTTATTTTAAAACAGTAAACTAAAAAAATACACCAAAATGAATTTCATGGACAAATTGCCAACGGTTATCAGTTGTTGCTTCTGCTGTTTCTTGAGAGCTGGAACTGTAATGATAGCCACTTTCTCATTTGTAAGTACTTTAGCCGTTCTAACTTGAATCAACAAAATGTAATGGTTGGAACTTCTATGTACCTAACACTTTGATGAAATCTAATTGAAGGGTTCCAATTCTGGCATTTAAACGTTTAATCAACTAGCTTCATTCATCATCATCATTAACAGCCTTAGCAGTAGACCACTTATGGACATAGGCTTCTCCTTAGAAAGAGGGTTTATTAGCCTTAAGCCAGGTTTATTAGTTTATTTATTGTAAGATTTTGTCACACATTATGACAATATATTGGGTTTCATTTTGAATATTTATGCAACGTCTTTAACAAGAAAATAAAATGCTATCATGGAGGGGATCCAATGATGATTCAGAATGTGGCCATAAGACCTCCTAATCTACTCAACATATTTCCATCGTGTTTGAACTCATTGTGATTTATCTTAAAAGGTACTATTTAGTCTTAGAAGATCTCCAACATCTGGTGAATGGATTTTTAACATCGATGAACGAGGCCAGATTTTTGTAACTTTGCATTTCTCAAACTGATAAGCTTAAAGTGTTCTATAATAAAGCATAATATATCTCATTATTATTATTATAGACGGAAAGGTTTGTGAGGATGGATGTATGGATATTTGATACAAATAAATAAAACATGATTTAAAAAAATATACAGTCATTGACCCCAGCATGTACTCTGTCTGCATATGGATTTACTCTGCAACCACCAGTCTCTTAAACGAATTATTGAAATCTCTATTTTAGCCGCGTAGAAGTTATTTAAAAAAATCTCTAATTCTCTTTTAGATAATTGGTATCCTGTTCGCTCCAAATGTTTCTCACTCTCCCGGCTACTGGGATATGAACCCAGTATTATCCAATTACAGTACAGTTACAGAAATGACAGTGCAGATGGTTTTGGGTCTCGCTTCAATCATGCTTTGTAGCGTCAGTATCCTCTTGCTGATAGGAGCTTGTTGTGTAAGTATTCTATAATTTTAAAGCGGAAATACAAAGGAAAGTTAAACTGTGGAGGAATGGGTGTCATGTCCAGGTGGACCAGGCAAGGTGAAAATGCCTAGCGGATCGCCGCCCAACGGTTGATGTTGGAAAGTTGTAAATATGCTAATCATACCGCGATACAGGATTAGCAGTACCTGAGTATTTGGGTGTTCCTACGTTAGATGGCGCTGTAGTATGTTTCTTCGTTTCGCCATATGTGGAAGTCGCCATATAAATGTTGATTGTATGCAACGAGTTTAATTCGTTGTTTGAAAGAGTGCTTTATAGCCTCCGTGTTTTTATATATTTTTTTTCATCCACAGAACATACCAAAACTAATCGAGATATATCAATGGGGTGCGATCATTTACAGCAGTACTGTTGTATTGATGTTCTTCATACTTTCTATGTTCTGTTTCTTCGTACACACAAACTGTTATTTGGCTGCCGGAGTTCTGTGTGTTTTGATAGTTTGTGTTGTACTATGTAAGTACATACCATTTATCGTTTTAATTCACATTATCCTAGTCATTGTGAGTGGCGCATGCTTGCATATGAAGGATATCGTTTTGATATCTTTAATTCATTAGTACGTGTAAACAGTTCATCGAAAGGAATATTTTGTCACCACACTGTCAGAGCATGTAAAGTAATAGTGCATTGCCCGGATATCGTAGTTGTTTGAGCGGTCGCCACGCCGCTTATTACTTTTATTTATGACGTTTCGTCCCATATGGAGATCGGACCCACATGGGACGAAACGTATAGGACTTGCATAGGCAAAGCTTTTGATAAATCCGTTAACCATAATTATTCGTCATTAGATAGTTCCTCGACATAACACATTTACCATAACATTTAATTGTACCTAATCATAGCATGCTTTTTTATGACTACATTGGCGTTTTTTATTATTTTTAGTACACAAATACCCATATACTTTCACGCACTCGGGTATTTTGTTTTTTTTTTTCAATAATCAGCTATTTTAGATAACTATATTTCTCGTAAGAGTTTGTCTCTATAAGTGGTTACTTTTAGTAATTTTCTTTTTTTCTTTCAGTTACTCTGTACTTTATAATAGTGACAAATAGCTTACGAATGTCCTTACAATTCTTGTCCAGCAGTGATCTAGTGATTTGAGTGAATATAACGCTGTCCTTTGGTTTCAAAGAGTGGGAAATATTTATTGCTTCGTAAAATAAATGTATTTAATTTTAATTTTGTTTTTTTTTGTAATTTTAATATTTTGTTTACTTATACTAAACATTACAATAACTTAATAACTAGCTATCATCTGAGCATCATTTAGTATGACCGAGTGTTACTTGAGGACGGTTCGATCGTCTTTTTTTTGTATTCGTAATTGCCAGGACAAGGTTCGTATAAGAGTTGGTGATATGGCTTGAGACAATATTCATTATGTCGGAATAAGAGTGATAGCTATCATTCTTGTGGAACGTCACATGGTGAGATGAGTAGGCCATTTCGTACAAGAGAACTTGAGCAGGCGTCACCATCGCACCGCGTTAAGGGCGAAACGCCTATTTCTAACACAATCAAGTTTACACACATATTTTTGGCAACGAAGTTTCTTATGGGACGATGTGGTACTAAGGATTTTACGAGTAAAAGCGTACGTACGAAAAAGCGTTAGTCGCTATCTCTTTCGCTCTGCATTCACTGCCTACAGAGGGAAAGTAATCCTAAATTTTTATTTAATGGCTCGGAAACAACGCATGGAAGATTAAGATATGATGCGTATGATTTTCACAAAATTTGATGAGGGATAAAATGAGACCAGTCTTGTTTCTCTACAATAGATAGTATTCGAGGTATTCCATTTTTGGAATTTTGAATTTAAACACCTAGCTGCAAATCAATTGTTTTTTTTTATATATGAAAAAAAAATAAGCGTCTTTAAAAAAAAAATACTGTAACTAAAGTTTATACCTAAATGAAATATTAGTCGAATAGTATAAATAAGGAACTTCGTTCTTATTGGGTGTCGCACGACACCACACGGCCTTTTTTACAAAGCTTATACAAATGCATCTGACATTTGATTGGTAGTGATTAAAGCATAGAAGAGAGTCTCTTGACAAGATTACTTATTTACGGTCCTACCCACGTTGTGGCGAAACTTTTCCGATATTAGCTGTCCAGTTCTTTTATTTAAGAATTTTTTTAGAAAACCAATAAATACGAAATTTATATTAACAGCAATAGGGCGGAACTCTTGTCGAATCGTGTGTAGTGAGCCGTGTCCGAATTTCATAGTTGTTTAGTGATGGCAAACCTGTTGCTGCTACAACGAGTCTCGTTACACAGGATCGTGTATTTGCCGGAGGCTACAGTTAATATACGTCATTTGAATAGAGCAGAAGTTTAGTTTAAAAAATGTTTTGATACTAACTTCCGTTTAGTTTTCACCCGATTACTCCGTACATCTATATGGAAATAACGCGGCCCTTTTCAGTGGGGGAAGGAAAAAGTTTTAATCTAAAGAAACTACTATGAGTTTATAAAATTAAAAAAATGTAATAAATAACCTTTTTGCTACAATTGTAGCTACAATCATCACATCAACAGCCTATACTAGTCCACTGCTGGACATAGGCCTCTCCTTAGAAAAGAGGTTTAGTAGCTACAATCTTAGTCCATAATTATACATCGACTTGACATATCATTGACATTGACTTTATTTTGTTGATAAGTTTTGATAAGTATAATTATTTTGGTGTTAACATGTGAATAATATAAATAATTTATATTAAATAGGTAAAATGTGTTTATAATGTGTTTGAATAGATGGCCACAATTCACTAAATGCTTTCGATGCTTAAGTCTTAAAGCGGGCGTGGTTTTGTTTTCAATATTTGAGTTGGTAAGTTGATAAGGGCACGACCTGTAGATAAACCATAAATTTTATAAATGTAGAATCCATGTCTCAAATGCAGAACTAACTGTAACAGCTATCGACTGGATGTCGAGTCGATGGAATCGACTAACGAGCGAGTGAAGGTCAAATTAGTATTATTAAATGTAATCGACTAACGAATGAGTTAAGGTCAAATTAGTATCATTAAATGTAATCGACTAACGAGTGAGTGAAGGTCAAATTAGTATAATTAAATGTAATCGACTAACGAGTGAGTGAAGGTCAAATTAGTATCATTGAATGTATACCAGACTAGCTGACCCAAACGACTTCCTCTGCGTCTCTAAAAAAAAACAAACAAAAAATGGCAATACCTTTTATTGTTGCTCGGCTTCTATTAGTCGTAGCGTGATGTTATATCGAAATGAGCTATCCCATACAAAAAAAAAAACAATTCAAACCAGTAATTCCGGAGACTAGCGCGTTCAACCAAACGAATAAACAAACTCTTCATCTTTATAATATTAGTATAGAAACGTAGTCAACGACATCTAGCGAAGACAAGCTGAACTACATAGTTATATTTAGTCCTGCATGGTGCAATTAAAAGTTCTTTATAGATATCTCGAAGTGAACATGTTTTGGAGGACCTGATCGAGTAATCAACACGTGTCATTGTTGGATAAAGAACATAACAAGCCAGTGCGCCACGTGCCTTCAATACTGGCAGAAACTGTTAATAGATATTTTACTTCTAAGTACACATTTGTATTTCACATCATAATTTTTTAATTTTCAGATCATGTGTCAAATCATATATAAGTAATCAAAACTACTAATCACACCCAAACAAGTGTCCTACCAACACAAAAAATAATCCAATCAGCGTAAGAAATATTATTGCGCGTTGCAAGTGTTTTTCTATAGTATTGACTCTATCGGTGTTTAAATTCTAAATTAATAAAATATGTGGGAATAAACCAAACTGATGGTATCAAAACGTACTATATTTCTCTAACATTACAAAATATCTCGGGTCTTGCCTGCCGTTCGTTTATCCGCTTAGACATAAACCTGCACCACATGACAAGCATTCATAATAGTGACTGACGTTTCAATAAGAATACGTTGCCGCCGACAACCCATAATACATACTTAATTTTAACTAAATCAAATGCTGTATGCTAAACAAATACAGATATAAATATATATATATATATGAATACTGAGTGTCTACACCTCTATTCATTTATGATTCTATTTCAATTGCACACCAACACTACTCAAGAATTTGTTTATTTGTAGTAGATTTTTCCATCCAAAGGTTGCCTGTAAGAAGTTGGTTTTTAGGGATAAAACCGCCCTTTGTCCATGTTTATTAATTTGATGTATTCTTGTTGTAAGGCAACAAACAATATAATAAAGTAGAGATATCATAAGAATTTCAAATTTTGAATAGATGAGTAAGAATTTCAAATTTTGAATAGATGAGTGTGATTTTGTTTCTGGAGTATTTGTAAAAGATAAGGACAAAAACAAGAAAAGCCAACTTTGAAAATCAAGGTTCATTTATCAAATTAGAGTTTCTCCAGATAACTTTTTCCACGCTATGGTAAACGGCGATTACACAAACGCTGGTGAATAAGCTCCATGGCGTGGGTAAACACGAGTTTGTTTGTGTTTATGGTAAATATAACACCTACTCGGTCAATACCTACTTGGTGATGTGTAATTTATACTGTAGGACAACATTTCAGAAAACATTCAGCGCTTCAAAAAACTTTTTCTAATTACTACTGTTTAAAGACTTTGATATTTGCAGCTGCTTTCGTCTGCAATCTTTGCGCACGTCGAACTCATAGTGGGAGATATAGACGAAGAAGTTGTTTTCGTTAATTGTTTGAAGGCTATCATGATGATACGAATTATATCTACCTTTATTCTCATCAGTTCTTGGTCAGGTGTTGTATTGGTAAGTTTTCATTATTATCAAAAGTTGCTCAAGATTTAAATGAAGCAGAATCCTCATCAAGGTAACTGAATAAGCAATGGCAAGAGCTTTAATATCGAAAAGAAAGAAAGCAATTTAATATCGAAAAAAGTTCCATAATACGTAAGTTATTTAAGATGTGACGTTATACAAATGATATCAGTATGCTCATAAGTCTTTTAAGTAAATGGATTTTTTTTTATTGTCTTATTTAAAAAAGGTATGAGGACTACTTTAAATTCAAGGAGATTACTAAGAAATATTTTAGGTATAAAAAATTAAAAATATAGAGGCAGACGAGCAGACGGGTGATGGAAAGTGACTACCGCCGCCCATGAACGCCTGAAACTTAAAAGTCAATGCGATAGATGGGTTGCCGGCTTTGTTTACCTTTTTTACGTTTATATACGATAAAATGTTCATGAAACTGAATTTTTCTCAAACTTATTCCCCAGAGGATTACTCCTATGTCTACGACTTTGATGCATTTGACCTAACTCATAGATTTTAACTTACTGCCTTTTACCTTTTCTTATGTTTCAGAAATGTAATATTGACTTGTTTCTACAAATGTATATCTACGTCACAATGACGTCGACAGTTCTACATTTCATTTATTGTATCACATTTTTCTGCTTTGGGTTTGACACATACTTGGTAAAAGTCATTGTTCAACTAATCCTGAGTTTGGTGGCATACGCTGGTAATCTTGTTTCTTAATATAACTTAAAAGTTTGGAGAATGTTTAGTATTCAAATTCTTTTGTATTAGTCCTATCAAAATTCAAAGCATGAAAAATTAGGCTACAAAAGTTCCGATCTACTTCCACAAGAAACAACATCATTTAAATTGATCTAAAAGATCCTTCTCGTCACTAGCGATATAAGTTATAGAAAAAAAAGAAATTATTACAATGTTAAATTGTTCAAATGTAAAAATGCTTTTTTGTTTTCAAGAACAATGTAAGAACAATTGTTTTGTTTCAGTGATAGCGTACATGTTGGTTATCGTAAACAGTTTTCGGATGTATATTACGTAAACGATGATGTTGTTAAATTTCATAAGAATCGCTGCTTATTGACATTACAAAAGTGATGTGAGGTAAGAACAAGTGGGTTCAATGTTTTTTTAGAAAGATAGATAGAAAACTCTTTATTTGTATTTCGTTTTACAAATATAAACTTGAGAGACATGTGATGTACAAAGAGCAATCTCTTCCAGGCAACCTTAGAATCTTTACTACCTTCATGTTTAGAAAAAACTATTGAGTTGTTCCCTTGATTCCTTCCTTTAAATGCAGAAAGTTTATAAGTAAAATCAATATAAAAAAGGGTACTATTATCGACACTCATTATCGACGTACGACTGCACGGTTGGCGTACTGGTTTAAGCAGCCACCTCGCCTCTTCATACTGCGCTGAGTGTTTTCGATTCGATCTCCACATGGGACAACACTTTGTGTGATTCACAAATTGTTGTTCTGTGTCTGGGTGCTCTTTGTGTCCGTTTCTTGTATGTTTGCAAATTCCCTAAAGATATATTTCTAGTGCGGGAGTTGTCGTTTTAAAGGAAAAGAAGCGTAATGAGCAGGACGCTCATTACTAACCCTCTTGGACTCAAAAGACCCTCAAAAGACTTCTATGCGCCCAATTTCGTGTCCTTTACTAGCAGTTACTGAAGAATTCCATTATCCGTTGCCCTGGTTGAATTAGCAGCTGTGGGAGAGGAATACTTAGGTGCATATCAGCTGGTTCCACTGAAGTGGTACCTCGGCCTCACCTTCACTACTGACCACTAACCAGACAGGTTGGTGTAGGCTTTGTTTCAAGTTTTCCTTCCTTGGAATGTTGTTGTCCTGCGTAGTTTGTTCCCTTCGGGTGCTCCCTTTGAGTCGGCTCTTACGACACCCACAGGATGAATAGGGGTGGTGACACTCTGTATTCTTAATCCGTCACTACACGGATAAATCACTAATACACATAAACAAAAATGATTCCAAGATGCCGAATCATAGTATTGTTTTTAGAGTTATTATACATACATAAGTTTCTTTCTAGAAGACAATTATATTTTCACTAAAATTGAATTTTGAGATTTGTTTTATGTAAACAAATTTCAAAATTCAGTCTTAGACCTGGTATAAATAATGTAAATCGACTGATTTTTGAGTACTAGAGTACGTTTTCTGTTATACGCTGTAACTATAAGTAAACCATCCATTTGGGACAGTCGGTTACTCTTAAATTCTACTGAGATTTTTCTTTAATATATCGTGATATACCGAGGCTATATACGTGTCTATATAAGACCGCTATATTCATTTGCCAACCGTAAAAGCCCTGTGATTGATGACTTACATGGCTCGCAAAACTGTACAACATAGAGGCGTTTAAAAAAAAAAGATCCTATGATGAATGTATGTTGAAGGAATTCGGATTTTGATTTAGTTTAATATCTTTGGGTGTTATCGATAATGTTTTTTTTTTATGTTTTATATTACTGGGGATTAACGAGCAGATAGATTATGTTATGGTAAGTGGCCACCACCTGCCATGGACATATACAAATCAAGAGACACAAGTGTACCCTTGAGTAGTCCTCCTTACAGTTAAAGAGGGACGAGATTTTGGGGATCCGGTAACATATCCGGTACGTTCATGAGCGGCGGTGGTCACTTGCCATCAGGTGACCTGTCTGCTAGCCTGCCACCACTAACATAAAAAAAAACTCACTAGGTGAAAAGCAGCGAAAGGATTTCTTAATACCGTTTTGTTGTGAGGGTATGGTATTACTCTGGTGAGGCCAGTCCACATGCTTTACAGTCCACATGGTTTAAACCCGAAACATTTTGTCTGTATTCTAATAAGTACTAGCTTATTATATTACTTTATTACACTACACTATTAAAAACATGTGGCCTGTGGAAATAAATCGCCACCGTATCGCGGTCATTTTGTATCAAATCACAGATTTATATTTCATCATATTTAAAAAAAATATTTTTTTTCCGCTATAGTCCTATGTGTCACAGAAATTTGCGAATAATCGCGGTGTAAAATATCGTTATATAAAGTGAAAAATTTATTTCGCTAGTAGGAGTTGAAAATTTATTTACTGTTTTTTTTTCTGTTATACAACAGTTCTTATAGTAATGAAACTGCCAAGCCACAATTTGACTAAGGTGTAGATTTTGTGAAGTTAGGGCTTGCAGAGTTAGGGCGTGTAGAGTTAGAAGTTTGGCTCCACATGAGATCTGATAACTTTTTGACAGTGCGAGCCATATAGTCTCGTCTTGGCAACATTTTACATGAAAATGTTTTTGGTAGGATTCCATATTTTCATCCAGTCATGTGGAACGTACTTGCGTATAGTAAACTTTATTTTGTAGATCATTCTGCCTTTTCGGCAGAATCGTTGATCTCCAAACGATGGAGTTGTTTTATTAAAAGCTTTATCCTAAATTTAATTCAATAACTTGTCAAATTTCCGGCAATGTCAAATTAAAATGTAAATATATTTTTTGCTATTATAAATTATATTAAGAAACAACAATCATGTGTGAAATATTTCCTGAAGTGAATTATTGTTGTTATTTTTGCTCATTACGTGTTGGAATTCTTTTTATTGCCGTTGCAAGCATAGTAAGTCCATTATCTATTTATGTAAAACTAGTGGACGCCCAGTGGTCGAAATTTGACCAGAATTCATTTATGTTTCAAGTTAGAACTTTATTAGGGTTATTTTGTCAAACACCTCTATAACCAAAGGTTTCATCATGGCAATAATGTATTTCTAACACATTTAAAAAAAAATAGCTTTATGTACTTTTCTCCATATAAACTTTAACTGTGTCAAATTTCAAGTTCATCCGTTCGCGCAAATTTCATAACAAGAGGTGCAAAGTTTGCGCTTCACGCATTCATATACAAATTACTTGCCCTAAATGAGTGACTAACTCATCAACGAAGTGTCTAAACCGCTGCGGATAAAAGTTGTTATTTTTCTGCTCATACTTTATACGTTGACGGACTTACGTTACGCTGACTGCACGGATGGCGTAATGGTTTAAGCGGTCGCCACGCTGCTTACTCCTACGCTGAGTGTTGTGGGTCCGATCGCCACATGGGACGACACTTTGTGTAATTCACAAATTGTTGTGAGGGTGTTCTTTGTGTCCATTTCATGTATGTTTGTAAAGTCCCTCGCGACATAGGATATTTTCCTAAAGCTTTTGCTTAATCTTTTTTTCAAACGAAAACGTTGTAAGCACCTAATGGGGGTCAAAAAACGGATGCTGGATCCGTTTTTTGACCCCCATTGGTTTTATGAAAGTTTGTCATTTTCACACTGCACTGCATGCATGGCGTAGTAGTTTACTACTCGCCGCTTTCTACTGTACTGAGTGTTGTTGGTTCGATTCATATCGGACAACACTTTGTGTGATTGTTTTGTCGGTGTTCTTTGTTTCCGTTTCATAGATGTTTATAAAGTCCCCCGTGACACATATTATTACTTAAAAAAAAAACTAAATAAGAAAAATCAAGCGAGCGGAGCCGCGGACAGTAGCTAGTTTATTATGATAACGAACCTAGAAACGTGGTCTGGATAAGATGCCCTTATAACAAAGTCATTGAGAAACTGAAGATCCAACGCGCTAAGGCCGCCGAAGGTCTGCTCTTTGGGATTATCTCTTAAATTTCGTTGGCTTCTTTTGTTGAATAAATTTCTGTATATTTCATTCACCCTTTTCGGGTTTATACCAAAAGAATGCCTATGAAAATCAAAACAAAAAGCGTGATTTTGTAGCGTTTTTTCTACGTAGGTGACCTTTATTTATTGTACGGATCCTTCGTGCGCTAGTCCGCCTCACACTTTAGAACGGGCTTTTATTGTTTTAGTTTTATGTTGATCCAATCATTGCTGCACATTTTATTTCCATTCCGGAATATCATCATAAATTTTTTCGATAGTTTTTTTTGTGGTATCGTCAATAACTTAATGAATTTTGTTTTACATATGAAGATTGTAAATGCTGTAGCAAATTACAGCAGTATCCTGAATTTTAAAGGCTCGCATCTCATCGTAAATGTAATTATTACGTTTGTAGCAAAGTGTGAATACGTTTATGTATATATAAGTGAAGGTTTCTTGACAAACAAAAAATATGAAAAATCAAAGTGTCTCTTTGCCACTATTACCACCCCAGTCTACCACCATGACCAGATGATTCTCAATACAATCACAGTTAGGGAGCTTGGAATAATAGGAAATTTACTGAGTCAATAGGCATTTTACCTCAAAATCTCAAATCTTAATAGGTACATTTATCATGTTTGTACCACCCTAAGGTAGCCTGAAAGAAAATACCTGTGGCATTAAGTCGACGATTATGTAATCTCATTTTTGCATAGATTATCAAATAAATAAGTTAAACCCTCTTGCCAAGACAATGTGGCAAGGGGATTTAATTTTATTTAATATTTACTTACTTTATTTATTCATAAACATAGTGTGCTTGATAAATTATATTTCTTGCTGGCAGATGACTGGGGGTGCAATTCTTAGCGGTTTAGAGAACGATGCCGAGGCTTCTTACGAGCAATCTACCACAATGATACAGGCAGGCTCCATTGTTGGTAATTTGATTTTTTTGATTAATTCGAGTACCACAACATTGCGACCAATCCAATCGTAATATTTTCAATTAGTAATAAGTGACACAAATGTCAATAACACGGATGGCATAGTGGTTTAAGCGGTCGCCACGCCGCTTCCTACTGCGCCGAGTCTTGTGGGTTCAAACCTCACATGGGACGACACTTTGTTTGATCTACAAATTGTTGTTCTGAGTCTGGATGTTCTTTGTGTCCGTTTCATGTATGTTCGTAAAGCCCCTATAATATATCCTGAATATATATATCCTGTGTCGCGGACACAGGATATATTTCTAATGCGGGAGTTGTCTTTTTAAAAAAGAAAAAAAAACTTCCAATTACACCCATTTAGAATTACCGTTAGAGGTGGGCACAGTACTATCTATTGTTCCGAGATTTTTTTATGGAAGAGGGCAAACGAGCAGACGGGTCACCTGATGGAAAGCGACTATTGCCGCCCATAAACGCCTGCAACTCAGTCACAAGAAGCGCGTTGCCGGCGTTTGAGGAAGGAGTACGCTCTTTCCATTTCATTTAAGATTTTTGGTTTGATCGAATGGTACGAGTTACGATCAAAAGTTGATTAAGTCGGAAGTGTCCATGGGTAGCGGTAGTTACTCAAGATCAGGAGACCCGCCTACACGATTGCCCTCAATATTATTTAAAAAAAACCAGTCAGGTACGAGTCGAACTCGTACCTACCTTTCGTACCTACCCAGATTTTACGTAGATTTTCGAGAAAATTAAGGTAAATTTTGGTACTTACAAGTTTTCGCGAACATCGAAATTTGCCAATATCTTTTTATCGTGTTAACTCAGGACCTTGATTTTTATACACCTAATAGGGACCATAGACGCAAGTATCTGGTATAAATTTCAATTTGCTATGTCTACCGGTTCCTGAGAAAATCGTTGGTGACACACGGACAGACGGACAAGAAATGGTTCTTAAAAGGGTTCCTTTTTTACCTTTTGAGGTACGGAACCCTAACCATGTATAATACACACACACATATGTACATGTAAAATACATAATTACTACGTAATAGTACCAAGTATCACCTTTCTCGAAGATGTTATTTTATTAGTTGTTCTATTTTATCGTGTCTGATAATTAGATCTTGTCCACAGTGGAAAATACGGACTTACTGTTCTTATATAGACATCTTCTCGATTTCGTGATAACTGCGCTGACTATTCATGGATTCGCCTTCGTTATCGCCGGTTTTTTCCTACTTGTAGCTGATTTAATCGTAAGTATTTAATGCACTATTCATCATCATCACCAGTCCATCGCAGTTTATTGCTTTGCCGAGACGCGGTCTCAACTGTTAAGTTTTACTAGTAACTCCGCTCAGCTTATTCAGGACTCGCTGGTACCCGCAACTCCGTTCGCGTTTAATTTGAAAAGCTCTGCCTTAGTGGGTTTGATGGCCGGATCGGGCAAAATTTTATAAAGTTTTTCTGAGAGGAAAAATAGGCTGTTATTCTTTATATACACAGCTACCTGGTAGGATAAAATTATCAAAATTGGTCTAATCGTTTAGAAGATTACCCGGAACAAACAGACAGTTAAAAAGTTTTACACTGGTTTTTAGGCATAGATATCGTGCAAATATCCATGTGAACATGAAAAACACTTATTATTTTGACATTACAAACAGACACTTCAAATTTATTTATTTGTATGGATAATTCAGGATAATGTAATAATAAACATTATTACTAACTTTAAGAAAACCGGTGTTATGCAATTTTCTCGTTTCTTTTAACCGAGTAAGCAAAGTTACTGGAGGGAGAGGAGTTCTTCTGGACAATTCTGGAGACTGCTTCAAAGGGTGGCAAAGCACTGTTTGACAGTAAGTATATACTCAGAAAGGTATATCCCTCAAAAAGTAAAATCTACCCTATGCCGATATGTGCTTTTTCACTAGGAGTGACCACCCAAACTAGGGAGTGGTAATTACAAAAAACCCCAGGAATCAATAGAAGAAAGCTAAGCTAAAAATGTTCTATATTAGTTTTGGAAAAATCAATAGTTTTGAGATATTCGTGATCGAAAATGTCAATTTCTTTATAAAATAAAGGGTTTGAGAAATATGATACTTACATAGGCTATAAAATTCTCTAGTCCAAAATGCAACCGAGAAAATATCAAAAAACCAACTGCCTTTTTAAAAATTTCGGAAAAGCTAGATTTGGAGCAGAGAAATGCGTATACTAAAAAAAAATACCGGGATCTAACTTCGTAATAATTTTAATAAATATTTAATAAATATTATGAGATAATAAACTCAAAAAAATAATAATTGTGTTATTGAAGCATTTTACAAATGTTTTTTGAATATTTTTTTATTTAACAATGATAAGGGTTGGTTTTTAGTTGATGAAAACTAAGTATAATAATTTTCTTAAGTTGTATACGATTTAAAAATACTAATTTATCTAAACAAAAAATTAAAAATTACAAAAATGCTTTTCAATTTAATGGACAAAATAGGGGTTGAAACTTACTAATAGTGTTTCGAACTTTTTCATTTGTTTAATACCTAAATTTATGATTTCATCAATTTTTGGCAAATGGGGGTAGTTTTCACCCCTAAGAGATTATGAAGTGGACAGCAAGTAGAGCTTGATTCCAAATTTTAAGGGATAACTGTCCGATGACGTGGATTAATTGGGATCTATTTAAAAGCAATACAACTTTGCCTCCAGGTCCCTCAAAAGAGACATTGCCAGAGCAAAATCGGAGCATATCAGCCGGATTAGTAAGAGATAGTTGAGACTTCCTTCTTGAACTCTTGCATTCCAGTCCCTTGCTAAGGCTGTACAGGGGAATTTCTGTGCCAATCCCTTTTACCTCTGCAGATGGGCGAAAGGAGAAATCCGATCTCCTAGGCGAGCTGTATGCTGGCAACCCAGTTGACTCTTGAATCAGTTCGTAAAACACTCTTTTCCCTCGATATTCATAAATCAAGTGGGCCCTATGGAATCTCTCCTATCATGCTGGATATGGATATGCACTCCAGAGTTGGCACTTTAATCACTTAGAGGGTAAGGTCAACTTGGCAAAGAAGAAGCTCGTTGTGCTGAACAGATGGAGGCAGTACTTCACTCCGGTCCAAATCCTCCAACTCTATAAGGCGCAAGTCCTGTCGCATATGGAATACTCTTCTCATCTCTCTGCAGGGCCACCCCAGCACCAGCTTCTCCCTCTGGACTGTAACCAACGAAGAGCGATCCAAATTGAAGATCTCCGATCAGCTCGCTCCCTTGGCGTTACGTAGAGGTAGAAATGAAGCTTCATTCTACAGTGTCTATCATATATACCATGGAGAGTGCTCGGAGGAATTGTTCGGACTAATAAAAAACTTTTATCCCTGCCACTTGGATAACTGGCGCTCCACTACTGTGCGCTTTTTAAGACACTTTTTGCTTCGCACAACCAATCTGTGGAATAAGTTATCGTCTGCGGTATTACTGGAACGATACGACCTCCAAACCTTCAAGGAAAGAGCGTACTTCCCCCTCAACCGCCGGCAACGCGCTTGTGACTCCTGAGCTGCAGGCGTTCATTGGCGGCGGTAGCCGCTTTCTATCAGGTGACCAGTCAGCTCGTTTGCCCCCTCATCCATAATTTACAATAAATACTTACCCTATTTTTGCCGTCATACGCTGGACTATGCTGGTTTGCCTCATTTATTGTTTATAATGGAATAGATATTTTGATAATATTTTAATACCAGTTATTTCCACGATACCTACGAGTATGTTTAAAATCTAATTATAAGGAGTAATTTTTTAATTTTAAGTAAGCTATTTTTTCTCTCAGAAAACCCTATAAAATTTTACCCGGTCCAGAAATCGAACCCGAGGCCACGTTAACGGAAGTCTCCTATACTACTAAGGCAGACCTTTTTAAATTTTACGCGAATGAAGCCGCGGGTACCAGGTAGTGTGTCATAATTAAAAGAGAAGAAAATAATTGCCCTCTCTTTTCCAGGATGAAAGTGGGTTTGCTCAGGTCTTTGTGTGGCTAACACTGCTCAATATAATCTTTGGTACTGTGGCGTTACTTGCAATGGGTGTGCATTGCACCTTAAAGGAAACACGTTGCCTTCTGAACATGGACTGGTTGGAAAGTGCTGTATTTATTGTAACCTGCTTCTTTTATTATGCATGTAAGTATTATTTTTTAATAGCCGATGCGGAAAGGGAGGTGTTATTAGTTTGACGTGTCGGTCTGTCTCTGCCATCGCAGCTGTTTACGAATGGACCGATTTTGATGCTGTGTTTTTGTGACTGAAAGCTGTCGTGATCGAGATGGTTTTTAGTTATAATTTAGGGGGCACAGCAGTGTTCCCCGGCTATTAGTACCCGAGACGGCGTGCGGTTTTAGTCGGTTCGAGTCCGACATGCCACCGACAGGTGGTATCCGAGGGGATATCCGCACGGAAAAAAAAAAAAAAAGAAAAAAAAAGGGGGCACAGTAGTCCTTGTTATTATTTATGCAAATTCAACTTAATTGTAACTTAAATGTGTACTAATTAACTTGAATTAAGGCATTTAAATATTTCCAGATTTAAAAGATTATAGTTCCTACTTAAATAACTTTATGTCTAAGTAACAAAGGTCCTAAAGTTCCTTAAAGATAAGGCCACGCATTGTATCACTGTTTTTTTGTTGGTATTCTACATTGTATGTTGCCTAATCATGGTGTGTAAAAGGAGTACAAATCTATTTATCTAAAGGTCACTGAATAGCTGGTTTCCATGATATGAATGGGTATAATGTGTATTTTAAAACTCAACAAGTGTATAGCATAATATTGTGCTTGCTTTTTGAGGTTAAAATAAAGGATTTTGAATAATAATAAAGAATTTAGCGTCGGGTACAAGACAACACGCAATGTTAAAAGTTTCCGAGAGCTACTCATCCCATATTCTTTCTCTTTGAAATTAATTTCGTTTGTTCACTTATTATTATTGTTGTTTCAAACTATCCTTCATTAATTTACAATTGTTCTAGTTAAAGATAATTAAAATCACAGGTACTTTGTAATACTGTACCAGTCGGCAAACGAAAAACCGACTATATCCGACCTGTGATCGATAAAACCATTAGAACAGAACCGTAAACTGACTAAATTTTACTGCTTACAAATTTTTGTTTTGTTTTCAGTGTATTTTTATTTCATTATGGTAGCGAACAGTTATGTTGTAAATGGAGATACAACAGTGGAAATAAAATAGATGGACTACATAAATAGAACCAAGTTATAAGTGTTTTGATGGCTTTCAGATGCATAGTTTTCTTGAGAGTACCCGATGTCTGTTGTATTGTTTTATTTTTCGGTACGATCTGTCAAGAAAATACATTCGTTTTAAGTGATTTTAGTCAAATAAATGTTTTGACGATTGCAATTTTATATTTTTGACTATCAGCCTGTTATTTTCACATTAATCTACAAAACTTACGTTTAGACATTCGAAGAAAAGAAAAGGCAATATTTAAGTCGGTTATAAAATTGATTTCATATCATGACTTTTATATGTGTATTTTGATTTTAACAAAGAAGTCACTTATAGTAAAAACTGGGTGGTATTCATACCAATCAGCTTTTAATATGACTGACTTTATTATTCAAGTTAAAGTATACAAATATAACTGTCTCACAGCCACTGTGGCGGCTACACAGTTACGTTACGTTACGTTACGTTATTACTGTATAGACTATACAGTAATAACGTAACGCCACAGTGGCTACCTAGTAAAGTGCCATTGTGTCAACGATCAAATGTTTATATCAAAACCCACATATGGTAATTCACTTACCACAAAACCACTTAATTGTTATCAATCTCCTAAGGTTCATCTATGGGGGAGGCGATTTCATCATCCCTTGTGACACAGTTCTATTTATATAGTTTCACTTTAATAAAGGGAGATAGGATCCTCAGCAGTAAGAGAAAGACTAGGAAGAAGAAGACGTCAAATTTAGGACTAACAGTAGTTCGAAAGCCCGAATGGTACTAACAAATTTGGATGTAATCGATACTAATATATAGGATGTAATCGGTAATGTAATTGACGACCGAATGGCGTAGTGGTTTGTGTAACGCACTGCTATTCCGAAGGTCGCGGTTTCGATTCCCCCTCAAGTCGTTTGACTTGTGTGCATGAACTTTTAATGTTTGATTTGGTCTGGGCGTTTCTATGTATAATATGTATGTATTTACAAAAAAAAAACGTATATATGTATTTATATCAGTTGTCTAGTAGCCATAGTACAAGCTCTGCTTAGTTTGGGACTAGATGGCGTTGTGTGAATGTGGTACAATATAAAAAAAAACATATGCTAAATGATGATGATGATTTTTATTAAATCGCGTCTTTAAAAATTAATAAACGTGGTAACGAAGCTCTATTGCATCTTACTCAAATCGCATTCAAATTCAGAATATATTTGCCTATATGTGGTATATTTAGCAGATGAATTTTTAAAATGAGTTATTCTCCTACAGTTTACAATTGGTTATATAAAAAGAACTACATTTAAAGTGCAGGAAATGACTCCGTATATATCCCATTTTCGTGTTTTAGCTTAAAAGGAAGTCAAGTAATATACATGTGTTAATAAATCTTCGCAGTCCATTAATTAAAGTAGAAATGGTAGGATATAGTGCTTTACAACTTGTAAATGTACACTATACGACACGATAACGACGCCTGACACGATACGATTTTCAATTTTATTATAAGACAGCACAGAGATTTGTAGTACAGAATGCTATTATGAGCTTTTTTAACCCGCTTTTATTAGCTCGGTATGTTTAACACTTCAAAACATAGAATTAATTTGAAACTTCGCACACTTATTAAGGACCGATGACAATATAATAATCTGATAAAATTGGCCGATTATCCTGATTAGGATCTTCAGGATTAACGGCTTTTCCATACCTAAAAATACGGTTGTGTGTTTTGCAACTTACTCAGAGGCGTGTGTTGAATCAAATGTGACTTACTTACTTATTACTTGTCTAGCCTTAATGAGAAAATAATCATCATTAATTATTAAAAAAACAAAAATAAATTATAGTTTAAATAACAAAAAAACACGCTTTTGTAACTAAACGAACTAAAAAGTAGAAAAAAAAAACGGGGGGTGCTTTTCAAGATATCTTGTAAAATCTATTTATAATAAAATATTTTTACAACAATTAAGATATAGCGCCTCACGCCTTTTTACAATTAACGACGACAATTATTTTCTAGTTTTTAGTTCGACTAATTACAAACGCGTGTTTTTAGTTTTTTAAACTATAATTTATGTATGATATAGGCGGCAAACAAGGAGACGGGTCACTTGTTGGTAAGTGGTTACCGTCGCCCATGCCTGCAGCCCAAGAATCATAAGAGCATCACCGGCCTTATTAATATAAGCTTACTATTAAGGTCATAATTTGACGGGCCTGTTGCTCTAGTGGTTAGTTACCCTGACTGCTATATCGGAGGTCGTGGATTCGATTCCCACACAGGACAAATATATAAGTGTATTTATCACCAGATTAGTTACCATAATACAGGCTCTGTCTAGTTTGGGACCAGACTGCCGTATGAGACATGTCAAGTTATTATTAGAAGTTATGTATTTCTCAAAATTAGTGAATCTTACTTTGAGAAATAAATATCTTAAACCAGATACTTCAAATAAGTTTCTTCATAGCCCGCATAAAAATGGCGTTCAAACTGGAAAATTAAATTAACTAATGTTTCCTATTTAGTGGTTCATTAATTCTCGATCACTCATCGAAACATTCGATTCTCGAAACTTTCAACGTTATATTATAAGAAGAATGACAAGTTATGCCATTCTCCTTGTCTTACTTTCTGAAAATACATCATACACTACAATTATTATTGATTTACTATACCTACCAACCATCACGGATCTCTTGAAAATTGTATAAAAAAATCGAATTCAACGTATGACAACATGCAGAATCGAGATCGTATCGTTGATTGTAAAAGGTCTTGTGTAAAGAGTGGAAATCCGTCACTATACCGAGTCCAGAGATAACTTTATCTCTCAGCACGATCTCTGAATCAGTTCAGTATTACTGGTAATACATGTACGTCTCGTGTGAATTCATCGGATGGTCATCAGTCACGAATTCGCTTTAGTAAATTTTAATCAAATGTGAGCTAGTTTGCCACAGCGTAGAAAGTTGAAAATGGAAGTTCGAAAGACCAAAGTTCGTGTCATTATGTCATATCATATTAATTTATCAGTTGTCATATGTTCTATTGTTTCTTTCTCTATAATATGTATGTATTTAGAAATAGATAAGTATGTTTATGAGCAGGCTGGTTACCATAGTACAGTCTCTGCCTAGTTTAGGATCAGACAGCCGTGTGCGAGATGTGTGAGGTTATTATTATTAAAATATTAAGGTAAAGCGTAAATTTCTTGTTAATGTTTTTATCAACAAAATTATCATCTTACTTTCAGAGCCATTGATGCGTAAGTTTAATGCCAACTACCCTGCAAATCTTTATATACTGTTCTACTTAAGTATGTTTGTCTGTGGAACCCCCCACAGAACATGTATATAGGTCACAGCCTTGGCGATTAAAGTAACGTAATATATAAAAACAAAAGCGATTAATAAGGGTTTATCTAATACTAGCACACGACTGTAAACGGTAAAAAGTAGCCTATGTTACTCGTTGATAATGAAGCTGTCCATTGGTGGAATAATTCTTCAGAATCGGTTTAGTGGTTTAGGCGTTAAAGCATAACAAACAAACAAACGAAAAAACAAACAAACTCACTTTCACATTTATAATATAAGTATGGAAGTAAGTAAGTATGGAAGTATGGTTGTTTGACAGTATTTTAATGCTTTAGTTAATTTTCTCTTAGTTTCGTGGTTACAGCGACTCATACACTTGTGCTATGTTTTGATAAGTGCACACAGTTGTACTTGCCTTAGTACATTTATACATAAATACAATACTTAACCGTCAATCATTCTAGAAGTGGGAAAATATATGTACTTGTCGTAAAACATTATATGTTTAAAACATGTCTTAAAATATATACAACAGCACATCACATCAACAGCCTATAATAGTCCACTGCTGAACATAGGCCTCTCCTTAGATGGGCACGCCGTCATTGCGGCGGTAAGACCCGTTATGGAGGATTGGCTCGAGAGGCGTCACGGGACCCTCTCATACCGATTGACGCAGGTGATCACTGGGAAGGGATGTTTCGGAGATCACCTGTGTCTGATCCGCAAGGAGCCAACGCCTGAGTGCCACCACTGCGATGGCCAGACCGTGGACACGGCTCTCCACACGCTGGCAGAGTGCCCGGCGTGGGTTGAGCAGAGGCGAGACCTCGTGGCGGCCATCGGAGTGGGAGTTCTCTCGCTCGATAGCCTGATTGCGGCTATCGTGCGGAGCGAGAGTGCGTGGAACTCTGCCGTCTCCTTCTGCGAGCAAGTTATGCTCGCGAAGGAGACGGCGGAGCGGGACCGGGAGAGGTTTAGAACTCTCCTGGCCCGCCAGGCCCGGGCACGGGCCAGGCAGCGCAAGCGACTCAGGCGCCGGAGGTCGCAGAACGCATCCGTCCTCCATAAGCGCAGGCCTAGGGGTGACAGGTGAGGCCATCTGTCACCCTAGCAGAAGCAGGCCGGGGTGGCGGCGAGCGCGTTGCGAAGCGCGCTCGCTTCCAGGGAGCACAGGGAACATGGGGTTCCCACACGGGGCGGGGGTCGTCTACTCGTCTGTAGATGACCCGAGGTATGTCGGGGCACCAGGGCCTTCCTTTCTAGGGTATACCTGGTTCCCCGGCTATTAGTACCCGGCGAAGGCGTGCGGTTTTAGTCGGTTCGAGTCCGACATGCCACCGACAGGTGGTATCCGAGGGGATTTCCGCACGGAAAAAAAAAAAAAAAAAAAAAAAAGGCCTCTCCTTAGAAAGGAGGTTTTGGCCTACTATGCCACGGTGGCCAGACGAGTTGGTATAGGATTTGTTTCAAGTCTTTCTTCTTTTTACAGTGCTGTTGGCTTGTGCAGTTTATTTCCTTAGTCGGCTCTTACGACACCCTACTAATAATGTATACAGCAGTAAAATAATATTCTTGAAACATGTAAATAAATAGAGTATATTTCATTTCAATGTCTCAAGTTAAAGTACTGAATACTTGTTCAAAAGCGATTGAAAACAAGTTTCAGACGCAAAAGTTGTTTAAATAAAAATACATTCTTAAAGAATTCAGTAACATTTCTTGGAAGTTTTAATGCTCAGACACAGAGCAATCCAAAAACTCTCATCTAAAATTTAATGCGTTTTTTATTTTAATTTTGCGGTTTTACTACTCTATAATATACATAGCACTGTATTTTATACTTACTAGGCTGAATAGTAAGGTACTCAAGTTGAGTAGGTCCAAACTGATTTTTACAAGAAAGTACAGGTAAATTAGCTTGGAGAAATTTTTGCGTTTGTAGTAGTGGCACCTGCGGTCAGCGTAAACTGGTTTATTCTGGTTTTGTGCGTGTTTCCACTTTCCACTATCAAGTGACGATTTTTTGCTTCAGATTGAAATATCTCGGGAACGGTGCGTCCTAGGCCAAAAATAACAAAAAAAATTGACCCCCCACGTAGACCCCCCGGAGTTTTAAAAACATAGATGAAAGGGAAAAAAAAAAAATTAATATCGGTCTCTCCTCTTTGAAGTTTCACTTCTATCGTGTGTGAATCGCACACATACCTTTTTTTTTATAAAGTCAAAACCTTTTTCTTTAAAATAAAAACTTGTTTTTATTGAAAACAAAAATCAGAGTGTTGCTAGGGATAAGTGTAAAATTAAATAGTAATGTTAGGATATCGAAACATTTTTGTATAGGCCAGAACGATATAGTGGAAACGCGCTCTAAGATCTGAGTAATATACACACCACTACATATGCAAAAATTTCTCGAGACTAATTTCACTGTAGACAGTTAAAGGGTAATTGCTTATAAATAATAATTAAAAGGTTCAGCAGTTTTGTTTTTTTTTTTAACTATTGCATTTATTAAGTGGTTGTACTTAAAGCAGTGTCATATTTCATAAAAATATTGCTGATATCTGAGTTAAAATGAAATGTACCTAGGTAAAGCTTTTGAGACGAAAACTACATTTTTTTTCTTTTTTACTTGAAAAGTTTTAACGAGAGAGTTGTAAAATATTTTTACTTGCCACTTCTGAACAAAGACGAGTAAATATAATGCTTTGACATCGCTTTTATCCAAACACTTGATCCTATTGATTTATGATTGGGGGTGGACATTTGATATCTTGAAAGATTTGAAGATGTGGCTGATTTTGAATCTTTATACTCAGGACTCTAAAAAGGACGAATCTATAATTTGCACAATTTAAATCTATTTATCAAACTCAAATTCAAACTCAAATATCTTTATTTCGTATAGTCGTAGATCAACATACACAATAGCAATAATCTCTGTTTTGTCAAATATTTGGCAAGCTAAACTTATTGAAAATCTCTTTTGTGCCTGTGCCGATCTATAACCGTCCATATCATTATGCCTTCCAACTACAGACATATACCTCTAGCTACAGTGATGGGCAGTTGGCTGTTGTACAGTCTGTTTGATAAAGAATTAAGTAAGTTTATAAAACTCAAAGATTCTTAGTTTGGGTTTGTGTAAACAACCTGAACTACGCCAACAGTCAGGTCCTACTGGGTTCAACGGCTGGCTCGATCAGAGAATTGCTAAATATTTGTGAACAATACGCGGAGAAACTTTGAGGCCACATGAGCCACTTATTAGACTGAACGGGATGCGACTCGACTCTTTCGAGTCGCATCCCCTTCAGTCTAATAAGTCTCTCAATTTAAATACCTTGGGCACATTCTCAGAGGCAACATATTAGTACACGGGTTTGCTTATTGTAGTCGAGAGGTTAAAATCACGCTCTTTAAAGCATACTGTCAGACACTTGTCAGCAATATGTAGACTTGAAATAGAGACTAGTGACACTCAAGATTCAGTACAATAATTGGTTTAGGATGCTGTTGGAACTGCCGCGGCGAAGAAAACCTTTTAACAAACCCTTTACCAACCCGTTTGGCCAGTTGTTGGTTTTTAGAACATCTCGTTCTTTGTAAAATGTTACGTTGGTTTGTGTACACTTTAAACACTCAAAAAGCTCAAATTTTAATACTTAAATAAGTTGTACACATCTTCAGAAAATTCTTAAATTTTATACAAAGAAGAAATGAGTATGCAGAATGGTATTTTAAGTTATGTTACTTTAAACATTATTTTTTTATTTGTTGTGCATAAAGATGCGTAATTTGTACAATGGCAGACTTATTCTAAAAGTATTCTCTGCCAGTCTGCCTTTTAGTGATGTAGGTCGTAATCGTAGGGTGTTCCAGACGAGGATAGACTGAAGAGTGAAAGCAGAATTGACGGAATCTGAAATGAATGATTGTTTGAAGTGCGGAGATTTCCACTATGATTACAGCAAAGATACAGCAATTCATTATGTAAAACGGCTACATCAAGTTACACGCATACAGTATATAGTCATTATACTAAAAATACAACTTCAATCCAACTTGTACTGGCCAATAAAAAAAAAAATGCTCAAGCTCTAATATTCAATAGTAAAACCATAGTAGTTGTGTAAAAGAATAAAACCTGATTCAACGATATCGTTACTGAATTATAATTTGCGTTTATAATTGCACAAACCATCCTACAGTACACTTTGAGCTTTAAATCCATACAATATAAGTTTTATTTGCTTAATTCGGTTCTTGCCTCACTTAAGTAAACACAGGTGATACAAGGCACTTTGCGGTATTATGATAATGCAACTAAGTGTTTTCTTCACCCTGATTTGTGTAATGTATTATAAAACTTGTTAAAATGTACCAAAATGTAACAATGTACCTGCTAAAGATTTCTTTTAATACTAAAATTTTAGATTTACCGCCTATAAAATTAATCCTATTCTTCCGAGCCTTTTTCTCAAACTAAATTGGGGTTACCTTTTAGTTTACTACGATATGGCTTGTACTTGGATTTTTTACGCGGAGCGACTCCCATCATACTTCCACAACCCAAGTACTAGGCGAGAAGCGAACCGAAATTGTGTATAAAGACTGTTTTTAGACTTGTTAGGGCTCCTAACGCAGGTACTCACTGGGCAGGGTTGCTTCGGTGAGTACCTAAATCGTACGTGAGGAGACGGCACAATGCCAGCACTACGTAGCCGACTGCGATTCCCCCCAGCACACGCTGGAAGACTGCACCGCGTGGGCGTTTGAACGCGAAGTTCTGGTAGGCCGAATTGGACGAGACATCTCCCCGCCAGCAATTATTGCTGCCATGCAAGCGGGTGAGGAGGGATGGGGCGCAGTGGTCTCTTTCTGTGAAACTGTAATGCTCAAGAAAGAGACCGCTGAACGGGATCGGGAGAGAGCTGACGATGATACCAGCCGTCGACGGGGCCGGGGTCAGACGGTAAATAATGGTGAAGATCGATTCACGAGTCGGGGCTGTTTCACTGCCAGTTTAGCATCGCTGTTCGAAGTTCGGTACTGTGAACATCTGCTGTTATTGCCTGACCAGACCTCACAAAGCTATAGTGAATAACACCATGAAGAGACCACCAAACAGTTACCATTACCTGTTTATTAGTAAGCTTTGCTTTAGGGTACTGTTGAGGCGTTTGACCTGGGGTTAGCCATTGCATTTTTCGCTTACAGTTATCATAAACAATCCACTTTTCGTCACATGTTACAGTTCGATCCAATATTCCTTTATTTCTGTACCGATTCAACAAAGCAACACAAATGAGTCAATATTATAGGTAGGGGTTACGTTAACCCATGCTGCTAAATCCTGGGTATTTGACTCTGGTCGGCTTCCACCATCGCCTTCAATTTAGCATTATTCACCTCTGTGGACGATCTTCCACGTGGTTCGTTCTTAAAGTCGAAGTTTCCATTACGAAATCGTTTAAACCAAAAATGCACGGTGGGTTCATTAGAAGAATCCCATCTATCTTTACCGTCTAAGTTGAATAAAAAAAACAAACGTTGAAAACATGCACATTTTTTAAAAGAAGAAACTCATAGGTATCATGGAGAAAAAGGATTCACTCAAAAATCTCTCACTATGAAGGTTTTATGTCAATTCACAGTATCCATTACTATACAACGGCAATTTCATACTTTAACCCTTTACTATGTTCTAGTTTGTACGTATATTTTAATGTAATAATTACTAGTTAACCTATAAATTCAGCATTTTGCGTTAAAAATTAGTTCTTTTTCAAATCGATTAAAACTTTCCCTTAAATAATGATCGCTGGTTATCTCAATCGAGTTGTGGAGTTTTAATTAAAAAGAAAAGAGAGTTTACGCAGTACAGTGAGTTATGTCAGTAGCAACAGATGCAATTGACAGACGCGGCCGACAAACGCTCCTTGACGTCAATTTAATATCATTGATCCGTGACGTCAAGAAAATATATGAAATCTAGTTTTAGACGGCATTTAGTTTGCTTTAACATGGGTTTTGTCAATTGTAGTTGTTGTGTAGTGTATCCCTCAAAACGAGTAAGTATATTTATTTATATACTGTATGCTCGTATACTTTACTGACTGCACGGATGGCCTAGTGGTTTAAGCGGTCGCCACGCCGTTTCCTACTAGGCCGAGTGTTGTGGGTTCAAACCCCACATGGGACGACACTTTGTGACCGCACACCGTGACACCCCCGCGACACAGGATATTTTCCTAATGCTTAAAGAATTCTTAAGAGTTTCTTTTCTCTATTCCCGACAAGTTGAGTAGTCAAGTTCAAGCAGTAACATTTCTCAAAATACGGCAGTTAATTAGGTTCAAGATGTAACTAGGGTTAACTATGTATGATATATTTAAGTATACAAGTAAATTGGGTAATATATTACTTGTTTTCTCGGTACGACCTACAAATAAGGTAAATCCTTCTATCTGATACCGTAAATATTACACAGCACACACGTGTATATGACACACATACATATACAAGTACAAAAGCATCTGGACACTCAGGCAAATTTTCTACAATATTAGTTTAAGCAAGTTATAATTTAATTTAATTAAAATTTAATTTAATAAGTTCTAAGTATATATGGTACGGGTTCTCTTCCGAGTAAGGTCGGCTCATCGGGCTGGTTTTGCGAGAGTCCTACATATCCAAGAAGCCGGAGACCCGGAGGGATGTTCTACACCGTAAATAAAAACTATGTGTAAATGTGCATATTTTACGGTTAAGTAAATTTTTATTTAATTTGATTACACTGCCATTATTTATTTATTTTATTATTATTATTTTTTTAAAGACAACTCCCGCATTAGGAAAGTATCCTGTGTCGCAGGAGACTTTAGAAACATACATGAGACGGACACAGAGAACACCCAGACTCGGAACAACAATTTGTGGATCACACAAAGTGTCGTCCCGTGTGGGGATCGAACCCACAACACTCGGCGTAGTAGGAAGCCACGAGGGTCGCCTCGAGGCTTCTTACTACCGCTTAAACCACTACGCCATCCGTGCAGTCATTTATATCTCTATTTATAAAGTAGTAGTAGTCTGTATGCAATACAATACCACGGTACAATTATAATACAGTATTGTAACTCGGCCGCATGATAGAAATAAATGCCTACAGCCGCGCGGTACTTAAACATGCGTTAGGGCTGCCCGTCTCCAGCATTTTAATTATATTTGCCTACTTTCTGTTTCTATTTGATTTGTGATTGTAAATATCCTTTTTATATAAATAAATGAAATACTTTGTATATTGAATAGGAATTGTTCAATAAAAATGCGTGTTGTTTTTTGATTGGTAGATTTAATTAAAAAACATTTTTTTTGTTTGAAAAACCAATCGGGCTTATAAATTAGCGACCGAAAAAAATCCTTCTATAAAATAAAATAAATGTGCTTTCTCCATACGCGTTACAAAACTCCAATCCTTAGAAACTCCAACACCTACCTACTCAACTAGAATGCAAGAAACAGCTGACGAGTAAGTAACTTTTTATCTCAGCTAATTAACGTCTCTATAAATTACCTAACCTATAACCTACAACTCGCAACAACTCAAAACAAAAATTCTTTGGTCACCAATTAATTAATTATTAAAAAGCTGAACAGCTGACTACGAATGTTTTAAAATCACAACCCTCAAACATCTAAATATTATATATGAGTCTAGCTGTTGTTGTTAATACCGAGAAAATAAAACCAGTTTTTAGTGGTATATGTTGTTATAGTAGCAGCAGAAACACTTTGTGAAAATTTCGAAAACTGTCTAATGACACACAGACGGTAACAATTTTTTTTTAGTATTATTCATACACACAGATAATAAAGATATATTATTAATAATAAAATACCACGTCTTTAAGTAGAATTTTCTTTTTTTTGAATTATGCAAAGTAACAAAACAAACATGCACCGAAGTTTTAACACAAGCGTAAGTAGGTAGGTACCTACCGTATCATGATTCATTCAGAACCGCATGTAACTCCCTATTTCACTCGTCTCAATAACTTTCCGTTACTCTATTTGCTTTATTTATTCATCCAAACACCTTTTTTTTCGTGAGATAAAAGGAAATACTTATCCATTAAAAAGACACACATTATGTACCTACGTACTAGTAAGTAAAATTATTTTATAGTCTTACTTTTCAGAGTTTCCAGGTAATTTAAAAAAACTTATGTCTGGATGCGTTATTGACGAATTCATACAACCAAAAACAGCACAATATTTCCTACTCGTTATATTAACTGATTTTTAGAGAAAAAATCGCGCGGTTATTGTTAAAAAAACAACACGCAGTCCGTTCGACACTGCGGTACAGCCGCGACCACGGCGTTGACACTTCATACATTGGCTTTTGACTCTAGGAGCTTGGGTATTCATAACGTAACCCCAGCAGAGGCCGCTAGTATGGGCCGATGACAGAACTGTCATGTGTATTTGTCACAAATTTAAATGTCAAATAGTCTGTTACAGTTTTGAAGTTGATCGAAAGGTTTTGCGTTGATTAATTTCCGTAGCTTATTCTCTCAGTATTTAAAACTGTGATTACTAATATAAGTGCATTTGTTGTATAGAATATTTCAAAAATGAAATAAATTTCATGCTGTATATCGTGTCAGAAGACGAAATACGATGTTACTTTGTTTCGATTCCCTCGAAATGAAACATTACAGCAAATATGGCTTAAACAAGTAGCACCTCATTATCAACAAGCCAAGCAGCTAACTCCGCAACAATTGATAGAAAGAAAAATTTGTATAAGGCACTGAACAAAAGTTTCTTATTGGAAATAAAAGGCTATATAATGCTTGCTCTACATTAATGTCTGAAGAAGAAATAACAACAAGAATACCAACAAATCCTGTGAATATAGAAGGTTAGTGAGTGGTTAAAATAATTGGTCATTGTATTTAAATTAATATGATGTGTTAAAGTTTGTGTGTAAAAGTAGTTTATAATTTACCAAGAGCTCTAGTTATGTTACAGAATGATTTTTGTTATATACCTCGCTGTTTTTAAATTTCAGTTGAAAGTGATCACACATATGCCAAATTAACTACTACATTAGATCACAATTATTGTAAGGGGCCCTTAATGAATACGACTTGTGCACAGCCAAAAAAAGTTCCTTTTGAAACAAATTAAAGGTTGGGCTCAGTTGATCAAATTGAAGCCCTCAACATCGATGGAAAATATCACAACAAGAGGTAAGATAAATTAACATATTTTTAGAATCACATGCTTTGTTATCTATTTAGTAAAAACTTTGTTCAGTATTAAGGCAGCTTTTGAACTAGAAAGTTTCCTACTACTACTACAAATAACTACATAACTGTATATGTGATACAAGTATACACTCCATTCAAGAGTACAACTGAAAACCCTATGTGTTTTTTTCCAAAGCCATATCATAATACAAAAATGTATTATTGACTAGTTTAAAACTATTATATAGCTATTAAAGCAAGTATTGAACAATTTTGGACAAAAATAATCCTTTAAGTTTCAGGTGTAAAAGTAATAGTAAATGTTTTTTGCAGTTAAGCAGCAACAATAAAACACTACAGTTTTTATTGCTGTAGTAGTCCAAACAATAATTTTGTTTTTTTTTGTAGGTCATCAAGCAGATGGAAGCCTGGTTAGCAGCACTGTAAGAAATACAGCGGATGCAGTTGAATTCTTTGACAAATTGTTTGATAGTTGCATTGGATCAAGAGGAGGCCAAGCTCCCGGAAATTGAGGGGCCCTGTGAAACTTAATTCACCACATGCAGTATTTTGGGCTGATGCAATTAAAACTATTAAAATTTATATATATATTAATCATGCTAGCAGAACACAAAAAAATTAAAAATGTTCCCACATTGGATAATGTGATGACAACCTTAGAAAGCCATTTAAGGTTAAAAGATGTCTTGTTTTCTAAAAAAGTTTTGTTCTATCATACAAGTAATTTCAACCAAGATCCCCTGAAAAACTTTTTTGGTAAAATAAGATCTCACAATTATGAAATAAGAATCCAGATACATACACATTCGAAAACTCTTTCAAATCCTTGATTATGACCAATATGCTAAGTATTCATTCTAATTATGCAAATTGTGAGGATGATGTAGGGGCAACAATATTAAATCTAAAGTAATTGTTGTCCCCATGTCATTCATACCAAGCAACCACGATTGTAGAAAAAGAGCCAAATATTGTACAGAAGAATGCTGCAATATCAACTTCTTCTACTTTCATACAGGTTGCATAATCAATAATGTAAGGGGTTTAAATGTATTAAATGCAAAAAAAAAACAATGATTACAAAGGAGTTGACAAATGTGCATGAATTAACTTTGTATAGAGAACGAAAAAGTTTAAAAAACAAAAACTTAAAGTATCCCTGTACCCAATTATTGTAGCATTTTCTCAATTAATCAATGCAATAAACTAATACTTGGAACATAACTGCAATAAAAAATACGTATACAAGAATGTTAAACCAAAAATATTTAGAAGAAATAAATTTGGAATGGTTGGGCTGTCCTTCCCATAAAGATCTATTAAAAGAACATTTTATTAAGATCATAACACGATTACAAATTTTTAATTGGTGCCGAGGCATCAACTTAATTTTGGGTGGAACAGTTCAAAGAAAGGTAAAATAGGCAAATTTAAGTACAGTTCAAAAATTAGACTACAACAAGTTTATGAAAAGCAGGAAATATAAGATTAAAAACTAAAAGTTGTTTCAATTTTTGTACCTTTTTAAAAATGATAAGAATAAAAAATAAGACTAATTTCAAAATGAGGGAAACCGACTTTTCGCATCACTATTTTATCGATATCGATACGACGATTTTGATGGTATGCACTGGCCTACGTTCGGCTCACTAGCGCCCCTAGCGGATCATCGTCATGAAGACTCAAACTCATATGAAATGACGTTTGTTCAGGAGGTGTCTTATCTGTACTATGTACATATCTCTTAATCTGTGGCCGCGACTGTCTGCGCCCCGAGCGCACCCCGAGATCGAGGCGCGTAGGTATAGCTCCCGTTTCGTCCGTTTGTATGAAGTTGCAGTACTGTATTATAATAGTACCGTGACAATACTCTGAGACTCATAATATCGACATCTGTGTCTTTCTCGAAATTTAAAAAGCGTTAGGGAAAATGGTAAGCTTAATGTTGTTTATTGTTTGTGTTTTGTTTTTTCTTCTTATTTTAATTTGATTGCACTTTCAATTTATTGTAAATACTAAGCACTTTTCTTTTTTGGGCGCTATTGTATCATAAAATTATTATTCACTTAGTTGAAAATACGCATGCTGTGGTCTCCTGTAATTGAAGAAGTACACATAACAAATATCCATGTGAAATTTATTTTTGATATTTTGTGTACATCCTTTGTTGGAGATCCTTAAATAAATAAAAAAATAAATGGATTTTGTACTAATAAACATATTTAATCTTTAATCCAAAAATAAATAAATACTGAAATATATAATTTATAACAGTATTGTGAAATATATAACAGTATTTATAAATAAATAATTATATATTAATTATATTTATAAATAAATACAAAGATAAATACTGTTCCAGAACAGTTCCTGCAGGTTTGAGTAAAGGCTATTTTAATTCAAGATAGAATTTGATCTTCAAGACTATAATATAAATTAAATTAACAAACATTTTAAATTGTTGAACTATTATCATTAATTTAAATACCATTGGCAAAGGACTTGGTTAATCGCAAGGTTGCTTAATAAGATCATTAAAAGTCGCAAGTAACCAATCTTAATTATAACCTAAATAATAATTAAAACTTATATAACTTCTGGAATCTAAATACTCCAAACCGAAGCGGTAACAAATTATAAAATTGGTTGAAATATTACCAAAGTTCCGAAGTTGGGTCTCTTTTAGTCCTGAGATAGGAACTTCGGTATCTCAGAGGAATAACTTGTTGGTAAATGTTTTATTTGTATTTCTTCACTTTAAGGAATTCCTTTAAACACATGTAGAGCATATAGTTGTTAGTTTATAACTAATTAGTTGAGTTAACTATTTTTGAACAAATAATAATTCATATTCAGCATGCAGCTGGATGCGAGAAGCCCAAAATCGGTCTAAGTGGCGTGCAATGGGAGAGGCCTATGTCCAGCAGTGGACTGCGATAGGCTGATGATGATACAGATTCAGGTTTGTACTTTTTTGTAATATTTGTTTTTTTATCATCATTATTTCTAATTAAACATACTTCTATATATACAGAACAAATGATCTTGCACTTAAAATTTGTCCTTGGTAGATAATCGAACCCGAGATCTCGAACGACCACGACCCGTATTAAATATACCGTTATGAAGTTCAAACCTCGTTGACATGTATCCTATCAGTTTCCATCAAAACTATTTCAAGTAATTTTCGAACACTTTAATGCCGCTGTACACATTGGGGCAACGTATCGGGTCAGTACATTGGGCCAGTGTAGAGATCCCCTTAGGAGTTGGCGGACCTCCGTGCGGCCTGTGTACGTGCCCGGAGGTCCCTCACCCGTAGTCGGCGACGTCACCGCGGGGTCGGTGAGGAGGTGGACCGGCTTCATGAGGAGTACCGAGAAGCTCGGAAAACTCTGAGGCTGGCCATCTGCCGCGCCAAGGATGTCAGTAGAGAGGAGATGCTGGAGAGTCTCGAGCGTGACCCCTGGGGTCGCCCTTATCGTGCGGTGCGTCAAAAGCTCCGCACGTCGGGCCCCCCCCCTTACGGAGACTCTCCAGCCCAGCTTCCTGCAGGAAGTGGTCGAGGGCCTATTCCCGCAGCGGGCGGAGCACACATGGCGCGTCGATGGCTGCATCAGCCGGAGACGACGGGGGCAGCGAGGTTGATGTTCCGCCCGTAAGGGAATCGGAGTTGGGGGCGGCTGTTCTACGGATTCGATCCAAGAACACCGCCCCCGGGCCGGACGGGGTTCCAGCCCGAGTGATGGCCCGAGTCCTCGACTTCATGTCGGATCACCTCAGGGAAGTGTTGGACGCTAGCCTGGCGTCCGGACGCTTCCCTGAGCGCTGGAAATGCGGGAAGCTGGTCCTGCTGCAGAAGCCGCGACGGCCTGCCGAATCGGTCGCGGCCTATAGGCCTATCGTGTTGCTGGACGAGGCGGGTAAACTTTTTGAGAGGGTGCTCTCTGCCCGCATCGTCCGGCACCTCTGCGAGGTTGGCCCCGATCTGTCGGACGCCCAATTCGGTTTCCGAGAGGGGCGTTCGACGATCGATGCCGTGATGCGCCTTAGGGCCGTGACCGAGGAGGCTGTGAGCTGCGGCGGAGTGGTGTTGGCGGTGTCTTTGGACATCGCCAACGCCTTCAATAGTCTGCCATTCAGCTGCATCAGGGAAGCGCTCCGCTACCACGGAGTGCCGGAGTACCTGAGGCGGCTGGTGGCAGACTATCTTGAGGAGCGAACCGTCATGTACGAGGACCGAGATGGCGTCTTGAGACGCAGGGCCATGTCGTGCGGTGTTCCGCAGGGGTCTGTCCTAGGACCACTCCTGTGGAACATTGGATACGACTGGGCCCTACGAGGGCGTCTCCCCCCCGGGCTGGGTGTACTCTGCTACGCAGATGACACTTTAGTCACGGCCTGGGGGGCTAACTTCCAGGAGGCGGCGCGCCTGGCCGCCACGGGAGTTTCCCTGGTGGTCGGGCGCATTGAGGCGTTGGGTTTGCGGGTGGCCCTGGATAAGACGGAGGCCCTATTATTTCATGGGCCCCGTCGTGGTCCACCCGCCGGCGCCTCAATCGAGGTCGGCTCGGTCCTCGTACCGGTCCGGGCCCAGATGAGGTACCTGGGTCTGGTCCTAGACGGTAGGTGGCTCTTCGACGAGCACTTCCGAAAGGTTGGTCCGAAGCTGGTGGACACTGCCTCCGCCCTAGGGCGACTTTTGCCCAATTTGGGCAGGGCCAGTGTTCCCACGAGGCGGCTGTATGCGGGGGTTGTCCGGTCCATGGCGCTGTATGGTGCACCGGTGTGGGTGGCGGCTCTGACCGCCCCGAATAGGGCGCGCCTCTGGCGCCCCCAGAGGATATTGGCGGTCAGAGCAATACGCGGATACCGCACGGTGTCCACCGAGGCGGCTTGCGCCTTGGCCGGAACACCCCCGTGGGATTTGGAGGCGGAAGTGCTCGCCGAAGTTTATCGGCGAGTGGCTGACTTCCGGGCGGAGAGCGGATTTCGCCCTCCGCCCGAAGACGTGCGCGAGTGGCGCGAAGCCGCTCGCCGAGCCACCATGGTCAGATGGTCGCTCCGGTTGGAGACTCCACGCGCTGGCTTCGCCGCCGTGGAGGCTCTCCAGCCGGTCATCGCTGAGTGGGCAGGGCGGCAGCACGGGACCCTTTCCTTCAAACTCAGTAGCGTTATACCTCAACTTACGTCAAAACTTTCAAGGTGGAGTTTCTCAATAGTAATTTCTAAGCAGTTACTAAAGGTCCGTGTCCGTGTGGTGACGGATTAACAATACGGAATGACACCACCCCTTCCCGTGGGTGTCGTAAGAGCCGACTAAGGGAGCAAACTACGCAGGACAACAGCAATGCAAAGAGAAGGAAAACTTGAAACAAACCCTAAATCAACCCGTCTGGCAACCTGAGGGACTCTTCAGAGAAAGACAACTTACACCTCAGTCATACATACATGTATATTTCAATTAAATACAGAGTTACAATTCAATAAATATAAAATAGTGGGTATATAAAAAAGATCCCGCAGCGGCGCGCGTCAAGGCCGAGCTGATACTGCTAGGAGCCTCCTCGTCAGCAATCTTGCAGGCCACTTCCACACCAGCCCGAGTCGGCTATTTATATTAGGTATATTGGAAGGTTCAATATTTATATTAATTACATTAACAAGAATTACGTAACCCTTGAATGAGGCTGACCGCTTGCTTGAGAGCCGCGTGAGTGCCAGTTTACCAGAGGGTACTGAGTAGCTCGATTACGCACAAGAAGGCCACAAACAAAAGAGCACGCCGTCTGAGAAGTTTCTCTTGACCCGAAATCTGGAGCCCTACGAATGGATTAGCTCTCATATAATCGTTCAGGTTCCAGAAACAAATGACTACAAGAAAATTAAGATTAACTTACCTCTGAAGTGGGTACTTAGGACAAAGACTTTACTAAAAATGAATTACCAGACAAACAAAATACTACTTAAGATCGGAAGACTAGAATCACCAGAGTGTCCCCTGCGGCTGAAAGCCGGACTTATATATGCTCGGTTTGTGAAATTTCTAGAAAGAATCCCTTCTTTATCATTTTAAATTGTCATTCAAATTATCAGCGAGGTTAACACAACTCAATTCAACAGTAACCCGCTTCCTACCATAACAGAACACTTTTAACACCAATACAATTTGACAGGATAAATTATTACTACGACTTACCAAAAAAACCACGCCATCTAGTGGTCCGATGGCGGACGAAGAGACATCAATACTATAGTTACAATCTACTTCGGATAAATCAATAAATGCGACGCGGGGCAACAGGTGTCACTGTTTACAACTCCGTACGCAATACAAATATAATGGAAAAATAACTGTTACAACATAAGCTCATGTTACAATTCCATTAGTATTTGAAATAATCTGTAATTGTAGAGTTTATAATTTATAATCCACTACTGTAATACACACTTTAGACATAAGTAGTTACCGTTCACTGTCTAAACTTGTTTAGACAAACTTGTTTAAACTTGTTTGACCTAAAATTTGTTTGTATATTATACGGGACCCTATTCTAAAACTGCACACATTGTTTTCTAAAACCTGTCAACTACGAGTATAATTTGGAACCTGGGGCAAGTACCCACAAATAATTTTTTATTGTCTGTGGTAAAAGAATATCAATTTTTACCTGTTAAAAACATAATCTTTTAAAGTGAATCTCCTTTTTAAAATTATATATTAAAAAAAGTAAATTATTTTTGAATAATATTGTCAAGTAGCGGAGTGCGAAGCTGATATAGAAATAATCCTTTGTATATTTTTTATCAAAAGCAATTCAATATAAATTGAATACAAATGAGAAGAATCAAATGTGTACAGCAAGAGGCGCTGTAGTTTGTTGTGGATTCAATATCAAGCTTGCGGTGCGTAAACATAGATAATATTAAGCACGTAGCGACAGCAAAAATATAAAATAAACATTTTTAATGTTGCTACTGCTGTGTATAAAAAATAGAAAATAAATTTGAAAAAAAGCGTGGAGTGCTTTTTACTATTGACAACAGGCACCCAACGCTTTTTTTCAAATTTATTTTCTATTTTTTAGTTTGGTGTTCTATAGAAAGCGTGTTTTTTAGTGTTTTTTTTTTTTATTTAGTGTATTGTCATCGGTCCGCGATATATTTACAAAGTTTGAACGAATTCTGACCGTTTAAAGTCAGTCAAAATCACGCCCAAAGGAGTCGGTTACAAACATACAAGTGAAGCTAATATAAAGCGTGTAAAAACAGAACAAGGCATGGCTTTTCGTCAATTAAAAATAATTTTGAAGAATAGTTTCCTACGGAGTATATACTTTTAGATTATCTGAATTTAAGAATTCAATAATGAAAGCGTAATACAGATTGTTATAAAAACATGCCCAATATAATATTATTCTACACATCGTTGATTTACTTTGTCGTCTACATACGCATGTTGAACATAGACCGCTTTACTGGTGACCTTGACGTGATCTATCGGCGTGATAACGAAAACCCAAGGTACAAATGACGGGCTATTGGGAGAATCGTACCGCGTTGGCGTTGTAGTCTTCTTTAGACAGCTCTGAAACATGTTTCGATTTCGCTACTAGTGAAAGTCGCATATCAAAATGCCATAATTTACATAACTATATTGTTGTACTCAATTGGCAAGGTAGAAAGTAACAGGATAGAGAAACAGTTATTTATTCTACTAAGGAATATTACAGAATTTCGATCTGTTTTTGTTTAATCTTAAAGAAATTTATGCAAACATGATTTGGTACAAATATTTGGCCGATAAATGAGTATGGGGAGGAACGACTGTGGTGTTGATGTTTGGAAGTTGTATATATGCTAATCGGCGAGAGAATTCTTCACATCGCGAAACGGATTAGCGATTCTCATTGAGGAGTTACTTTATAGTTCGGTGTGTCTTCATTAGATGGCGCTGTAGAAGTGTCTATTTCTTTGTAAGTGGGAGTCACCACAAAAGAGAAGAAGATAGAGAGAGTCAGAAAAGATGTTAGAGCTAATGTGCTTTTTTGAGCGTTTACCTTCAAAATATGATGACTCCGTGACGTACTAATCCATCCAAACTTCTCGAGTAACTTTATTAAAACTCGTTCAATTCTTACTGAACATAGTTTTTTACCTAAGTGCACCATAGCGTGTTTTCTTATTGTGTTTGTGTTGTATTGCTAAAAAAAAGTTTGTGTATCAGTGTTTTCCAACACATGTAAAAGAATCAATGAAAATACACGCACATACAAAGCAGCTTATCAAAATAGTTTCCAGTGAAATGTTTCATTATTTGAAAACATTTAATTTCACCGAAATACTTAACAAAGCACCGAATTGTAAACCCCGAATGCAAATTAAACAGAAATGTTTTAAACATGTTGCTGAAATATGCAAACCTATTCAGGTCAAATTTTCTGCAAACGGTACCTCTCATTACTGGAAGTTAGTTCGTGTAATGAATTTATGTTGATATAGAATATTCATGTATTGTGTAAAACGGTCTTTACTCCAGTGTATGTTATCCTTTGTATATCTATTCCTTTTTATATGTTTCTAGTATTCGGGCAAAGTACTTACATTTTATTGCTACATTCAATAATTATTTATTTAATCTATATACATTAATAATTTTGACATCTTTTATATATTTCATTCAAATTAATGTAACCATATTCAACACATTTGGAACGACTCGATCGGAATGTTCCCAAGGACACTGACTGAAAACCAGTATGTTTTTCAGTCAGTGTCCTTCTGTGTTTTTTTTATGTTTTCTTAACTTTCTTCTCTTTTTCTCCATTTTTAAATGCTCCATTACTATATCATTTGAACTCTTAGCCTACTTTTTTTTTATTATTATTATTATACTTCTCAAATCTGTTCACCATTCTTATTCTGAGCCGCAGTCTCCTAACAATATTCAAAAAATGTATATATTTAATATCAGTAGTCCATTTTCTTGATTGAAATGTCATAAAACTCATCTGCGAGAGTACCTCGATCTAATAATATAATACTTGACCCTTGAATTATAAATGATTTTCAAGTGGCTGTTATGTAAGGTGACAATATTAAAACGATTTTAAGCGGATAAAGTGTAATAAAGCCATACTTAAATTATAAACCACTAAACCGATTGAAAAATTCTTGCACTAATGGAAAGCTACATTATCAGTAAGTAGCATAGGCTACTTGTTACCGCAATAATCGACATACACGCGGGTGGAGCCACAGGCAAAAGCTAGTAATATATATAGGTAAAAATGAGTTTCGGTATGCCTTATTTATAGAAAGGACAAACGAAAGGACGTCTCATCTGATGGTGACTACCGCCGCTCATAGATACCTGCAACTTAAGAATTACAGAATAGTAGGCTCCGGTTACCTTGCTAACTCGGTGAAAGCAACGCAAAGGACAATGGCAGGTCCCCATACATAATTTTATTTAAACTGAAATGTTAGCGTTTAAATATCAAAAAATCCTTAACACTTGAGAATTTATTCTTGACCATTCTCATATCAAAATTACTTGCCAAAGAAGTCTAGGAAAAAAGATATTGGATTTTGAATGTTTCGAGGTTAAGTACTAACATATTGTTAATGTTTTGTTTGAAACTAGATGGCGTTGTGTGTCAGATAGCCGAAAATATTATTTTCATTATTATTACAGTATATGAAATAAAAAAAATAAAAGCATAACATCTATTCGAGTTTACCACTAAATTAAACAAAAATAAAATAACAAACGTGGTGAGTCCGGAACTTGACAGGATCTAAACCACAGATTGAGAGAAATGTACTACACGACGACGTATCGACATTTTGAAAATATCGATGTATGTCTATTTATGTGCCGTTATCAATGACAATGTATTTTTCTCGTCACACTGTGTAGTGGAAAATAACGTAACTATATTCTATTTATTTAGTGTGTTTAAAATCGTTTAAAGAGAGTCAAAAATATTTTAAATCATTTCTAATTATGTTGATTCAGTCACTCTACCGTACGAGTGAAGACGTGGGCAGAAGCAAATTCATAATCATAATAGTGAACCTTCGGTAAATATTTCAGCCAAAGCTATAAGAATCGATTATCGATAAATTGTTCCATAATATAATATTGCCACCACGCATCCCTAGTCAGTTATATGTGATGGCGAATCTGACATTACGTACTTAGGTCAAATAAAATCTTCAAAAATATCTTATCTCTTATAAGACTTATACAACACATGGTGGTGTAATGATAAATCATAGAAAAAAAATTGATTAAGTTTACTGTGACTCGATTTTTTAAACTCTTAAGTTTTAGGTAAATATGTTTCTGCCATTGTTCTTTGATTAACAGTAGTTTTCTGTGAAATCACTCCGGTCAAGCCTAGCTCACAGTCAATCCATTAGATTTTCACACCTTTTGGAGGTTATCAATTCGAATGTTTATATTTATTTTTATGGTTGTTCGGGCACAACTCCGTTATGTATAGACGGATTTTCATATTGCTTTTTTGTTCAAAAGGGGTTTATGCCGAAATGTTCCCATTTAAATTTTATATAGATCTGATGGTGAGTTACGGAGACAGACAACGGAACTCTTAAAAAATGAAAGCAAATCAACCGCGATTGCTGCTAGGTTTTTAGTGCTATTTGTTAGTATTGTTTGAAAAAGGTTTTTTTAAGGGTATTTTGTAATAATATTGCCAAAAAGTCGAGCAAATTAAAGTGTGTGGTCACACTACTCTCATTCGAGGTCTTGTATTATCACAGCAGACAGGTAATCAAAGACTCCATGTGTGCAAATTGGGGAATGTCAGATACAGGTTTAATCACGATAAGTTCGACCTCATGGAATTTATCTATTGATTAGGGTGAGTTGAGTTAACTTCATATTGCAGGAAATATATTTGGGACCATTTAGAGATTCACACAGTTCTATTTTATGAACGGAAACGTAAGAGACAATAAAATATAAGTGAGTGCTCTAAGACGCTATCTGTTTTGTGTCATAAAGCACGGATGGCGTAGACGACGACTGTTTAAGCGCTCACCTCGCCACTTTCTACTGCGCTGAGTGTTGTGGGTCCGATCCCCGCAAGGAACATCACTTTGTGGGATAAACAAATTGTTGTTCCGAATCTGGGTGGTCTTTTTGTCCATTTCATGATTGTTTGTAAAGTCCCCCGCAACACAGGAATATATTCCTAATGCGGGAGTTGTGTTTTTAAAAGAAGAAAAAATAAATAAATCACATCACATCACATAAACAGCTTTTAATAGTCCACTTCTGGACATAGGCATCTTCTTAGAAAGGAGATATTGACCATGAAATTAATTGAAAGACTATACCTCGCTGGCCAGACGGGTTGGTATAGGGTTTGAGTCAAGTTTTCCTTCTATTTGCAGTGCCGTTGTCCTGCGTAGTTTGGTCCCTTAGCCATGTCTCATACGAGATTCTTGGTATGAATAGGAGTAGTGAAACTCTGTATTCTTAATCCGTCTGTCATCCGTCACACGGATACAATTTTAAATTACCTTTTAAAATAATGAACATAATTTCTCCATTTTGACTTACTTATTTTTGCCACCGCTGTAGATTAAAGAAAACAGTTAATAAATTGGGGGGGAAAATATTTAATTTTCCCCTTTTCGAGGGCAATCTCATTCAAAATTTTTTTAAAAAAAGGGGGGGTGAAAATTTTCATATTTTTGGCGGTCCCGGATCTAATAAACTTTCTTGATATGTTTTTTTTGGCCCCAGGAAATTTTTAACATTTTTCCCCCCCCGGTAAAAAAATTTAAAAACTTTTAACGGTTAAATTCCCCTTTTAATTTAATAAAAATTTTTTTTATTTTTTAATTTTTTTAAATTTATCGAAAAAAGGGGGGAAAGGTATTTTTTAAAATTTTTTTTTATTAAAATTTTTTTGCAAAAAATTTTAATACACGTAAATACCTGAAATAAGATTTTTTTTAAAATGTGGTTGTTAAATCCCAAAAAAAACAATTGATTAAATGTTTTTGGGGTCACCCCCCCCCCCCCAACCATCAAGGGGGAACTTACCCTTTAAATATATGAAATATTTTTTTTTTTGAAAAATTCCCAAAGTATGATTAACCCTTTTTTTCCAGGGGTTTTAAAATTTTCCCAAAAATAAAAAAGGGGTTTTAAAAAAACAGATTTTTTTGGGAAAAAACCACCCGGGGTGGGGAAAAATAACCCCCCGTTTATTTCATTATCTGACGGTGAGTTACGGAGACAGACAACGGAACTCTTAAAAAATGAAAGCAACCAACCGCGATTGCTGCTAGGTTTTTAGTGCTCTTTGTTAGTATTGTTTGAAAAAGGTCTTTTTTTAAGGGTATTTTGTAATAATATTGCCAAAAAGCCGAGCAAATTAAAGTGTGTGGTCACACTACTCTCATTCGAGGTCTTGTATTATCACAGCGGACAGGTAATCAAAGACTCCATGTGTGCAAATTGGGTATGTCAGATACAGGTTTAATCACGATAAGTTCGACCTCATGGAATTTATCTATTGATTGGGGTGAGTTGAGTTAACTTCATATTGCAGGAAACATATTTGGTACCATTTAGAGATTCAAACAGTTCTATTTTATGAACGGAAACGTAAGAGACAATAAAATATAGGTGAGTGCAGCAAGACGCTATCTGTTTTGTGTCATAAAGCACGGATGGCGTAGACGACGACTGTTTAAGCGATCACCTCGCCACTTTCTACTGCGCTGAGTGTTGTGGGTCCGATCCCCGTAAGGATCCCACTTTGTGGGATAAACAAATTGTTGTTCCGAATCTGGGTGGTCTTTTGTCCATTTCATGATTGTTTGTAAAGTCCCCTGCGACACAGGAATATATTCCTAATGCGGGAGTTGTGTTTTTAAAAGAAGAAAAAATAAATAAATCACATCACATAAACAGCTTTTAATAGTCCACTTCTGGACATAGGCATCTTCTTAGAAAGGAGATATTGAACATAAAATTAATTGAAAGACCTCGCTGGCCAGACGGGTTGGTATAGGGTATGTAATCTGTTACGCAGACGATACCCTGGTGACAGCTCGGGGGGCAAACTTCCAAGAGGCGGCGCGCCTGGCCACAGGGGGAGTCTCCCTGGTGGTCGGGCCCATTGAATCGCTGGGCTTACGGGTGGCCCTAGATAAGACGGAGGCCCTGTTATTTCATGGGCCCCGTCGTGGTCCACCCCCTGGCGCCTCAATCGTGGTCAACTCGGTCCTCGTACCGGTTCGGGCCCAGATGAAATATCTGGGCCTGATCCTCGACGGGAGGTGGCTCTTCGACGAGCACTTCCGACAGCTTGCTCCAAAGCTGGTCGGCGCTGCGTCTGCCCTAGGGCGACTTTTGCCCAATATGGGTGGACCCAGCGTCGCGACAAGACGGCTGTACACGGGGGTTGTCCGGACAATGGCACTGTACGGTGCACCGGTGTGGGCGGCGGCTCTGACCGCCCAGAATAGGGTACGCCTCTGGCGCCCTCAGAGGGTAATGGCAGTCAGAGCCATACGCGGTTACCGCACCGTTTCGACGGAGGTGGCATGCGCGTTGGCCGGAACTCCCCCGTGGGATTTGGAGGCGGAAGTGCTCGCCGAAGTTTATCGGCGAGTGGCTGACTCCCGGGCTGAGAGCGGATTTCGCCCTCCGCCCGAGGATGTGCGCGAGTGGCGCGGAGCCGCTCGCCGAGCCACGATGGCTCGTTGGTCGTTCCGGCTGGGGACTCCACGCGCTGGCTTCGCCGCCGTGGAGGCTCTCCAGCCGGTCATCGCCGAGTGGGCAGGGCGGCAGCACGGGACCCTTTCCTTCCGGCTGACGCAGGTGCTTTCCGGGCACGGTTGCTTCGGAAAGTACCTGCACTCGGTCGCTAGGAGGGAACTGAGTCCCGCCTGCCACCACTGCGACTGCAGTGAGGACTCGGCCCAGCACACACTGGCGGTCTGCCCCGCATGGGCGGCGCAGCGCCGGGCCCTCACTGTAGTCATCGGAGTGGATCTCTCACTACCGGCCGTAGTACGCTCCATGGCCGGTAGCGACAGTTGTTTTACCGCGGTCGCAACCTTCTGCGAGGTAGTAATCTCGCGGAAGGAGGCGGCGGAGAGGGCCCGGGAGGACGACCTCCACTCGGACCCGATCCGCCGCCGGCGAACCGGGCGGCGGAGGCCCGCCTATCACAGCCTCATGCCGCCCTGAGTGTGGCCGCGGGTGGACGGGGTGGGTTTCCCCTCAACCCGCATTAGTTTGGCCAGCCGCGAGGGGGCGGCGTCCGCGTGTGCCGGACGTCGCCTAAGAAGAGAGGAAAAACATTGAGACGGAGCCCGCACCAGGAGCGGGCTGGCGCTAGGAGGGGTCCGGATGTCTTAACAACAGCTGTTCCCGGATCCCTCCTGTTACAGGCGCAGAGTGGCACACCGTGTGGTTTTAGTCGGTCCGAGTCCGACACACCACCCCGCCGCAAACCCCGGAGGGGTGACGGTCCGAGGGGATTTCCACACTTTAAAAAAAAAAAAGGGTTTGAGTCAAGTTTTCCTTCTATTTGCAGTGCCGTTGTCCTGCGTAGTTTGCTCCCTTAGCCATGTCTCATACGACATTCTTGGTATGAATAGGACTAGTGAAACTCTGTATTCTTAATCCGTCTGTCATCCGTCACACGGATACAATTTTAAATTACCTTTTAAAATAATGAACATAATTTCTCCATTTTGACTTACTTATTTTTGCCACCGCTGTAGATTAAAGAAAACAGTTAATAAAGTGTAGCTGGAATAATAGTATAATTTGTCTTGCCCGATGCGGCAATCGTCCGTGTGGTGACGGATTAAGAATACGGAATGTCACCACCCCTATTCATCCTGTGTGTGTCGTAAGAGCCGACTAAGGGAGCAAATTACGCGGGACAACAGCACTGCAAAGAGAAGGAAAACTTGAAACAGACCCTGTACCAACCCGTCTGGCCAGCGTGGTATAGTAGGCCCAAACCTCCTTTCTAAGGAGAGGCCTATGTCCAGCAGTGGACTGTTATAGGCTGTTGATGATGCGGCAATCTCATTATTTTTTTTTTAAATTGGGTAGAGGAATCTTCTAGTTACTGGTACTGAAGCGATGACTGGATTAAAAATGTATTGAATATATTCCATTCGATGTCATGTAATACATTACTAAGCATGGTTCTTTTGAACGTTATTTTAACGTAATATGAGACTTCATCCAAATCGCTATACAAAGATTTTTTTCCTTTTTAAAAAGTATTAAACAATCAATGCTTAATTCACATCCACTTCATTTGCAAATTATAACTTGTTAATATGTTACTTGTACTTGTTAAGTAAACATATTTAAAATTATTTTACAATTATTCTTTTTATTTAAATATTAAGTTATGGTTTCCTTTGGATTTTTCTATGGATTTGATTCGGAAAGATATGATACCGCCTATTACGATTATAACAATTGAATCAAATCGAAATTTCTACTCAAAGCTCCATGGCAAAGCACATAAACAGTATGTCAAATAAGATATTGTTAGCTACAACAAGAACATAAGCATTTAAGCTGTACATCAAAAGCTTGACAGCTAACGGAGGCTGACAGATCTGTCAGCCTCCGTTAGCAGTCAAGCAATTTGATTAAACAATTTGATCTAATTGTACTTTGTCGAGCTACTATTATTGCTAATTTGCTGGTTTTAAGATCCGCTCAGTGTATCACGCATGTATGAGCTTTGAAACCAATACTGCCCTGGAAATCGATATAGCAGTAATTTAGAAAAGGTGGATTCGAGAAAACCGCGCTCAAAGATTTTGTTACAATTTTAGCGTTTAAGATAAATTAATACCCTCCATTTTTATGTTCTATATGTCAAAATAAAATGAAAAATATGTTGTTACAGTAGAATAATATTGTCTTAAAAAATTTATTAGGGTTATCGTAAATTATAGAAATTCTTGTTTACTATTATTTCAAACTTATACATTGTTTAAAGAATTCAAAATGACAAATTGCAATTACTACTTAAAACAGCAGTAAGGAGGCATCATACTGCACTTAGTTCTGGATCTTACCAGTGCAATAATAAATGCCAGTGTAAAATAAGTAATTAGTTGATGAATAAAACACTATGCTATGATTTAAAAAAAATATCAAGGTTCATGATTTAAATTTTGATCTCATGATTTCATATAAATTTGAATAGGCTGAACAGTTTTGACGTTTCATAAAAAGAATCGACGTGACTTGACACTTAAAAAACTTAATGCGAATCGTATTGATTCCTGTCTAAACGTCAATAAATTGTGCCTATACTACACATTTAAAACGTAAACATATTTGTATATACATATATAGTAGTGCAATCAAAGCGATTGTATGTCAAGGTAAATAGGTCAGGACGGGACACCTGTCAGGCTCTGCAGCCATTTGTGTCACGTAACATCGTTTTGTGAGCAGCCTTTTATACGAGAGCCGAGTCTTTGAGCAAGTTTGTTGAGATTGAGATTTACAAAGAACGACGTGCGATGTTTCGCAATGTAGTGCAAACTATTGATAAAACGGCCCTTTTTTCTATTGAGATACAATTTTTGAGGCAGATGAAAACGTAACTTTTTAATACTAGATATGGAAAATAAGGAGCGAGGTGTGACAAAATTTTAATAATAATAACTTTACTAAACGTCGATTCCTTTGTTTCAATTATACAATTCAATAAACGCTAACAACCGCATTAGGTGTACAAAGGTAATATCCGAGGGGATTTGCGAACGGGAAAAAAAAGGTGTACAAAGTAGAACCTGCCTTCCAAACTATAGCTTTAAATTTGTAAAATAATTTTTAAAGCAGTTTAGTGATTTAAGCGTAGCAAACAAATAAACAAATTCATTTTCACATTTATAATACTCATATAAGTATAAAAATATGGATAAGTTGAATGAATGCTCTCTGAGTCACTTCAATCAACTCTTTTAAACAAATAATTAAACCTATATAATAATAATAACTTCAAACATTTCACACACGGCAGTCTGATCCCAAACGGCAGAGCCTGTATTATGGTAACCAGACTTCTGAAACATACTAAATATAAGCAAATATACACATAAATGTAAGTAAATAAGTCATAATTTTCTTCAAAATGTGAAAATAATGAAAATAAAACGAGACAAAAATAGCTTAAGAATTAGTATACTAATATAATTTTGGAGAAAAAGGTTTTCATGTTACTTAGACATATGTAACATTTTACAGACGCCTCTAAGCATCTCTCGTGGCAATGCTCATGCCAACCGGAGGACAGATAGCTTTTAGAGTAAATGAGGCCTAATGTTGAGCTCGCTAATAGGCGCCCCGTTGGCGTGATGTTGACGCAGCCAGTCGGTCCCGAAACTGGGGACCATTATAAGGCTCAAATATGAAAAAGCTTATGTAAGAATTCGTGTTTTCAGCCTAGTTAAGCACAATTCTGACGTAACAGTTATTATAAAATACAGTAAATAAATGAAATATATATTAATTTTTAAGACTAGCAAGAAAAAAAAAGAACTCAAAAACTCTAGTTTAATAAAAATATTGTCAGCTAAGTTGCCAAAAAATTGTCTTCAACATAAACTAAAGCTCCTACGAAAAAAATTAAAACAAGGAGAATGTACTGCGCCACCGTATGTATTTTAGATAAACTCCTCCTTAACACATAAGTGCCAAATTTATAATGCTTTTCAAAAACTAAAATCCACAAGTCAACAATGTGCAAAAAGTTTACAACAAAAGTGCAAAAGTTTTGACCTGAAAATTTACTCTAGTTACAAGTCTACAACACTGACAACATATCTAAATTTCAGCTCTGTACTAGTGCCCAAATGCGAGTTATCAATTTTCAAAGTTTTGCAAAAAAAACGCGTTTTTTTTAGTGTTTTATGCACAAGTGTGGTTTGTACAATAGCGGACTTAATGTCACAGGCATTTTCTCCCAGTCTACCTTATGGTGGTGCTGAAATGTGTGACTAGGTGTACTAGACATTGATATGTAAAGTAAGAGAAAATTATTGAGAAGTTAGACAGAAACGCTGAGAAGAATACATACATACAAAAATACCAAATACATACACATACATAAGTACTTACCTAGTTACATACATACATAAACCCAAATATTGATAATATATAAAACTTTAATGTTGTAATGAATGTGCTAGGGTGTCCAGGATGCGAGCTCGAACCGTCATCTTGAATGACAGGAGGCTGGGTGCTATCCTGATTTCTAGCGGGAGAGCGTTCCAGAGGAGCACGGATTGGATTAGAAACGAGGAGTGGACACAAGCGGAGGTATGAGTGGGGCATAGCAGAAGAAGATTTTTTGATGAACGGAGGGTTCTATCGTTGTTGGAACACAGATGTTGGAATGAAGATGTCAGGCAGGAGGTGGAAATCGGCGAGTTGAGAATAGAATAGAGAGTGGTGAAGGCGCGCAGCTGACGGCGCTGACGAATAGTGAGCCAGTTCGATTCACGACGAAAGGAGGAAACATGGTCATATTTGCGAAGGTTGAAGATGAATCTAATGCAGTTTTTCAGAAGGCGGTCATATTTTTAGAGTAGATCTCCATTCAGGTCATAATAGCATACATCACCATAATCCAAGATGGGGATAATAAGGGTCTGTACAAGCATTACTTTCGTCTCGCAGGGGAGAAAATTCTTAAGCCGATAAAGGGCCCGTAGCGTATCTGTGACTCTTTGGCTCGTCACCTGGGTTTGCCAGCTGAGCTTGGAGTCGATAATTAGGCCTAGGTTCGTAACAGCAGGATTAAATGTAATTAATATGACGTTAAGTGCGATGAGTTTTGGCGATTTGATGGTCCGATTTTGCTCTCCGGGGGTTCACTCTCTTTGTTTTTTATTGCGCACATTTCCTACGTTCAAATTTTTTCGAAGAAGCTTTAGTTTTTGCTTCAGACGTGAAAAACTCGTTTTTATCCTTTTAGACAGTTATTTTGGCACCTTAGCTGTCAATATTTTGTTATAATTTTTATTACATTCCTGACAGTTGCATCATTAATAAAAAAAATCGCTCCAATAGGAACTTTTCGAACCAAAAAGTTAATTCTACCTGTCTAAATGGGCTCTCACATAACTGAATTTCATTAGACCTTGCTATTTGATAATGAAATATTGATTAATAAGATATTGCTTTAACCTGTCATAGTTTAGTAACTAACACGTGACAACACAAAAGAGATTCTTATACTCGTATATGTATGTACGTCTCTTGAACTGGATTATAATCTAGTTTAGGAGAATTTATGGAATTTACATAATAGCTTATATTTGTAGAAACGCCTTCTCAATCCATACTTCCTTACTTATATTATAAATATAAAAGTGAATTTGTTTATTTGTTACGCTTTCACACCTAAACCACTTAACCGATTTAAAAAATTACTTCACCAATGGTAAGCTAACATTATCAGCGAGTAACATAGGGTACTTACACGCCGGTGAAGCCGCGGGCAAAAGCTAGTAGTTGTATAAAGTGTGTGCGAGCTTCTATATATGTGTAAGCGTGCGCGGGTGTATGCGTGCGTGCGTATATGCGCACGTGCTTGGGTGTGCATGTGTGCATGCTGCATGCATGCTTCCATAAATGCATATGTGTAGATCAGTAAACAATGGAGTATCGGAAGGGTTGAAAAGGTACCTCTAAAATTATACTTTACCTTTAAAATATACTGTCTTCATACATTTACGCCATTACATATTGAAATCTCTACGTCCAAGGCCACATGTACTGTGCACGCCTTTTAACTTAATTTAAACCGCTACAGCCAGCACATATTTTGACAAATTGTATTCGTAACTTATTTGACAGTTATACCGTAAACTTACACGAACTTCAGTTTACAAGCGTTTGACACATAGAACACTTGTAACCGAGGAACTTAAGAGCTAATAGGATGAAATATGTCATGAATTGGTTTAGTTCAACTTTTCAAAAGTTAAGTTGTTTAGTCCATTAATTTTGTGAGTGATATGAATCAAATTTGGGCTGTAACTACGTCCCTATATAACTTTATTTATACTTAACACACGTAGTAAGTCAAAACTATCGAACTGGGCCTCAATTCTGCTATTATTATTATAAAATAGCAGACTTGAGGCCCTGGACAGTAAACTTGAAGTTAGTCTCACCGTGGCAGAGCCATTCTTCAGCACAGATGGGGCGGCTGGACTGCAGTAAAATATCGACCGTTTAATAAAAAAACTCTTGATAATAGTTCTGTCATTGCTTTTCACAGAGTGAGTGATGAAACATCAGTCTTCCTGATTCTGGGGGGGAAGAGGAACTCTTGATCTGTGCAGGTGTCCATGGGCCTTCCAGCAGTTCCTTTAGCTGTTTGTTATACAGTCAATATAATTTTTATTATAAATAGCAAGTTAATATAGGTCAATTGAAAAATGTATGATAAAATATCGAGTCTTTTGGCACGCGGAAGAGCTGTACGGTGATGTATATAAGTTCATACACGGCTGTAACTATAGCAAGAAATGCCTAAAAAAAGTCGTGTTATACATTTCTCGGTCGCGCTCTCATCCGTTTCAAAAAGAGTCATCATCATCATCATCAGCCTATCGCAGTCCACTGCTTAACTTAGGCTTCTCTCATTGCACGCCTCTTAGATTGATTTTGGGCTTCTCGCATTCAGCTCCTGCCAGCCATCTTACGTAAATCGTCACTCCACCAGGCCTGTGGGCGTCCTACACTACGTTTGCCGAGATGCGGTCTCCACTCAAGAACTCGTTTTCCTCAACGGTCGTCGGTTCTGCTAATATGGCCAAAAAGAGTACTTTACTATAATTAATGAGATCACTACATGCTAACTAGCTAATTACCTTTTTATTAGAAATGTAGTGAGTTTTGATTTCAAAACCTTTCATCTCAAGTACAGTCAGCAACGCGACTTACATACGTTCTGAAAATAATTTATATTAGAGATCGTCTGATGGTCGGGTTTCAACCGTTTTTAATGCCTTATTTTTTATCTACCAGTATACAACCAGTACTATGTAGTAACTTCAACTGTCATCTTATAAGATTTTTGTATGATAATAGTTCAAACTATTTACTGGGCTCATAAAGATTTATGTAGCTGCTTTCACCAAAAATGTTTGTTATATAGCACATATTGTTTAAAAAGTTTAAGCTTTCTGCACTTTGTCTGCATTATATAAACATTATGTATTTTTAAACTAATGAAAATGCTACCTTGCGCCATATTTCTTTAAAACAAAAGGTACAAAGAATTTTCTTCGCGTATTTTTTTTTTTTCAACTCCCGCGTTAGGAACATATCCTGTGTTGCGGGGGACTTTACAAACAAACATGAAACGGACAGAAGCAACACCTAGACTCAGAAAAACAATTTGTGGACACAAAGTGTTGTCCCATGTGGGGATCGGACCCACAACACTCAGCCACTTAACTACTTCGCCATCCGTGCAATTATTATATTAATATATACTTTGAAGAAATAATGATGCTAATATTCATAAAAACAAGAGGTCATAAATATTTCACTATAGATAAAAATACGATAAAACCATTATATGCTTTATAATTTTGTAGATAAGATACATTTTTTTTTAAATAATTTTGAAAGCAGGATGTGTGGTGCATCACACGGCTCTTGTTTCTATTGTTAGTTTAGATTCAATCCTCTGCGCTGGACGATCTACCCCACATTTATCTTGATAGAAGCCTTAGAATTCTATAATAACGTCTAGTGATACTGTGAAACGTATGAGAAAGGAAATCTTAGGTACCTCCTTGCATTAAAAGATTTTCCGAAGCTTATAAGATGTGTTCGTCTATACTTTATTTGAACCCTCTTTTGATGAATAAAAATATATCTGTTATAAAAAAAGTTACGTCCCCAATGAAGAACCCTAGAAACTAAAATCTTGTTTTAAACTAATGAAAATTTTCTTTACAAAATTCCAATTCATTGCAGGATTTCGTATTCTTTAGTTCATTATGATCATGTTTTAAACTTAATCAAATTTTAATTTATTTTTCAGAATCGAAACAAAATTTTAATTTGAAAACGGTAAAATAAACTATTATTTTGCTGTTTGTGTGGATTTGGTTTCTCTCTGTATGTTCTGTCTCTTTAAGCACTGTTTTTGTATCCTGATGATACCAGGGCTGTCAGTCAGTTCTGGCCTGGTAGAAGGATAAATTAATAAATTTTTGCAATGTCATCACCGTCACTCGAAAATTTTCAAGTTAACCAGACGTCTTTAAGTTGGTAAAATTACATAGAAATTCCCCTTTAAATAAAAAAATTGGGACATCTGGCCCATGTCAACATCGAAATCATTTTGAAGAAATAACGAGTATAAAAAGATTGCTTATTAAAGGAAATACTAAGTTTTCGCCTGCGCGGATGGCGTAGTGGTTTAAGCGGTCACGCAGCACAGTAGGAAGCGGCGACGCTTCATACTGTGCTGAGTGTTGTGGGTTCGATCCCCACATGGGATAACACTTGGTGTACTCTACAAATGTCAACTAGATTTGCGATTTCATTTATGAAATAAGAGCCTTAAGCTACTCTATACTGTCGCAGTAAAGATCCTTTGTAAGATTATCGTATTAATTAATTCATGCACAACGCCACAAAGGATGGTGTAGTACGTTCGTAGGCTCAACAGGAAAATAAAAATAGACCGTACTTAAAGTGCCAGATGAAAGCGAGTGTGACCATAGATAATAAATGTCTGGATAAGCTAATTTAGTTAGATTAAAAAAAATGTATTGCCGTAGGAGGGTGATGCTTCGGCACATTGATATGGAGCAGCTAGACCGGAGTTAGACAGGAGTAAGTAAGTTTTTTTTTTTTTTTTTATTAGTTTAGCGCTCAAACCCCTCCTTCCCCTATGCGGCGTTAGTCACTTACAATCAGGTGATCCATCTGCTCGCTTGCCCCTATACCAAAAATAAAAACAGTGGCACTCCGGGAGTGCCGCCGACAGAAGTGAAAACTTATATACAGAGGTGTCGGTAACGGTAACAGTGTCGCTAGTTTGTTTTTTCCCATCTCAATAATGCCTAACGCGCCTAAAGAAGTTTTTACTTCAAAAAACTCTTCACCTATGTACTTGTTATTCAAAACTAGAAATCTAATGTACTAAAAGTATTACCGTTGAAACAAGGACCGTGATTACAATGGCAGAGCTATGCTTTGCTTTTACAGGCATAAGAGCCAGCTCGACTGGGGTGAAACACGGGCTCAACAGAAAACCAATGTCGAGAAACTCTCCCGTTGCTACTTATTAAGTAATTGAGAGGTTTCCAAAGACCAAACCTCCCACCCCTCCTCCCAAAAAGAACAACGGACACGTGTCTCGTTTCTTCAGTTGCTGGTGTCTATGTGCGGCGGTAGACTTACCATCAGCTGATCCCAATATGGTATTGGGGTCAAACGAGTAAAAAGGTGTTTGTGTTATTTGGACTTCGCATCTTTGTTTCCACATCTCACACACTGCTGTCAAATCCCAAACTAGACAGAGCCTGTACTATGGTAACCAGGCTGCTGCCTTATCGTAGAGGAAACATCCAACTAATTCATTCTGGAGTGGGAGTACAACGGACAAATAGTGAGGATATGTTTGAGTGTCAAATAATTATTATTATGGACTCGTACAACAATGTTTACTATCTCCTACATAATCGAATCTCCCAATATTTGCTTCAATTTTTTATAATCCTTTTAAAACTCTTCGTCATAAAAAAGTAAGTCATTTAACTTTTTGATATCAAATGAGAAAGTCTCGATAAGTCGGAACTCAATATGGAAATTTATTTTCAAATATTGTGAAGTTGCAAAAGAAACATGAAGAAAGCTAGCTAGATAATCTGTCGCTTTGAATGAAAAGGTGAGACATATATATTGAATAAGGCTAGTAATTTGTTGGCAAAATCTCGAGTAAATCTGTTAATGTGCGTGAAATAAGTTATGATGGAACTGGCGAATTATTTTGAAGAAAATATTTGAAATCGATTAATGTAAATCTGATTTTAATATTATCAGTGCATTGTATTTATAATAATTGGATTGTAATTTTGTTTATATTGTTGTCTGTCCGTGTGGTTACGGATTAAGAATACGGACTGTTACCAACTCTATTCGTTCCTTGGGTGTCGTAAGTGTCGATTAAAGGAACAAACTACATAGAACAACAGCACTACAAAGAGAAGCAAAACTTAAAACAAACCAACCTACTATACCAACCTGGCCAGCGTGGTATAGGATTGAAAAACCTCCTTCCTGAGAAGAGGCTTATGACCAGCAGTGAACTTTTAAAGGCTGTTGATGATGATGAGGGTTGTTTGTTTCATTGTCTAGAACTCAATCTCGAAATACTAAAAATAAATCTAGAAAACAGACATGTCACAAGTCAACATATATACATACTAAGGCCTATATATATATATACCTTTATAAAGCAGTTTTTAAATAGGTTTAAATTAGGACTGCACGGTGATTAAGAATACGGAGTGTCACCACCCCTATGCATCCCGTGAGTGTCGTAAGAACCGACTAAGGGAGCAAACTGTGTAAAACAACAGCACTGCAAAAAGAAGGAAAACTTGAAACAAACACTATACCCACCCGTCTGGCTAGCGTGGTATACGAGTAGTAGGCGAAAAACCTCCATTGTAAGGAGAGGCCTACGTCCAGCAGTGGACTGTTAGGGGCTGTTAATGAAAATGAAAATGAATGGCGTAGTGGTATAAGCGGTCACCTCGCCGCTTCGTACTGCGCTGAGTGTTGTGAGTTCGATCCCCACATGGGACAACACTGTGTGTGATCCACAAATTGTTGTTCTGAGTTTGGGTGTCCTTTGTGTCCGTTTCATGTATGTTTATAAAGCCCCCCGCGACACAGGATTTATTCCTAGTGCGGGAGTTGTCTTAAAAAAAAGAAAGAAAAAATTGAATAGCACATGTACATATATTGCAATATGTTTTATATACTTCTTTTACATTAAAACGTTAAGTATTCCAAATATAAATATCTTCCGTGGTACATATTATGAATACTGAGAAATGAATCGATAGATGCTTCAGTTTCCTCTGTGGGTATACTTAACAGCTTCAAATAATAAACAGATAAAAATAGTTTATTCCTTTAAAAAAGTTATGTTAAGACCAAGCAACACAATAAGAAAATGACAAGAAATGCAGAAAGCAATTTGTTAACTGATTCTGTCTTTGATTATTCTTTTTTATTAATTTAAGCATTATTTGTGTGATAAAGATATATCTAGAGTACCAATCTCTCAGATAGATTAACTCTTGTTTACGATTTAACACGAAGTTTAACATCAATTTTTTTATTACTTTCTAAGTAAATGGAAATAAAATTGAATATATAAACAGTTTTACTCAGTACACTTGCTGGACCTTTTAAAAAAGATTCCCTTTCTAATTTCGCAATGAAAATCTCTATCTTTATCTAGTATCTAAAGATCTGTGTTCTATTTTGTAGCCTATTTCCTCTAGCCACCTAATTGGTTCAGAGAATCAAGAGCTCTTCAAGTCCGGCTATCTACTAAATTTTATATGTTATTTATAGTATTATATTGAGTGTCTAAAGGCTGATTTTGTATAAAACCATAATGTTTTTTTTTACATTTTGATACTTCACATCACATCAACAGCTCCGAACAGTCCACTGCTGGACACAAGCCTCTCCTAAGAAAGCAGGCTTTGGCCCACTATACCACGCTGGCCAGACGGGTTGGTATAGGGTTTGTGTCAAGTTTTCCTTCTCTCTGCAGTGCTGTTGTTCTGCGTATTTTTTTCAATTAGTCGACTCTTACGACACCCACGGGATGAATAGGGGTGGTGACGCTATGTATTCTTAATCCACACGGACTTTTGATACTTAATTATTTCTTAACTAAAAGTAATAGATTGGGCTTCAGCTTCTTCCTTCTTTCCGTTAGAAAATGATTATATTCTCAAGGAATATTGGCTTCAGAAAGGCGGCTAACTATAAAGAAACCAGCTAAAACTCTTTACAATATTACACATTGCAGCTATCTCTAATAAAAATTGAGAGCACGAAAATTATTTAGTGACATAGTTAATACACCATTAGGGACTGAGATTTAGAAATTTAAATTTTGTGGATTTTTCTTCATATTTGGGTCGGAGGAGTAGGATAACCATAACAGGATAATGACAAAAAAAAAAACAAAATCTTCCAATTTTGAATTTAAGGCTATTGCCATATGGCAACGCTAGGTCAAAGGAAATACAAAAAGCCACTATTTTGCTATTTTGAAAAATGAGAAGTTTGGGCCTTTTGAATACGTTTTTTATTCATTTAGAGTAAATTTATGAAAGTATAAGTACGTACTAAGAGTGGTAATTTTCAAAACATTTTGTACATAAACCAACGTTATATTTCAAGCATATAACCATCCCTATACGTTTATTTCTACTGATTTTGGAAAGGAATTTTCACCACCATATCTTACTCCTACTAGGACCCTGGATCCACATTTGATGTTTGATAGTCAACCGCTGGATTCAGAAGGGATTCGATACTGCTTCAAATATGATTGGAATATCTCACGATTTGAATTCAGCTGCGTAATATTTTATTGCCGATTTGGGCATCAGTATTCAAGCGTTGTTTGACATCTACAAGTAATATGTCACCTTTCGTGTACTGAGGGCTGGGTTTCGCTACAACTTTTTTTATTTTTTATTTTATTCTTAATGCACAAATTACAACTCACTTGTACAAGAGTCAATCTTTGGGTGGTGGGGAAATGTCTGAGTAGCTGCACTAGAAATTAAGATTTGTTTTAAAAAGATCATAATTAAACTTAATTCATTAGATGGAGATAAACAGTGGGATTGTTCATGTCTATGTATATATATATAAAAATACATACTAAAATACACATACACATATAATTGCTGAGTTACATACATACGTATAATATACAAAAAAAAAATATAAAACTTTATAGTTGTGATGAATCTACTGGGGTGTCCAGAATGCGAGCTTTGACTTTCGACTTAAATTCAAGGCGGCTGGGTGCTATCCTGATTTCGAAAGGTAGAGCGTTCAGAAGGAGTACATTGGATTAGGAACGAAGAGTGGAAGTATGAGTGGGACATAACAGGAGTAGATTGCTTGAGGAACGGAGGGTTCTGTTGTGATTAGAACATAGAAATTGGAATGAGGATGTAAGGTAGGAAGGGGAAATGGGTGAGTAGAGAATGGAATGGAGGGTGGTGGTTTGTTGGCTTGCTTCGGAATACCGATCCGCCAATCCCAATGGATTTACCTTGTGACCTGTAGAAGTAACCCTTCACTCTATATCATCATCACCGTGAGAGGCGTATTGGCCATTCTTTTGCCGATCTGTGTTGGCGAAGTGTATTAGTTCCTTATTATTATTGTTATTGTATTTATTCATACTTTTCAAGTTATGCAGAAGTAAAATACCCGTAAAATGGTTATCAAAATAAAACTGAAGTTTCTGCTTTCCCATGATCGCCAGCAAAAAAGTATTGGTGTTGCTACTTTTCTAAAATTTTGTTTATTTTTAGCACTAGCACCAGAGAGGGTGCTCTAATACAATTCAAAGTTGGCCTTATATCCACTACTGTCATTCAAACCAACATTCAGAACCGAACCCGAATGTTGGTGGTTGAATGCAACTTCGATCTGAAAGAAAAAAATAACACTCTTTAGAAAATAATGCCATATATTGGCATATGTCAACAGGTAAACTATCATCAGTAAAGTGAGACTTACATTAAAAAAAAATACCATTTTGTCTCATTGTAAACCTAAGATGTGTCTGAACATGTGATATGTAATAAAATAATAAAAAACTACGCAACTCAAAAATAAATTAGACGTTCATTTATCTGTTCTCCATTTCTGCAAAATTTATGATAATCAAGAAATGAAACCTCTACTTCCCACGAATTTGAAATATAAATGTCCACATATCGTTTTTTATCAGTGACTAAGATAATTCACTATACATCAACATCATCAACATCAACAGCCTATGATAGTCCACTGCTGGACATAGGCCTCTTCTCTGCAAGGAGGTTTTGGCCTACTATACCACGCTGGCCAGACGGGTTGGTATAGGGTTTGTTTCAAGTTTTCCTTCTATTTGCAGTGCTGTTATCTTGCGTAGTTTTCTCCCTTAGTCGACTTTTACGACACCCACGGGGTAAATAGGGGTGGTGACATTACGGATTCTTAATGCGTCACCACACGGATATTCGCTACAGGTTTGTAATAATAAGAGAGCTACGGTCTGTAGCTTTTAATGTATGATTCGTAAATTTAATTAACTACTCACGTTGCCATGTGGCAACGCTACTCTTTAATGGATTAATATGATGGATCGCACAAACCTGTGTATGTTGGGCAACACTCGAATATTTTTGAAAGGGTCAGAGTCTATGGAGGATGGAGGTTGTTCCTTGTAGTATCCACCACCTATTAAGGATAGTTTTTTTATAGTGTTGGAGGCAAACGAGCAAACGGGTCACCTGGTGGAAAGTGACTACCGCCGCCCATGAACGCCTGCAAGTCAGAAGTCACAAGCGCTGGCCTTTGAGTTAAGACTGGGCTCTTTTCTTGAAGGTTTGAATGTCGTATCAAGCCGGTAATACCGCAGGCAATTTGTTCTACAAATTGGTTGTAAAAGAGTTTTTGAAAAGGGGCATTATAAGATCGATGGTGTAAGTTGCTATGGGGCTCCAAGGGCAGCAACGCACTTGTGACTTTTGAGTTGCAGGTGTCCATGGGCAGCGGTAGTTTCTTACCATCAGGTGACACGTCTGCTCGTTTGCCCCCTTATACCATAAAAAAAGTTGTCATCATACAGGCCCAAAGTTAGTTTGCGTCTATATTATTAGAAAACTTTGTAGCAGCATAGGTCTGTTAAAAATATTCCGAAGTTCCACGAGTCCCGGCGGACATCAGTATTTATAACAAAAGAGAAAAACTTTTTACAATAGATTTCCGCCGTAATTCAATTCTTCATAGGAATAACTTTCTGAACTGTAGCGTTTACAATAATAGCAATCTATGTAAAATAACAAACTACTGCAATGCTATCTGTACTCTATCTAAGTTATGCTAGAGCTAAGAAATAAGCGGTGCGGTTTTTAATCATGAAAATGTTCAATCTTCCATTTTATAACGAATTTTAGCTAACCAATTCTCTTCCTCGACTTAAAGCGGGTTAATAAATCATCACCTCAGCCTATGCTTGTCCACTGCTGGACATAGGCCTCTCCCAAAGATTTCCAGCGGGGACGGTTGATAAATAAATATTTGACATAAATAAGTAGTTTCAATAGACGTTGTTGTTGTAATAAGGTGGAAATAATGTTTATACTATATGTTTGACAACTCCAAAACTTTACTTTAAATGTTTTGTATTTCTATTTTTTCTAAACCGAAAGCCGTCCACTGCTGGACATAAGTTTTGCCACAACATTTTTGTAAATGTTTTGTTACAAAAATGATAAAGTAATCCTAGACCGTGGTTGCAGCGCTTCCTACAACGTCAAAGGGTCAATTTTATCCAATGAGGGACACACTAACATGCACACAAACTCTATGAAAGTTGATTCAGTGTGTAGCCGCTTTTCTTCTCAGGCGGACTACTCACCGGCTGACCCAGTGGAGAGATTTATGAGATTACCTCAGGGCGCCTTCTAAAAGAACAGAAGTGTGTGCGTGTGGGAAACCTACGGGATTCCTTAGAGGAAAACAACTTACACCTCAGTCATACATACATGTATATTTCAAAAACAAAATTAAAGTTACAATAGAAAAATAAATAAATTAATCAGTGGGTACAAGAAAAACCGCAGCGGAGCGCGTCAGAGCCGAGCTGATGGTGCTCGGAGCCTCCTCGTCTTCACTCCAGGAGGTCACTTCCCCTTCCGCCCGAGTCGGCTATTTATATTAGATATTGAGAAAAGTTCACTATTGGTATTTATAAAGTTAAATAGAAGTACGTAACCCTTGGGTACGGCTGTCCGCTTGCTTAAGGAGCCGCGTGACTGCCAGCTTGCCAGAGGGTACCGAGAAACTTGAATTCGAACCAGAAGGCCACAAACGAACAAGCACGCCGTCTGAGACTGACCGTCTTGACCCCGAAATCTGGGACCCTACGAATGGATTAGCACTCATATTATCGATCAGGTTCCAGAAACAAATAGGTACAAGAAAAATTAATAATATACTCACCACTTGCGTGGGTACTTTTAACAGATAATATATTATGAAAATAAAATCACAAGACAATCAAAACACTATTTAAGATTGGAAGACACGAGATAGCAGAGTGTCTCCCGTGGCTGAAAGCCGGAATTATATATGTTCGGTTTCCGAAGTGTCCAGAAATAATCCCTACTTAACATTTTACTTTGACATTTAAATTATCAACGAGGTTAACACGAACAAAATCAAAAGTAACTCGCTTCCTACCATAACAGAACACTTCCAACTCCTTTACAATTTGTCATGATGAATCAATAAAATGACCTATCTACAAACAAACGCCATCTTGTGGTCCGACGGCGAACGAAGAACATCAATACTGTAGTTATAAACTACTTTGATAAACCAACAAATGCGACGGGGGGGGGGGCAATAGATGTCGCTTTTGGCAACTCCGTACGCAATACAAATATACTAAAAAAATAACTGTTACAAGTGACAGTGACAGTTCAGTAACAGAAACTTTCGATTTTAAAATCATGCTCTCAAAACATTGAAATTAATGCTGATCAGTATGCCTCAGTGTCAAACTTTCGCGACTTTCATGGCCACAACTTAGTAATTTGCTAATCTAACAGTCAAGATTAAATTACATCTATTAGTTTATTGTGCCTCGAGAAATCTAACTAATTGGCACAATTTATTGAAATATCGTTTAATATTTTATTAATGGTTAGCTTAACTTGCTGATTACCGGCAAGCTTTACTGGCTGAGCTAGAATATTCGAGAGAATAGAATAATGATCAAAATAAACCACGATTAATTGCAATCTTTATTGCTATTTTGTCCCAAAAAAACTGATTTCAGCAGATGTCTTTTAGTGTCACAATATAGGGTTTATTTCGCTACGATCTAGTCAGCAAAGCGCAAAAAGACATTTTGAATGGCGATCACGGCCGGTTGGCTAGGTATAACTCAGTGCATGAGACCATATTTATGCTTCACAGAGACGGGATCCATGACTTGATTTACAAAAATAGGACTGTATTTGTAGTTTATCTTCTAGCCTTTTAAATGAAAATCTAAATTTAGTGTAGTATATGTTAAGAAAAAAAATTAAAATTTTTTTTTTTCGAAATTAACCTTTAAAACCAATCATCTCCAGCCTTTGACTCTGCTTTCTGTCATTAGATGTTACATCACATCAACAGCCTTTAATAGTCCCCTGCTGGGCATAGACCTCTCGTTAGAAATTAGGTTTTGGCCTACTGTGCCCCGCTAACCAGATGGGTTGATATAGAGATTGTTTCAAGTTTTCCTTCTCTTTGCAGTGCTGTTGTCCTGCATAGTTTTCTCTAATCGACTCCTACAACAAACACGGGATGAATAGGGATGGTGATACTCCGTATTATTAATCTATCTTCATACGGACGGATGGACGGATGATGCATAGATAAGTGAAATTTCAAATGATTCCAATGTGAGATCACAATAAGAAAAGAGATGTAGACGAATGAGGTAAATAACACTTACGCTGATTTAAGATAAATTTGGTCAATTTTTGGTATTTCTGGTTCGGTATTTACTGGATTAAAATTAATTGCAAAGTATATCCCGGTCAAATCCTCGCCTCCAAATACTTAAAAAAAGATAGTTTTTTTGGAGTGATACTGTTATCTTCCTTTATACTAATGCGTATTATTTAAAACTCTAACTACAAACTACATAATAGCATTACTATATAGAAGAACGGGTGTTATGTTTGTGGAGGAACGGGTGTCATGTCCCTCCAACACAAAGGGAGGATCCTCCGACCAGGCGAGGTGATCATGCCTGGCGGGCCGCGGCCCCGTCGGTTGATGTTGGGAAGTTGTATATATGCTAATCGGCGAGGGAATTCTTTATATCGCGATACAGGATTAGCAATTCTTATTTTAGTAGTTACTCCGTAGTTCGGCGTGTCTTCATTAGATGGCGCTGTAGTATGTTTTTGTTTCTTTGTATGTGGGAGTCGCCACATGTTCTTCAATTATAGAAGGAGAATCCTCCGATCAGGCGAGGTGATGGTAACTTGGCGGACCGCAGCCTAATGATTAATGTTGAGAACTTTTACTGTGGGATACGGGACGGTTAAGTGTATCTCTTTTTGATGATTTAACTACCAAAAGAGTTAAAAATAAAGTTTGTATATCCAGTGTAGAAAAAAGAAACAACATTATTTTCTATATAAGAGGTATTTCAACTACGAAAATGCACTATTACCGAGAGTTTTTTTTTACAACTAACGCACTAGGAATATTTCCATTTCATTATTATTTAATTATTTAGGGACTCAGAAAAACAATTTGTGGATCACACGATTACAGATCACAAGTGTCATCCCTTGTGGGGATCGAACCCATAACACACTCAGCGCAGTAGGAAGCAGCGAGGTGACCGCTTAAACCACAACTAATCCGTGCAGTTATCTGAATTGATAAAGTCTGTTGTACATGTATTTATATATTTAACACGATATTTAGCTCTTTCTCGGCAGTCTCAGTCAGTCAGTCTTACGACTGGTTCAAACAAACGTCAAACAGTTGGAAACTCCGTCTTGAGGATTTGAATATGTAAATTGAACATTTGATTCGAGTGTAGCCGGCAGAGTGGGAGGGTACATACTTCTAAAAACAGAAGTTACATGAATAATTAATATTATTTAACGGGAATTAACGCGATCTCTTATTTAGGGTATTACATACGGCCGTGGTCACAGGCTGACAGAGTCAGCCTGTGACCACGGCCGGTGCAACCTGGTCGAAACGTCAGGCAAACCAGAGGTATGTAATACCCTAAATAAGAGATCGCGTTAATTCCCGTTAAATAATATTAATTATCATGGAACGCGAAAGTTTAAAAGTTAGTATAGAAGTTACATGAAGTTGCAAAAAAACATTTTGTTTCCTGCCTTGTTTGTCTCTGAATACCGACCATACTTTTATAGTGTACTACTTCAAGTGAACAGTACTGTCTATACTACTCCCATGAAGTGCAATAATACACTGAACTGTATAAGTATTTTTTTTAATTGTGAACCAATTTGGATGATTCTTCTTTTATTCGGCAATCCTATCGTTATTTGGCCCAATACAAAATTGAAGTAAAAGTACCACTCTTAAGGTTACTAAATGAAGAAAACAGTAGGCACTTTAAAGTCAGTGACACCTTTTCAAAAGTGCATTATTATTGAACTCAACGTTAAAATTACTTTAGGTTTGTAGTTAGTACATATTTATGCAGTTCTAAAATAACTGTGATTTATATTTCTAAGGATAGAACTCTCCACCCACACATCGTTATTTCGATATTCTGGTGTAGTACTTTTCGGCTCGGTAAAGCTCACGACGATCAATCAATTAATAACCCGTCAACTTCTCTCTTTTATTTCGTTGTCTTCTTCATAAAAGACGTTTTCGCCCCCGGCTCCGCCCGCGTCTATGTCGGTGATCGCGATGAATGAGCGAGCGAGTAGAATATAGGTTTCCATTAGTGCAAGAATTTTTTATTTCAGTTTAGTGGTTTATGTGTGAAAGTGTAACATACAAATAAACAAACTCTTATTCACATTTATACCTATTGGTTGTGGGCTTTGGTCTCCGCATTTAGACTCCGGAGTGGTCCTTTATGCATCGAGGACTGGTTAGCTAGGTGAGCTAACCAAGCTCCTTCCAGAAGCGCACTTTTATACCTAATATAGGTATGGATTTTGAAGGCAATTGTCTCATTTTTGTTTAAGGAATGACTCCAGGTGTGTAGAATCTGGTACGTAATACGGGAGCCGTAAAACCATCTTGAACGGAGGTATAGCCCAATTAAGCCTCTTGGCGATGTATTGGCCATTACGGGTACAAGTTCTGGTTAGTTCGAAACTAGATGGCGTTATGTGTCAGTAGTCTGAACTATTTATTAATTACTAGCTTTTGCCTGCTGCTCACCCCGCTTGTACGTCGGTTATCGCGGTAAAAAATTCAGTAATAGGAAAAAAAAAAAGTAATTTGAAATCGGTTTAGCGGTTTATACATGAAAGTGTAACATTCAAACATACAAACGAACTCACTTTCACATTTATACCTAAAATGAGTATAGAATTTGAAGGTAGTAGTAAGGTAGTTGTCTCATTTTGTTTAAGAAATGACCCCAGGTGTGTTGATTCTGTTACGTTGTACGGGAGCCGTGAAACCATCTTGAACGGAGATATAGGCCGATTAAGCCTCTTGGCGATGTATATTGAATTTGGGAATAAACTTGAACGAAGGTGCGGCTTCGTTCGTGTATATTGAATTCTGATAATGATATTTGACTTCGAGGTTTCGGTTGGGTGACGGTACTGTAAACTAATATTGTTTATAATGTTTTAGATTGTTTTGAGAGTAAAGCGTAATACAGTAATGTTGCGAAAAAATCACATGAAAGAAAATTTGTAGATAATAATAATAACGAAATAATACTAATAACTTCACACAGATCACACACGGTGTGATCACAAACTAGGCAGAGCCTATGTATGTATGCCATGCCATGCCATGCATAGCATACTAGGCTTTTTTGGTTAAAAATGATATCAGAATTAGTAAACAGAACATTTCACTGAAAACAAATTAATAAATACCGCATACGGTCAAAAATTGCAATTTAATTAATCAAACAACTCCGGCCGCCAACTTGTGCTAGTGTGCATAGACTGTTTGCACGGAATACACATGTAGTTGTTACTTTTGTGCAATACCTACTGGGAATGACCTTTGACAGCTGATTGCATAAAAAGTTAAATTTTCTGGCAGCAAATTCCAATGCTTTTAGACTTAGAATGTCCCATACACCGTGTTTATGACAGATAAATTACATCCAGACACGGAACAGATTGTCGTACTTATCACAATTATTTGTCTGGGGTGGGAATCAAATTCACGACGCCTGGCTTACAACAGTAATCCAATGGCCAGTCAAAAGAAGAGACAAATATCTCGAGTAATTGTATATCTAGGGATTTAACAATTTTATTATTATTTTAAGAAGGACGTTTGAATGACCAATCAGGAAAAGCAGTGAACCATCGCAAATTACAAGAACTTGAGTCAACTAGACCACAACACAAGTAGGAATCAACAAGCGTAAAACTAAATTCAGAGTGAGTGCCTTTAAGTTCAGGGTAACCCTAGGCGAAATTCTGTGGATTAAGTCATAAGTGATTTTACATTTTCTTCGAGGTCACAGTTGGTACGCTTTAGCGTTATTTCAGTATTTTTTTTAATATTCTATAACATGCACACAAAACCATTTAGTCCCAAACTAAGCAAAGCTTGTACTATCTGTATACATATATACTTTTTGTAATTTTTTTTTATTTATTCTTTCAAAGTGTAAACATATTAATGAGAAAATTTTAATATACATAGCATTTCCTAAGCCACGAAGGTTTATAACGAATGCTAAGGGTAAGTCTCGATCGTTACAAAAAATTTCAAAAAAAGTAATAACAAAAGAATAATAATAAGAAAGTTCTGAATACAGTATAAAACAATATTTCATAAATAAAAAGCAAACAGATAAAACAAGAAATAAAATAGATATGATTAATTTTGATTAAAAAGTAATGGCCGTACTTTAGATTTAAAGTTCACCGGCGTCAGAATATCTCTCAATTCGGAGGGTAGTTTGTTAATAAATCTGGGAACTAAGTATTCGGTTGTTCTTTCACCGTATATATTATTTGTTGTCGCTCGACTGATTTCGCACACAAGATTCCGAGCAGCTGCCCTTGTATATACATCGTGTGTTTTTTTTTGTTAAAATAGTTAAAATATTAATGCACACTAGTGTTTAACTTAAGCGGGAATTAATCCCTTGACCTTTGACTTAGAAGTCCGTTACACTACAACCACTACGCCATCCGGCCCTCTGAGGACCTAGTGTGAGTTTATTTCACATCGACTCGATTGCTATGGTGACCACGCGGTAACCGTCGAGAGTGAGTTTATGTAAAATAAATTTGCAATGGGCTCTCAGAACAATGGAAACGTCTACAGCAACGTAACCAGCTATTAAAAAGATTACGAAAGACTACTACCTCGAAAGGTTACGGAAGACATTATATTTTTAGGAGTTTCATTCTAAGTGATACTAAAAAAAAATATAAATAAACATGTATTATATGTTTGATTTGTGTTCCTTGTATGTACTGTAAATCTAAAGCACAGATGTGTGTTTGTAAAAAAATATGTTTATATAGGTATGCAAATGTTCCAGAAAATATATTTAAAAAAATGTTCTCTAGGCCGTTAAAGGCAAAACTGAAAAATATGGAAAATACTAACATTTTTATGTCCCGATAAGTAAACATAATTGTATTCCGATATATTTCGATAACTAAAGTTAATTATATAGTATTAAAATTGAATACTTTGGTACTATAAAGTTGTTAATATCGCTTCGTCCTTATTACTTGTTCCACATAAAGCTCGGGCCTAGTGGTGGTTGTCATTTCCGACAATACCCAAGAGCCGTTCTTTTTGAGGCAAGGTAAATTAACTGATGGCAATATAATTGAGGAAAATTGAATTGAGCATACAGAAAGAAAATAAAATAAAATATTTGTGTATATTGTCGGAGTGGCAGGTAAATATTGTAGTAATGATTTGAAGTCACAATAAATCACTTTGAAATTCAAGTTTTTATTCGGAAAGTTATAAAATTTAGTACATAGCAGCTCTTGCAGATTAGATTATGAAATTTAGTCCGATGTCTGCCATGTTTGAACTTATGTCTGGTTTGGAGTTACTATATAAAATACAAGCAAATTCAGCGTTTGTTCTAGTAAAAGAATCGTCGATTTATTTGGATTTGCTTACAGTAAATAAGGAAAAAATATATGCAGCTAATTTTTAGTTCCAAATATATAGTTATGTCAAAATTCGTCAACGTCATCTCGGCCTAAATACGTCCACTGCAAGATATTACAACTGGTCCTGTTCTGCCCTACCAACGGCACTCCGTGACCTTCAAAGTTAATTATAAATATGAATATATTTTTATATTTTTCGATAGAAAAATACATTCTTTCATTACAATGAGTACTTTTCTGTTTGTTTAAGTTATAATTTACGTACAATTCGGACTTAAAATGTTTGACTGTATGACAGTTTCTTTTACTGTTATATTAAAATAATAACTCTACTTTTATATGTAAATAATTATAAAAAATTGAGCTCTTTAACCATCAAAAATTGTTACTTTTGGTCAGGTTTGTTGATTAAAATCCCTTTTTGTATGTGAAAGCTACCGCTTGAACAACTTTCACTTATTTAATAATAATTATATACTTAGGGAATACTGAAATTTTCTGGATTCTGATAAATAATAATAAATAATAATATTCTACCACATACACACAACGCCATCTAGTCCCAAACTAAGCAGAGCTTGTACTATGGATACTAGACAACTGATATAAATACATATATACTTTTTTTTTTTTTGTAAATACATACATATTATACATAGAAACACCCAGACCAAATCAAACATCAAATGTTCATGCACACAAATGTTTGACTTGAGCGGGAATCGAACCCGCGACCTTTGGAATAGCAGTCCGTTACACAAACCACTACGCCATTCGGTCGTCAAATATAACTAGATATAGGACTTACGATACATTTTATTTTTTTCAAAGTATATTCCCTCGCAATTAATGCATTTTTCAATTCCCTGAAACCACTGAATAAAGCAGTGGACCAGTCTTCCTTAGGGACCTCTTCAATGGCTTCATGGAACGCATTCACCGCCGATTCAGGGCTCTTAAAACGTGTGCCTCTAAATTAGTCTTTAATTTTTGGAAGCAAAAAGAGGTCGTAGGGTGTGAGGTCCTGGCTATTAGGATGATGCGTCATCAGTTCCACGTATGAAGCCTTCAAATACGCTTCTGTTACATTAGCGGTATGTGAGGATGCGTTATCATGGTAAAGGAGGACATTGCTTCGAGGACGCTTTTCGCAAACTTTTTCTGGACTTTGGGCAAATAAGTGTTGGCGTACCAATCTGCAGTCACTGTCCTTTGATCTTCAAGCAATACTGTAGTGCAATGTCCTGATTTGCCGTAAAAGAAGCAACCATTTTTTTACCAATGCTTCGACTTTTCTTAACTTTTGTCTGTAATTCTTTAAAGGAAAGACACACTCTGCGAACTGGCTTTTTATTTCGGGTTCAAAGTAGTACACCCAGGTTTCGTCACCTGTCACGATATTATAGACAGCTAGTGACTGTCCTCCGTTAAGCTTTTTTATAATTTTAAGGCACCACTAGACACGCCGTCGGTTCTGGCCCTCCATTAAGTCATGCGGTATCCGCGCAAAGCTTCCGAATATTTAGATGCACATGCACATGTTTTGCACATGACTCATTCCAATGCCTAACAAAGCAAAATTTTTTTGTCACTTTCAATAGGCAGTCGCACGTACCTCGTTATGGGGATTATCACGTCATCGTCTAAATTCTCCAAACCACGAATACACAGAGCTGCGATATAGTGCTTCATGGCTAAATGCCACTTGAAGTCTCTGGCAACTCTCTTGTTGACTTAAGCCACAACGAAAATCATATCAAATCATAAAACGAAAATGTTCACGAGTTAAATTCATTCTGATAGCGACACACAAAGGACGTCACATTGAAAAAACAAATGACAGTCTCGGAAATTAAAAAGTAACATGTTCCAGATAACATATAAAGTATGTATGTGTGTTTATATATTGTGTCTATCTCTGTACTTCGTTAAATTTAATATTTTATTTTGCACCTACCGCATAATTTTACTATTGGCCTATTTAAGTCCGCCTTTGTACAATATGTGCATTAAGTTTTAAATAAATAAATAAATAAATAAAGTGGCCAGATTCAGAGACGTTCAGTATGCCCCACGTATTTATGAATTATATTAACTATCTTATTTTAGTTTTGTGTTTTAATCAGTCCTTGATAGCTGTACTGAAGTTTTAATGTCAGCCACCTTTCTGTGGCAGCCGGGAACGAGTAGGCAGAAACGTCTAAGAGTTTATAGGTTAGCACAATACAATACAAACGCCTACAATACTTAGTCTCTCTCTAGTTATTGTGAGCCCACAGTTAAATGTTAACTAAAAATAACAAAAGAAATATAGAAACAGATTAAATAAAAGTTTAGTTGTATTTATACAAAATTATACTTAGAATAAAAACTCCATACGCCCTCAATACGCCTCTCAGAGAAAATTTTATCTATAAATTTGTAATTAATAAATGTGCGTACGTCACGTAATAAGTATGTGGCTTGCCTAATATTGAGGTATCAGCGATATCTTTGGTGTAACTTTAGAGGTAAACCTAAGGTGATTGTAAATAACTTTATTTTTTTTATTAGTTTATTAGTTCTTCATTCCTTAGCTTTCAACATAAAATTCATAAAAAGGAATTTTCCAAATCGGTTAATCGGTCAATAACTGAAGAAGTTAACAAACAAGGTAACAAACAAACAAAATACAATGAAATGAGAATATTTTTATAGGAAATCCGTGAAAAAGAACATACAAATAAAAATAATAATTTTTGTTATACTGGATTAAGATTAGTAGCAGTAGCATAAATGCGACCCTCGTGAACCTATTCGTAACAAGCTAAATGAGGTTAATTCTTCCAGACAAGCTAAACGATTGTACTGTGTGACTCACGTTCCCAGTATTATCCATAAAAAAACTACAAATCTTTAAAAAAAAAAAACTGTATAGCAAATGTGATTTTTGACGCTTGTATTATATTCAAAAGATATCAAGCCTAACACATAACCTTATAAAAAACGGTGAAAAAAAATCTACTTATACGAGTATTCGGAGCTCTATTCGCGACAATTCAATTTCACCTAGTTCCATATGTTGTACCCTTCTTATAAATATACTTGTTAGAGATTTGATCTACTTCATAGTTATCGGTGTGTGATATTTATTAGGGACAGGAAAAAGTTCCTTTGGATACTTATAAGATATACGACATTATTTTTCTTTAATACATAATATTATTATGTAAAAGGTTTAATACACGGTTAGAGATTATTAAGATGACAAATTTGCTTGGGATTGATGCTGCTCACTCGCACTTTTACTATCATTTCTTATCATTGTTGTTATGCTTGAAATGGATGGACAATTATTGTATTCTTGTATTTCGTTTCTTTTCAATTTGTTTATTTTTCCGTTGAACTTGAATTGTATAGTATAATCTTTTATTTTGTGAGTATGTAAATGTGAGTATAGTGTAGGTTAATAATGTTAGTTCATATTTAGAAACTTTTTGGTGGTTTTGAGTGTTTCCTCGCCCTACTCAAATGTCCTGCTGGCGGTAATGTCGCGCTTTGGGTCGTTGATCTTGACTAATATCGGTTAGGCTATACGATGGCCGTATGCCGTCTATATGGACAGACCGACTCAGAACTATGGCCCTTTCTTCAAAAGGCCTACCCAGACCCCACACTGTACTCGCACAGTTTCTTTAACTTTGTTTACGGACTAAAAAAAAGAGACCTCTGTTTTTTGTTTCGGCGTTTCTTCCCAGAGTGAGTCTTAGGAAATGCCGGCTCCATCTAGCTGTAAAGTCCGACTGGTAAAAATATCTGAAAGAAGATTTACTATATAGACAATAGACACTGACATATTTTGGAATGTGCTTTAACCCCTTCGTCTTAATATTAATGTTAACCATTTCGTTATTTTTCTACATTCTAAGCAGTGTTAGCCTAACTGTTAGCCTTGAGATGTGTTTCTGATGATAAGTGACTGAATTCAATTCAAGCTCCTGTCTTTATATATTTGCCATATTCGGACAATATAATAGTACGCAATACCTATGCATGCTTTACGCATGTGTGAGTATACACGCTTGCATGCGTATACTCACACATATTTGCCAACCATACACCCATACACACCCTTGCTTTATTGTCTCACATATCTAACACACGACTATACGAATAGCGTAGTGGTTTCAGCGGTTACCTGGCCACTTCCTACTGTGGTGAGTGTTGTGGGTTCGATCACCAGGTGAAACAACACTTTGTGTGATTCACAAATTGTTACTCCTGAGTCTGGGTGTTCTTTGTGTTCGTTGCATATATGTTTGCATATAATAAATTCTTAATGTGAGAGATATCTTAAAAAAAATCAAAATTTATTGATTGCGAGCGTTCTGATAATCAAACAGGATTCTCTTAATGAAATACTGCCTTTATAACCTAATATCATTATTTCATCCTCAATTTAATAAACAAAAATAAAACAAATTGTAACTTCGATCAGTATTAGTCCTTAACATTAATTAAATGTACCTCAATTAGGCAAAGGCCGGTCTGCCAATCGCTTTATGTAAACATTAATTTGTTTATATTTAGTTAGACTTCGAGACTAATATTCGAGAATATTGAATATGTATTCTCGATACAGCAACAGTTGTAGGTTAGAATGATAATTTAGTTGACCCTTGTCTTATTGTCAGGACTAAACAATAATATAATATAATATTATTCCTTAAGGGGCATTTGTATTAAGATTTTAATGCGAAAGAAATAGGTTGTAATTGATTTCAAAGTAGTAGGAGCTCTATTGTTTGTTTGTTAGGCTTTAACGTTTTAACAAAGTTATATAATATAGAATATATATATAATATGAATTCGTTAGTTGAAAACCTATATTAGAACATTTTTAGTAAAAATATAGAAATTTACTACAATACATTTTCGTAGAACTATACTTTGTCTGCTTTGCGTATTTGACGCTGCAATGGTTATTTTTTAAGAAGGTACTGCATAGGATATTTTCGTAATCTGATAAATTTTATTTTTGCAATATGTTACCACGAACAAAAATTACCAATATACAAAAGTTTCTGTTCTATTTTTTTTATTGACAACACCCGCAATGGTATTGCCAGTGTCGTGTTAAGATGAAACTTTACTAACATTGAAATAATAGACACAAATAAAACGGTGACTCGCACAGAATAGGAAAACTATATGCAGGTTACATATATTTTTGTCCCATACAGGAACCGAACAAATAACAATCAGTTTCGAAAATTAAGCGTCTTGGGCTACATTCAACCACTGCGCCGTGTACAACAAAAGTTGTTCTTTTATATATTGTGACTGCCAATGCTCTAAGAGTGAGAATACGAATACCTACCTATATACTGGAATACTTATTGTCGTTCTTCTACTCACTTCCCTTTGTGAGAAGAATCTTCTGTAGGTAAGAGGTGTTTCTATTAAGAAATCTTCAAACAAAATCCAAATGCACTTTATTAAATATTATAATTATCTATTTATTTTTCAATTCAATTTCAATGGCAATTGGCAATTTCAATTCTCAGAAATGTGAGGTTTAATCTTTCTGTCTGGCTCTGTACCCATGGTATAAAAAATTTAAGTGATGCCTATGATGAATGGATTTGATCATTTTTCAATTCATCAAACTCCTACCCATAATTCTATTAGATATCACGAGTTTTTAAATGTTTCTGCAGAATGATTATATCTATTGGGTGAGATCAGGGCCCTCCGCACATTGCCTGAAGTCTGATAGAAATCACAGGATTTACTTTCTAGGATAAACTTGAGGTACAGTAAAGACCTAAACTGATAACTGTACTGAATACGGTGAGGTTTTAGTTGATTCAAGGTCCGTATACCACCTTAGCGTTTGGCACTGGTGGGGTGAAGATTCTTTCTAAGGAGAGGCCTATGTCCAGCAGTGGACTATTAAAGGCTGTTGATGTGTGATGTGATGTGGGGTGAAGATCTATGGGGATTCTCATAATTTCAAAATGTATACTTTACTAAAAACTTTGTACATATTTAGTGTAGTTTTAGTAATGAATAAGTATAGGTATCAGCAATGTGGTCGTCATAGTTAAGACTCTACATAGTTTTGAACCAGAAGGTAGCTATTGCACGCGGCCTCACTCGCAATTTTTTTTTTTTTATATTATATATATCCGGATTATTCAGCTATTCTAGTAAGATTAAGTAACAAACATCATTCGAGCCTTTAATAAATCATGATGACTGATACTTGTACTACGCTTAGTTTTGTATTTTTTGTTGAAGAGGGGGCGACGAGCAGACGGGTCACCTGATGGAAAGTAACTAACTCAGGAGTCACAAACGCGTTGCCGGCCTTTTAGAAAGAAGTATTATATTTTCTTGACGGTTTGAAGGTCGTATCAATACGGACACACAAGAGACGATAACTTGTTTCACAGATTAGTTGTACGAGGCAAAAAGTGACTTAAATACGTGCAGGGTAAAACTTAGAATTGAATAAAATTTACTCCTGTCACTTATACCCCTTTACTTACCCTTGTAATTGTGTTACGGGAGCAACAGATCCCCGGAAGACAAATGGCACATCCAGTTCAGGTGGATTATATATATTATATATAATATATATATATATATATATTATATTACATTTTTATATTTTACTAGCTTTTGTTTGTATCAATCATTATTTTCTTAACCTTTTTTCAATTTTATTTATGTTCGGCACAAAAGGTTTGAACTGAATCCTTTTGCGATCTGCCACCACCTGCTGCCAATACTCATTGTGAATGTAAGTTCAGAAGTAAGTGTAGTATAACCACTTACATCTGAACATTCCCAAAACAAAACGATTTACAAATCGTTTTCAGGTAATAATAATCCATACCTTTATACTTATAAATGTGAAAGTGAGTTTCTTTGTTTGTTTGTTTGTTACGCTTTCACGCCTAAACCACTGTGTAAAAAATCTTTCACCAATGGACAGCTTCATTATCAGCAAGTAACATAGGCTGCTTTTGCCGCGATAAACGACATATGCGGGCGAAGCCGCGGGCAAAACTTAGTAATCCATAAACAAATAAATATTTCAAGCAACTAACACACAACGCCATCTAGTTTCGAACTAAGCAGACCTTTTACTATAGAAGTTAGATTGACTGATAGAATATCATATACTTTTTTTTATAAATATATACATGAGACTAAGAAAGATAAATTGAAGTAAGGAAAATGGATAAGGCGAGGGAACTAAAGAAAGGGATACCATTATACGCGTTTGTGACTCCTGAGTTGCAGACGCTAATGGGCGGAGATGGTCACTTTCCATCAGATGACCGGTCTGCTTGTCACATAAGTGTTGCATGGAAAAACCGAAACTAAGATTGTGGCCATCATCATCAGGCTATCGCAGTTCACTGCTGCACATAAGCCTTTCCCATTGCATGCCACTTAGGTTGATTTTGCAGCCATGCTTCGGCACAAATGGCCCGGCTCGACCGGAGTGGTACCATGGTCTCGTAGAAAACCGGTGTTATACAATTCGGTCGCTTCTGCCAGGGTGACAGATGACCTCACCAGTCACCCCTAGGCCTGCGCTTATGGAGGACGGAGGTCGTTCTGCGACCTCCGGCACCCGAGTCGTCTGCGGTAGCTGGCCCGTTCCCGGGCCTGGTGGGCCGGGAGAGTTCTAAACCTCTCCCGGTCTCGCTCCGCCATCTCCTTCGCAAGCATAACTTGCTCGAAGAAGAAGACGGCGGAGTTCCACGCAGTCTCGCTTCGTACCATGGCGGCAATTCTACTACCGAGCGAGAGGACTCCCACTCCGATGGCCACCTCTGCTCCACCCACGCCAGGCATTCTGCCAACGTGTGGAGGGCGGTGTCCATTTTCCGGCCATGGCAATGGTGGCACTCCTTGCGGATCAGACACAGGTGATCTCCGAACCAACCTTTCCCGGTGATCACCTGCGTCAGCCGGTATAAGAGGGCTCTTGAGCGAATCCTCCATAACGGGTCTTACCGCCGCAATAACAGCGTGCCTAAGTTATTCAGACCTAACATTGTTATTGGAGATTATAACCAGTCTAGACGGCGCAATCGTAGTTCGGTGAAGTTTCCCTTGGTTTTTTAATCTTGTAGATGAAATAGACTAGTAAAGTCCTCATATAATCAGGATAACCGGATGAAAGATAAACAGGTGAATAACAGGTGATAGCTAGACAAGACCGGGTACCTGTGCTCAAAATGGGTTAAGGAAGTCTTTGAGAAATCAGGTGAATCGGGTGAAAGGTTATCAGTTGTTATAGTGAAATATTTGAAATATCAAATAAAGCAGTGATTAGACAAAGAGCTAACTGAATTATGACAAAGTTTAATTTAATGAAATATATCATTAGAACAAGAAATTGATAAAAAGAATCTACGGTAATACCACGAAATACTGTCGCGGAGTGCGTAGCTTGTCGTAGCGCCTTAAGGCGAGCTACGTGACTCTACGCGCTACGTAAATCTATAGAACATTTTTCGTATAACCTTATCTCAAAATTTTCAGCACATTTCTTTTGAAACAATCACGCACTCACGCCTGTGTTCCCGAAAGGATATGTAGAAGCGTATTAACAAAAACAGATTTTTCTCAAATATACTCGTAATTTGGTTGTACTCATGTAATACGGTATGTTCCATTTGTGCCGAAGTATGGCTATCCTATAGTTGACACCCGATTATAATCTATCTTCCTACCTGATTATAAGCTATTTTGGCATAACATAAGGTGTAGTGTTTTAAGCGGTCACCTCGCCGCTTTTTACCACGCTGAGTGTTTTGGGTTCGATCTCTACATGGGAAAACAGTTTGTGTGATCCACAAATTGTTTTTCTAAGTCTGGGTGTTCTTGGTGTCCATTTCATTTATATCTGTAAAGTCGTCCACGACACAAGATGTATTCTTAGTGCGGGAGTTGTCTTTAAAAAAAAAAATTCATCCTCAGAAACATTCGCGATCATAATATTAATGGTATATAAACCATTATGTAACTGAAGAAAGTCGAACCACGTACTCTACCGCCTACGCTGCATACTCTTCTTAGGTTTATTACAAGAACCCTTCATACATTATTTTTATACAGAATGAATAAATATATGATTTTAATATAATATATTATTCCAATGTTTTATTCGTTGCATTGTTCGCGTCAAAGTTATAATTTATTTATTCCTCGGGAACAGTTTTTATACCCCTAGGAATTATGCACTTTTACTGACTTTGTAAAATTTTATGATAGTAGTTTTTATTTTTTAGTAGTGAATGCATGAATGCGAAACAAACAAACAAACTAACTTTCGCATTTATTTTTAGGATTATTACAGACTAAACAGTTAAAAACTATCTTCTAATATCTTTTTAACAGATTTTTACAATAATAATAACAATTTCACACATCTCACAAACGGCAGTCTCATCCCAAACTAGGCAGAACCTGTACTGTGGTAATCAGACTACTGATAATCATTGACGGGGCTGTTGGTCTAGTGTTTAGTGACCCTGACTGCGAAGCCGGAGGTCGTGAGTTCGATTCCCACCCAGGACAAATATTGTGTGATGAGAGCGTTTAATTTTTTCGTGTCTGTGAGTAATTTAAATATCAATAGGTATGTATTTAGAAACGTATAAGTATGTTTTTTACGAGGCTATCGTACGATCTCGTTTAAGGCGGCGACGGTCCTGGCGCGATATACACCCTTTGATATTCTGGCCGACATGGACGCGATGGTCCATGACCAAGTTCGCTTTGTCGGTCGGTAAGGTGAAGAGGCCGCGCCGGGTCATAAGCCCGGAATGCTACGGAGGAACGCGCATACGCAGGCGCTGCGAGCGAGGCAAGCACGGCTCGAAATCCAGGTCAGGGCTATCCAACGCGCAGTCGGAGCCATTCTGCCAAGCTTCTAAGCGTGGGTAGGGAGGAACGACTGTGTCACCTACCTATTGACTCAGATGCTCACCGGGCACGGTTGCTTCGGTGAGTATCTGAATCGGACGCGAGGTCATGGCATAATGCCACTGTGGGTCCGACAGGGACTCCGCCCAGCACACGTGGGAAGACTGCCCTGCATGGAAGTCCGAGCGTCGAGTACTGGTCGGACAGATTATACGAAACTTGTCACCGCCAGCATTGATCGCTTAAATGCTGGCGAGGAGAGGGAGAGGGCCGAGCCCGCTCGAAGGAGGCCGAAGGGTACACAGCAGAGGTCCCTAGCTCTCCAATAGTTGCCTAAGGGTCTCTGCGGCTACATCTTGAGGCGGCGAGGGGCGCGGCTACATCCCGCTCTGGGGGTAATCGTGGTCACCCAAGATGGCAAGGACTCCAGAAGCCGCCCATAATCAATTGTTATCTTGAACCATGTAATCGAAATATGCGAATAATAAAATAATCAACCTGTATACAAAAACTATTACCTATCAAAATGAAATAATAGAAAAGCCAAAACCTACCAATCCACTAAAAAAAAACAGGCATAAAGTTACACAAAACATTTGGTCCGAAAAATAGGATAAAACTTTTAATAGGATGGCGAAAGGTCGCGAAAGCTTACCTCTGTCTGTTGGGTAAATCATTTGGAAGAAAAAGAAAATCCAATTACATTTAGAAGAATATTTTCTACTATATAAAAGATGGTGAAACTAAAATAGGTACCTCACACCCATTTTTTTTTAGTTTTTGGATTGTTCTAAGGTTTAAGTAAACTAGGTTTAGGTCGGCTTTAAGTCTACTAAAATACGAGCGATATGGCTTAACTGCGATTTCGACTGCCACCAGACCTCTACAAACGAAGTACTAGGCGATATCGAAGTGTTGCTTGTATCAAAGTATGATTGCAGATGTTCGTATGGCAACCGGTACCAATGACATAACGTGCTTAAACGTCGGTTAGTAAATACAATCTTTATAATTATTGTAAATAAAAGGTAGAACGAACTCAGACTGCTGCATCCATTTTTAAGCCCACGTGTGCACAGTGCAGGCGGTTCAAAAAACCATCTGACCATCGATGCGGCTCACACGACTGTGCCACATACAAATTAAAACTGGAGCAGCTAATATTAAATACCAATTACTGAATAGTTTAATTCAGCTTAAAAAAAAAAAAAAAAGTGTATAGAGTAACTTACTAAGTAATGGATAATATTTCGATAGGCCAGTTAAATCTTCATAACGATAAAATAGCTACATCAGAATTAGACCGTTTAATTTTAGAACAAAAGTTAGACATTGTCCTTATACAAGAACAATATCAGAGCGCTCGCTTGCATCGTAATGTAGTACAGCTTGACTGCCGTTCGCAGGCTGGGATATATGTTGCAAGTTCTAATTTTACGGTAACAGCTTTGCGTAATCTTATGATGTCACACTGCGCCGTTGCTGAGATCTCATCCTCTACCTGTAAGGTTTACGTAGTGAGCTGCTATTTTCAATATTCACATCCTATTGATCCTCACTTACATCACTTACGTTACGTCTTGCAGTTCCTCGTGGGACATAAAATTATCATTGGCGCTGATGTCAATGCGTCATCTTCATTATGGTATGGCAAGTTGCATTCAACCGACACGGTTCGACGTTGTGCGGTTGAAGATTTCATTGCGGAAATGAATGTTATTATTCACAATACCCCCCGATGCACCACCAACTTTTTGCAACCCAATGGGTGAGTCTTCTATTAACGTGACGCTTACGCGCGGCGACGTCTCGATATCCGGATGGCGTGTCCTCCCGGACGCATCCTGTAGTGATCACCGCTTGATCGTGTACGAATTCATACCAAGGGTTGCACGGGATCCACAAAGGGCTCCTTTTAATTTTAGATATAAAACTAAAGGTGCGAACTGGGCTTTGTTTGGTTCACTATTCGCAACTCATACCAAAGACTTCAGTCGCAGTAGTTTATCAGCTGAGGAAAGCGCAGAAATACTATCAGAAACTTTCACATACTGCGCTGATGTATCTATTGGTCGCGGATCTATCACTAACACTCGTAGATGTGATTGGTGGAATGATAGATTAGTCGAACTACGTAGAAGCTACCGGAAAGCTCGTAGAAAATTAAACAATTTTAAAAAACACAACGTAACAGGAGATTTGTACAATAACGCTCTCATTGCTCTTAGAGTTGCCAGGTCCCACTACAGAGCTGCAGTGGAAAAATCGAAGGGAAACTTAATTCAGAAACTTGTCGATAGACTCGATAGAGAGGGCCCGTGGTCACCTTTGTATCATGAATTTAAGGCAAATAGATCAATCGACCTTGCATACATACAGAACATCAAAATTAATAACAGATATACCACAGGAGTAAAAGAAACAGCACAATATCTTTTAGAATCACTCGTACCTGACGATCGGCCGGAAAACGACAATGATCATCACCGACAGATCAGGCAGTGGGCCATCGAACCACCACTGTCTCCAATGTCTGATTTACCATCTTCAGACGAATTTCTCGGTATCATTAGATCCTTGCCACTAAACAAGGCTTCGGGCGATGATAAAATATCTAACAAAATGATCAAAGAAGCTTGTAAACTTTCGGGTGACACGATTTTCACTGTCTTTAAACGTTGCATTGCTGAAGGAATATTTCCTCGTATATGGCGGTGCGGTAATATTCGTATAATACCAAAAAGTGGCGACAAGCCACCGGATGATCCTAAATCCTACCGACCAATCACATTGTTATCATCGTTAGGAAAGCTTTTAGAACGTCTTGTAGTGCCCCGGCTTCTGCCAGGTGGAATCAAATTTCATGATAGACAATTTGGATTTACGTTGGGTAAATCGACAACTGACGCTGTTATATCGGTTAGAAAGTGTGTCAGAGAGTCAAAATTTCAATACGTGTTGGCTATTTTCTTAGATATATCTGGCGCCTTCGATAACGCATGGTGGCCCATGCTGTTGCTGAAATTAAAATCACGGGGGTGCTTTAAAAATATTTATTCCCTTATATCTTCGTACTTTTCACAAGGTACTACTAAACTAAGACTTGGTCATCATTCTGTGTCGAAGGCGCTTACAATGGGATGTCCTCAGGGATCGGTGCTAGGTCCATACTTGTGGAATATCGGCTTCGACGATTTTCTTGCGATACCAATACCATCCGGATGTACTCTGAACGCGTATGCTGATGACGGCTTATTACTGGTGGAATCTGATACTAGGGCGGGGCTTGAGAGATTAGCCAATAGATGTTTGAACTTGATATCTCAATGGGGTGAACGTAATCGCTTAAATTTTGCACCCAACAAAACCTTCCAGCTACTTTTAAAAGGTAACCTCAAATCACCGCCAAGCATTAGATTTGACAATGTTACTGTAAAAAATAAGGCCTCAGTGTGTTACCTAGGATTAGTTTTAGAAAGAAACTTTTCATTTATCGAACATAATAAAATAGTTAATGAAAAGTCTAAAAAGAGTTTCTGTGCATTGACAAGGATATCAACTGCGACATGGGGTCTATCATTTAATACATTAAAGATCATATACGGAGCTACTTATTTAGGTTCTATGTGCTATGGTGCACCTGTATGGGCCGATAGGGCGACCGTAGGCGCTGTCGGTCGCAAACTGTTACAAGGCCAACGACTTGCACTGATATTCTTGTGCAAGGCATATAGGACGGTTAGCACCGAGGCTTTGCCGGTGTTGGCGGGTGTGCTTCCGGTCGATCTCGAAGTGCAGAGACGTGCAGCCATGTACTATTCAAGACAACAAAACATGGAATGCGATTTTTTGGGCGCGCGAGATCGCGATAAAATTACAAGATTGCTTCAACAGCAGTCCGATGTCTATAATGACCTCATAGACGAATGGCAACAACGCTGGGATGAATCATCCAAAGGGTGCCATCTTTACCAATTCTTTTCATCTGTTCGCGAACGGTTGTCGAGGACATGGCTTGAGGTGGATCACTGTGTCGCTCAATTTCTTACGGGTCATGGTAACTTTAAGAGCAAGCTTTATTCATTTAAATTAGTCGAGTCACCATCGTGTCAATGCTCAACACCTAACTCCCACTATGAACAGTCTGCTCATCATATCCTCTGGGAATGTAGTCTTTGGTATAATGAACGTAATATAATGCTGAATACCTTGCAGGTGACATCTGGGGCGGTATACTATGGGGATCTTGTGTCAACTAGGGTGAATTGCCGTGCGTTTAGGCGATTCTGCCATACATATTATAGAAATCAAATATAGCTCACGTAGGACCCATAATATTTTGTGGCCGTGGTGCTTCCCTGTTTAAAAGGGTGTATGCCCATCTTACTTCATTTTGTCTCCCGCTTTGCTAAGGAGGGATGTGGATTTACTGTATTTCCAACTCCTCCAATTTTCTTCTGATTAATTTCGTTGCGGGTTCCAAGACAGTTTAATTTCTTCCTGGAACTTCCCGAGTGTCATAACTTGGTGTGTTCGTGGGTCACTTCTGTGGATCCTGGTGTACAGGAGTTACAGTGGTGGGCGTGTGGGCGAGATTAGTGCTGCATCCATTTTGCAGAAATCGGTTTTCTGGGAGCTATAAGACACATAATAGGAGGACTATATCGAATAGTGGACTATGGTAGACTGCTTGATTATTCTTTATATTCAAGAAATCATTGAGCATTTTATACATTTAGCACCTATTCTAAATGGTTATAAGTGGTTGATCTATATATAAATAATTACAAGACTCAAGGTAATTTTACTATAATACTTACTTTAAATATTCTCTTGTCAAATACGACGACCGAATGGCGTAGGGGTTTGTGTAACGGACTCTTATTCCAAAGGTCGCGGGTTCGATTCCCGCTCAAGTCAAACATTTCGACTGCACGGATGGCGTAGTGGTTTAAGCGATCACCACGTCGCTTCCTACTACGCCGAGAGTTGTGGGTTCAAACCCCACATGGGATGACACATCCACAAATTGTTGTTCTGAGTCTGGGTGTTCTTTGTGTCCGTTTCATGTATGTTTGTAAAGTCCCCCGCGACACAGGATATATGGCTAATGCCCCCGCATGTCTTTTAAAAAAAAGAAAAAAATTGTGTGCAAGAACATTTAATGTTTGATTTGGTCTGGGTGTTTCTATGCATAATAAGTATGTATTTACAAAAAAAAAAGTATATATGTATTTATATCAGTTGTCTAGTACCCATAGTACAAGCTCTGCTTAGTTTGGGACTAGATGGCGTTGTGTGAATGTGGTACAATATTATTATTATATTACATATTATTATACTTGTTATTATTATTACTTGTTGTTGTTGTTGTTAACCTCCTTTCTAAGGAGAGGCCTATGTCCAGCAGTGGACTAGTATAGGCTGTTGATGATAGTTGTTATTTTTCCTACCAGAATCAGTACAGCTTTTCATTATTAATGCTTTTTAATTGCCATCTTCTATAGCATGGATTGTTCCGTGGGCTGTTGGGTAGAAAGTATAACTATCGAGCAAAAATTCGTAAAATAAAAGTCGGGTAAACGAGAGCTGCCTGTAAGGTCACTATTTCGTGTATACCTATTTCGTGTATTTATTTTAAGCAGCGTGCACGCACATACCTCATATTGGTATTAAAGAATCTCTGTGTGCTGAAAAGATCGAGGCAGTATTTCACTTTCACTGTTATAAGGCGCAAGTCCGGCCGCATATGGAATACTGTTGTCATCTCTATGCAGGGGCACCTCAGTATCATTTTTTCCCTCTGGACCCCACCCAGCGAAGAGCGACTCGAATTGTCGATAGCCCAAAGATTTCCGATCGGCTCGATCCCTTTCATTACCTTGCAGACCTTTCTTTAATAATAATAATAATAATAATATAATTTATTTCTCACCACAACATGATAACAATTACAATAACCAAAACAATAACAAAATAGGAATCAATAGTGTGGGAGACTGGTACCTAAGGTAGGCTTTTGGCCTGTATTTCAGGTCACCAGGTCTTCCCCTCTTTACATTGTTTTAGGATTTATTCTTAACAAATTGTGTAGGTTTTAGATTGCATTTCGTATGTGTGTGCACGTGTGTGTGTGTGTGTGTGTGTGTTTATGTGTGTGTGTGTGTGTGTGTGTGCGCGCGCGCATTCGTACGTGTGGGTGTGTATGTGTGCATGTGTATGTGTGTGTCTTTTGTTCTGCGTTTGCATGGTATCACTACCCAGGGATATCAAGAATTTTTTCTGTTTCGCTGTAATTGAGTTGTTGGAGCCAGTTTGTTAGTTTCATTTTGCAGTGTTTTTTTGTTAGGTGGAGTATGCCTAGGGTACCGTTTATTTTATTATATAGGAAACCTCCAAGGTGACAAAAAAAGCGCTTTGCAAATTTTGTGCGTTGGGAGTGTTGGAGTCGATCTACTGGATTCACTCGCCTTCTATTGACAGGACATGGTGGATGATAATCCAATAGGCTATGTTGCCTAAGTATTGTTGCTAGCAGGAACAGTTGTCGTACTGTAAGGACTTTAGTGTCTCTGTATAATTGGTGTGTGGGGTAGCGATACGGAAGATGGTAGGATACTTTGAGGATAGCTCTCTGCGTTCTCTCTAGGTCTATCATGTTGGATTTTGGCGCTCCTCCCCAGGAAGTGATGCAGTAGGACAATAAGGACTGGGCCAATGCCAGATAAACCGTTTTTTTTAATTTGTCATCTGCTACCCTCCTCATTGTTTTGAAGACGTACATCAGTTTGCGTAACCTTGAATTAAGACTGTCAATATGTTCCTGAAACCTCATACAACTATCGACAATCACACCAAGGTATTTCACTTTATCTGTTCTGTTTAGAGTACTGCAATTACATAGGTAATCGTTCGGGTTTAGGCAGAAGTGAGCAGTAATTTTGTAAGAATCGACGTGTGACGCTGCGGTTGCGTTGAGAGAGAAGGCGATGTAGTTAGATTTATCTGCATTTAATGTTAGAACACTTCTTCGAAGCCAATTAGTCACAGCGTTGAGACCCGATTGCGCACACTTAAAGACGCTATCCCATGTGTTGTCACTAAAGAGCAGAACGGTGTCGTCAGCAAAAGTTATAATTTTGCCATTATGTAAAGTAAGCCTACCCAGGTCGTTAATGTAGATAAGGAAGAGCGTAGGGCCAAGGACGCTGCCCTGGGGCGTTCCATACGTCACTATTCGGTCTTCGCTTATAAAGTCATCCACCTTAACGCTCTGGGAACGCTCACTAAGGTAGTCCTCAAATAGCCCAAGTTGTTGCCCCCTGATGCCAACATTTTCCATTTTTTGCATTAGGATGGGAACAGAGACCGTGTCAAATGCTTTTGCTAGATCTAGAAAGATACCTATGACCTTTTTCCCACGATCCAGGTTCTCGACCACATAACTTGTTAGATCATGTACGGCGTCAGAAGTCGATCTACCCGCTCGGAAACCATATTGTGTCTGGGAAAGTATTTTTTGGTTTTCTAAATAGTTGACCAATCTTGTATTCATGATACGTTCCAGTATTTTCGACAGAGCGGGAAGGACAGCTATGGGCCTATAGTTGTTGACACACTCTCTGCTCCCACTCTTGTAGATTGGGTGTATAATCGACTTCTTAAAGATTTTAGGAAATCTACCTGTGGTTAGAGCTAGGTTGCAGATATGTGTGAGTGGGGGTACAAATATCGCTCGGTGTTTTTTAAGTAAGTTGCTAGAGATTTCGTCCCAGCCTACAGCACAGTCACCACGAAGAGACATAATTAGGGTTTCCACCTCTTCCACGTCAGTAGGTAACAGTGCCATGGATTGAATGTTTTTGCAGGTGATTGTTTCTGTGAGGTCACCCGCTGTGTTCATTATTTTTTCTGCTAGGTTTTTTCCAATATCAGCGAAGAAGTCATTTATTTTATTTACAGAAGTATGTGGAGATTTGGATAATGTTAGTAGCTGGGAATTATTTTCTTTCTTTTTGCTTCTATTGGTTATGTTATTAATAGCCGTCCATAATTGTCTTGTGTTATTCCCTGCCCTGTGTATTTCTCGTTTATCATACTCTATTTTAGCCTTTTTAAGCTGATTATTGCAATAGTTTCTGTATCTAGAAAAGGATAGTTTTAAAATTTCATTGTTGGGTGTTTTTTTGTATTGTTTGTGCAAGCTGTCTCTGTGTCGTATGCATCGAAGCAAACCCGGGGTGATCCAATCCTTAACTATCTTTTTTCGGTTGGGCACTTTAACAATTTTTGAGTTATTTTTAATGGCCTGTCTAATAAGATTTACCATTGTATCAGCTGCCAGGTTTGCGTCGTGCATGTTGTATATATCGCTGAAGTTAATTTGATTTATGTCCCTGTCTAATTGCTCATAGTTAATACGGTTTCTTGTTTTTTTAGCGACTATTCTTTTAGTTTTTGTTGCGAGAAACAACAGAACAGTTTCATGGTCGGTTAGGGCAGAGTGGGCAACTAGTACTGTGGCAGGTAGCACAGTCTTTAGTATAAAGTGGTCTATACATGCATTTTGACGAGTAGGTATGTTGTGGGCTGGTAGCAAGCCATAAGTGGCTAGCAGAGTGAGGTAACTTAGTTTGTCTGAATCTCGGTGGTCGGGATGAATGTTGATGTTTATGTCTCCAGTTATTACGATGTTATCATATTTTTCTATTGTTAGTAGTATATTACCTAAGTTGTTCAAGAAGTTAGGAATGTCTCTGTACCCAGGTGGCCGGTACAACGCTAGTATGATAATATTCCTATTAAGTTTTATAAGCAATCCGTTAGCACCTGGAAAAGAAGGTTCCTCCACAGTAACTTTAATGTCTTCGCGTACATAAACTAAGACGCCCTCATTTTGTGTAAAATTATTTGTGGTTTGGAAATGGTTGTAGCCTGTCAGGTCAGGTATATTTGGGGCAGTACGCAGCCAGCATTCTGTTAAGACTATTACGTCCCAATCCACCTTTGTTCTAGATAGTATAGTGTAGAACCCGTTGATGTTTTTCGAGACACTCCTAATGTTTTGGTTTAGGACCTTAAGCGAATATTCAGGTTCAAAGTCAGTAGGGGTACAGTCATCTAGTTCGCAGCGATACGATTCAGAAACAGATACAGCGTCTATGTTGTTTATATTGTCTTGGGCAGTATCGAATAGTGGGAGTAATGGTTGTTAACGTATGCAGTTAGTATTAGGCTTTTAGTTATTATTTCGGAGTTTTGAAGTATGGTTTTTTTATGATATTTGATTATAGGCTGGGATTCGTAATTATAAGTATGGAGTAGTACGACGTTGCGTTTTGGTGTAGCTATGTTCTTGTGTTTTGTTTGTGTGTAAGGGGTTAGTAGTGTGTAGTGTATTTTGTAACTTTGCGAATGTATTGTATTAGTAACTGTATTTGTTTTGTATATGTTTTCATAGTGTTTATATGTATGTATGTTTGCATGTGTCCGAGTTAGGTAGGTTATAATACTTTTAAAATAAATGACAGTATAAGAACAATAAGAGTAAAGATATGGAAGTACTTTGCATGCAATAAAGTTAATTACAGTAATGTTAAAGAGGAAAAACTTAACTAGTCACTTGGTTTTCTTCAGCTTTTCGATGTCTTCTTCGCAGCTTATGCGAAGGCGGGTCTCATTCGACCTACGTTTCAGATACACTTTGCCAAAGGATGTCCAGCAGTGTTCGTAGTTGTAGTCCTTAGCAAACATTCTAGCCAGATAATGTAGTCGTCGCGCTGGCGCAGTAAGGGATTCAGATACAAATATATGTTTGGTCGGTCCATTTATACAGAGACTAGACGTACTCAGACGTTGACCGGTGTTATTTTTATTATAGTTTCTTGTGGCCTTTAAGAATCTCTCGCGCTTTATAGTCGAGGTGAATTCCACCAACACCGGACCGGGTTCCTGATTTTTGAGTTTCATCCGAATTACATCTCGTATATCCGAGTCTTCAACTGGGGCCTGGATAAGCGTGCCGATTTTCTTTGCGACTTCAACTAACTGTTCCTTAGTCTCGGGTTCTGATGTAGGGACATTTCTAAGTTCTATAGTGGATGATCGAGCGTTTATTGCGAATTGCTCCAGTTTTGCCTCAAGGGTTTTAATTTGTGTTTTAAAATAATTATTTTCTTGTTGAAGCGCTTTTAGGTTACTAAGAACATCATCGTATTTAGACGAAAGGTACATTATTGACTCCTTCATTTCCTCATTTTGAACTGATAGGGATTGGATTATAGATGATTCCAGTGAGGCGAACCTAGCGTCCTGCTGTTTCTTTATCTCGTCCATCCTTGCCATAAGATCAGATAGTGTGATGTCGGCGGCGCTAGATGGGTCGTTCCGTCGGCGTTTACTTCTCTTTGCAATATTTAGGTCAGCACATTCCTGATTTTCGAGTGAATAAATCGCCGAGTCCGATCCGTAATGAACAGGCGAAGTAAGTAGTTTAGAACTACTTTTCGGCGGTGTGCGTTTGACCGACATTTTTCGTTATATTATTATGGTATCAATATTGCACCTTGCAATAATATTTACCGGCTAATAGCGTACGCTGAAGTATATCTAACGGAGCGCACGGGCTTGTGTGGGTGCGCCGCCTGCTGTTACTAGGTGAGTGCACACAAGGTCACGCGTCGGCAGTGCGAAATGCGCGCAACGAGGATAGTATCTCCGCCTCAGGTGTTGTTGTCCTTATCGGTCACTACACCGCGTTCAGCGTCGACTTCACTGTGTTCTGCGCGCCTAGTACTTGCTCATAATTTAAGTTATTATTTTTTCAAATAATTTAATAAAAACCGCACGGGTGCAGGCGACTATACGCGTTGGCGATCCGAGGGAAAGGGATACGTTGAGATATGACTTCCCTCTGTATTCTCTGTCGTATATATCATGGAGAGTGCTCAAAGGAATTGTTTAGATTAGTACCGGCCGCTACTTACCGCCATCGTTTCACACGGCAAATTTTCATCCTCATTACCTGGCTTTCCATCACTGTGCGCTTTTCAAGATACATTTTGCCTCGCACAACTAATCTGTGAAAGAAGTTGTCGTATGCGGTATTTCCCGACCAAGACCGACGGCTTAACGTACTCTTTGAGGCACGGAGGGTTCTCAATGTGTTAAGATTGTTCCCATCCATAGACCTACCTGGCCAGTGTTGCTTAACTTTACAATGTGTTGTTAGCCTTGTTACAATTGTTACAATTGTTACAATGTTAGTTAACCTTGTTAGCCACGAGCATCTAAACAGATATCAGGATATATTATTAAGAATAAGTATTTAAGTTTTTTTTTTTTTAAAGACAACTCCCGCACTAGTAATAAATCCTGTGTCGCGGGGGACTTTACAAACATACATGAAACGGACACAAAGTACACCCAGACTCAGAATTTGTGGATCACACAAAGTGTTATTCTATGTGGGGTTTGAACCCACAACACTCGGCGTAATAGGAAACGGCATGGCGACCGCTTAAACCACTACGCCATCCGTGCAGGCAGTGCATCAGTGCAGTATTATATAATTGTGTTTAATATAAGATATTTAGTGGTGAATGTCTGAATATAACGGAATTGAAACACAAAAAATGACTTGAATTCACTATAATCACCGCAACGTAGTAACAATGATATTTGATAATAAATTCTGACGCTTGGCATCGGGACAACTCCCCAGACAGCTATAGCTAGGTTAGTACTGTCGGGTACAAAAATCTTTATGAAACTATATAGAGTTTTGCGTGGGTACATAGAAATTGTTTTTTTTGTTCCACCCACATACTTTTGTTACTTGAGAATATTATTTCATTATATTCTCAAGTAACAAAAGTCTTTACTAGTCCACAACTGGACATAGGCCTCTCCTTAGGAAGAAGGTTTTGGCCTACTATACCACGCTGCCTAGACGGGTTGGTCTATACCAAACCCTATGGTTTGCGTCAAGTTTTCCTTCTCTTTCCAGTGCTGTTGTACTGCGTAGTTTGCTCAACTAGTCGGCTCTTACGACACCCACGGGATGAATAGGGGTGGTGATACTCCGTACTCTTAATCCAAACCACACGGATTCGGTTGAATATAATTTATTCAATGCAAAAATCTGAATACACCAGCTTTAGCAGTTATAACCGAATTGTAATGGAGTTTAAAGAATTATCGCTGTCCTAGTGGCGTCTTTAATAGTAGGAAGGATTGGCCTCTTGTAAATTACTGCAGTCTCAATCTCTTTTCCGCCCAAGACTTGCAATATTTCTTAAACGAGCTCTTTTTCCCTATCCTTGGAAAATAATTATATTACTAAACGTCAAGTAGGCTGTGGATAACATAATCCGACTATGACACCGAACCTAAATAAAATTGCATATAGATTGATGATGATAGTTGAAGTTTCAGATGTACAGTGTGCCTAATAATATTTTAAGTGTATAGTGTCATTAGAAGTCTAAGAACTAAAAAAAATATGACTTGTTTTTTTTTGTAATTACTTGTGTATTTAACTGTACAATGATTTTCTTGTTACAATGACTCATAAGAATTAATTCAGCGTATCTGTTCACTGGACTTGAATTGTTCATCTACCCTCAAATTACATTAGATAACATCGTGCGTACTCAAAGCTTTGTAACTTCTGCATGGCTTTTAAATTAGATATTTGAATGTGTGCGAGAGATGGCAGAGATAATAAAATGACTTTAGTTCAAAATAAAGTGTCATACTAAAGAAATTTAGGAAACACAACTGTCTGAGCTGGCAGTGGTCCCACACTATACACGATAAAATAACAAGATAATATGCGGGCTGGAGGTTAATGTTTTTATAAAAATGTATGGTATTTTTTTGTATAAGCCGAAGTAACAAGGATAGCTTTTCGAAGAGAAGGGAAACTCATGTAGTCAAGAAAAGACGACAATTATAAAGGCGTTTATGACATGCAGGTGGTTGTATTACCTTCTATTAACTAACTAGTTACGCTTTATTTACATATTACGGACACAACAATTTAAATATTAAGGACTACTTTCTTCTACTTTTGCAGGTGCAGAACATAATTATCATTATATCTAATTTCAAAGACCTTTTACCTAGTTTCTAAAAAGAATGACATTGAAAATATCACTAAGTCATACCGATGGTTGTAGGCTCGATCGATTCACACACGGATTATAGTTGTAATTTTTTGTGATCCAAAATAACAATCCCTAGTTTAGTTGTTCGTGGAATCCGTTGTTTGTACATATGTTTGTCAAGTCCCCAAGCATTGCCTGCCAAGTATTAGTTACTTTTAAGAAATGTAAGAGCCTTATAATAGGAGGTAGGGAACACAATTGACTGCACTGTTATTTCAATTTTCTACTGATATCAGTGTTTTTTTTTTCATTTGAAAGAAAATCAAGACTAGTTCCAATTGATCCGTAGCCTTGTATATTGAACAACTCATTACAAAGGTCAATCCTGGCTTTAACAGGATTCCCGGCAGAATCACAGGATCAGTTACATCCAGACCTTGATTACTAACAAACCTTGGCTCACTGTATAATTTATACAACCCTACATCGAACCCGCGACCTTCCTCAAACTTAAATTCTGGAATTTCGAATCAATTTAAATTGGATACTAGCATTTATGTTTGCGGTTGAAACCAAACAAACTCTGGAAATATTGTGTACGTAATTTGACGTAGTGTCGTCCTGTTGTTGCCCGACTAAAGTTGAAAGCCGTACAAATTGGAAAGTTTGTTAGTTAAGCTTTTATGGTTGAGCTGGCATGGTCATACCTTTAAAACTTGGGCTAACGATTGCTTGGATTATAGAGGGTAATTTTTTGTATAAAGGTGCAAAATAACAGATATCAAAACTGATATTGTACTTTATTCCTTCAAGTCAATGTTCATCTAGTTCTCATAGAGTTCTCCAGGTAACAGAGAGAGTATTGTTCGTAACCTGTCATAGAAAACATAGCATTGTAATAGTTTACTATGAAAATTTTAACGCTATCATCATCTGAAATATTTGACTGTCCAAAAAGGCTTTGCATAATCTGTACTTATTAAAAACCTTAAAAAGCAACTTAAAAAACTTTTAGAGCAATATTTCTCCGATTGTAGGAGTTAAAAACAGATGTGGTGAATCGATAAACAGGTGGTAGATTTATATCTACCACCTGTTTATCGGTTAGTTTAGTTTTAGTTTAGTATTAGGCAATATTTAGTTGTCATGTTATCATGACAACTAAAAATATTTACTGGGGTAAGGACTAAAACTTGCCAACAATTTAGAATAAAAAAAATGTAAAAAATGAAATTGTGTGTGAAAATGTAATTTAAAAAAATGAACGAGCCTTATAGTAATTGTATATTTGATATGTAACATCTAATATCCTAACTTATCACCCAACTATTTATATTCATCAATTAAATAATTTTTACATCAAATATTTTTTTTTCACTGCAAATACACCAATTGCTTAACAATACTAGTAGTAGAAATAATTCTAAAATATAAATCAATAGTGTATTATATTTTTTACTCAAATGTGCCACAAAAAAGTTGCTCAATGTACGAAAATATATTATTTTCGTATCAAATATACTGATGGCTCATCAAATTACCCAGAGGGTACAAACATAATACTCGTACATAAATTAAAAATAACTATTTTGCAACCTGTCTGGCCAGCGTGGCATTACAAGGTGTAGTGGTCGCTTTTCAAATGTTATTTTAACGCGTTACAACCTCAAATTATTGCTAAATAACAATATTTTTAGGTAAATATTTCGCTGTGCAATCAGTATTTTTGATTAGGATTGAGTTTTTTTTATAAAACAGGATTTTTTTTTATTTGCAGTTAAATACTACCATAAATCAAATAGTTCTTCAAATTAAATAATTCATTGGTTAAACCAAATTTCCTGTTACACCGCGTTCCAAATATTGTTGGAATGCGAACGGAAAAACATATTACATATAAAACAAACTATATTACTCGCTAAATAAATCGTCACATAAAAGCTCTAGACACCATTACAACTTGTTGTGTATGAAACAAGATTATTTAGGCTTATAATGTGGAATAATTGCCATACGAAAATAGATTGATAGACGAAAAAATATAAGATTTTTTACAGACATCTTTTGCTCAATAAACCGTTTTCGTCAGTATTATAGTACAATAGTCATAATAAAACAATGTAGTCTTCAAAGGAAAAATCATGTAATTTTTGATTGCGAAAGGTATTATGAAACGTGGTATAAGGGTTAGGACCGTTTATTGAAGGATTAGGTGTTTTAATATGGATTTAGTTTCAATTCAATAAAATAAAAATGTATTGACATTCATAATAACCACTTAACTGTAGATTTAATTGTTATTATGATAGAATTATATATTAGAAACATATCTCTCATGTCTCTATTCTTGAAGGTAGTAGTAGACAGATGTGTATTGAAGGCCATAATTTTGCTGATTAAAAATTTGAGTCCCATGCCCTCTATTACGCCAATAGCAAGGTAGTCTAATACCGTCAACTGGGCACTATAGGAATCAGATGGGAACAGATAGAGTAGGTCAGGGTCGCATTTTCAAGACTCTGTGTACTTAGCTGTTGTCGAAAAGTCGGAGCACCCTAACCTACCAAGATATTAAAGAAATTGATCCTGCTGCTGATGCTTCTGATTTGATGGGTTTACTAGTAACTACTATTGAGTTCTGCTATCCCTCATTTCGTTGCCTCTTTCACATTCATAAGTATCTAAGTAAGGATTCTGACTATCCGAAGTGAACGAATGAACAAAAAAAAGAGGTCTTGAGTAGAGTCCCATTGATATATCCATTCCATATTGTATAGAGGGATGTCATTGAAATGCTATAAATATGTAGAAATTGGCACTTGACCAAAGATCACGCCTGAATAACGTCGAGATTATAGATATAATACAAAAGAAGGATGAGAACTTGTTTAATGTTCTTGAAAGAATTCCGAAAACATGTATCAACTACATCTTAAGAATTCCTATTCACAACCCGAAGGTAAAGACTAGTGAGTTTTCTTAATCGCTATATAAAAGAGGACTTTATAGCAGCCACGCGTGCATTTAAGAATTTAATGATTAAAGACCTGGGCTTTGAAGATTCCTCGCAGCGAATTTACGTGAACGATCATTTAAGCCCCGATTCAAAAATATTACTGAATAAAACAAGGAAAGCTGCGAAAGCCAAGAATTATAATTATGTATGGGTTTAATTCGGTAAGATACATATCCGCAAAAACGACTCCACTCGTACGTTAATTTTCAGTAAGGTACAAGATTTAAACAAAATTGTTTAATATGTCTCATAATAAATAGCTTTGTTTTGTATATTAACTTAAATGAATGGCGAATTTCTTATAAACTATTTTTCTTTGTTTACATGCAATAATTTGCAAATACTACTGTAACATTAACAAAATATTTATTACCCCTGCCTCACTAGAAGCATGTCCCACCCTACGTGTGTTTAATTATAAATTGTGACTATCAATCAATTCATAGTGCAGTAAAAAATGCAAAGTATATAATTGTCTCGCTTGCTCCAAGGCTCGTAGCATTGGCAGAGTTCGATGAGAGGGAGAAAGTTGTCATTAGACTCAGTTTATTAGAATCAAATGTATGAATCTCTTAACAAACATTATATTTATTTACCCTCACATAGTTCTCACTTTCATTAAATGGCTCGTTCGGCTGCAAAATTTGTTTAATACTTGTTGTAACTATTATTTTATTATTACTTTAGTTCTGGAGTGGCTACCCATAAACACGATAACTCTCCGTGTGGTGACGGATTAAGAATACGAAAGGTCACCACCCCTATTCATCCCGTGGGTGTCGTAAGAGCCGACTAAGGACAGAAACTGCACAGGACAACAGCACTGCAAAAAGAAGTAAAACTTGAACCAAACCCTATACCGACCCGTCTGGCCAGCGTGGTACAGTAGGCCAAAACCTCCTTTCTAAGGATGTCTTTGTCTTGTCCTTCTGTTGATGATGATGAAACACGATATACATATAAATGATAATTTAAACATTTTTAGTTGTTCTGCGTAGTTTTTTCCGTTATTCAGCTCTTAGGGCACCCACGGGATGAATAGGGGTGGTGACACTCGGTATTCTAAATCCGTCACCACACGGAGCACGGAAAAGCAGTGTTATACAAATTATATATCATCTGTAGACAATGTTTTAAAACAATCCCAGACACTTTTGGAGTTTTGTTAAGTCTCGACGGAAAACATCTAGCATTATTGAATATGGTGATAAAATTGTGAATACGGGGGAGATGTACAACAGAGTTGAACAAGCTCTTGAGATCTCTGGACTTTGCTATGTCGGCAGGACCAGATAACATTCCTTCTGTTTTCACAGTTCACTTAACTAAGAAATACGCAGTAAGTCTGCTTTTCAGGAAGTCCTAATCTGAAAACACGGTTCCACCTATATGGAAGTCTGCCTTTATCTCACCAATACATAAAAAGATTCAAAAACAGCAATGCTAAAAACTACAGACCGGTCTCAAATCTGTCTATTGTCTATTTGAAAGATTAGTTTATAATCAATTATACGGTGCATTAAAACAATCTCTTAACAGTTATCAGCACGGATTCCTAAAAGGTCATTCAACGTCATCCAAATTTGTTATACTGAACCAGTTATAAGGGGAGACTTGCTTAGATGGTTCTCGTTATATATATCTAATAGTTCCCAGGCCGTAGTGGTCAATAACTATATTTCCAGCTCCGTAATTAGCCCAAGTTGAGTACCCCAGGGGTCATTGCTCGATCCGTTGCTGTTCTTGGTCTTTGTAAACGACATCGGCGAATGCTTCCATCACTCTGAGCTACAATTTTTTGCGGACGACATGAAAATATTTAAAGCGGTCTCAACAACTCGAGATATAACTAACTTACAGGCAGATTTGACTCGTTTGGATAATTACTGTAGGGTAAACCTTCTCGACTTGAATCCTTCAAAATGTTCCGTTATCACATTCAGCAAGAAAGTTATCATTGTCCTCTCTGACTAAGTTCTAAGGGGACAGAATCTCCAAAGGTGCTTTGATATACGCAATCTCGGCGTCATACATGGCTCTAAATTATCCTTTCAGGGGCATATAGACAGTATAATATCTATTGCTTCTCAGGTATTGGGCTTCGTGATGCGGATGTCAATCGAATTTAAGGAACCCAAAACTATGAAAAATCTTTATTGCTCGTACGTTCGTAGTATATTGGAATTTGTTGGTCAGATATCGAACCCACGTTATGATAAATACATATCTCGGATCGAGAAAATTCAAATGAAATTTATAAAATATCTATGCTATCGGTTTAAGTATAAATACGAATCAAAGGACTATTTGAAGTTATGCTTCACATTCTCCCTCTCAGCATACGGCGTGAAATAGCGGACGTTACGTTTCTACTAGGGATAATATCGAGACGTGTAGATTGCCCCGATCTACTTTCAAAAATTACCTTTAACGTTCCCACTAAAGTTTTAAGATACCACACTTTCATTCACCTAATATTGGTCTCCGCGAACTATCGACAGGATACGTTTCTGTGGCGAGTGAGCAATACGAGTAACAAAAAAGGTAAACAATTAGATCTTGATATATTTGTAACTAATCAGCAGTTGGTGTGACGGGCACTCAGTCTTGAGTTCTTTTCAGAATACTAATTTTATTAAGTGTTGTACTTTTAAATACTAAATCCTCATACTTACTTATTGTTAACTGTTTTCTATTCGTGAAGACCTGTTAATGGCTGACTGTAACCTATACAATATTAAATCAATTTATCAAGCTATTGGTCTTCCAAGACCAAATGAATAAATAAATATCTAAATATATACATATTATAAATAAATTACATCCACTCAAAGAATTAATGGTCATGCTTATGACGTAATTATCATAACCCTCTAGTTCAGCAATCAGAATCACTAACTACTAAAGGTCACCAAGCCACCAGGCCTGTCGTTAATATTATTGACCCTAAGTCTTGAGTTATTGCTCAATATCTTCGTCTATGTAATCTTCGTTAATTGCGTCCACCATCACTTACATAATGTATATACTCGTAATTTTCATCTTACCTGTGATCTTGCGAATTAAAAGTAATCTCATAATGAATTCGATTTTGTAAATTTTAAGTTAATAACAAGAGACATCAAAGAAAAAGTTTTTATTAATTAATTACTAATTGAACTTTGTCACTAATTACTTTAAAGTTTAAATTTTATAAGAGTTATACATTTCAAAGTACATGTATTGTATAAATAGATTATTTCAATAATACTTTAAGTATTTTTATATCTTTGTAACAAGAATCCTATCCAGAAAAGCTAGTATTGTCTTGTATTGTATTGCAAAATTAAGTCTTAATTCAAGATTTTAAAACTTTATTTTGAATGCAGTTAAAATATGGTTGTTGTAAGTTTTAATATTATATATATTTTAGTACATATTACACAAGAAAAAAATATTTTTTATTGTTCGTTTCCTGACTCTTTGCATACTGGTTTTACAAACACGGCATTAAAAATTAGACGTGAAAGTAAGACACATTATATCCCATCTGAGGTTAAAGTTTCTTGCGTCAATTAGGACACTAATTGTAAGTCAGTTATTCGCAATATATCGAGTACAACCAACAATTTTTAATTAAAACTAATATACCAATATTAGCAACAAAGCGGGTAAAAATAGTATCCCACTAATATAACTGAGAATTATGATATCCATAAGTTAAAGACAATGAAAACTTGTAACAATAATTCTGTTACTTTTGTGTTACAATTACTTTGGATGCGTTTTTGTTTCATTATTACAAACTTATCTCTTTATGAAATAAGAATCAGATACGTTATTATAACAGTCATTGTTATTACTGATAAATAGAATAAGCGTTGGTCTTCCAATTCACCAGATTTCTATTTCATTTCTAATTGGAGTTGAAAAAGTAACGTCGAGTCCATTCTCCACTTCCCAGTTACAATGAAAATGAAAATGGTATGCGCCTTACCAAGGGAAATAATAAGGAATAATTCCAGAGTAGAGTAAAGACGTTTTATTTATCCGGCAAAACAGACGTAGGCAGTTCAACTTTTGCCTTAACCAGTCTACAGCAAGCACTAACTTATCATTTTCAAGTACGTCTTGAGTTGTTAAAAACTAGGTCAAATGTAGTTTAAGCATACCCGTCTGCTGTAAAAATAAAAATGTATATGCAATCACGCGGTCTTCGCAATATGCCCCTAACAGTGTAGGCAGAATTTTAAGCAGTTACGGTAAAGTTTGGCTGTAATAGAAGCCTCTTGAAGGCGCTCGTTTCTAGTTTGTAAGTAAATTGGGATCCTTGAAATATCTGCTAAAATTAAAACAGTGATTTATTACACTTTAAACATAGTTTATAACGTAACTTAAATATGTTTTTTCGTTTTGTACAGATCTTGACTACTTATTATTAATATTAAAAAGCTGAAAAAATTGATAGTTGGTTTATTTGGACTGCATGGATGGCGTAGTGGCTTGGGCGGTCGCCACACCGCTCACTACTGCGCACACCATTGTTAGGATACACACGATGATACATACAAAAAGTAGGTATTAGGTAGGTGGTAGGCCGTGGTGGTCGGTAGGTAGGTATTAGGTAAAGTAGGTGCGAATTCAAAAATTTTGTATTGGATAGCACATTTATCGAGGACTTATCGACGCCCCCCGCGAATAATACGGTAATCGTAAAAGTGTAAATTTTCAGGAAAAATAAAAAACCATTTTTCCTTAATAACTCTATTAAACAACAAGTATCAGAGACTTTTTATATCGCATATGGAAGCTAATTTTTTCAGCTATCTGGTTATTTCAACAAAATTAAGGTAGTCCCAAGGGCTTCGTTATAATTTAGCTGGATGCATTTTACTATATTAGTGTAGGTCAAGCTCAGGTCAGTAATGTCACTTACGATATTGTTCGTGTAAATTTATATTTTCGGCGGCAACAGTAAAATCTTGTTGCGATATTATTCGTGTAAATTTATATTTTCGACGGCAACGGTAATATCGTGTTGCGCTATTATTCGTGTAATTTGTTTTATATACTGAACATTTGTAAAATATAATAATTAGGTTATTCGATTGTTTAACAGTAACGTACATTTTATTGTTTTGACTATTACCTTTTATTCGAATAGTTTACTTAAGTATTATTTGATGATTATTGTAGTATATTTTATGAAATAAAGGACATTCTAGTAAATGAAATAACCTTGGTTAGTTTGACAAAATACGATAGTTATTATTATCATAAAAAATAGACACTGCACTGAAGACACGACTATTACACATGATTACACAATCATGAAAATTATAATAAGGTCCTATTACAGTTGAAAATCTTAATCAGAATCCTCATCGTGACCTGATTCAGTATCACAAAAGCTTAAATTCCTATAAAATGGTTGATAATAGTGGGGAATTGCTTGGGAGTTACACAGGCTTAGGAGATCATTATACAAAGCTTTTTGAATAGAGAGTGGCTTGTCATATGCTGGCTTTAATTCAATACTTTCAATTGTTTTGGACACCTGTTTCTGCCGACGCTGTCTACTTCTGCCTGCATCGTAATCCAATTCAATATAATCCTGATCAAAATCATATTTGAAAAGAAAACAGTTAGGTTTCCTGTATGACATACTAACCTCCATCACATCGGACCATCGTACTTTTTCTTGAAGCCATCTTTTGGGTTCAACAAGTTCTTTTATGTTGAGGATTTCAGATTGTTGCATTTCTTTTAGGATATATTTGTCTTCGGAGAGTTTAGCGTTCTTTATGATACTTGTCCGGTGTGTACAAAACTTTGTTTTTCAGAGCTCTTTCAATACATGCGTGCATTGAGTCGCCTTCATTTTGGCTATGCCCACCAACAAAAAACCGATGGGTAATTTCAATTTGAAAAATTTCATTGCCATGTAAAGATACAACGCAAAAATGTATATGTTTTTATTCTGGCCATAACAACCATCTTAGTAAAATATAATTTTGCGTATACCTTTTTCGTGTAAGGTCTTGACAAATTGAAGCAAGCAACTCCCTATTTCGATGCACCCTTTTTTTCCAATTTGAGCTTGCCAAACGTAACAGAACCCTAGTTTGTTTAGAGCGTCAATAACTGTAAAATTATGTAAAGAATATTTTAAATTTTGACTGCCGTTAAAATATTTTTCTACCATCTTGCCTATAAATAGATCAATATTTGTGGATAATAATAGAATTTAATGTAGGTCGACAAATTCGAGAGGCAGATTCTAACCTTTCTCAAATTCTGGTACACCGCATTCTCATGTCATCTGTATGATTAGTGAGTTCAATTTGGTATCACTAATAAATAAGAGCCTAGCCGTTTAAATAAAACAATTAAAAAATTGTTTCATTTATTTGTTTAACACATGTAAGAGTTGCTTTGTTTAGCTTAATATTAATGAGAAATGAGCAATCTATTTTACTAAACTGAGTCTTTAAATGTTTTGTTTCACTCTGTTGTATTTCATTTGTCTCGTGTAATGATCTTCTTTTTATCTTCTTTTTAAAAAGACAACTCCCGCACTAGGAATAAATCCTGTGTCACGGGGGACTTTACAAACATACATGAAACGGACACAAAGAACACCCAGACTCAGAACAACTATTAGTACAGTAGTGAGCGGCGTGGCGACCGCTTAAACCACTATGCCATCCGTGCAGTCAGTCTAGCAGTTAGTAATTCAGACTGTTAAGTCAGAGATCATGTGTTCAATACTCACCTAAGACAAATCGTAATAATCATTCCCCTCTCTCTCTCTCTTCTATGCTGTGCCCGACAGGGTCCATAATTGATACCTAGCTTAAGTTTTTACCAACTGTAAAATTTACATTATTTCAGCAATAAAGTATTGAGTATTGAGTATCGTTGTGTGATGTGCACGATCATTTGTCTGGGCTTAATTTATCCATAATAAGCATGTATATAGAAACATGCAAGTATACCTTATTAGCAAACTACTTATCACCGCATATACTCTGCGAAATTAGAGATCAGAGGGTGATCTGTGTGATGTGATGATGTGTCAAGTTATTACTATCATTGATAACTTAAGCCAACTACAAATTGTACTAAGAGATAAAGGATCATTAGCGGTGTCTTGTAAAGTTCCCCCCTTAATCTCTTTCATCTCATTAGGGTAGAAGTAAATTACAAATTCATAAACTTTTGCTTTTGCCCGACATTATTATTTATCATGGAAAAGTTGGTAAATTAAATTTCACTTAATTGCCTTGTTTGTTTCGAATTGTGATGTTGTGATCATGATGGGATGAGCCAAAGTTTCGGCAGATCTGGCTTAATTCTGTTCCTTTTTTATTCACATACATTGTCAGTGATATTTTCATATTACGTGGCCTACTTTAAATATGTGTGGTCCATCGAGCCAACTGTATGTTGGTATCGACTTCAAATGATCAATGTTATTACAGTAGAGTAATTGATATGAAAGCTTGATTAGGTTAACAAGTTTACCGTTTTACATTATTTTTCGCTTTTTAATTCCTTTTTCTTTTAGTTTAAAAATGTATTTAAAAAAATAGACATTTTTATGGTTTAAATATAAATTAATAGTCACTTAACGCCTTCAAACAACTTTAACTTTATTTTTGTTTAAAAAACAACGCCCGAACTAGAAAAATATCCTGTGTAGCGGGGGAATTTACAAACATACAAGTAACGGAGACAGAGAACACTCAGGCTCAGAACAACAATTTGTGGATTACTTTTGATTAATTTCATCCCGAGTTTCGTTTCGTTTCGTGGGACTTCCCCAATGAGTAAAAAATCGGTGTGTTAATGGGTCATTGCTATTGAGCCCTGTGTATAGGAGTTACAGTGGAGGGCGTGTGGGAGGGGGGGGGGGGGGGTCAGTCGCAAAAACAAAAGTTTAAGTACTTCTGCTTATAATATAAAATCAACCCTGGGTTTCCGTTATCCGTTATCCGTTATATGGTTGTTAATTTTGTTTTTTTTTTTTCAATTTTGATTCAATTTTTACCTTATTGAATCAAAAAGACTTATTATGGAAATGGAACTTTCACTTTGTAAAGTTATAGCCACCCATATTTTCATACACTAATATTTTTATTATTTTTTAAAGACATCGCCCGCATTAGAAATATATTCCTGTGTCGCGGGGAACTTTACAAACATACATGAAACGGAAACAAAAAACAACCAGACTCAGAACAACAATTTGTGGATCACACAAAGTGTCGTCCCATGTGGGATTTGAACCCACAACACTCGGGGTAGTAGGAAGCGACGTGGCGACCACTAAAACCACTACGCCATCCGTGCGGTCAATTATAAATGTGAAAGTGAATTTGTTTGTTATGCTTTCACGCTTAAACCACCAAACCTATTTAAGAAATTATTTTATCAATAGCAAGCTACATCATCAGCGAGTAATAGAGGCTACTTTTACTACTATAACTGACACACACGCAGACGGAGCCGAGGGCAAAAGCTAGTATTATAAATGTAAAAGTATAAAAAGTAAAGTAAAATATTTTTTGTTTGTTGGTTGCGCTTTCACGCTTAAACCACTAAACCGATTTAAAATAAATTACCAGCGAGTAACATAGGCTACTTATTACCGCGATATTTACACGCAAGCGTATAACAACAAAGATATCTAGACTTGAGGACCTCAGTTTTTTGCAGCTTGAATATGATTAATATACAAGTTTTAATTACTTGTTCATAGAACGGAGATATAACAAAAGCAATTTAATTTATCTTATCTTTTTGACGTCGTCCTCTAATAAAATGGGACAAAGGCATATTCTTCAACTGTACTAAAATATGCCTACAAAGGATAATAAAGATTTCAATTACTTAACATTAGACGATTATGTCTCTTACATTTTTGTCTGGGCCTTCGTTTCTATTCAACATTTTTTTTTAACTTGCAATGTTTGTATTGCTACGAGCGGGGTATACAATAAAACAAAAGTTGTCGGTTAATTACTTTTATTACACTGCAAACACTATATAATTCGTTAGTCGCACTGGAAATTCACTTCGATGTTAATTCACTATGTCGTAAAAAGATACTGTGTCGTACGCCCAATACGCTCCGCTTTTATAGCACTATCAAATTTACTAGAATAATCCCTAGTATTCGATAGTAAGTTCCAGACAAACAAGAATGTTCCAGCGTCATGCGTTACTTACAGCGCCATCTAGCGCTGTAGGGATCAGAATTATTAACCACAATCAAAATAGATGTACTTTACTCAATACTAGATGGCTCTGTCCTCTACATTCTATACCATTCTGGAACAATCGAACCATTTAATCCTACGGCGCAACAGAATGTATTCGTGTCAAATCTTTGTAACTGAATTTTATTTTTTTCTAAACCGTTTATCTGAAATGTTGCCGACACATGTAGTTTGAATGACAATAATAAATTTAAAAAAATGTTAGTAAACAAAAACGTTATTGCTTTTAAATTTATTTTAAACTCCGCCCGCGTGTATGTCCGTTTTGCGCTTTAAAAAGAAGCCTATGTATCAGCCAGTAATAATGTAGCTTTCTATTAGGCGTGAAAGCGTAACAAACAAACAAACATACAAAATCACTTTCACATTTATAATATGTGTAAGTATGGAAGTATGGATTAAAAGCTGTTTTACAAATGGGCTCGACTGAAATGAGTCTAAAATAATCAATTACTTTTTCGACAAGGTGAAATATAAACTGTTAAGAATATTACGCGAAAACAATATTTAAGAATGAAAATTGTATCATGTTAAACCATATTTGTAGCCTGTGTTTACACTGTTTTCACCAATTCTTTGATAAAAATTGAAATAGAATCTATCTATTGACTGTTACGTGAAGCTTAACTCTTTATTAGAGATCAAATTTCTCTCCGTATTTAAATATTTATATTCTTTTTATTTTTACGATATCGGTGTCCTTTAAGGGTTATGTAACATTTTCAACCTTAACTACATTTGACGTACACTTTAGAGCACAAAACAGAAGCTCATCATTCTCACCAGCAACAAAAGCGTGAGCTGAATTCCTTTGCATAGCACGGCACAAACTTATTACGTGCACTGAAGTTTGGAGTTTAGAGATCGATTCTCTAAACTCCTATTTTATTAGTGAATGTGGGAATTACCGTACTTTATATAGCACTATTGAACATTTACTATCTAATCATATACAAGTTTTTGTTAGTCAAAGATGATAAATCAATATTTATTATTTTGGGGAAGAGAATATATATCAATTTTTTTTTCGATTAGAAGCATTATTAAGTCTAAGGTATAATTTAAATACGTGAAAATGTGGTGTACGTTTTTTAAATGTATTTACAATAAATTGTATATGCATACAGTTTTTTTATTTTATTTAAAAGCAACTCCTTTGTTTTTTTCCTGTCTATACGTAATTCAATTTGCATTTGAAGCGTTTTTATAGCTGACCACCTCGGTGGTGCAGTGGTAGCGTATGCGACTGCTGGGCTGAGGTCTCAGGTTCGATTCGTGGGTCGAACCAAATATTTGTATGATCTGCAAATATTTGTTTCTCAGTTTGGGTGTTTTCTATGTATAATATTTATGTATTCACAAAAAAATATTAAATGAGTATTCTATCAGTCAATCTAGCTTTCATAATACAAGCTCTGCTTAGTTTGAAACCAGATGGAGTTCTGTCAGATGTCCGAAAATATTATTATTATTGGTTTTATTAACTATAATTATTTTATTGATAATACATCTAAGTTTGAATAACAGTATTGTATGACAGTATGACAATGCATCTTTGCATAATTTCACAGTAAAGTTACAATAAGCCCTAAATAAAAATGCTGATTTAAATGCCTACCCTACGTATTTAAAAGTAATCCTTGAATGAAGTCACGTATGATAAACTTCGCTCCACTTTAAAGTTCCAATACAAATGTAACTACATGAAATGTGTTCCAAGATAAAACGTGGACTTAATTGAAAAACCAATTGGCATTCCTTGCACTTGCTCCAATAAATTCTAGGATAGATCCCATGAAACCTTTCCAAGAGTCTGTGTAGCGATAGATGCACACCGAATAACAAACTTAAAACTTTATGTTTGACCGCTGTTTTCTTTTTAAAGTAAGGAACACAAGAAAATAAACTTCTCAATGCATTGCAAAATCCAATTTATGTTACAAATTAAATTTATCTTTTTCAAGAATTGATTTTCAACGATCAAGTGTCTTGATTTTTAAAGATACGAGACAAGGTACTTGATTTTGGTCAAAAAAGATGTGCTCCGTGTAGATGCTTATTGCTTAAAAGACGGTCAAGGTTTGCCAAGCTTCTCGGAGCTTTTAGGATATAAATACTACGTGGTTTTATTTGATTTGATTGATTTCATCAATTCTATTCTGACAATACTTATTGCCAGCCAAAGACGTTCAAAATTTATTGGAAAGCGGTGATTTTGAGAGCTATGAAAAGTTAGTTTTCGAATATTAATAATAAAAATTTATTTCAGAATTTCTTTTCCATATTTTGTTAGTAATAATTTGCTTACATACTAATGTTAGTATAAGTTATATTTATTTTAATAAAAACAAAAACAATTCATATTACGGCATGTAGCCGCATCCATCGGCGCATCATCGGCGTCTCCCACCGATCTGTAAACACCCTTGGGATGGTGTTGGTACTGCCGCGAAAACGCGTCATCAGGGAGGCGCACCTTTTTATAATTATGGCTGCAAAGCCGTCAACTTGCGCCTCTGTAAACATACCTGATGCGCTGCATCTCCACGGCAGCCCCAACAGCGTTATGAAATGAACACGCAGGTCGCTGTATGCCCGCCCACCATTACTTACCCACAAGCTACACGTGTAAAATGACTGGCAGTAGGCTTTAAATAACGTAATCTTTACTGCATACGTACATCGTGCAAACCTTCGAGCCAGCATGTTACAACGGACAGCCAGCGACCTGCGCTCCCTATCTATGTCTAGATTATCATTTAAACCTTCGGTGACCCAGTGACCCAAGTACTTGAACTTATTAACCCTAGATAGAGGTACGCCAGAGAGTAATACATCAGGTATAGTTGTGTAGCTCTTGTTACTTGATTTAAAAACTAATAGTTCACTCTTCTTCACATTGTACCTGAGGCCATGAGCCACCGCATACGACTCACAAATAGAGACGAGTCGTCTCAGAGCGCCGATGGATGGGCTCAGCAACACCATATTGGACCTATATTGAAAATTTGAAGGTTTGGTGTAATTCTCTGGAGTAAATCGTAGAATTGAAATGCAAAATAAAATATTTCTTACATACAATCGATCATATCATGAAATGATTACGCAAGAACAGTTGGAAAATAATCCAGTGGAATTAGGATTGTCGGCCGCAGATTTTTCATTCGGCTGATCCCAAGAGACGCCGAGATTACTGCAATATTGGTTAGGTTTGGAACTTATCGGAAACTTACTTAGAAGAGTGAATGTAATGTGACCTTTGGGAACACAGAAGTTTATGGAATCGAATTGAGATAGAAAGATTGGCATTTCGTATTCAGTGCTATAAGTAAATCAACTGCCTAACGTAACAGAGGAAATCAAATTACGTGCATTTTCGGAAACTATTTTATTATTTACCCGATAAATTATTTTATAACAACACACAAGTTATTTATTACCAGAATACTAGGTTAAGTTATCTGGGTAAACACTCACAGTAAACACTTTATTTCAGTGAATTTCGTCTCTCAAAATGTATTTTATAGCAAAAGGTGACCCTCATTTTTTTCGTATCATTTTCATCATCATCATTCCCACCAAAAGGAGTTCGACAGACAGACTTTTTCAAGGTCTTTTTTTTTTGCACTAACAAGAATTTATTGTACAATGGCGGTCTTAATGCCTAGGCATTTTCTCCCAGTCTACCTTTGGGTGGGGAGGGAGAAATGTCTGAGAATGTGTAGTTGGTGCACTAGAAATTATATGTAATGAGATAATAATAATTAAGAATATGGATATTTTTTCTTAGGAATTTATTTCAAATCTATACATTTACTAGCTGACCCGGCAAACGTTGTTTTTACATATACGAGTACATTATTGTTGTATGTATTTTTCAATGTTAAATCATAATAAAATAATAAAAAAAGTCAAAAAAATTAAAAAATAAAATTTAGGGGTGGGTCACCCTTATCACTTAGGGATATAAAAAATAGATTTTGGCCGATTCTCACACCTACCCGATTTACACACAACGGTCAAAAAATCGGTCTAGCCGTTTCGGAAGAGTTTGGTAAAATACACCGCAACAAAAGAATTTTATAAATTAGATTCATTTATTTACTTGTCAGCAGCACCATCATTACAGGCTCGCCCTAATGAGACAGTGTGGTCCTTAATTACTATAACATATAATAATAAACATGGTTACCTTCGTGAACTCATTCGGAGAACAAGAAACTGAGTCAATATTTTCTGCCACCTGTTTAGCGTAGCGGAGCTTTGCTCAACAAATTTATCCTAGCAGATGGTACCGCCAGTAGGCCGGGTCGCCGTCTTCACAACGGATTTGAGGTCACTGTTGCGTATCCAAATGTATGCAAATATGATAGAGATATTTTATAATATATATGACATATCTATGACGTGGGTATACTCGTATTAAGTAATGTTAAAATATGTTTAAAAATGAACATCCGGATGTCTAAATAACAGCTTCAGCCAAATTCTTTCTTTATCAAGCATAGAGTGTCAACCAATCTGTGGAACGGGTAATCGTCTGCGGTATTTCTGGACCGATACGACCTTCAAGAAAAGAGTGTACTCCTTCCTAAAAGGCCGACAACGCGTTTGTGACTATTGAGTTGCAGACGTTCATGGGCGGCGATGGTCACTTTCCATCAGATAGAAAACAAACATAAAGAGTGACACACCGTGTGGTTTTAGTCGGTTCGATCCTGACACACCTCTCCTTCACCTGCGACTCTGCCGCATTACCGGTGACCCCGGTTGGGTAGGGCCCGAGTGGGTTTCCACACGTAAAAACAATCAAAATGAACATTTCATATCTATTCCAAAACTGCTGTTACGTTATACTCACTGTAGCATTATTTTAAAGACTCGTAACTTGTATACACAGACTAATTTGTACATTCACCGCAACATTTATAATTTGTCTCTCTAATATTTATTTTCACTGCATGTTAGTGGTTGCCTTCTCTAAAATGTATGAATTTTGGTAAGTTAATGAAACTCACTAGTCCCGGTATGTATGAGTTATAGAGTATTCATATAGTCACACCGCAACCATGTCACACTTGTCCAGTTTAAAGTAACAAACCGTGAATAATATCTGTGTCTATGATCTGTCTAATCCTAAAGTAGACGGAGTCTGTGGAACCATAATGCAATTTATTTTGCTATTTATATTTTTAAATATATAGATTAAGTACACAGCGACTCAGAGCAAATAATCGTGCTCATAAATTATTTGTCCTCTGTGGGAATCGAATCTACGTACTCTGGCTTAACAGTCTTTATTACTAAACACGAGACTAACAGTCCCGTCAAATGATAAATGAATACCATTGTCTGTCTCCGAAACTCATCATCAGGTCTATATGAAATTTAAACGGGACCATTTCGGATAAACCCATTTCGAACAAAAAATGAATTTTGAAAATCCGTCTATGCCATGTCAGCCATGCCAGAACATACATTTTTTTTTTTTACGAACATCCGAGTTGATAACGTCCTCCTTTTTGAAGTCGGTTAAAAAGCAATAAAACAATATTTCTTTTGTTTTTTATTGTCTAAGTGGCAAACGAGCACAAGTACGTAGCCACCCCTTTAGTCTCTCCCTCCAGAATCAGGGAAAAGAGAGTTTGGGCTCTGATAACCTAAATCACTCGGTGAAATGTAAAGATGTGTAAATAATGATAAGACAACGTAGTACTAGACTTATAACAAAAATTTAAATCACAAATAACACAGTTCAATATACGTCGGTTAAAATAAAAATTGTACAAAATACAGAAATGCAAATTTAGAACACAATAAATACAATAAAATAATGCCGAATTAGAGCACCATTGATTACACGGATCACTCACCTGTAGGCGACGTGATGGCTGCGATGCAAAAATGACGGCGACATCAAAACACGGCGACACGGTAGCGACACGGCAGCGCGGGCGCCGCGTCCGATCAGTTCTTTTACTCACATCACTTGCTTTTTAAAATCACTATATCATTTTATTAAAATATGAAAGTGAAATGTTTATTTTCACTAGATCAATATTTACTTAAAATGTTATTAAATAAAATAGAATAGAATAAACTTTATTGTACACCAGTTTAGTAAATCATAATTTTTAGTTTTTCAATTTATCTACCGTTGACATCAATGCATCTTATACATCTTCGCATTATGTTTTCTCGTGTTTTAGCACACAAGTTGTCATTCGTGGCTAAATTGCGTACACTTCTTTTTTCACACGTCCCGACAAAAAAAGTTTAAAGGCTTTTTATAAAAGGTTGATCTAGTTATTAGCATATTTTGTTAAAAATCATTATGTAGACAAAAAGCGCTCAATTACGATGCATAATGCAATAGGTTGGCAGCGATGATTCTGATGACACAATGGCCAATTATATGCTTCTATTTTAGCTTCACCGACACACTGACCAACCCAAGTTTATGAACCTAGTTGTCTAACACAGTATTATCTTCCTTATATGAGCCCAAATTTTCACACGGCTTCAAAGAGTGTTTTTGTCCATTTTTCACGTCAGTTTTGTTTCTCATTTCATACCAATGCAACCACTATGTAACACAGCGAAGCGCGGCAGGGTACAGCCAGTAAAATAAATAAATGAAAACCTAATCCTTTTATCTACTATTTGTTTGTTTGGGCGCGATCGGAATTGAACTTTATGTTTTCAATGTGAGTTGTTATTTACTGAAATGTGTTCTTAACCTTCAATTTAAAAATATGATATTTTTTTTGATGAAGATTAGTTTTTTGTTAACCTGTCTTGTAATTTTTTCCACCAGTCTTGAATGACATTCTCTCATAAAAACGGTTGTAGTTTAGTTTCTTTTTTTTATGTTAGAGGGGGCAGACGACCAGACGGGTCACCTGATGGAAAGTTACCATCGCCGCCCATGAACGACTGCAACTCAGGAGTCACAAATGCATGAAAAATTAATTTATTAATTTTACATTTTACATTGTAAAACTTAAAACGTACCGATTCATGTTAAATTTAAATATCTACTTGAATCGCGTAATAGTTTAGTTTACTAGTAAGATACTGTTACGATCGGGGTATATAATAAATAAACGTTGTCGGTTATTTACTTTATTGCACTGTTTTTACAAACACTCACTATAATAAACTAGAAATCACTATATATCTCGTTAGTCGCACTAGAAATTCACTCCGATGTTAATTCGCTGTGTCGTAAAACGAAACTGTCTCGAACGGCCAACACGCTCTATTATAGCGCTTTTGAATTTTACTAGAAAGATGCCTATTTTTTTTCCGTGCGGAAATCCCCTCGGATACCACCTATCGGTGGCATGTCGGACTCGAACCGACTAAAACCGCACGCCGTCTCGGGTACTAATAGCCGGGGAACCAGGTATACCCTAGAAAGGAAGTCCCTCTAGAAAGATGCCTAGTATTCGATAGTCCGTTCCACACAACAAGAATATTCCAGAATCAGTCACGCTTTACTGGCAGCGCCATCTAGCGCTGTAAGGATCAGAACTACTCGTATTAACTCGCAACTATGTCTATGGCGCAACAATACGATTACGATTTACGATTGTTTCGATATAAATAAATACCATTTCTATTTGCATGGCAAATTCAAAATAATGAATTGTAGCAATACAGTATTTGTATAAAATCATTTTGTATAATAATTGCTAAATAATTACCTTCGTTAAACGTAGATATTAATTGCGCTTCTCCGGTATTTACTAACAAATATGATATTATTTTAATGATGGCTCACAGAATAATAACGATCCAAAAATGAATTTATATTCGATGATTATTGAATACAAGGAATACTCGTTGTATTTAAATTGGAAGTTCGGTTTATTGGGAAGATTTCTAATGGCGTATATTTACGGTAATAGAACAGGGGTGGACAAGAGGGTACAAAAATTATCGATGTAACAGGTTTATAGAAAGAAATTAATCTGATTCTGAATTGTGAAAGAGTAGGACTAGGAGGTATAACATAGCACCAGGGACTTCCTTTCGAGTAGTAGTAGTACCCGAGACGGCGTGCGGTTTTAGTCGGTTCGAGTCCGACATGCCACCGATAGGTGGTATCCGAGGGAATTTCCGCACGGAAAAAAAGAGGTATAACATAGCAGTGTATGCCGAATTTTGTGCCTTTATTAGTTTCAAATCAATTGATAGGAGAGGATAGAGTTCGTGAAGATGAAGTGTGATTGTATTTTTTTTTATTTCTTTGTACCGCTATACATGTTCGAACAATTAATTAGGACTTATTTTATCTTAGTTATAAGTTTATTTCCAAAGCTGATAAAGCAATACCATTGTTCACTAACCAAGTTGAAAAAAAATCCGTAGAAGCTTAGGATTGGCCGTAACAACTAAATTGCGTATTAGAACCAATATTTGATTTCAAAATGAAAATGGAAGTCTCTGTACATGATTTATAAGAATAGCAATTTTATATTGAATATGGAAAGCATAGGTATTGACAGGAGAATACAATGCGAATATTTATTTATCAATAACGGTTTGATGTGCGTTTAAACATGAAAGGAGAGAAATATAATATTGGTTTATTCTTGACACAATTCATCAGGACATTGAGATAGAAATCGCTGGCTAGAGTAATTTCCTAGCATGAAAAGCACCCAAGTTATAATACTCGTATTTAATATCAAGTCAACTCAAGTCACAATATACCTAATATTTAAATCAAAGGACTTGTTGATGCTGGTCAAATTATTCCAACATATAAAATTTTCGTGTCGCGGTGTTTGTTACCTAACTCCTCCGAAACGGCTTAACCGATTTTAATGAAATTTTGTGTGCATATCGGGTAGGTCTGAGAATCAGCCAAAATCTATTTTTCTTACCCCTAAATGACAAGGGTGACCCACCCCTAAGTTTTGTTTTTTTATTTTTTTAGACATTTTTTTATTTTTTTTATTTTATTATGATTTAGCATTGAAAAATACATACAACAATAACTTATATGGCTAAACAACGTGTGCCGGGTTAGCTAGTTGACTTATACAATCATTTACCCAACCAACTGTCCTCATTAACATCTCTGTAAAATTAAATTATAATAAATATGAAATTAGAAGGCTAGCTTGAAATAATATCAATTGTCTGATTAGTTGATGTCCCTGTTCTTCTTCTTCTCCATCGACGAGCTTTACAAACGAAAGGATTTACAAAAGAGTGTGCCCGGAGGAGTGCCGTCAGAAGTGAAAACATGTTTTTTTTAATATAACAGGTTCTTTTTGTGTTTTTTTTTCGATTTGAAAAGTTCCGACATGAATATTTGTTTATTATTTGAATATTTATTTATTAAATATATGTTGTAAGTATATACACAATATATTTTCATATTATATATAGTTATATAACCCAAACTCATCTCTCGTGTAAACGGGGCCAATATATGTAAATATACTTATATACAGTGAGTGATTGGTGTCGGTAACGGTAACAGTGTCACGAGTTCAATGTTTTTTTCCTATCTCAAAAAATACTAAAGAAGTTTTCACTTCAAAAACTTAGAGGTACGGGGATCTAGGTTTCTTTGAGGTTAGTCTCACTCCCCTTTCTCGATACTTGCGGTATATCTTACCCTAATTTTCTTACTCTATCAGTTTTCTTTACCCCAATTAGGCTTCTTTCTTAGTCTTCCCTAAAAACTTACTGCATTTCCAAAGACTGCTGTCGTTATCCAAAACTCTTTCGTAGCATTAAACATTGTGACTACTTTATGGACTTTTATAGACCCCCGGTCGGAACGAAGTTCCTTTCGCTTTTGGTAGAATATTTCGGTGTCGCTCCCATTGGCTCAGAGCGCGTAAAGCATGATAAGGACCTTCGTTCCAAAATTGATTTTGATGTTGATGAAGTACAAAATATATACAGCTAATAATATCAACCACCCAAGTCATAAGTCTTATAGTGCAATTTCTTTAAGACCAATCATTTTATCCAGTATACGCTAACGTTAATCGCGTAAAAGCTAAAATGCAGTTAAAGTGCATCGATAAAGGAAGGCATTAAGTAAGAAATGCAATACTCTAGACTTCACGCAATTTTCTAAATTCACATTTACTTGGAAGTATTTATATTCTACGTTAGAATTCTTTAATACCTTACGGTATGTTTGTAAAGTATTAGTACTCTAGAAAGTATTCTCTGTGATATGATATTTTATTTGTTGGAACTTATACTGAATATTCCTGTGAGTTCCAATGTCGGAATTCACAGAGAGATTTTTCATATTGAAGTCTGAAGGGTCTTATTGCAGTATTGTAAACTATGCAGGTATTCAGTTTTAAGTCTCGTTCAGTTAAAGTAGTTAAAAACATTCAGCGTTTCTTTTTGGTATGCAAATTACTTCGATTGGACCAGTATTTTTGTTCTTTTCTTTATTTAACTTTATTTTATCAACATGATATAACATTCTTTGTTCTCCAAAACAGGGTTGATGGTTTGATCGTTACAGTGCTTGAAGAAGTTCATTCTGTAACCGAACTTTTTCTTCGATGCTTCGACGCAACTGGGCTGGGCTGAGCTTCTACCGGAGTGTCACCACGGCCTCACAAAAAAACCGGTGAAAATTCTTTTGTTGGTTTTGACCGAGTGAGTTGCTGGAACCAGAACCTGTTCGCCCCCTAATTCTGGGGATGATGTACTTTAAGGGCGGTAACACATGTATGAGTCTTGAGTTCAAGGTGTCCATTGGCGAGGGTTACCACTTACCATCAGGCGACCCGCCTGATCATTTGCTCTCTAAACCTTAAAAGCATTGATTGCTGCGTACTTGTCTCTTCTTAAAACATTTTTCTGTCTCACTTAAGCTTATCTATACAACTAAATAACATTGAAGTGTCTGTTTCTAATGTCAATTAAGTTTTTTAGGTTTTTTATAAATAATAGGGGTTTTTCACGCTCACACGGCTATTTGCACGATAACTAAGCCTAAAACCAGTTAAAATATTTTTAAGTGAAAACTTCTTTAGGCGCGTTGGTCATTTTTGACCAACAAAGAATATAATATAGTTTTGGCGATGGGAAAAAAACATTGAACTCGCGATACTGTTACCTTTACCGACACCTCTGTATATAAGTATCTAGATATAATGGCCCCGTTTACACGTTTCATTTTTCTACCAGGTAGCTATCTATAAGGTTATTTTTCCTCTCAGAAAAACCCTTTAAACTTTTGTCCGGTCCGGGAATCAAACCCACTAAGGCAGCGCTTTTCAAATTCCACGCGAACATCGCGGGTACTAGCTAGTGTATAATATAGTTATTAACATGAAGAGATAATTTCCTACCTTCAACATCGGACAACACCTCGGACCTCGTGAAACTATTGCCATATATGTCCAAAAATTAGGTTCTCGGTTATTTTCAAGGCTTTTAAAAAGTCAAACCAAATGGTTTTACGAGAGCAAATGATTACATCAAAATTTATCATTTCATAGTAGAAAACTGATTTAATTTAATACTCAAATACCAAATTGATTTTAAACTGAATCACTCACCACAGTATTAAACCTACCAGGGATGTCACAAATCAAACAACTGAATTCACGCATATTAACGAATTTATTTAACTAAATACAATCCTTTTATTAATATGTACAACCCTAACAATTATTACCATGTAATAATTAATCTCGCTTATAATTAATACCCGTGACATGGAATGTAATAAATACAACACTAGTTTATATACATTTTAGTCATATCCTGCGTGTGATCTTATTGTATCCATAACATAACCACAAGAGAATTAAAAAGTAGTTATAATTAATTTATTCTTGTAAAAGTGTGATGCTAAACTCTTCTGATAGCTCTAAAGTTCATTCGTTTCATCGAATGAGTCCGGAGCCCAAATGCTACCAAACCCTGATTCTGCGGGGGGATTCTGATCAAATGTAGCAAAGCACGAGGGACTTTGAGTTGCATGTGTCTTTGGGCAGCAGTAGTCCCTTAACAAGTTCATTTGTTCTTATTCTATGAGCTAACGTATCGTCCATTCGGTCATTACTTTTTGAATATACGTTACCAGGAATACAGTAATTACAATATTGTTCATTCAGAAAAAAAATGTAGAAGGTGGCGACAATTACTTTTAGGCTAATGTTAGCGTAACGCACGTAACGCAACTTCGTAGCTAGCCTATAGCCCATTATTTAATGCTCCGCCTAGTGAGGATGCAAATTGTTCTACAAATGTCCAATTGCGATATGGAGTACAGATGAAAAGATTTGAAAATAATACATGGTAATAATATGCTTAAATATACGAACTATTGGTAAACCAGTGTAATTATACCCGCGACCGTGAATTATAAAAAGATAGGACGATCTGAGGTAGGTGGGATTTCCTGGACGCAGAAAGCAAAATGCTCAAAATAGTTCCTACAAAATCACCTCATTACAAGTAAATTCATTACATTGATTATTTCATAAAAAACAGTTTATCTTTAAATAACTATTAGAAATAAACAATAAGATCACACACCGGCCATTAATAGACATTACATTTAAGAGACATTTAAGTAATGTACAGACATCACAAAATAGGGGCCTATATAAAATCACAAGGTACTATGTACAAAGGAACTGCTTGAATTGATCTACTTTTGGCACACGATTACCATATTACAGATATGTTATAATTTCACATTTAGAGTATTTACTTAAAAGTTTTTTAGAAACTTGATATCTTACTTAAGTTACACAAAGAGGCGGCCTACGTTAAGTATCAGAATAAAATACAGCTTTTAAAGCTAAAATTAATTCAAGGTAAATTTAAATTAATAAACCTTCGTCTTCAGCTTAAAATTATTTAAAAAGTAGAAAAGAAAAGTTCAGTCGTCGACCATAAATTAATGTAATATCACTTATTTACAAAACTATAACATTATCTATGATTGTAAGTTTAATCTATTTTTGATATAATTTACTTAAAACATCACAAATATGCAAACATTTACTTTTTATTACATTCATATAATATAGTTACAGTTAATTAATTAAACATTATACATCTTTAATACTCTTATAATTGATCAAATTTAATATTTATAATACTATTTTTAAATGAAATAATAAAAATAAAATGCAATTATAAACTTATCATGGTCGTCTTTTTTTTAAAATATTGTCTAATCTTGTTGTACTTTTGCATTTCCTAAATTAAAGCTTTAAAATTTTAAAGCTTTTGCTGCTGTCTATAAAATTAGGTATTATTTTGTAGTTCCAAATATCGATTTAACGATATTAACTTCAGAAGAAATTATATTATTATTCTATTTAATCATTCTGTAATAACAAATACTCATTAGATGCAGACTAATTGGCAAGCTGATGAAATGAAAACATACATCCCGCGGTATACGAAAAGAAAACTTCTAAACAATTTGCACCACTGCACTCTGCCTATCTACAAATACACACTATTATGAACTAGTCAACTTTTTGAAAGTACTTATGTCTGGTAACAGTGGTAATAAACATACATAGATGCACTCACGTCTAAATCCCCAAGGCGGACAGAGACGACTTAAACTCCCACATTTTGCCGACTACAGTTTTTTAAACAGGGGAAAACCGTCAACCGGGCACATATTTATCTTATACATACGTGTTTTAGATAAATTACACCCTGACACAGAACAAATGATTGTACTCATCACACAATATTTGTCCTGAGGTAGAACCTACGACCTCTGCCTTAGCAGCCAGGATCGCTATCCACTAGACCAAGAGGCCATTCACATGAGTACAATAACAATTAAATAAACATAGCTCAATGCTAACATGACACATCATGTTAAATGATTCATCATCTTCATATTACTGCACTTCTCCAAATTCAATATGGGGTCGACTCAGTGTGTGACATAGCAAACGGTTTTAGGTGAGTTCTTAAATTGCCGGCCAACTATCTGACTCTAACATTCATTAGGAATGCTGGTTATATTCTTAAATAATATTTTCAGAAAGAGTAAGAGTTGTCGATACAATCTTATCTGAAAGCTACCTCAAACTATTTCAATGAATATTCTCTCTTGGTAGTGTGTTTGAAAACATGTTACTTAACATTTATTGATAGATAAAGAGTCATAGTCAGTTAAAATATTTTTTATAATAGCAAGTTATTATTTTATTACTTTTTTTTAAGTAGGTGAGGTTGCATATGTTTATGGGCGGCGGTAGTGGCTTACCATGAAGTGTAAGATATTGTTTCAAAAGAAAACGTTTTTTTTTAATCTGCGTCGACATTGCAAGTCCCAATCGTATTCTTATTTTGTTGTGAAACTGTTAAATATTACTTACATCGTAAAATAAAACATTGTTCCCCTGTAATAGAAAGAAAGTGTGTGTTAACTCCGACGCACGACTGGAGTTTACTCCTTAAGAACGATTCTACACACAAGTATACAAGTTATAGATACACATGTGAAAGGTACGCAAAAACGTAATGAGGTCATTCGATAACTAAATTTTACTCTTCATTTTTTTTTTATACCGGGCGCTTTATTAGAATCGATTCTTAAGGAGTAAACTCCAATAACTTCAGGCGACCAAAGCCGCGGCCATGGAGTTTTATATTACAATACCTTTTCTTTTAGATGTTCAAATTGTCTATAGAAAAAAATACTTTTGTTTGAAGAAAGTTATAAGAATATTTAAACAATCTAAGAAATTAATAATTAAATTTTCATCTAAGTTTCTTGATGTATTCAAAACTCAACCTTATAGATGAGAGGGGGAGATTATAGATTCGGTTACCTTTCTCACTCTGTGAAAAGGAACTAAAGAAGTACTGAGTTAAGTATAACAACATTTCTTTGTGGGATCCTGGCATCACTCCGGTCAAAATGGCCATTACGTGTATGTTCCGATGTATGCTCTAATACTGAGTTGAGGATGATGAGATGCCGAAGTGTTCTGACTGGCCTGTTGGTCTAGCGGTTAGTGACCCTGACTGCTATGCCAGAGGTCATGGGTTCGATTCCCACCCAAGACAAATAATTGTGTGATAAGCACGGTCATTTGTTCTATGTCTCGGTATAATTTATCTATAAAATGTATGTATTTAGAATTATATAAGTATATTTATCATAGCACAGACAATATGATCAGATCAGATTGCCGTGTGTGAAATGTGTGAAAAGATTATTATTATTCTTCTGTTGTAACTCTTAGAGTTTAAAATTAAACAGATTGTTAAGGACCTTTTTTGAATTAATATCTAGTTCAAGCGAAAAATAAACAGGTAAGTTGTAATTTAATTTAAATTGTATATCTAACTCTTGGGACCGCTTTCGAGTTCATCTTTCATTATCAACGGTTAAGCCGTGCCATTGAAAACAAAAGCGTGGCCTAAATAATCAAGATAACGACACAGTAGGAGAGATTGTCAAACAAATCCTCTTAATCCTCGAACTGGTTTCATTTAAAGTGAAACCTTCTTTTTAATAAATTCATTTCAATTTCCAGTTAATTTTTGTCCATGGCTGTGTTTTGTTTGTTATGATACTTAGATTTTTATCCTAAGGCAGAAATTAATTTGGGAGAGGTTCGGACCTGACTGTAACACCATTGGTGTTGCTAATGGTAATTAACATTAGTAATCAAGTATAGTATATAAACTATAGATAATCTTTTCTAAACACGTATATGATACTTTTTTTTTTCACTAGGTAATTTGTTTTTTTTTTTTCGATTATTTTAATATCAATTTCACCTTTAATCAACAAACGAATAAATCAACAAAGAAAGATGGAAGAACAGTATAAAAATGTTAAATAAACATGATTCATACTTAAAGTTAAAAGATATCGTATCTTAAATTGCTTAATACTTAACTTTGTTAATTAGGCAAATATTGGTTCTTTTGTAACTTCTTAATTTTCTCTTAAGTAACTCTTCCAAACAAATATTTAAACATTGTAACTATTAATGAATAAGTTGATTCATTGGAAACATCAACAGTATACATGAATATAAAATAACGAATTGAATACACTTTTAGAGTATATTTTGGAAAATGTGAAGTAAATTTACTACTACTTTATTTACTGGGATATTTCGCTTAGTATTCTGTTTCTTTCACACATAAACTACATATAAATGAATACAACATTGAATACAGCGAAACAAATACAAATTATTCGCAAACAAAAAATTGATTTCAACTAACAGGAAGCAAGGGCGGAATGCGACCAAGAGACTGACTAGCAAATTAAAGGCGTTAAAGCTATAGTCCTATTACTCTTTATAGGACATTTTAACTACTAACAATCAAATGTGTGCGTGGTCTCCTGCACAAGGTAATAGAGCCAATAATCTATTTAGCAAGAGTAAGAGATTGAGAAGCTTAAATACTACAGTTAAAAACGTCAGTAAACTTGCCTGTTATTTTGACACAAATACAAATCTAATTTGTGTTTATGTCAAAATAACAGGCAAGTCATTACAATAAGGAAGAGACGAAAGAAACAAATAATTGACATTAATTTTGTCAAATTTATTCATTATTCTTAATTAAATTTTATTTACAAATTCATGATCCTACATGTGCCATTCAGGGTGCTCATTCATTATATATTTATACATATTTATAGCGGAATACCCCTTTGGTCTTCCTTAAATAGATAAAGGTTCTACGAAGTGCACTGAAGTGGAATGTGCAGAGTTTTCATTACAGCACTCAACCGGCCATTAATTTAAACCTAGTTGCGTGCCTTAAAAATTTTACTGTGACATCATAATTAAATTTTGTAATTTTCTTTTTTGACTTCACCTTGACATTTCAGAACCTTGTAATTATCTCGTAAATTATGGATGTAGTAACTGAATTAGAGAAAGGTATAGAAGTTATCATTGTTAGATGATAAATACATCTGTTCCGTGTGATGACGGATTAAGAACACAGTGTCACGGCTCTTATGACACCCACGGGATGGATAGGGGCCTATCCATCCCGTGGGTGTCATAAGAGCCGACTAAGGGAGCAAACTACGCCGGACAAAAGCACTGCAAGGAGAAGGAAGAGTTGAAACAAATCCTATACCAATCCGTCTGGCCAGCGTGGTATAGTAAAACCAAAACTAAGGAGAGGAAACCTCTCTTTAGAACTTTTCCAAGGAGAGGCCTATGTCCAGCAGAATACACACAAAAGTAAAATCAAACTCATGAGTCGACAGCAAACAAATCTCAGATTTCTCTGGTCTCTTTGCGTGCCTCAGATGTAATGGGAATGGATGAAGATTGACACAGTGAAAGGGCATATTTTCCAAAATCACCTTATTTTCTTTATATTATTTAAAGTGTGCGATTGACGATGACAGGCGTGCCCATTTTATGTGTGTGACCAGATTATAGTTGGCAGAATGTAAGTCTTTGATACGCGTTTTTCTGCCACTTCAAAGACACAGGTATGAGTATACATTAGTGATGGAAATTATTGCTACCTTTAAATCATAATCATATGATGAAATGATAAGTTTTAGACAGTGTGATTTTACCTGTGATAAATCACTACTGGGATTACGTCATAGACAAAGATAAATGTCATCAAAAACTTAAGTAAAAAAACCAAAACCTTTTTTTTTATATGTAGACCTTTCGAGAGTCTGGCGCTAGCGTAATCATAAGTCGCAGTGTTTTTGTAAATAAGTCACAGGTGGTTATATGATTTGTAAATTTTGTGATTGTGATTTTATTCCATTATGCATGTTTGTATTAAGAAACAGCTGGGTAATTTTTTATTTTATTTTATTTGCTATGTTAAGTCTATTTCTATAAAAGAAGAAATGGTGATCCTTATCCTTGTGATGATGTTCGAAAGGTTAATAGTTTTTACTCGTACCTTAAATTGAGCTAAATTTAGGGACTAGATGGTATCGTCGTTATGTTTTACGAGGTTATGTAGTGAAGAAAAATAGGTTCGTAGGTAGGTAAAATCATAGGTTTGACGGTGTAACTGTCAGAATATCCATACGCAATAGTTGTCATAGAAGTTTATCAATACGATAACCGTTGAACGGCTCCGAACTCAGCATCATAATAAACTAAAACTTGTCTGCAATGTTATAATCATAAGTCTTTGATTACAATCCAGTTCAGTATTGTGTTACTCATATTTTCTTGGAGATCTTATATTTATTAAGATATTTATGGTCTACAATTGCCTTTGTCAAGATTTAGTGTGGTAAATCTTGACAAATAGTCACTAAAAATAAAATTCACAATATATAGAATAATATAATTTTAAGAAATGACAAATACAGATCTAAATTAATTTTACTAAAAGTAAATTATTACCATTTAATGGCACTTAAATACCCATTTTATTCAAGTGCCGTTCAAATTGTATTAATATTTTATCTCATAAGGAAAAACCATTAATTTTATCTGTCGCCTAATGCCAGCCATAATTTAAATTTCAAACCACTTAATTTCTCACCAGACACCTGGATTCGGTATTCCGAAATTCGAGAATAGGTGAAAATTCATCTAAATAATTTCATCGTAATCCGTGAAGGTATTCGTCGCCATAATTCCCTCTTATTGCAATACCTCGAAAGAAATGCCATTCCCATTATGAAAATGACTACGTCATAAGGATTGGATGAAATATCTTATAAGTGCCAGCTTTGTTGTATTCTTACAAAGTTGGTAAGAACAAAATATTGTTAGACGTAATTCGGTGAGATATTTGCCTAAGCTTTGCTGAAGAAGCAAAAGTTTTAGGTATGTACTGATTATGCTAAGACTTTGCAAAATTTGAAAAGTCGTATGAGTTGGTGCAAGTTTACGAGATACCGAGAGTTTAAATGTGTGCTATTTATTTTACGGACTATTTACATTAGGATAAAATTAACCGTACTAGCGACTAATTTGGGATGTTGGCTTGTCTTAAGATGTTCTCCTAAGAATACTGTAAATGTAGAATGGCCTTAAAAGATACCAACACCTTATAGAGCTATTCTTCAGGCTCTAATAATAAATGACTAGGTATGAGCTCGTACAATAAAGCTACCAACTGGTAAATAAACATACATGAGCATTGCATTAAACTAAACATTTATGAGTTTGGTACAAACAAAATTCGGTTTCTATTTAAAATGTCTATCAGTTCTTGCATCTCTATGTACCAAACACAATATCCTCAGGCCTGGAACAGGATGCTTGGTGGGCCCTCAGCACATCTGCTGACGTGGATCGGACACAGTTATTCATATGAATATCTGACGATGCATTGGAGTGGTGATGCTCTCGACGTGGTCTTTGGCAGCAGTAGCGACGGCCGATATCTCCACACAGGGTTCTGGTGACAAAAGTTAAATAAAGACTACTACACACAAATACGGCACTTCTACAAACATTTTTAAGCTGAATGTGAAATCCAGTCCAGTCCAAAAAGGTGTCCAGAAAGTTACCAAATCATAGTTCTCCAAAGTTTTAAGCGTCATGTTGAAGCTTGAACTACGACTTATTTACAATTTACGTAGAATTTAAGAAAGAGACAGTGATACTGGATCTTTATTTTATTTTTTTTATTTTTATTTTATTATATTATATTTGGGGAGCTTACGGCTAAATTTACAAAATATATATTATGTTAATTATCTAGATGCCATTTACAAGCTTCCACATGTAAACAGAAAACAGTGCTGGTATCTATAATAATACATACTAGATAGACTAACACATACATAGATAGTTACAACAGTTTAGGATCTAAAGATATAACATTTTTGAGGTTTCTGGTGCTACTGCAGAATAGATCTATGAGTTCACTGTGGTTTAATCTATTAAAAGATCTAGAAACCCTGGGTATGTAGCTGTTATACCGATAATTACTGTGGCAAAATGGAACATGGAGTAGACTACTGGAACGCAAATTTCTGGTGGGCATATTAAGTTTAATATTGCAAAGGACATCAGGACAGTCTAACCTGCTTTGAGCTATATTTAAGAGGAGACAGATATCAGCTATTTTCCTACGGAGAGAAAGAGGCAAAAGATGTAGTTTACTGCATTGCTGTTCGTAATCGAGATGCGGTAGTTTGAATTTAAAACCTTCATCAGTAGTATCTGCTTATTTTCTACTTCATCAGATGTCAGTTGTCATTACTAACTATTTCAGATCAGTTCAATAAGACCTCAGTCAAATAAGTTCAGTCAGACATTTGCAAACAAGTATCATTGTTTTCACAGCAAAATTTATATAATGATTATAAATAGAAAGACATTTATACTGTAATTACAACATGTCTGATGAGCGAATCCTAAGGAAATATTGTGTAGTGGATCTCTTATTATGTATTCTTTAATCGAATCTTGTACTAAATATAAATCTTTTTAATTAACTCTCCATATAGTTTCAATATGGTTTTTCCAATACACATTAGCACATTTTTCCACTGCCTGCTAGAAAGCAGCTAGCTCGTCTATTGGACAATTATTTAAATATTTATTGAGTTGTTTATTTATTTTAGGTTATAATGAGAGATCGCACTGCTAAATCTGTTACAGCACGATGCCAAGCTAACGTCAAACATAGCCGTCATTTTATGGCATAACACCACGAGACTTCTGACACGAGACGCTCAATGAGTTCGTAACACTAAGGTAAAATCTTGTAAATGTTTCCCGAAACAATCTTAAATATCTATTGACGGGCCTGTTGGTCTAGTAGGTAGTGACCCGGACTGCTAAACTGGAGGTCGTGGGTTCGTTTCCCACCCAGGACAAATATTGTGTGATGAGCACGGACATTTTTTCTGTGTCTGGGTGTAGTTTATCTATAATATGTATCTATTTAAAAATATATTAGCGTGTTTATCAGCAGTCTGGTTGCCATAGTACAGGCTCTGCCTAGTTTGGGATCGGACGGGCATGTGTGAGATGTGTGTAAGATATAATATTAAATTCCTTTGTTTGTATAATTTTTCATCCGTTTTCTTTCACAAAAACTTTCACATCATTTTATATCAGCTAAAGTGAGTTCTCCTCGCTTAAATTCGCTGAAAAATTGGAAGACATTTGGCTGAGAAGAGCTTTCGTCTACAAATGCAATTTAAAGTCTATCAAACAATTCTTCCGGTTCAAACCATTTTTGAACTCGTAAAATATCATCGTGTGGAAATGTTCTCGAGATTTTTCGGCGAGGAGCGATGTGACAGAAAATTTTCAGTTGTAACTTTTTGATCTTCCTAACACCATATTATAAAGTAAATAGTAAACTGTTCCATGAAGAAAGCTCTTTTTTGTTTGCTAATTTTTCTTAGTGGTCTGGTACGTTTGGCAAAATTGAAGGTCTAAAGAAAAGATTAAAGGTTTGCACCAAGGCCAAAACCTCCTTCCTAAGGAGAGGCCTATGTCCAGCAGTGGACTAGTAAAGGCCGTTGATGATGATGACCAAGGATTAAGAGCAATTTGTTAAAAAAGATAATGACAAGTATTTCGTTGCGAATCATGAGTATTTTATAGAAACGATAGAAAACTTCTCAAAATGCCAATAATCTTAAATACACAGAACAAGATACCTGCAACATGAGCCCAAAGTTTTTCTGAAGGCTGCCCTGAAGTCTCTGTTAAAGTAAGCGTAAATAAGCGGGTTGAGCGCAGAGTTGAAGTAACCGACCCAGAAGACGGCTGCCACAACCGGTGGAGGTGATGGACATGCGTCACCGCAGAGTGCTGTAATGATGTACCTGGTTAGAAAAAAAAATGGTCAGAGCACAAATACGTTATGGTAAGGTGGGCAGTATGCTTTGGCAGATTATTTAAAGATTTAAAAGAGATATAAATTTGATGGATGAATAAAACAAGCATTAATGGTGTACATCGCGGATGGAAGTCACTTACCATATACTATACTCATAATTAACCATGCTTTTTTGCTAGTAAAATTAATAAAACAAAAATGAACGAGCTTTTTAAACCCCGAATATCATGTTGTGCTAAAGTACTCATCAAGACAAAACAAGTCTTGTTGAGTTAAGAAGTTTCTATGGCCGTCTTCCAGCTCCTTCACCAGAACAGCTCCATAGTATCATATTATTGTATTGTCACTGAAGATACATATGCACATCTTTTAGTCTAATTCGCCATCGGGAAGTGTTTCCAATTTAACTTCCAAGATTCGTACCGAACTTATTATTTTTATTTAAAAAAGATAACTCCCGCATTAGGAACATATATCATGTGTCACGGGGGTCTTTACAAACATACATGAAATGGACACAAAGAACACTTAGACTCAGAACAACAATTTGTGTCTTATGTGGGGATCGGACCCACAACACTCGCGCAGTGGCAACCGCTTAAACCACTACGCCATCCGTGATGACCCTCACCTTTTTCGTATCATCTCAGTCTACCTTAGGGTGGTGGGGAAATGTCTGAGTAGGTGCACTAGAAATCAACTTTTATATGTAATGAGATAGTAATAATTAAGGATAGATCTCTTTTCTCAGGAAATTATTTGAAATCTATACATTTACTAGCTGACCCGGCAAACGTTGTTTTGCCATATCACATCACATCAACAGCCTATGATAGTCCATTCCTCCTTTCAAACCTCCTTTTAGAGGAGACGCCTATGTCCAGATAGACCTCTCCTTAGAAAGGAGGTTTTGGCCTACTATACCACACTGACCAGACAGGTTGGTATCGGGTTTGTTTCAAGTTTTTCTTCTCTTTGCAGTTCTGTTGTCTAGTGTAGTTTGTGCGCTTAGTCGGCTCTTATGATACCCACGCAATGAATAGAGGTGGTGACACTTCGTATTCTTAATACGTCACCACACGGATATAAAATTAAATAAAAGCTTTAAAACAACTCTCACCACAGGAAAAACGGCAGCCAGCATGCAAGAAATGCTGACATGATAATCCCAAGAGTCCTTGCCGCTTTCCTCTCCCTCTTCATCTTGTTGCTGGCCATCGGCTGCATCTGTATACTTTGCCGCTCTCTCATCACCTCTCCCATTGAAATACCGTTGATTTGTAGATGTTTATCCAGCAATAGAGCCGCAACTTTACTCCTGTGAACAAATGATTTCATGGATCATACCAGGTCAGCGAATTAAAGTAGTTTTACTTTAAAATATACTCCTGTAACTAACTGCTGCACTTTAAAAGTTACTATTCTAAAGCCCCCTTTTTTTTTCCGTGCTGAAATCCCCTCGGATGCCACCTATCGGTGGCATGTCGGACTCGAATTCTAAAGACCCTAAAATAACTAGAGTTCGCTAGGTATTGACATTCTTGTTTTATGATCATTTTATTTCATTGACCACTTTAGGTTAAACCGAGATTGTAATGACTTCTATACTATGATAGGTCATAATCCACTGGACGTTTTATTTATTTTATTTTATAACTTTATGCACAAACATATAAGCATCGGCGGACTTAATGCCTGAGGCATTCTCTACCAGTCGACCAATTGAGCGATGTAGAGAAAGGATGAGGTAGGTGCACTTATGGGGATATAATAAATGATAGAGGTTTTATTGAAAACCAACTATTTGACCTTTGAATACACAGTAATATATACATACATAGATATACACACACAAACATTTATACACATATTATATACATATATAGATATATTATAATAAAATATAATAATACTAGACGATGAGCTTAGACCTCGTTGATTCCGATAATTTATTTAGTGAAAGCGCCTTTACTTTCATCTTAAAAGAGTAACGATTCATGTAAACTTTTAACATAGCTTTTAACTTTATACCACATCATCATTAGACACTTTTCCCAAACTAGGCTGGGGTCGGCTTTTAGTCAACTACAAAATTATACTGTATTTGAAATCTTCCTTTCTTTCTTTCCTTTTAAAAAGACAACTCCCGCATTAGGAAATTATCCTGTGTCGCGCGGACTTTACAAACATACATCAAACGGACACAAAGAACACCCAGACTCAGAACAACAATTTGTGGATCACACAAAGTGTCGTAGTAGTAGTAGGAAGCGGCGTGGCGACCGCTTAAACCACTACGCCATCCGTGCAGTCAGTGCAAATATAATAGTTAACCAAATAATAATGGTAAGAGTATTTACAAAAACATAATTGTGCCGTCTTTAGTTATCTTCTATTCAATATCATTAGCATTTTGAATCAGTCATTTTAATATAATAGTAATAATTTAAAATATCCAAGTAACATCACGTCACTGGTTTTTTTATTATGGTATAAGGAGGCAATCGAGTAGACGGGTCACCTGATGGTAAGTACCTTCCGCCGCCCATGGACACCTGCAACTCAAAAGACACAAGTGCGTAGCTGCCCTTGGAGTCCCTCCCGCTCGAGTTAGCGGGACGGGGAATTTAGGCTTCGGTTCCCTCACTCACTCAGTGAAAGGCAACCAAAGAATTGCTTAAGACCTATTTTCTGTGAGGCCGTGGTATCACTCCGGTCAAGCCGAAGCATGGCTCTCCCACAGTTAAACGGCGGTTATCAAAGTTCTGTAAATAGCCTGTTGTTTTTAGGACTCCAAGTACCCGTACCAATTGCCACGAATGTTCTTATGGCAATCGGGACTGACAGCTTAACGTGCTCTCCGAGGCACGAAGGGGTCTTAATGTGTTAACCCATTCATAGACTGACCCGGCTAGGATTGCTTAATTTTACAATTTGCTAACCTACTCGGTACGAGCCTTACTTTATAACATATTATATTGTTTAAAAATTATAGCTTTTTAGGCTTACATATAAATATAAAATATTTCAAATATGATAATGCTTTCGTGTTCTATTCTTGCTTAGATAAAACAGTACAAAGAATTTTCTTTGCGTATAGAGATGTCAACCAGTCTGGCCAGCGTGGTATAGTAGGCCAAAACCTGCTTTCTAAAGAGAGGCTTATGTCCAGCAGTGGACTATTAAAGGCTCTTGATGTGATAGAGATGTAGATTCTCACACGTTTTTAAATAGACTGTAAAGCCTTTTTTGACAGGGTGGAAAATCCAAACGTATCTCCTGCTCCTTAGGGACTCAGTAGCCAGAAGTATGTGGTGATTCCTCTAAAAAGCACCCGACGCGTCCCGGGTGCCCTACTCTATGAGGACCCGGACCATGTGATTTCAGGTTCTTACTGAATCAACACCACGCCTAATCAGGCCCTATCCTAGGGGAAATGACTTCCCCCCAGTCTGAAGAACAGAGGTTCTTCAAAACTGAACATCTGTTAGATACATTTATTTTCAGGAGAGACCTATGTTCAGCAGTGGACCATGAATGGCTGTTGATGTGATGTGATGTTATTAATTATCAATCTCATTGTTTTGATTTGATAGCGTTGTGTCACATATGTTCGGATTTGCTATTATTATTATTCTCAGTAATTGACGTGAAGGAAACAAGGCGTGTCAATAATATTTCTGCTCCTTGAATAATTCAGATCGTCGTTAAGTTTTATAAATGTAGGTGGCATAGAGAGGAAGATACTGCGTGTTCGTGCGATAAACAACTTAAGCATGTGTGTATAAGCTTATATCGAAATAGAAATTGAGCTGTGGGCGTAGTATTTTCATATGTTCTGTAGTTATCCGTTTTATGAGGGACTAGGGACTAAGGGAAGCGTTCACCGAATCTACCATAGATTCGGTGAACGCTTTCTATTTTCTATATGCAAAAGTTTAGTCTTCAATGTGCAATGTATTTTTTTAAATGGCTTATATTGCTACTATTTTTATATAATCATCATTATTAGCCATGGACGGTACGGGTAGTTGGAACACCTTTTGTCGTCTTAATACGAATAAATCCTCTCCCCTCCTGGCCACGAGAAGCTCCGCATTAAACTCGCGTGTATATATAGTGTTTCTGTCTACTTTTCGGGAGATACAGGCGTGAGTATACAGACATAATTACCTAAACACCTAAATTTTGCCGATTTACGCTTCTCGGTATGATTACCTGCAACAGTACTGCGTTTTTATCGCACAAATAGCGCCCAAAAATGGTGCGCTTGTTTGACTTCCTTTAATGCTTTCGCTTTCCTGCAGTATTCGACTAGTAATCGAATAAAATAATTTAAGTGTTCAAGTTATATAACATTAGGTATACATGGCATTATTAAGAAAATAATAATCATTATTTACCATATTTAGAAGATTATTTAGGATCAGAACAAAATGTTTTTAAAGGTTTTTATTGTAATAATAACATTATACAAAATAATCCAACCATTCGTAGACTTATATTAAACCTAACTAAGTACTAAACTAACTAAGACCAAAATATCTATGATAATATTGTAAAGGGGTAAAGTTTGTGAGTTCATATTTTTGGGGTAATCTCAGGAACTACTGGTGTGATTTGAATAATTCTTTTAGTGTTGCATAGCCCTTTTATCGAGAAAGGATATAGGCTACTTAACATTATGCTACAATTAATAGGAACCGAGTATTAATGAAAAACGTTGCGAAAACGGGGAAAATTTATCCCTTTTGTAGCGCTCAAACCAATATCTAATAGGAGTACCGTGAACTTCCTTACTGTGTTAGTCGAACATTAGAAAGTCATAGATGCTATGGTTCCTGGTGATCTCCGAAATAAGCCATTTCCTCTACCACGTAATATTCATTGAAGATTCAATCAATCTGAGCTTTGAGCTGACTCCACTGTAATCACTGTCATGATCTGATAATCCATCTGTCAATTGAGATTATAGATTGCAAGGTCGATTAACTGGGCGGTTTAGGATTAAGCTTGGGTTGCACCTGAATTTCAAACAGCTATTAAGAGAGTAATTTAATAATTTATAAATATTATCACTAATTTGCATCATCAATATTTTAACGTTTTACATACTAGTAAAGTGCTCGTGGCTAAGCAATCCTAGTCAGCTCAGTCTATGGATGGGTAACCATTCTTAACACATTGAGACCCCTCCGTGTCTCAGAGAGCCGTCGGTCATGGTTACTATATGAACATCTGCGGCAATCGTTACGGGTCGTTGGAGCCCAGTCTTTCTTCAGAACTTTGGTATCGCCTTGTATTTGGGTTGTGGAGGTCTGATGGCACTCGCTCCGTGTAAAAAATCGAAGATCAGCCGTATCTTGGTGGAGTTAAAAGACGACCCGAACCTATAATAATAATTTTTTTTGGACATCTGACACACAACGCCATCTAGTTTCAAACTAAGCAGAGCTTGTACTATGAAAGCTAGAGTGACTGATAGATAAGTTATGTATTTTTTTTGTAAATACATACATATTATACATAGAAAACACCCAAACTCCGGCACAAATATTTGCAGATCATACAAACATTGACGGACCTGTTGGTCTTGGTGACCCTGACTGCAGCACAATGATATGTTGTGTGTCTGGGTGTAATTTATCTATAACTAGCTGACCCGCGCAACTTCGTCTGCGTCTCTCAATAGTAATAAATTTTCTCCGTTTTTGAAACATTCTTCATTGGTGCTCCGCTCCTATTGGTCTTAGCGTGATGATATATAGCCTATAGCCTTCCTCGATAAATGGACTATCTAAAACTGAAAGAATTTTTCAAATCGGACCAGTAGTTCCTGAGATTAGCGCGTTCAAACAAACAAACAAACAAACTCTTCAGCTTTATAATATTAGTATAGATATGTATGTATTTAGAAATATATAAATATGTTTATCAGCAGTCTGGTTACGATAGCACAAGCTCGGCCTAGTTTGGAATCAGACGGCCAAGTGTCAGATGAGTGAAGTTATTATTATTATTTGGTCCTAACCTGAGACCTCAGCACAGCAGTCGCATTCGCTACCATCGAGGCAACCTAGTTTAGAAAAAAGGCTCGGAGGAAAGAAAAACCTACAAAGGATGAAAAATTAACACAATACATTTTTAAGTGTTATTACGAGTATTATTTAATGGGTTTAATTCCACACTGAATAAAAAATATTTATCTGTAGTCGTATTTCATCTAATGAAATCACCCACGTTCAGCCTACGAAACATGGGTGATCTTTGCCTACAGCATTATAAAAAAATATTTTATAATTTGTTGGTGTCTGGCTCTTGTTACTACACGTAGGTAGGACAACAGAACGTAGGTTGCTTATTATAGGTAGGTTGTTTAATATACATTAGCAAATTCTCGTATTACGCTAAACATATAACAGCTAATAAAATACTACTCCCTTAATATGTTTTATTTTTCATACTATTATCATAATAAGATCGGGTATAATTTCGAGTTGAATTTATTTTTGTTGTTCCATTTTTTTTTTTTATAGAAATATCTGTGAACGTTAATAAACTGATTAATTCGTTTTGTTTTTTTTTTTTACTTTGTGTACTAGTACTAGTGTCTGTTTATACTGTCAAAATATCTAGTTAGTTATATAAGTATTTAACTAACTAGATATTTAATGTCAAACGTATTATAGGTTATTGGCGATATTGGCGTTATGGACGATACCTATCCCTAGAAAGTAGTTTTTTTTTCGTCTGTCTGTCTGTTTGTTCCGGGTAATCTTGAAAACGGTTGGACCAATTTTGATAACCTACTAGGTAGCTGTCTATATAAAGAGCAACTTAGCCTATTTTTCCTCTCTTCCTTAACTATGGCATAAAGTAGCTTAAACAATTGCAGCTTACCCTTCTATCTGACGTACCAATCGTCCAATGAAAACAAATTAATATAAAACTATTCAAATACTGTCCTCGATAATCCTAGATCTCCCACGGTTAAGTTTCAGTTCAAGAAAAAAATTAAATTAGGTCCACTCTTTTAGGAACATTAAAACTACAAATGTAACACTGACAACGCCAAATATTGTGAATGAATTGAAATAAAAAAAAGTATGTAATTGACATTGAAAAATGTTCATTTTATATCGACGTAGCTAAATTTGTAAAATTACGACGTCATTTTTTTACGTGATTTATCATTTTATACTAGAAGAAAAAATTATAACTAATCAAGTTATAAATGTAATTTTATGAAAGGTGACAAAGTCATTCATTTCGGTCACAAAGCAACGCTAACGAACGTTGAAATATTGTTTCTAAATTTGAAATTCACTGCCGGATTATCAGAGTTTTTTTGTTTAATTTCTATAGAGACTCCATGTTGTAACAACTTGTCGAGGATATAAAAGTTTTTGGGAAATTGGGAAATCGAATACACTACCTTGCACTAAGATCGTTTTAGGGTAAATGGAATAGCTATCGCTACTAGCCGGTTGCCTTGAAACACGCTTTAGTTTTGACTGCCAGCTTGGGCTCATTAAAACTGGTTTTAATATGCGAGAGCACAATAAAACCAGCTTTTACGCAAGTCTACGCTTTTGTAGCATTCTCTAACGCCGATTCTCTCTTTATTTGTGATGCACACTTACTGACTTCTCTAAAGTTTGATATCCCTTTTTTTTCTGTGCAGAACTCCCCTCGGATACCACCCACCAATTATCCTACCGAGCGAGAGAATTCCCACTCCGGCCAGGAGACTCGCCGCCTCAAAGGAGATCGTGCTTATGACCCTAATGGTAAGCACTAGCTGCAGTAGTGCGACGTTGCTGGCCTTTAGGGCACCCGCCCATACTGGGGCCCCATAAAGAGCCATGTATCGCACAACCCCCGAGTAGAGTCTCCTGCAGGATTCATCGGGTCCCCCCACGTTAGGCAACAGCCGCGCCAATGCACGCGCTGCTCCAACTAACTTTTGGACTAGACCTCAGAAATGATTTCCGAAGTCCCATCGGCCATCGGGTATGAGCCCCAGATACCTCATCGAGGGCTCGATGCCGATGCGAGTGCCTCCTACTATACGACGACGGCGACGGCTCTCTCCGACAAATATGCCCCGTCTATGTAGCAGAGGTAGGGAGGCACTTCGTGATACATGAGCATACAGCCTGATGCAACTCCAGGGAAAAGTGGCAATCAATTCTCATCAAGTGTTACTCGTAAAATATAGCACCACGTAAGGTCGTGGCTAATAACGGGTAGTTTATCAATTTATCCGCGATTAAAAATGTGCTTTGAAGGCATCTTACTAAGAATTTAAATACGAAAGCTTAGATAAATATTTGTTACTCAATACTTTGGCGCAGAGAAAAATTAGGAGTTGCAAATAGGATACTCGTATGTCACGGAATAATAAATAAAATAATCATGAATGCGAACATAGCCAAAACGTAGTATAACTTAAATTTGTATAAAATTTAACTCTAAGCTCTAAACTAAGCTCTATAGTATGATCCTAAATGTGGATTTACTGGAGCGCCGTGGAGACCTATTACATTTGAAAGATTAGGTAATAGAATGAATAAAAGTAATATAATGTTTTCACTTTCAGAGGTGGAAAAAGTTTCTACGGGTTTTCAAAAATGTAAGTGGAGGAAATCGAAAAAACAAATATTCGGGGGCATCAGATATTTTGGGGATATGTTATTTGGGCGCCAAAAATGCTCCCATTGAAAGGTCTGACGATTTTAAAGTGACACAAGCTCGTAGCGAATTATCGAAAATGCAAACTGTAAATTCGAAAAATTGCTATTTCGAAATAGCGTGTTAAATTTTATTGAGACGGTTCAGTTTGATGTTTGTCTCACACTAGGCAAAAACCTGACGATAATTTTTCAAGGTATTTTAAATCTGACGGTTAGAAATATTTTTATTTTTAGATTTCTTAGAAAATGTGCCAAGTAAAGGCACGAAACATTATGTAGACATTTAAAGATTTCTTGCATTGTTTGCTTCAAAGTAAAGAAATGACATGCGTGTTTTTTTTTATTTTGTGACCCTGTTTTTTTTAATACACAGTAATGTGTATGTAATTGACTTAACTTACCTTAATCTTATACACTTGAGTATATCTGGCTATCGATTTATTTAACTAATCTGATGGGCTGCCCTAGACTCTACCCCTATATATGGTGCATAGGGCCCATGTATGGTGGAGGTACTCAACTGAGTGTAAGGTATTCCCCCTTATGTTCATCTGCCACGTTTAAGTAAATCCCAAAATCCCTTCTAGGGCTCCCCTACCACTAGTGGTTAGTGAAACCGATTGTTCAACCAAAAGTCGTATGTTCGATTCCTATCCAGAAGAAATAATTGTGTGAAATAAGTATGATCATTTGTTCTGTGTCTGAGTTCTGTATCTATAATATTCATGTATTAATAAACATAAAGTTTGTTTATCAGCAGCATCAAGCACCAAGACGAAACTATCATTTGGCCCAGTTAAGTCAAAAAAACAGTAAAGTAGAGGTAAAAACAAAAAATTATATATTCTGCATTAATCAAAACGAGAACAAACGCAATAAACTGATTTCCATTCTGGCAAACAAATGCAAAGTTTTAAAATTCAGTTCCAATTGTCAATTGGGAGTGAAATTTGATTTCAATTTGCATTTTATTCCGAACTAAGTAAGTTACATATTTGGTTGAACCACAAGTGCTAGTTGTTAGCAAACATTTGATTGTAAATATTAAAGCTGTTCTCTTCTTTTAAACTTTCGCGTTCCATGATATATTAATAAATACTTATGTTATAAATGTGAAAGCGAGGTTTATCTTTCTTTGTTACGATTTCACGTCTAAACCACTAAACCGATTTAAAAAATTATTTATTTATTTAAATGGAAAGCGACATTATCAGCGAATAACATAGACTACTATACTACTAGGGCGGATTCGCATGCAAGAACTAGTTTTGTATAAATACGAGCTGACCCTAGCCGAGTTGACTTTTTTTTGAGTCGTGATGCCACGACCTCGTAGAAAACCGGGGTTAAACAATTATTTTTCACCTACACACCGAAACACTCTTAATCCTGGATCGTGACAACATCATCAACCTACAACTTTTCAACATCAACCGTTGGACCGCGGTCCGCCATTCATGATCACCTCGCCTGGTATGTGGAGGATCCTCATTACCCTTTGTATTGGAGGAACATAAGATTCATTCCTAAACAGGACTAGGAAAGAAGATAAAATAGAATAAGGAAGCTGCAGTAAGAAATATCGCAAGTCTTGGACGTAGCTCGAAAACGTCAAAGTCGCGTACCCGTAGACGTAAATACGGTCCGTAGTCCGTCCTGTGATCGAAGATACCACTACGGCTAGAACATCCACATGAATAAATATATTAATATGTCAATTTTTGTTATTCTTGTTGTTATTAATTAACTGTCCGTGTGGTGACGGATTAAGAGTACGGAAGGTCACCACCCATATTCATCCCGTGGGTGTCGTAAGAGTCGACTAAGGGAGCAAACTACTCAGGAAAACAGCACTGCAAAGAGATGGAAAACTTGACAAAAACCCTATACCAACCCGTCTGGCCAGCGTGGTATAGTAGGCCATAGCAGTGGACTATTAAAGGCTGTTGATAATGATGATGAATAGTTCAATTGCTTATGCGTGTTAAATTTTACAAGCTAATTATTAAAAAGAAAAACAAAAAAACCTGTGTGCAACCGAATATATACCTACTTAAAATTTCCGAACCATCGTTTTCAATTGCTATAACTTTCACATACGCAGTGCCACTCTCACAGTTCAGGCGAATCTAAAGACACATCAAACGGCAAAATCCATGAAACCGTTCAGGCTATACAGCGTGCCACTCACACACATTCGAAAAATATAACCCTCCTGTTAAAAATAAATATATGTCAAGTATTTATACATGGAGGAATATAAAAAACATTAAAAGCTTTGTTCTTTTCGATATATGAGTTGGTACACGAAATAAACCATTAATTTAGTTCTCAACGTTGTAATTATAAAATGTCAGTCAACTTTTACATGTCATGTCAAAGCTATCGATTCTGAAATTAAACTCCGACAAACATTTCGCTGCCGAAATCTCGTTCAGTGGCAGACAATCACAAGGTAAAATAATTTTGAATTGTAGTTTGACGGATAAAAAAGGAATACATTTATTAACCGACTTCAAGAAAGGAGGTTTTCAATTCGTCGGAATCTTTTTTTTTATCTCAACTTAAACACAGGCATTAAACACAAGCAACCTGCACTTTGTCTGTAGGCAGAAGCGTTCTAATCTTACATATTTTGCAGAATATATTTGAGTTCCACTTACAAAATAATTGCTTAATGGCGGTTTTCTGTGAGTACAAATATAAGTAATATAGTAATAAAGTTAATTTCTAATATTTTCTACAGAGAGAGACTTCTTTATTTCAAGGCGCTAATCTCGAAACCATCCGTCTAATTTAAAGACATTTTATTTATTGGACAGAGCATTTGTTGAGGCCTTAAAACATCATGACTCTTATAAGCAGAGATCTTATAGCTATAAATGTAGGTGAAAGAGGCGTATATAGTTTAAAATATAAAGTCGAATATTCGAGCTATTTTTTTTTAAAGATTTTTTCATCCTTTTGACTATGAAAAAAGCCTCGAACAAAATCTCTAATCTTAAAAGGTAGCTGGAATACATTATAGTAGATAGGTCTGCTTTTTATTTTCGTGGGCGTCTTGTTTTGTATCTATGACGAGTATTGAAGTTGGAGGAACTATTGATGGGCCTCATCTGTTTTAATATCTTTCTTGGTATCCATACTTCCATTATCCATATTTGTATACTTATATTACAAATATGAAAGTGAGTTTTTTTGTTGTCACTCTTTCGAATAAACCACTGAATGGATTTCAAAAATTATTTCATCAATGGACAGCTATAATAACAGCGAATGACATAGGCTACTTTTAATTTATATATAATAATAATAATAAACTTTTATTAGGTGGCAACTGGGCACAATGTGTTAGTAACATAACGTTTTTTCTTATCGTTACCTTACTAGTATCCTCATTGCATGACACAACCAGGGTGCATCATGCTTATTGCTTAGCATGGTTAGGATGCTATTGGAACTAGACCGCGTTCCTGCAAGCAGCGAGTTGGTTTTTGTACGTATAATTGTGTGGAGATCTTTTGTTCGCTCCGTGGCATACACACCAGATGCGCTACAAAAACGCGGAAGCCCCAACAGCATCCTAAAGCAATTATTGTATTGTACTTTCAATGTCTCTAGCGATCGTTTGGCATACCTAGCCCACATATTTAAATACACGCGGGCGAAGCTGCGGGATAAAAATAGTGTTTATTATTTTAAATGTGAAAATAAGTTTGTTTGTTTGTTACGCTTTCACGCCTAAACCACTAAACCGATTTTAAAAATTCTTTCACCAATGGATAGCTAATTATCAGCAAGTGACATACTTTTTATCGGGATAGTTAAAAGCTAGAACAGGGTAAGTATATAAGGTGCGTGTTTTAAACTTGTAATAATTCATTTATTTATAAAAGCCAAATGAGCTTTATTGTTACGAAGAATAAAATGATTGAATGTAATATTAGAATTAATTTGGAATTACATCCTTATTTTAAAAAAAAGACACTAGATGGCGTTGTGTGAATGTGGTAGAATACTATTATTATTATTAACAAGCATATCAAATTAAGACACATAATTTTCTTTCCCTTTGAAAAATCTTTTTTTTTTTAATTTGGGACTAGAGTCCCAAATTAAGCAGAGCTTGTACTATGGGTACAAGACAACTGATATAAATATATATACTTTGTTTATTTTTTTATACATACATACATATTATACATAGACACACCCAGACCAAATCAAACATTATATGTTCATGCACACAAATTTTTGACTTGAGCGGGAATCGAACCCGCGACCTTTTGAATAGCAGTTCGTTACCACTACGCCATCCGGTCGTCAAAGTGAGTATGGTATTTGTCTAAAGTCTTCTTAGCGTAGTTAACGTGCCTGCTCCTGAAGTCCTGACCAAAGCACGACAGCAAATATAATAATACATTGACACTTTCTTTACATTTATTTCATGTTTTACTTGATCTATTGCAGTTTAGTACCATTAATTCTCTTTGAAAGAAAAAAGACATGAATAGATCTGTGGATGGTACGAAGCTCGCCTAGTCATCTGGTACATACTAAATACACAAATAGATTAATTACACAAAAACACAGAACAAAATATGATCGTTCTAATCACACAGTTTTTTTATCATGTTTCCTCATGCCTATAGAATAAAAGTGCGGCGATGAGATACGACTTCAGAGAGATCACACCAAAGAAAAAGGGCTTAACTTGTTTTCCGAGACACGGGATTATATTATTTATACCACAGACTCACTAGTTTAAGGCTTGACACAGTTTGAAATTAACTTACTTTTAACTTAGGCCTTTAATTCAATGTTATCGATTTTCGTCTCCGGTCAGCTTCGGTGCTAATTCTCAACATCACAATTTCATGAACGACAAATCAAAAATACTGTGTCATTAAATATTTTTTTTACATCAGGACACAATGTGATGACAAATTAATAATTAAAAATTGGTTTTATATTATAATAAAATGTGTCATTAATTTGATTTGCACTTACAATCATTAGTTGGATTTCTTTAATTCAGAATGGTACTAGTTCTACTTGTGATTGCTTATAATTGGATGAGCACAAGGCATGTATTAGTATTTTTGTACTTAAGTACGTACAAGATATTTGTTTAACTTGTTGACGATCCAAAAGAAATAAAATAAAAATAATTATTCGTTCGTATTCCCACTGATCTTCGAAGCAATACAATCGTATTGCAGTAGTATTGTATACAATGTAATTTATTGCATAATAAAACTCGACTCAGTGTACAAATGGCGCAGCGCCAGCTGTTCTATCAGTAGTCGTGATTTCTTTCAAATAACCTTTTACTTTGACAGTTGCGTTGAGTAGCTACATACATAAGTTAATCATAGTTAAGCGGTGCATGAATTAAGATAAACGGTTTAGACATATATACATAAATACTAGCTTTTAGCGCTCGCGTGTATGTCGGTTTAACGCGGTAAAAAGTAGCCTATGGAAGTATGGATACAAACACACACACATACATAGACACAAAACTCGACCACTGGAAATACAGAGATACACAAAGGAATTAATAACCTGGACCGTATTAACCAGACCAAATCAGGCCTTATACGAATCCGTACTCGTAAACGTTTACCGCAAGCGAAATTAGCCTTTACGGTCGCTTAATCACTGCACAAGAATTTACTGAAGTACATTTTATTTTCTTCACAAAATACCTTGATGTGGTTACGGGTAAATTGGATGGCCGAAAACCGTTCGATCTTTCTGTAATTGTTTATTTTCTGCGGTGTCGACACAAACGGCACTTATTTTTAACTTGTAACCACAGCGGGATCATTTAATTACATTAATTTAGGTAGCTTTTATTTGTTCTCTTAAATATATTACAAGTAATTAGTTTAAACCAAAATATACTGCGAAAAAAGTGCTTAGTTAAATTTGTGAATCCTGCTTTTAGCTGGCATTTGGGACTATTTAATGACAGTTGAGATATGTTTGTTGAAAAACAACATAATTATGTTTACGAGACTACCCTGACTTGAAACATATTGTTTAAAAAGTCTAAACTGCTCCTGACAGTCAGGAGTCCGTACCTCATGGGTGAAACATTGTTTTATTTTATACCAGCTTTTGCCTGCGGCTCCGCTCGCGTGTAAGACAATTATCGCCTATGTTTCTCACATGATGAATGTACCTAACTATCCACTACGCTAAGCAAATATGTCAAAGCTGTTGGTCCTCCAAGTTATAAGTAAATAAAGAATTTTTAAAATAGGTTCAGTGGTTTAGGCGTAAAAGCATAACATACAAACAAATTCACTATCACATATATAATATAAAAGTATAGGGATTTCCATAGCACCTTCTCTTTCAATAAAACTGTCAATTTAAAGTCCCGAACCTTCGCTTTTAGCTAAATTGTTGTTATAAAGTGACTAATTTTAGTGTTCTAATCTTATTACTATCTTATTTTATTACACTTGTTTTGATTTGATTGCCTTAATTGGCTAGACCCGTTAGTTATAATAATGCTAAGCTGAAGGTCGTGTATTCGATTCCCACCTAGAACAAATAATTGCGTGATGAGCACGATCATTCGTACTTTGTCTTGTCAACCCGGGGAGGGGTGGGGGGGGGGTTATCTAAGGACTTACTTGTTTCTTTTGAGTTGCAGGTGTCCGTAGGCGATGGTAATCACTTACCATCAAGTGACCTGTCTGCTTGTTGTTTTTGTGATTCTGTATATCATTGCTTTGAGTGGTAACCGAGTAGGCTAACACATAACAAAATTAAGGAATCCTAGCCGGGTCAGTTTATGGATAGGTAGCCATTCTTAACACTTACTTACTTAAGCCGTTGGTCTCGGTCATCATACAAATATCTGTGGTATTTCTTACGGGTATTTGGAGACCTAAAAAGTCCGCCAATAGTTTTTCTACAGATATTCGATGTCGCCTAGTACTTGGGTTATGGAGGTCTGAGGGCAGTCGCTCCACGTTCAGCCGTTTCGCAGTAGACTTAAAGCCGACATTAATCCATTACCACACGAATCTAGAAATATATAAATACTAGCGGACCCGACAGACGTTGTCCTGTCAAATTTGACACTGCGATGGTAGCGCCGTCTGTCTGATCCAATGTAAAACATTCCAAAATCAACAACTACTAATAAATTAAAAATTAATTAAAAAAACATTGTCCAGCGGACAAAATTGTGAATCTAAACCATTCCCAGATCCCCTTGAACACACACAAAAAATTTCATCAAAATCGGTCCAGTCGTTTGAGAGAAGTTCAGTGACATACACACTCACAGAAGAATTATATATATAAAGATGTTTATATACTCGTAGACCGTTGAAAACAACAGGCTGCCCCCTATTACAAAACTGGCACAAACAATTTAGAGTCGGCAAAATTTGGCCGTTTAATTGCGCCTGTCTAGCCCTATGGAGATAAAACACGTGAGTGTATGTACTAAATGTATGTGTGCTTAAAAATTATCGATCAAACAAAATAAAACCCTACCCTAAATTTTTCATTGACCGTACCTACTCTTCTATTAAAAGGTTGGAGAAACCTCAAATTTAGTGAGGCCTGTGGACTTAAATTGAATTGATGTTTTTCGGCAACTCCCATTTCAACAGTCACGACGAAGGTGGGCCAGGGGGCAAATGGGCAAACTTTATTCTGCCATTACGGGAACATGGTGTTTTTGTTATAAATTTCACGAGTTATGTAAATTAGATTTTAAACAGTAATGGCTTATTATTGGCAATAGTGGTAATTTTCTAGAAAAAAAGATGATAGAAATGAAAATAAATAGATACAATTTATTATTTCTAGGTGGGGGGGGGGGGGGGTTTGAAGTAGAAGTAGTAGTATAATAAAGCTGAAGAGTTTGTTTGGTTGGACGTGCTAATCTCAGGAACTACTGGTTTGAATTAAAAAATCTTTTAGTGTTAAAAGCCCGATTACCGAGCAAGGCTATATAAAATCACCATATGAGCAAAAGAGACGGAGCATCAATGAAAAATATATTCCAAAAATGGGGAAAATGCATTCCTTTTTAGTGACGCTGATCAGCTAGTTAAAGATAATCGGTTTTACTCTTTTTTACCGGATTCGGAATAGCCGAATTTTTCAAGGAGCGAAAACGTTCGAAGCAAAGGTGACTCCTATTTTTCTGTGCGAAAATCCCCTCGGATACTCGGATATCACCCACCGATAATTATGTTGGACTGGTGGGAAACGACTAAAATCCACACGCCGTCTCGGGTATCAGTAGCCAGCAAACCAGGTGTACCCTAGGAAGGAAATCCCTGGTACCCCGATGGACCCCGGGCCGTCTACGGCTTGTATATGTGTGGCACACGTTCGTTCATGGCAACCACGTTTGTGTTCCCATTCTACTCCCTAGAGGGCGCGTGCGCACCGCCAACCTGGCCTGCTTCTGCTAGGGTGGCAGAAGGCCTCATCTGTCTAGCCTGGTGTATCTGGATAGCCTGCGCTTATGGAGGACGGAGGTCGTTCTGCAACCTCTTTCGCCTGAGTCGTCAGCGTTATTTGGCCTGTGGCCGAGCCTGGCGGACCGGGCGAGTTCAAAACCTCTGCCAGTCCCGCTTCGCCATCTCCTTTGCAAGCATAGAATAGAGTTTAATAAAAGGCCAGTAGAGTCTCCTGCAGGAGTCATCGGATCCCTTCATGTTGGGCAGCAGCCGCGCCAGTGCATGTGTTGCTCCAACTAACTTGGAGACCAGACCTCGTAAACCTCTTGTACGACAAAGATACTTCGACTTATAATGGCCCCTAGTACATATAACTATAATAAAACTATTAACGGTAATGATATACTACTCAGAAAAAAATAATTATTGTAAACATTAAAATGAAATTGTATGCTAAAGTTTTAAATCTACCTATTATTATGATTGACAATTTCTAAAACCTTTACGGTACGAATAAAAAAGTAAGCTCAAATTTCATATATAATTCAATACACCGGCCAATGTTAGCATTCATTTACCTGCAGGTAAATCTACATAGTATTACGAAACCTTTCGTTTTTCACTCTGGGGAAGCCAAAACCACCGAATAAAGCGATCTTTTGATGTCCTTATGTAAGGTAAATTGGGTCCCGGGTTTTCAAATCAGTTCATAGAGATTGAAACAAGGGGATTGTATGTAGGACTTTAGGGTAAGATTTGTTAAACAACGATATTACATATTTGACGATCTGTGAGTCTAATGGTTGGTGATTTTGACTGCTAAACCAGAGGTCGTGGGTTCGATTTCCACCCAGGACAAATAATTGTGTGATGAACACGATCATTAGTTCTGTTTCTTTGTGTAATTTATCTAAAATATGTATGTATGTGGAAATATATAAGTGTGTATTTTTATCAACATATTATTACATACTTATATATTTCGGTCAGTTAGGCTAAACTATGGCCGACTCAAAACTATGGTTCTTTTTTCTAATCTGCACTTACATAGTTGTCTTTAACATTGTACATGGACTTGAAAGAACCGTGAAAGACACCTCTGTGGTTTGTTTCGGCGATTCTTCCCAGTGTGAGACTTAGGAAATGCCGGCGACTTCTAGCTGTAAAATGCGACTTGTAAGAATATGTTGTAAATGTTACTAGAGAGTAGGATGAAATGATATGGACATGTCAGGAGGACACCACATGAATACGTTCGAAACCTGGCATTAGATCTGTCCTTTCCCGGAGCACGCACTAGAGGAAGACCCAAGACCACGAGATGTGTTGCGGAGGTACATGCAAAGGCATGCAATGTTTCAGAAGACGATGTCGGGGACAGGTCGAATTGAAAGAAGTATACGAAAAGGGCTAACCCCCCTCCATGTGAGACAAATAGCCGGGCAGGGAGAGATATAAATGTTTTATCTCGTAAAAAAAGTACATATAACAACTTATTCATAAAAGTTAGACGCAGTTTTAAGAACTAAGAAGGCGAAGAAACACCATTTAAATGTTTCAATGGATTTCTTATTTTAATATTTTTTGAGTATTTATTTTAATTTGATTAATTTTTGTTTTATTTTCATTAAAATCTCTGCCCCAAACTTAAGCGAATAAGGTATCTAACGTTAGTATGTCAGGCAAAACCTACCAATAGGTGGTAGGTTTCATCGGCACAGGCTTAAAAAATATTCCTTTGCCCGACTTTTTTCTTAAAAATTCATATTAAATGTCTACAAAATTTTGCGTAAAGTAAATTGGGGAAAAAATAAAGGCGAAAGAAAAAATAAAAGAACTTGTATACAATTATAAAGGAATTACTCCGAAACGATCCGCTTTAAATTTAGAAACAATAACATTTATATTGTAGTCTATTTTTAAACGTAGCCGATTTGATTGAATTGGATTTTGAGCCATCCATTGAAGCAATATTATGTTTCAGAATTCTTTTAAATTTATATATTAATCATGTTTAAGTGAGTCGTCATCTTTTATTAATAGTTATACAATTTGGGAGTCTAGGTACCTAAAAAGGTCGACGATATTAATTTCAGAAATGTTGAGAGGCATTTGTTAGCTTTCTATCCACTATGATCAATTCAGTTTTCGCTCTGTTCACTGTGGACCGATGTTGACACTTTTCACCTATAGGGAAACCTTTATACCAATTTACGTACATTACCTATTTACATTGTAAGGTAGCGGCGGGAGGTAATATAGCGGACGGTATAAATTCGAACAATTTTTCAGAATACTTCGCATTGTACAAGCGATGTAGAACATAGTCAAGCCGATAAGAAGTATCCTGGCTGTCGACGATTCGAGTTGCTCTCCGTTTAATGCGGTCTCGAGGGATCAACTCACTTGAATGCCCCTCCCAAATGATGAAAACAGAATTGATCAGATGAAAACAGAATTAATATTGATCAGATTTTGCGTCTTAGGAAGTTGAATTCCGACAATCATCTGACAAAAACAGCATGGTTATAGCCATTTTGTAGAGGGGTGAAACGTCAATTACAATTGAAATACCAAACTCAGTCAGTGTCAAACTTACAAACAATTATGTCCCTGACAATCGGAATTTTTAGCTGATGTGTCAAAATGACACTGTAATTTAATTAATTTGTATCGAACCTAATTTTATAGATTTTTGCATGCTTAATTATAAGGCAGAATGTACACGATTTAATGAAAACTATTCCATGTGTAATTTGATGTACCTACATTCATAGCAAATAAACTTTGATTTGATTTTATTTGATTACAGAGGGGCTGTGGAAGATGGTGAATTACGGTAACCATGGCAGGCTGCATTGTTTTTCATTGTCTACGTTGGGTTTAAGACACATAAAGTATTACAAGAATTTATTTTTGTCCCAGTGTAGCACTTAGCATAGATATGGGCGTTGGGGGCCTGCTACAGAATGTCTTAAATATTTCGAACGGATAAAATATAATGAATAGTTATGGCATGATAATGCTTAAGGAAGGAAGAAATAAAGGAAGGAAAGATTTTTGTTGACATAGTAACTTAATTTGTGGTTATTTAAGTAATTACAGGATATGCGTCAAAAAATAATTAATGTTGTCTTCTCCATTAATCATTTTGATCAACGACTCCTATGATAATATGATTTAAAAATATATATTATCAAAAACTTCTTATTTAAGTGTGTTTAAGTTAAACCTTTATTGTTTTCTATGTGGGCTGGATTCCTGACTACATTTGGGAGAGCCATGCTTCGGCACAACCACGGCCTCACAGAAATCTGCTGTTAAACAATATTTTCGGTGCTTTTCACCAAGTGAGTTAGGTTGTCGAGTCTCAACCCCTCCCCCACCCTCTCTAAGTCTGAGGGGTGGGGGAAAGCTTAAAAGGTCACAACACACTTGTGACACTTGGGATACAGGTGTTCACGACAGACAGTAGTCACTTACCATCCAGTGACCCGTATGCTTGTTTGCCTCCCTATGCAATAAAAAAATTGACATATTAAAATATATTACTTTTATTATTTTGATATATCTCTCTCGATGTTACAATTGTTGTTCTAATAGTTTATTAAAAGTTTCTGCCAAAAACGTCTTACTAACAATGGGACTTCGGAACTAGAGGAGTTCGCCGGACAAAGTTAGAGAAATTGATAGAACTTGGTTTATGATGCGGTTCTTTCGATAGCTTGTTACGCCCAACGTGAGTAGATAGAAGTAACATGCGTAGATAAAAATAGACGTAAGACTGTATATCATGAACTCTCATAATTAATTAAAAATACAGACATAGCAAATCATGTTTAACTTGCGGTTGTTAGAAAAAGTATATGTTGTAAAGAGTGTCCTATAGGCAATCACAAAAAATGAAATAACAGATAACACGTTTCAATATACGTCGTATATTCGTATATTATAATACACGACCTTCGGCTTAGCAATCAGGATCACTAACCACTAGACCAACAGGCCCATCACTGTTGTACAGGTATATGAATAAGGTCCTCATCCGAAGGAGGGGCGCCCGGCGAACTCACCGTCCGCCTACCGGCCCATAGTGTTGCTTGACGAGGTGTGCAAGCTCTTTGAAAGAGTTATTGCAAGGCGCCTCGTCAAGCATCTCGTGATGGTGGGGCCGGATCTGGCGGACAACCAGTACGGTTTCCGACAGGGGCGCTCCACCGTGGATGCGATCATGCGCGTGAAGGCTCTGGCGGAGGAAGAAGTTTCCCGGGGCGAAGTGGTGTTGGCGGTGTCCTTGGACATCGCCAAGGCGTTCAACACTCTGCCCTGGAGCTGCATCAGGGAGGCGCTCGTGTATCACGAAGTACCTCTCTACCTCCGCCGCATAGTCGGGGCATATTTGTCGGAGAGAGCCGTCGTCTACCCCAGTAGGACCGGTCTCGGTAGGCGTGAAATGTCGTGCGGTGTTCCGCAGGGGTCAGTGTTAGGGCCACTCTTGTGGAACATCGGCTACGACTGGGTGCTTCGTGGTGCCTTCTTGGATGGTGTCGCCGTCGTGTGCCACGGCCGGGGTTGCCCAAGTCGTTGAGCGAATCTGGCGGCTGGGTCTCGAGGTGGCTCTGCCATGCTCTGCTCTGCTATATGAATAAATTAATAGTACAAAATATTTAAATTCAATTTTATTTGCTTTTATGGGTTATACAGTAAACAATGGTGGAACAGAAACAGCGAGTTTCACCATATTAAACTGCATATTATTATTGTAATTTTTTGCAAGCTAAATGTTACAGCATGCAAAAAATTACAATAATAATTATAATATATAATAAAAAAAGACAAAGAATTCCTTTGTGCCTTGTTTGTTGTTGGTTGTGCCTTGCCTGTTCTAAGTAATAATATAATTCGAAATTTAAATAATACAAAAAAGAAACAACTACAAATGTCAAATTAATTTGTCAAAATTATTTATACTGATGTATGTAAAAAAAAGATGTCAGATATACATTATTTACCTCACTCTACAGATTGTTATCTTCTAGGTATTTTTTTACTGAAAAAAATAATAATAATATTTTCGGACATCAAACACACGACGCCATCTAGTTTCAAATTAAGCAGAGCATATAACATTAAATAAACTTATATTATTTTCATTTTTAAAATCTGATGGCATCGTATTATATATTTAAAAAAATTTAAAGCAGAAACCACTCACTGAACTTAATTAATATTATAATTAATATTTAAATTTAACTCTAACCAAAAGCACTTAGTCCTACTATTTCATTATTACTACTAAGGTAGTAAAGTTAGTTTCATTGTTCAAATTGAGTGGTCGCACTTTAAACCCACACACTGAGTAGGCCTTAGGCGAAAGTTAATTTAACATATTTAAAATAACGTAATATAGTTTAAATATTTAAATTTTCATTTTTTTAAATTTGGTTCGAGCTTCTACAAACGGACAGACACCTGACAGATTAACACCTGATGGAAAGCAACTACCATCGGCCACGAACGCCTGCAACTCAGGAGTCACAAGCGCGTTGCCGGCCTTTGAGGAAGGAGCTACTCTCTTTTCTTAAAGGTTTGAAGCTCGTATCGATCCGGAATTACCACAGACGAAGACTAGTTCCATATATTGGTTGTGCGAGATAGAAAGTGACTTCAAAAACACACAGCAATGGAGTGCCAATTGTCCAAGCGGTGAGGATGAAAATCTTTCCGTGTGGAACTATGACGGAAAGTTGCAGCTGGTATTAGTCCGAACGATTCCTCGGAGCACCCTCTATGATATATACGATAGAGAATGCAGATTTATAAATTTAAATACTGACTACAAAATCAATTTTAAGAAAACATCTTTATAAAAAATAAAAGAAACGAACAGAAAGAAATGAAATAGACCTTTGAATATTAAATGGAAATTAATCAATTTACAAATTTTGTATACACTTACTCTCAATCTTGTTAAGTTATTGAATGAATTTAAAATTAATTTACTGCTTCAATTATAAAATTAAGTATTCGTTTGCTGTTATTTTATTATAATCAACGGCCCATTTAATTTATTCAATATTCCATTTCGCTGGAAGAGGTGGGTGACATTAAAAAATAATGGTTGTGACAGCTCGTAAATTTTCCTTAACCGGGCACCTGTTCTAAGGTGATAAAAGAAGAGAGAAGAATTAGAAAAAGAATTACATTTCTTTATTTTTTGAACTACTAGTGACATCGATCAGAGAGAACGGATGTAGCTGAAATTATTCGTCAAACAAAATGGTTCAAATTAACTCAAACTCGAGGCCTCAATTATAATACTGTCATCAAAATCTAAATCACTACTTATTATATAATAAATAAATAAATATTTTAAATGTGAAAGTGAGTTTGTGTGTTTGTTAAGCTTTCACGCCTAAACCACTAACCTGGTTTTAAAAGTTCTTTCACCAATGGAAGACTTCATTATCAGCGACATAGGTTACCTCTTTACTGCGATAGCCGACATACACGCGGGCAGAGCCGCGAGCAAAAGGTAGTAACATATACATATAAGGTTTTAATTCAACAATTTAAAGGTAGATTAGGTTAAAATAAACTTTCAAGATTACTCTAGAGTTATAAGTGAGACTAAAGAAAACATGTTTTAAAATATCGAAATCCTCGGTGTTAATATCTTCAAGTCAAAAAACTTCAACTTCAAGTAAAAAATATATTACTGCGGATCCAATTCTTCTTCTTTTAGAATCGTCAAATGAGCATCCGATATGGAATATAAATGGAAATTAATCAATTCACTTCTACTACATTTTTTCTTTTCACTTTTACTATCAATCAACCTTTGAGAAAATCACTCTTTTATTTTGCTCTTGAATCGGTATAAATGCATACATTCTAGATTACAGACAATTCCTTGCTCAATCAGCATAGAACCGCTTGGCTTTAACAGAGATTGTTGATCTTGTATAATATATTTTCTAATGAGTTGGTTTCTGAAGAATTAATTCTACCATGCATCGTTAGAAAGGACGTTAGTAAGGAGATGGAAGTCTTATAAATCTAATACTATGTTCTTATGTTTGAATGAAAATGAAAATAAAATAATACACAAATTCAATATAACAATTCCCTACTAAAACCTTGAGCCAGTTATGTACACAAATTACATTTATATTCTATATTTAGATTAATGAAAATTACTTTCAAGTTCTGTAAATATGATTCTACAACTAACGAAATAACAACTAAAGTTAACGTCAAAAAAGTATTTTATATAAATAAACTTATGTGTTTTTTAGTAGGTTTAGTAAGTATAAAAACCAAAACCTCCTGAAGAGAAGCCTGTGTCCAGCAGTAGACTAGTAACGGCCGTTGATGTGATGATTTGATATATTAGCACTTTCCAGATATTTAGTTTTTTTTTTTTTTTTTTACAGTATAATGGGGCAAACGAGCAGATGGGTCACGTGATGGTAAGCAACTACCGCCGCCCATGGATACCTGCAACTCAAAAGTCAACAAAAGATAATAAAAGTACTTCATTATATTTATTTTGGATGACCAATATAATCATATAATTAATTAACAATCATAAGAAGAAGTAACAATCATAATCATCATCATCATCATCAGCAACAGCCTTTAAAAGTTCACTGCTAGACATAGGTATCTGCTTAGAAAGGAGGTTTTGGCCTACTATACCACGTTGGCCAGACGAGTTGGTATAGGGTTTCCGACAAGTTTTCCTTCTTTTTGAAGTGTTGTTGTCCTGCGTAGTTTTCACCCTTAGTCGGCTCTTACGACACCCACGGAATGTACAGGAGTGGTGACACTCTGTATTCTTAATCCGTCACCACACAACAATCAATCATAATAACAGATATAAAAACTCTTAAAAATAAATCATTTTCATGTCTGATAAATCTGTTGTTTTGCGTAGTTTTCACCCTTAGTTGGCTTTTTAAACACCCACGGGTTGTATATAGGGCGGGTGACACTCTGTATTCCTAATAAATATATGTGTTAATATGCGATGCCAAAACTATAATAAATAACGTATATGTAGACGGTATTGTTACATAAAACGATTCTCATTTATTATTATTAAATTGGTTTTACTATTACACTATTTAGTTGATAGTACTCGTATTATCTTTTTTTCAATGTTGTGTTTTTTATTCAGTAACAACGATTTTTTCTTTGTGTGTCTGTTAATGCTTGTACTTTTCTAACAATATGTTTTATTGTGTACCTATACGTATACATATACACATATATAAATATTTTGCATGATTTAGTTGTACTCCAGTGTGATAAATTATTATTAGTCTGTAAGCCTTCTCCAAAGTTATCGTATACCAATGGTCACCTATCATCCAGTTCAATCACGATAATCGTGTCTCTGAATGGTTATATGTGTCGCCTCTTGATATAATATATATACATGTTTATTATATATGTATATAAGTATATAATATTTGAAATTCAGTATTGTAAGGAGATTTGTAAAGTTATCCCAAAACATAAAGCGAATCGTTTGTCTTTTAAAAGGGGTCACCTCACCTAATAACAAAGTTTCGGATAACCCTTCTAAAGTTGTTAAATCCAATTTTCGGTGAGAAAGTTCTAAACTTAGAATAACTACTTACCTACCTTTAAAAAGGATGTCAGAGTATCTGGTTACGAAACGGGTAATATTTGAAGTATAGCAATCTTATACATTGGATTATATCTCAAATACCAGACTCACCATTATCAACATCATCAATAGCCTTTCAAAGTCCACTGATGATAGTGCACCTAGCCCGTCATTTCGTCACCACGAGAAAATGCCTGTGTCATTAAGTCCGCCATTGTACAAAAAGAATAAAATTAATAAAATATCATCATCACATCACGTCACATCAACAGCCTATACTAGTCCACTGCTGGACATAGGCCTCTCCTTAGAAAAGAAGTTTTGGCCTACTAAATAAAATATACACTATATATTATAAACCATGAAACACAAAAGTTAAAAGTTAGAGATTATTAATTATAGATAAAACTGCATAACATATGTATATTATTTTCTACTACCTATTCGCAAGTTCAAAGTAAAATACTTTGTGCCAAGCAAAAGCAAACTTTCAAGGTATAACTATTCTCACCTGTACAACATCCTTTCCTGACGATCAGCTTCCATGTAGATCCTGTAGTACATGTATAGCATGATGACTCCAGGAATCCAAAAACTAACACTACTTGACACCACAGCGTACACTTTGTTTACAGTAAAACTGCATACATTTGGGAATCTCTTCCTAAAGTTCAGATGAGCTTCAGTCGTGTACCAACCCATAAAGATTGGTAAAAATGAGACCAAAGCTGGACAGCTCCATACTACGGCCAACATTATCCCAAGCTTGGCCGTCGTCATTATCAACGGATAATCCAAAGGCTGGACAATTGCATAGTACCTATCAACACTGATGCAGCACAAATGGAGTATTGACGCTGATGAAAAGTACACGTCTAACGAGTTCCAAACATCACACATAAAGTAACCAAATAACCATTCCCCGTTCGTAAGTTCAACACTGAAGTTAAAACACATTGCCCAAATCGCTACCAACATATCAGCCAGGGCCAGTGACACCACAAAATAGTTCGTAATCACTCTTAGTTTTCTGTGTCTCATCACTGACACTATCACTAGCAAGTTTCCAAAAATCGCTGCTAAAATTATAAATAGCATTATGAGACATTTTAGTATCACTAAAAATACTATGAAAGGTTCGTCTTCAAATTGATTTGAGTACACTAAATCGTTTGTCGTTTCATTCACTTCAATTGTTCTATTCACGTACACATCAGTTAGATACATTGGTGTTGACAAATCAGCTAGGTCTATTGTAAAGTTATCTGTTTCGAAAATGAGTTCTTCTTTCATGTTTCATATTTTTCAAGTCGTGTTAACTTTTAGTACGAAAGCGTCGAACTGGGGTTCCGACGCAATTTCCATTGTGATACCTGGAAAAAAAGAAAAGTTGAATTCTTTTGTACTCACAAAATCTGGGGCGCTTTTTTGTAAGAGATTATTGGAAGACTTTTTAAGGTGCCATATTGACATCAAATATACACGTGTTTGGAATGAAAGGGAAGACTTGGCTTTTGACAAAGAATTGTTACCGTTTTTAGTTGAGTAAATATAGTTTATTTTTTCAAAGACTTTATTTGTACATCAGTTAAGTAAATATGAGATTGTTGTAAATACACTAATCTGAGACTGTATCATCAGGATATATTGTTGCGTTCAGAATTTAAATAAAAATGATGTTAAGTAGTTTTGAAATGTATTAAAATTGGTTGGTTTTATGTATAATAAATTTTTAATATCGGAAGACGGTTTTTTGTTACTTTCATTTAAACCACCTAAAAAAGTCGTAAATTTCGATTTGACTTTTTCTTTTAAGAAAAAAAGATCGTTTTTGTTATTGAATTTCTATGTGAAATGAGGCGCAGCTGGAGAGCTTTGCCGTGTTATATTTTTATATCAAAAAGTTAGTTAGTTTAAAGGACTTATAACAGATCCGATTGGACCTGGTAAGTGTCGTTGTAACTAGATTCCTCATTTCAGCTTTGCATATTTATAAACCTCCCTTCTAAGGTGAGGCTTATGTCCAGCAGTGGACTATTAAAGGCTGTTGATGATGATATTTATTGTGTTGATCCCTGGATACTTCGAAAACGCGATTGAAGTCTGTAGGTTGTCAAAATTCGAGTAACTGTATTTCTTGTAAGTGTTACTTGTTATTTTACTGTCGAAATCAATTACGACACCAAAAAGAAAATCGTATGACCAGGCAGGCCTCCGCCTGATAGATCTTCTAATATACAAAGGACTTGGTTAGGAAAGCGTTGATATGTGTGTTTTAACTCTATGTTCGAGCCAATTCTTAAATTTTATTAACCATTAAGCATAGCAGCTGAGCTTAAAAAAATCCACAAAAGTCATGAGTTTTGCTAGTGTTTATTGCAATTACATTGTAGTAGTCTACAATGCAATTGCAATAAAACTGTTGTATAACTACGACATCGAGTTTACCATTTTAGTTCATAACTTTACTTTAAGGTGTTTAATTTAGGTTGGGTACTCCGTTATTGCGGCGGTAAGATCCATTATGGAGAATTGGCTCGAGAGGCGTCACGGAACCCTTTCATAACGGCTGACGCAGGTGATCACCGAGAAAGGTTGTTTGTTGAGATCACCTGTGTCTGATCCGCAAGGAGCCAACGCCTGAGTGCCATCACTGCGATGGCCGGACCATGGACACGGCACTCCACACGCTGGCAGAGTGCCCGGCGTGGGTTGAGCAGAAGCGAGACCTCGTGGCGGCCATCGGAGTGGGAGTTCTCTCGCTCGATAGCCTGATTGCGAGTATCGTGCGGAGCAAGAGTGCGTGGAACTCTGCAGTCTCCTTCTGCGAGCAAGTTATGCTCGCGAAGGAGACGGCGGAGCGGGACCGGGAGAGGTTTAGAACTCTCTCGGCCCGCTAGGCCCGGGCCAGGTACCGCAGACGACTCGGGCGCCAGAGGTCGCAGGATGACCTCCGTTCTCCATAGGCGCAGGCCTGGGGGTGACGTGTTAAATTGAATTGATTGATTGAAAATGAAAGGTGTTTAATTTAGGTATTAAATTGCAAAGATGCACTGATACTATTGTGATTTCTTTGGCTCCTCGGATGTACACCAGTCTAAGGTTGATTCATCATCAACAGCCTTTAATAGTCCACTGCTAAATATAGGCCTAAGGAGGAAGGATGATTTGGCTTTGACTATACCATGCTGGCCAAACTGGTCGGTAAAGGGTTTGTGTTAAGTTTTCCTTTCGCTTTGCAGTGCTGATGTCATGCGTAGTTTGCTCCCTTAGTCAGCTCTTGCTATACCCACGGGATGAATAGGGGTGGTGACACTCCGTCTTCTTAATCTGTCACCAAATAAAATACGATTCATACATCAGTCAAAGACTTTTCACCTACTTCCAAATATAAAAGTATAAAATATCCAATGTGGACGACAACGCTTGCGTAACCGACGCATTTATAAAAAGTAGCTATAAACTGTTATAATATAACCTTTTACAAGCTTTAAAGGAGATTATAAACGAAAACGTCTCGTTAACCCTGTTTGGGCTACTGGTAAGTAATTAAAACATTCATGAATATTAATGTATTTTATTATTTTGTATAGCTAAAGATACTAACCGCTAGATATTTACGCTCGTTACCATTAAGTACCACAGAGTATGATGAAGCAATGATAACGCAGGTTGATTTTTAACACAAGATAAAATATGCGTGATGAAGAGGCGATAACCGTCATGTCATAAAGCTATGTTAATATATGTGTGTCGGTTTATAGATAAGTGATAAGTGAAGATGATGATGATGATAATAGTCCCCAATCTATCCGTAGAAGCACTATCTCTTGGCAATCATAGCCCTCCCTTGTTATATAAAGTTTCTGACAATTTACTTTTAATTTTTTTATCTAAAGTGTGCCTAAAGTTGGCAGCAATTGGTTTGGCTCTTATAAGATAAATAGGACTAAAATTTTAGTCGAAAAAATGTGATCGATTAAAACGGCTCTCTTTTGTATGTGTTCGCCAAGTACTGTTTACGGAAGCATAAATTCAAAATATCTAAGCTCATAAACTAAAACTAAGAAGAGAATCCTCCTTCTAAAAATAGCCAAATCACTTACTGTTACAGCTCTGTTGTAACTTACAAACAACTCTTCTAAGTTGGATGTGGTAGTTGGAGATGTTTTAGCTTCTGCTTAGGAACATAAGCATGGTATTTTGATATCATTCTAATCATCACGTATCTTACGTCGATCGATCAAACAAGTAGAAGTAAATGACATCCTTTAAAAAATTAGATGATCATAACTTTACAAAAGTTGTACAGATTTTCTTTGACTAAAACTAAGCCTGCTTTAGATAATACTCGTAGTATCTAAGTAATGAAAAAAAATCAGTTCAAGTATTCAGAAGTTATTATATACAGGATAGAAATAATGAAATACACAGATTAAACTTACAATACTTACATCTAAAATCTACAGGAAAACTTAAACTAGTGCGCAGTGGTTAACGTCTAAACTGTCTTTTTGAAAATAGCCAAAGGATACCTAGAAGGCTTACAGATTGTTGCAACCTCACTAACAAGTTTTGTAAAGAAACATAAATTGTTCTATTTCGTTAAAGCTTTTTGTGACTCTAGTTTTAGTTTTACTTTGATGTCCTCCGTCCGATCGGTTTTTCTTCCAAGAAAGTATAACTAATCAATTGTATACTTTTGTTTCCATTCAATTGTGTAGTTTTTTTATTTCACAATTGCCTAATAAGATTTTACTATTTCGTAGTCATGGACGTAATAATCAAATAACAGTCCTTGCACACACGCAACTAGGTATAAATTAGTTTGATATCAATATTAACAATCCATATTGACGAACCGTTTTGCACATCGTTATCTCGAGCCCAAACTTCAACTTGTAGAGCAAACTAATTACCATTGATATGATAGCTAGTACCTGTCTAGAGTAAAAAGTTAATTTGATTGGCTTATAAATAATCTCTAACAACTAAAGCGATATTAATTGGTCAAGCGTTAAGAGATTCTGACTGTACTAACTGCACAAATAAAAGTGCTATGAGCATGATCATCTGCCTGGGTGTACTTATAATGGGTGTGTGTATAATGTGTATGTATTAAGTCATATATAAGTTTATTTATCAGTAGTCTGTTTACCATATTAATTTGTGATCACACGGTCATGTGTGAGGTATGACAGTTTATTATGTTCTTCTTAGTTCGGGTGGTGGGTCAAGTCGTACCATATTTGCTTAGGAACGGCTCGAATTCAATCACTATGCAATAGTTTTCCCATATGCTTACAGAAAAAAAAGAATGAAAACTGTTTTTATGGGATCAACAACGCATATGTAATTTCCCTAGTGATTCAAAGCTTTGTAGTCTACGGTAACCAATTTCCAAGAAGTGGACTTTATATTTAAAACCCGGGTAGGTAATAATGTTTGTAAAATATTTATATAAAAAAAGAAATTGCTTCCAAATTGGTATTGCTCAGCTTCGCTTACTATAGTATTATTTACAGAAATTGATTTGTGACTCGTCTTTGTCGGTATCTTTTCTATCAAGAATTGTTTCCAAATCTTATTTATCTCAATATTTCGGATGACAAGCGATCATTTTGGAGGAATACCTTTGAACCGTGACCTATAAGTGTTTTGACACAGGTAAAAATGTTTGTAGCGCAAAAAAGGTAATATCGCTTCTTAAATTATTATTTTTATATTTTTATCACTATTATTAGTAATTATTCGGACTTATACCAGCCGCTCCTTTTTGCCATTATCCCACGCTGTAAAACATCTATCCTCATTACTTGGATAATTGCCACTCCATAACTGTAGGATATTCCAGGAACTTCTTGCACAGAAGAATAAATCTGTGGAACAACTTGTTGCCTACGGTATTTTGGGACCGATATGGCCTTCAAGAAAAGAACGTCATTCTACCTCAATGGCTGGTAACGCGCAAGTAACTTCTAACTTACAGCCCTTCATGGGCGGCGGTTGAAACATTCCAACAGATGACCTATCTGCTCGTTTTCCTATTACTGATTGGCTTACCAAGGTTGTCCAAAACCCATTAGATAATGGTAGTTACACTTGTGTATAAGACTGGTGGTTAACTTTCAACGTTACTCGTATATATTGCGGTGCGGTGACGGAGTCAGAATATGGACTGTCAAATGTGCCAGCTCGAAAGGAGTGATACCGTGATATGGCTTCACATAAAACCACTATTGAGCAATTGTTTTGTGTAACTGTTCGTGAGTTTGGTTCCCGGAGCCCAACCTCCCCTCCCTTGGGTCTAAGGCTTAAAGGGCGGGAACGTACTCGTGATACTCGAGTTTTAGATGTCCATAGTCTCCGTGATCACTCTCCTTAAGATGACCTGACCGCTCGCTTGCCTTACTTTTGTCTTTACTTTTTCGTGGCTATGCCATGAAAAAGTAAAGGCAAAAGGCAACAGTAGAATACAAAAACAAAATGAATATTAAAGTATTTACACTCGTAAATACTTTAATATTTTAATAATGTCCAAATAAATTTAGAGAATATAAATCTGTAGTTGTAGGTGTTCATACTTAGTCTTATATTATAAATGTAAACATGAATTTATTTGTTTATTTTTTTGTTTGTTTGTAACACTTTTGCGGCTAAGTCACTAAACCGATTTTAAAAATGATTTTACCAATGGAAAGCTGCATTAACAGCGAGTAATATAGGATTCTTTTTAGCGTGATAGCTGATAAACACGCGGACGGAGTAGCGGGAGTAGCGAGCAAAAGTTAGTAACATATAATCAAACAAATTAACAGACCACGTCAAGCATTCAGACAAAATAATTCAGGGTCCCACAAGAGACACATTGAATAACTTGTTCTCATATCCACGCTTTGGTTAGTCCCAACAGATTATAACGGGTAATAAACCTTAGGTTTATATTTCCCGAGGGGAATGGACAACAATCATCTTTTTATGAAAAAAAAAAGGTTTGAAATATACATCTCGTTTTTTATAAAAATAATTCTAATTTTAAATTAACTGTAACTGCCAGATTTTGCCATTTGTCAAAATTGGATTTGAAATATGTAGGTACTACAGTTATATCTTGAAAGTATTTATAATCAAAACTTTATATACCCATATCGCATTCACGTTACAAAAAGAAGTAATTGTAGAGCTACTATAAAAAGTAAAAATACACTTAGACCCCAATAATTACAAGAAATATACTTACGTACGAGTAGGTATAACAGTTTTTAAGTGATCCACAAATCATGAACTATAAGATACAAATATTTTATATTTCCAATAACAAAATTTATCTGTGAAATCCGCTATTATGACGTACATTTACGAAAAAACACTCCAATTTGTATTTGATAATTCCTGAAGTATAAGCTAATTTATGAACTATCCATCGATTCCCACGCGGTTCGATGAAGATTTATACATAAATGATTGTCCCGATCGTAGATGTTCTTTGTAACTATGCTTGGAAAGCCTCTGTGATACAACAATTATTCTTAATTTATTTTTAATTTATGCACAAGTATGAGTTGTATAATGGCGGACTTAATGCCACAGGCATTTTCTCCCAGTCTACCTTAAGGTGGTGCAGAAATGTGTGGCTAAGTGCATTAGACATTGATATGTGAAGTAAAAGGAAGTTATTGATAAGTTAGACAGAAACAATGCGAAAAATATACATACATACATACGTACCAAATACATACACATACACAAATACTTACCTAGTTACATACATACATAAACCTACATATTAATAATACATAAAACGTTAAGGTTGTAATGATTCTGCTAGTGTGTCCAGAACGCGAGCTCGAATGTTCATCTTGAATGACAGGCGGCTGGGTGCTATCCTGATTTCGAGAGGGACAGCGTTCTAGAGGTGTACGGATAGGATTAGGAACGAGGAGTGGACACAAGCGGAAGTATTAGTGGGGCACAACAGAAGATTGTTGTTTGATGAACGGAGGCTTTTATAGTGGTTGGAAAACAGAAATTAGAATGAAGATGTCAGGTAGGAGGGGGAAATGGGAATTTATTCAAAAGGCGGTCATATTTATTGAGCAAATTTGCATTCAGGTCGTAATATCATACATCACCATAATTCAAGATGGGAACAATAAGGGACTGTACAAGCATCGCTTTCGTCTCGGAGGGGAGGAAATTCTTAAGCCGATAAAAGGCCCGTAACGTACCTGTGACTCTTTGACTGACGGTCGTGACCTGGGCTTGCTAGCTGAGCTTGGAGTCGATAATTAGGCCTAGGTTCTTAACAGCAGGACTAAAAGGAATGCCTATGTCGTTAAAGGTAATGACTGGCAGGTTACCTTGGTCTAACCTTACAATCATACGTTTACTGGGTATGATGATGGCTTGACTCTTCACTGGGTTCACAGTCAAATCAAATCTATTAGCCCAATCATTAATAGCCAGGTCCAGGTCGTTGTTTATCTTTAGGATGGTCTCGTCTAAGTTGTCTATCGAGGCTTGATAATAGATGAAAGTTTAATAACATTGAAAGTTTGGAGTGATATGATTGATAAATATTGAAAATAATACGCCGCGGCTGTTGCCTAACATGAGGGGGCCCGATGACTCCTGCAGGAGACTCTATTTGGGGGTTGTGCGGTCCATGGCCCTTTATGGGGTCCCAGTATGGGCGGGAACCCTGAAGGCCAGCAACGTCGCACTACTGCGACGACCGCAGCGAGTGCTGGCCATCAGGGTCATAAGGGGGTACCGCACGATCTCATTTGAGGCGGCGTGTCTCCTGGCCGGAACTCCACCGTGGGACCTTGAGGCGAGATCCCTTGCGGCTTCGTATCGGTGGCGCAAGGAGGCGCGGGAGTTGGGTCTGAATCCTGAGACTCGAGAAATCGAGGATCAGAAATCCCAGCTCCGCCAGGTCCTCGTAGAGGAGTGGAAGGAGCGACTTGGGCAATCGAGCGCCGGAGGTCGCAGAATGACCTCCGTCGTCCATAAGCGCAGGCCTGGGGGTGACAGGTGAGGCCATCTGTCACCCTAGCAGAAGCAGGCCGGAGTGGCAGTGAGACGCGCTGCCGAGAGCGCGCGCCCTTTTGGGAGCACGAAGGGAACATGGGGGTTCCCACACAGGAGGGGACCAACTACACGCCGTGGATCGTGGCCGGGGTACCAGGGATTTCTTTTCTAGTGTACACCTGGTTCCCCGGCTACTGGTACCCAAGACGGCGTGCGGTTTTTGGTCGGTTCGAGTCCGACATAATCATCCCAGTGGGTGACATCAGTAAGACTGTAAATAAAAAAAGTGTATTAAGCGTAATCATTTAATAGGACATAATAGACAGAAGGAAAAATCCCCGAGTCAAGCGAAACATTTGTTATATGCGTAAGCACAGGAAGAAGGTGATCGAGGATATGAATGATTATGCGACGGTTAATGTTATCACTTCCCATTGCATTGGATTTGATTTAGAGGATAATCTTTTTGACCATACTTGGTTCAACCGGATAAAAACTCAAAAGCTTCAATATTGAGACGAGGCAGATCTGCCAGGAACTGTTACGTCCGACATTTGATTTGGCGATCAAACTGCGATGATGAGGTAAAATGTCGGTTAATATCATCCAAATCAAAGGTCAAAAGAAGGTTATGTTTTTCAGACTTGCTGATACCTAAGGTTCCCAGGAACCGCCAGATACTTGAAGCTTGTTACACCGATTTCTAGCAACTCTATAAAATCCAGTTTTCGTCGCAGCGGTTTCTTCTAAACTTCTCCGTTTCCTCTCAAATACCTACAGTTAATCAAGTGGCTGGAGGACGCTTTATTTTAGTTTTTGTGACAGGCGCGTGTTGATCGTAGAGGTTAGTTCACATCGTGTTAAACAAATTAACTTTATCGTCTACTGTAGCGGCTTCCATCACGGTTTAATGTGATAGTTGTTCTTTTTTTTAATTTAAAAAAAGAAGAAACTACATACATAACCATACGTACCCAGATAAATACGTACCCATACGTACGTATATACGTAACCCATAGGTCAAGCATCCAAATGAACTTATTATTCTTTCTTCTTTTAAGCCCTTGTGTACCCTTGTAAGTACCCTTGAGCGTCAAGTATTCTCAACAAAATTTGTCAATTTAATAACAGTTCTATCTACACTGGTCTTAAAATCTTATAACCAACATTTCATGATCCATTTCAGACAGCTGTTTCAAACTGTTGGAAAGACAAATTTAAACGACGCCTGGGTAAATTGTGTGGACCGAATCTTAAACTCGAGTCATCAGTCACGGGTTTGTCTAACACAAATACCAACTTTAACTATTAAAGTACCATTGATTGCATTACTTAGAGACTTTGTAATCACTAAGGTTAATTGTCTACCTTTACGGTATTTGGTCTTTGATTAAATCAATTTATGTTATTAATTATTGGATTTTTGGAACGAAGAAAATATAAACAAACAAATAATACATTTTATATAAAGAAAGAGATATTTTGTAAAAATGCTTTAATATTTATGAATATTGGAGCAAAGTTCCTTATCGTGCGTTAGACGCTCTGAACGGACGAGAGCGAGACCGAAAGATGTGTAACAAGACTTTTTTCCGACACTATAGCAAAGGTCTACCAAGAAGCGAAAGGAACTTCGTTCTGACTGGGGGTCCATAGACACGCCGTTTATGGCATAGGGGGAGCAGATGAGTCATCTGATGGTAAGTGACATCTCTCTAACCATGGGTCTGCGTCACCACCGGTTATTTCCCCGCCAGATTCAGGGGATTCAGGGTTTGGTCTCCTTCCGCTGGACCGGGTGGCGGAGCTTAAAATAAATCTTAATCTCACTCATTAGGGGAAAAGGAATGAAAAAATTGCTTAACACTGTTTTCTGCCGAATTCCGCCGAGCCGAAGCACAGAATAGTTAATACTGTTCTGTGGGCCGAAGCAAGCAAGCCGAAGGTAAAAAAGTCTGAGTCAGACTCGCGCTCCGCTCACGACTCCGAGGATTCCGTTAAAACTTGTACGTAGATAGTTCGTCCAGTCAGGAATCGATTCATTTATTAATTTTTCTGTTGCTGCTGTTCTAGAAGTATTGCTACATATAACAACATAAGTTACTGTTACTTTTGTAACAGCAAAATATAGATTTGTAGTCACAAAATAAATGAAAATATTTTATTTATTTGTAAAATACTTTTTTAGAATACTATCGTGGTGCATCGCTACAGGACGTAAGATTTGAGGCTTGGCAATGTTTGGCATAACTATTAGGTTGGCCGCGTGAGGTTTGTTAAAGATTAGAAATAATTCCAAAGAGTATTTCTACACCTTAAGTTTCAAACGTTATGGAATATCTTAACTTTTAAAATATTAGTCTCCATGAAGTATATTAGTTTGATATGTATTAATCCTAACAATGTGACGGGCCTATTGGTCTAGTGGTTAGGGACCCTGACTGCTAAGCCGAAGGTCGTGGGTTCTATTCCCACCCAGGACAAATATTATGTAATGAGCACGATCATTTATTCCATATCTAGGTGTAATTAATAATATGGATGTATTAAGAAATTTATAAAAGTGTGTTTATCAGCAGTCTGGTTAATAAAACACAGCATCTGGCTAGTTTAGATATGAAGTGAAGTTATTCCTGGAAATGAAATCGTGAATTTTTTTATGAAGTGCCTCCCTCAATAAATCAACCAACGTAAGGAAGTTTAATATAACAGAAATACACTCCTAAATATAATTTTCAAAGCGTCTAATTTTAATTTAGATTATTGTGCAAATCTTCTTTTCATTATTATACTTAATCAAAGAAAATCCAACAAATAATTTGTGAAATAATTTAGATCAAACGCTTTAATATTTAATTAATTGTGAGTTCTCCTAAATAGTTATGTTCTAAGGATGACATTTCAAATTTGTGATATATCCTTGTATTTTCTTGTGTACTCTATTGTATCGAAACATGAAAAGAATGAAAATATCATACATAGGAATGAAAAGTACACATACAAAGGCGAGCTTAACCCATCGCTCGAAGAAAACGCAGCAGAAAGGATATATAGCACATTAGCTGTCGGGTAGTATAAAATATATTTCCTAAGGATATTTACCAGAAAGTTTCAAGAATAGGAAGACCCATATTGCAAACTAGTGTGTCGTAATCTAGAATTGTTCCATCGTTCCATTGCTTTTCTTTATTGCTCGAAAATGTTGTGGTCGTATAACATAAATGCCACGTGGTCAGCCATGTAGTCTTTCTATGATTGCCGTAACGTGTCGTGAGCGCTTTTATAAGACCCATAAGATGAATATTAGTTTTTGAGAGTTTGTACCGACCACAGCGCGTTGTAAGCGGTTTTTTTCGCCTAATGAGCGTCTTCGGTCTTCGAGCGTGACATATGTATATACCGCCACTTTTACTTAGGTAAGTAGAAAAAAACTCGTAAAAAATAAATTAACACTGCTTACGTAAACAAAATTTCAAGTGATACTTAAAATGATGTACTTACGAGTATAATGCGCGAAGCAGGTACGGGTCGCTAGTATTTCACTATTATTATCGCTTGAATATAGTTGGATAGAGCTTACCCACAACTGTAGGAGTATTACAACAAAAAATGAATAAAATACCTCCATCGTAGTAGACACGAAAATATGTTTGTATATAGTTTATGAAGGATAAAAGTTTTATAAACGCTTTCCCTGTTGGTTCATATTTAACTAACTAGCTACTTTCTTTCTTTGTATAAAATATCCTACGTAAACGCCAGCCTTGTGATAAAGTAGTAGTTTCAACTCCACCCAGTACACGACTCAGGTCAACCCACTCCCTTATTATAAGTGTTCAAATTTAGCCGAAAGGGTAACTCTAACACTAGTCGTGTGTAATCCACGGTAGTTAGGAAGCCTTCTCACCGAAATCACACCCACACAAATTATTTACTAAAGTCCGATATGCAAATATGTCGAGGATATTGGCCATTTAACGCGCTTTAAATTTCACGATATAGCTAGTAGCCAATTAGGGTAATGTAAACTTTGCGGTTCTATACAAAACCGTCAAACCGCTAGTTCGAAGTCCAGTATATTAATATTCGTAATTCAAGTGATTAATCAGGGTAATATTTAGAGTGCCGGTCATTCGAAATATTGGTTTTTTAGAGATTAGAGGACAGACAAGTTCTCGAGTCACACGTCAATTCAAGTGCGTTTCCGACCTACGAGTGCCAGAATTGGGATTGGAATAAATGGTAAAGTAGGCAGCAGCTCATAAGATATGTAAAAATAAACATCTCTCTGTCTGTCTCTCTCTCTGTCTCTTCAGACTTTTTCGACCCTTCGAGAGTTGGTCTCTTTCAATGTACGCCACTAAGAGCGATCTTGTGCGCACAAGAAAATTAAACATCACATGTCACATCAACAGCCATTAATAGTCCACTGCTGGACATAGGCGTCTGCTTAGAAAGAAGGTTTCAGCCTACTATACTACGCTGGCCAGACGGGTTGGTATAAGGTTTGTGTCATGTTTTAAATTAAACATAGAACCCCTGTGTGAAGCAATTCTTTCGTTGCCCAAATCTCCCCTTCCGCTGACTCGAGTAAGAGGGACTCCAAGGGCAGCAACGCACTTGTGACTTTTGAGTTGCGGGTGTCCATGGGCGGCAGTGGTTGCTTACCATCAGGTGACCCGTCTGCCCGAAAAAATTCAAATTGCACCTTTTTACCCAATGTCAACCGACTTACGCAGATCAAGGCTGTTGTTGAATGCGAATTACTTTCTCATGTTTAGTATGGGAATTGTGTTTAAAACAGTACTTCCTCTACATATAAAATTTAAACGTTAATTCACTATTTTGCTCACGTAAAAGTATTGTATTTCAGTATCTCTGGCTACGTGTAAGAAAAAATGTATAACCATCAGATACATTGTAAGAAAAAATATAAGCAAACAAATAATACATTTTATATAAAGAAAGAAGTATTTTGTAAAATTGCTTTAATATTTATGAATATTGGAACTAAGTTCCTTATCGTGCGTTAGAGGCTCTGAGCGGACGGGAGCGAGACCGTTTTTCTTTTTTTATTTAATGGCAACCCCTCACGCCCGTTTTTTTATTATATCATGGCATATGTGCCTAATGGTAAGTGACTACCGCTGCCCGTGGACCCCTGAAACTCAAGAGTTTAAAGTGCGTTGGCACCTTTTGAGTAATCTCCTTCTAGAATCAGAGAGGGGGTTGTGTTTCGCTAACCTCACTAACTTAATAGAAAGCAACATAATAATAGCTTAATACCGATTTTCTGTTAGGCGGTGGTATTATTCCGGTCGAGCAGTCCCATTTGTGTTCAAGAATGGTTCTCGAACGGTTAACGAACAAGATATTATAAATTATCCATTTTAATCGATGATGTTTACAAATTTGAGCCCACACCGGCTTGAATTAAAAAAAAATCTCTATCTGTGAGAATATAAGACGAGAATAAAAAAATATCTGGTTTACTACCAGATATTTCTTTTTTTTCTCGCCAGTAGCTGTACAAAGAATCTCTTAAGCTCCTTAACTGTTGTACTGCTGCCGTGTTCGCCTCAAAAAAAATACAATACGAACTTAATTAAATGTGTTAATCTTCTGTGGGATGGAGATCTCTGAGTTAATTATATAAGGTTCAAGGTTGGGTAGACATAAATCCTATTCATTTTATACTATGAAATAGAATAATTAAACAGTATTATTGCAGTATCATCGACACAAATAAAAATTAAGACTTTATGAACAAATTATTAGTTGTATACAAGTGCACACACTTACAGACTTATACACGCACACACATAAAACCGTGATGTGAAGACTCCAACAGAAAGGGAGGATCGTCCGACCACGCTAGATGATCATGCCTAGCGGGCTGGTCCCAACAATTGATGTTGGAAAGTTGTAGATATGTACTCTTCTCTTCGTTAGATGGCACAGAAGAATTTTGTTGGTTTCACTGTATATGGAGTGTTATTATGATCAAGAGCATTGGTATTTCCATCACTGACTTATGAGCAAATAAAATAGGAAGGTAACTTATTCGAAATAAACAAAATTCTACTTTTGCACGTCATCGTAAGTATGTAAGTAAAAAATTAATTAATTTTTACCACAATTTATGTATGTTTTATTGATTATTAAACTATTTATTTCTAAGTATATGTTGAACTGTCATTAGTAGACTTTGTGTACCACAACAGGTTAGTATATGTAAACAAGAACAAGAATGTAGTGTAGTTGGATGTGGCCATTTCGCCTTTTTTAACTTGTTTAAAAGTTGCTCTAAAAATAGTAATATTTTCACACATCTCACACACGGCGCTATGATCCCAAACTAGGCTAGGCTTTGAAAGCCAGACTACTGATAAACATAGTTATATATTTCTAAATACATGCATATTATAGATAAACTACAACCGGACACAGAACAAATGACCGTGCTAGAGAATTGACAATATTTTGTAAAATAATACATAAAAAAATATATTTTAAAATAATATATAACTAGATAACAACAGCATTTTTCTAATTTATTGCACAAAGAGAAGTACAATTTAAAGAAATATGGCATTCATATATTATAAATATATTAAGGCTACGTGAAGGAACCTACCTAGAAGCTACCTAATGCCTGCAGTAGAAATAAAGCTGTGTTGCAAATCCCCTGGTGGTCCCCAAATAGTCAAGTGGTCTATATTTCTACAATACTTTACAATAACTTGGAATTAGGCATGGACTACTTAACCAATTGTTATTCTCTCTGCGAGCATGTGTTTGTGCGTGCGTGTGTGTGTATCGTAGCTCCGTCATAAAGACACTTAGTGAGGGTATTAATCGAAACAGCAAACATAAAAACTATCATGAGTATTAACTGCCTAAAGTTCCAGTTAAACCCTCCTAGTTTAACAACCTTAAAATTGACAGTTGTTTCCATACATTTCAAACAAGACGATTCTACAAAGACAGCATAAATATACAAAATGTAATTCAATTTCACAAGATACGAAGCTCATCAAAATAATAATATTATAGTGAATTCATCAGTCGTACATTCGACACAAAGGTTACCACTCAAATTAGGAGTGGGTGAGTGTTTGTGTGTGTCATCAATGTACACATAGTGTGTGGTTGTGTCATGCGTGAATTTGGGTATCATATTAATCTGGAACTCAATATAACTAATTATTCTAGTCTTATTGATTCAATTGTAATACATATGTACCTACATTATCCCTTTCTTATTGAACTTCATTTTCCTACCTATTTCCTAAATTGCCAAATTATAGACAATTGGCTTGTTCCCTGTCTCTCTCTCGTCTCTTCCTACCTCCAGGGATAACAGCGTAAGTTTATGTTTGAATGAATATAATGTAATGTTCGGTCCATCTACGGGACTTGACCAAATAATTGAGTATCATGTTTAGACCGAACTTCTAACCGACACTACTGACATTTCCCTTTTACATTATATCCTTGACAAGAAGGCGATACACTTTTATAATTTTTTATGTATAATACAGTTAATAAAACAAAGAGAGTTTGTTTACTTTGTTCCTTTGTTTTTCCGGATCGATACGACCTTCAAACCTACAAGAAAAGAGCGTACTCCTTCTTAAAAGGCCGGCAACGCGTTTGTGACTCCTGAGTTGCAGATGTTCATGGGCGGCGATGATCACTTTCCATAGGTGACCCGTCTGATCGTCTGCCCCCTCTAACATAAAAAAAAAACAAGAATGTAGTTGTGGCCACATACAAAGAAACAGAAACATACTACAGCGCCATTTAACAAAGACACACCTAACTACGGAGTAACTCCTGAATGAGAACCTGAATGAGAATTGCTAATCCTCTATCGCGATATGAAGAATTCTCTGGAATTTTAAGTTTATAACTTACAGGGACAACGACGTGCCTTTATGGATAAAACCGTTTCATTAACAATAAAACCCTTTTTAATCCTTGGTCATAAAGAATAAAGTTATAGACACTCATAAAATCGACGAGGCAGTTAACCACTTTATTTCAAAATAATGAGGAGTGTATTCATGTGTACATTTATAATTTTCATTGTCAATTATAAAAAAAAACAACGATATCAAACTTTTTTATGAACACGAGATGGGGCAGGGACCGCGGGGCAGCAAAGTAAGCTGGTACTGATTATCACTTTTCTAAAATGTTTAATTTTTTATTTAATTTTATTTCACTGTCTTAATCTACGTAAAATCTGGGTAGGTACGGAACCCTCGGCGCACGAGTTCGACTTGTACCTGACCGGTTTTTTGAATTGTGTTTACTTTGCTTTATTGTAGTTTTTCTAGAAGTTTGTATGCAAAAATAGATTTGGAATCAAACATGTTTGTGCCAAGTTTTTGTTTCCAGGGCACTATGTAACTATGAAGAAATATATTTTGAATAAAAAAAGCACCAAAACAGTAGGCACAGAAACTATTCAAGAAGCTTATAATCATTGAAAAATAAGTTCCCTTAACAATTTAAAAAAAATATACTATAGAGATTTCCAACAATAAACGTCACGAATGGCAGTGGTAGAAAAAGAAAGTTCAGAACAATACGAGTATAATGGCTCTTATTGCGATTAGACATTTCAAATTATATTATGTAACTCATTTATACTAAGCAGTGACCCTGCCAAAAATAATATTAAAGAGCTTTATAATTAAGAAAACTTTGAAGTAACTCAAAGTTCACTTAGGCTAATTTCAAAAATATGTTCGTGTTTACACACTTTAGTATAGTATAGTACAACATAACTCAAATGAATTCAAAGTTTTTCATTTCAAAACAGCTTATGAGCACTCGCTTTTATCCTGGCCCCAATTTAAAAGCGTTGAGCACAAAAAGTTATAATGAACACGAGATAATGGGGCGCACAAACTGAAAACACAGCTGTTCACTGTATACAGAACACTGATTTATTCCGAAATTGTGTATGAAGGTAGAAGTTTTTGCATATTTTGTTTTCATTGATGGTCTACTTAGGATGTACAAATCTTTAGTCTAACTATAACATCTATGTTTGTCTCGGTTTAGTAATTTCACTAGAGTAAAAAATGAGCTGCAAATTGGTAATTATGGTGCTCATATATTTGTTTAATCCTCCCCAATCGTAGGTCTGTCCTACATGTATAAGCGCACATGAACCCAGTCTTCGAGTTAATGCAGACTCAGTCTCGTTTTCCCAACCGACAGCTATTGTACAGTCCGTATGCCTTCTTTGTTTGTAATTTTTAAAACGATTAAGTTTTAAGTGGCGTTGGCTTCAAGCTGCGGAGTTCTAAAATCAGCAAAACTCTTTTGCAATATCACAAATTACGCCGATTACCGTAATAAAATTGAGATTACGGTAGATAACGATATGTAGTCACCAGAATTCTCGAAATAAACTTAAGGATCCAAGTCTACATAAGATAAGAATACTTCAAATCTACCCAACCTATTTTTAGAAAATTTTCTTTATTTTGTCGTGAATTTCAAAATATATTTAAAATGTTTTTTTTTTTAGTAACTAGAAGACACAAAATTACATATTCTTGTGACTAGAAATGTTTCAGTAATACATGTTTTACCTAACACAGCTCATTAAAATTTAAAACACTGGATTTCAAGATATTTGACCTCCGGGACACACTTGAATATAGAACGTTGATTTATAAACAATATAAACCTCTTTAAAATTTGGTACTGAATATATACAGGGTTACTGGATAAGTCGACCTAGATACTTTAAAGGGTTGTAATTGCCATCATTTCTAAAAGATTTCACTGTTAAATATCATGCCAAATCTAACCATGTTAAAAGAAAATGAAATTTTGGCAAACACAATTTTTTTAACAAGTTCAAAAAATTGTGTTTGCATTGTTGACCTGTTGGTGTAGTGGTTAGTGACCCTGGCTGCAAATCCGAAGGTCGTGGGTTCGACCCCCACCCAAGACAAATATTTTTGTGATGAGCACGATCGTTTGTGCTGTGTCTGGATCTTATTTATCTATAATATGTATGTATTTAGAAATATATATGAATGTTTATCAGCAGTTCGGTTACCATAGTACAGGCTCTGCCTAGTTTGGGAGCAGACGGCCGTGTGTGAGATGTGTGAGGTTATTATTATTATATACGTATAGTCAGCTATCTAACAAGGTTTAATAGTACTTAGATAATAGACCGGGAGTATTTAGTATTAGCGTACAACCCAGTAGTGCCTAGTTAAAAACTAGGCTTGTATTTTTGGACTGTTCCGTTTTCTATTCGAGACTAACTATTGCTAACTGGACTTTGATTTGTACTTCTGATACTCCGGGATATGATGACGTATAAGAACGAGGAATAATAATATAACATTGAGTTAAAAGGTGTTTGTGCAAAAATGCCTTTTTTTTTTTGTTTCCGTGCGGAAATCCCCTCGGATACCACCTATCGGTGGCATGTCGAATTCGAACCGACTAAAACCGCACGCCGTCTCGGGTATTAATAGCCGGGGAACCAGGTATACCCTAGAAAGGAAGTCCCTGGTGCAATGTGCAAAAATGCCTATCATTGTTTTCTTTTGTACATGAAATTGCGCCCAAACTAAGTATTATTTGTTTCTTCTTATAATAGTCGAATTTACAATACAGTCGCTAACACTTAGACACAGTATGCCATTAGAAATTTTATTAGTATCAGCTCAGTAATCGTAAGGCTCTTCGCTTGTCAAGTGTCCCGTGTTAAACTGTCAAATCGTGAAAAAAGGAATTCATATTTATTCGCCGAGGCCGTCGGGTCTTTGTTAAATATTCAACATTAACGAGGGTGGAATTACACCTGGCGACTTTTGATTCTCGATTTAGAAATATTCCAGAGGATTATTTTGGGAACAAATATTGATTTCAGCGGCTTCTATCAGATTTATATTTTTTAAGAGGACCGAGGCATTTTTATTCAGAATTATCATCAATTAAGAAAATGATAAAACAGTATTTTGAAATCATTTGAAGTGATGGCTGATTTAGGTTAATATTTTTATAAAAATAGATAAATGACGATATCCATGACAAATGCATAACACAATTTGAATAAAAAAATGAATGTGGAAAACTATGATTAACATAATAAAAAATATTTCCAATTTGTCTCAAATTTAATTCCTTTTTATATCAGCCGTTCCAGCAGTTCTGACATTTGGAAAATTTAAGTTGATGTCTCAGTATAGTTTCCTAATATACATATAATAACTACAAGACATATTTAAAATATGCAACTGCTACGAGAAGATAAGATAAATAATCAAAAAGGTTAGAGGATTTCCTTTTCTTTCTTGTTTATACCATCCTTAAATTCTAAATGAACTGTTCACTCTGCCAAATATATAAGTTTACAATGTTTTTATTCGAACAAACTCACATTGCCATAGAAGTATATATCACATAGATATGTTTGTCGCAAGACTTCAAGTGATAGTAAGTCCACTCCATCGTGTGAATTCGATGCGCACCCTTTGATTTGTGCTCTTAAACTAACACTCGACCGAAAGGGTGTCAAGCTTCTGAAAGCACACAAAAGCAAGGCTAAATACCGCTTGTGGATTGTGGACGCTTCCTAGACTTTGCGACTCAGTTAACCTGGCATTAAATTTTATTCTACACACGACTGTCAACTCACAATATGTCCCAACTGAATAGTTCATCAAAGAAGCTTTGCTTTTCTCAGTATTTACTGTTTCTATTTGTTTAACGCTGGCGTTCTTCGAAGGTGGAATTGAGATAATCATATAATGTACTTGCCAGGATTTTTAATGAGAACATCTACATTTTATCCTGGTACCTTACTACTCGTCAAAGTGATTAAGGAAAATAAAACTCAAATTAATTTACCCATCCTAACAGCCTCCAATTTTTTGCTGGACTACTATTCGTGTATTATACTTCAATTCTAGAGACACAGGAGACTAATAAGTCAAAAATATGATGAAGATTTTTTTCACTATAAATTAAAAGAAAGCAATGCAGTACATTTTTTTGGGCAAGCATAAATAATCTTATTGTCTTTGAAAATCAAGACAAATATGTTTTCAAATTACAACAATAGCTCATAATCAAAATAATACAACTGTCAAAATAAATCTCCATCATCGTAATAAAAAACAGAATCAAATAAGATTGAGTTTTTTTCTCTTTATTACCTAGCGGCATATCACTATATTATATTAACATTCATTTACCTCGACGACACGACCGCTTCCGAGTAAGTCTACTACGCTAATGTGGTTATAGCTTCCCCCTCTACTTAGGGAGACGTTGACGTAATAAACATAATCTTCGACTACCCTCATTATTACGTACGAGTATATCGTTTACTTGATAAATTGGTTGAAAAATATTATTAAAATAGTTAGAGTTCTATCTCTGTTCCAAGCTATATTATTTGCTTATATTCTGGGCACTAACATGTTTGCATTTTACTACCGAACTGTCTGTCCGTTTGTCCCGGGTAATCTTCAAAACGGCTAGAGCGATTTTGATAATATTTTACTACCAGGTAGCTGTCCATTAAGGAGTAATTTAGACTATTTTTTCTGACAAAGAAACCCTATTAAATGATGCCCGGTCCGGGAATCGAACCCGAGGCCTCATGGACTACAGGTGCGTACTGTACTACACAACTAAATCACCGCTTTCAGCATCAAAGTCGCGGGTACCAGTTAAAAACCAGGTAAGTACTTGTTAAAAAATAAAATAATTAGTACCATAAAATGAATATATTTATGAAGATTTTTGAATGTAAAATCCTTGTATCCGCACCCCGAACAGGCCATTAACAGGTATATTAAACTTTGCAATTAAAACCACGCGCTCTGTAGTAAGTAGTTTTGTCATGCGATTTTGACCTCCATTGTTTTAATGAGAGGACAATGCTTATATTGTTACTCAACAATATTTATTTATTAATTTATTTTTTTAGTTCATTCAACTCGGTGCAAATTTTCGCGCAGTCGTGATTGGAAATAGCTTTAGAGCAGATCAGCAACATTGGTCACCGCCATCGTATTATTCATTTCTTGTATGGAAACAGGTATTATATTTCTCCAATACCGAAAGAATACCCCAAAAGACTAGGTGATCAAGCCAGGGAGACCGCAACGCAATTGTTGATGTTGTCAAGTTCTATATATACTTAATCGGAGCAAGAACTTCATATGTGCGATGCAGTTCATCATCATCATGATCAGCCTATCGCAGTTCACTGCTAGACATAGGTCTTTCCCATTGCAGTCACTTAGATAAATTTTCGGCTTCTCGCATCAAGCTTCTGCCAGCCATCTAGCGCAGATCGTAACTCCACCTGGACTGCGATGCAATTACTGTCTTTAAATATACAGTTTTTAATTACTGCTTAATTCAACTCATCTTCACTTAATTTGGTTCCTTATGCTTATGTCGTTACATCTACAGTAATTAACTACTCTTACCCTTAAAATAGAGATACCACAAGCTTGTAGTGACCACTCACATCACACGTCAACAGCTTTTATTAGTCTACTGTTGGACATAGGCCTCACGTTAGAAAGGAGGTTTTGGCCTACTATACCACGATGGCCATTCGGGTTGGTACAAGATTTGTGTAAATTTTTCCTTCTCTTGTTCTCCTCCTCTTCTGTCTCTGTCCCCTCCTTGCTCCCTTAGTCGTCACTTACGACACCCACAGGTTGAATAGGGGTGGTGGCACTCCGTATTCTTAATCCATCACCAAAACACCACTTACTGGTGAATCATTACTCGGCAACTACCCCAATTCAATAGAGGACCCGTGATTAGTACCTCATGCAGCACTGCAAGCAACATCGACATAATTATAGGAACCAGCAGACTTGAAGCCAGCACAGTGAAAATTCCCACACCAATCAGTATGAACAGCGTCCAAACGGTTTGGTCTTCTGGCATGTTTGGAGGATGCTCTAAAGGCACCTTTATAAGGCAAAAGGTTATTTTTTAACTATTATTTTTTAATAACCTATTGCTTTATATTCCTTTATTAGTAAGTAGTTAACTTGCCTTCTTCTTTAGAAGCGCCTGCTGTCGTATGAAACTAGGCTATTTTTAAATATCATAGTTTTAACTCAGGTCGTAGGAGAGAAAGCTTTAAAACTGGGTCGAGTCTTAAGTTTATTTAAAAATAACATTGTTGTGTAGGTGTGCGGTTTGCTTGCTAGTTATTTTTAATATTAGTAAGATATAATGTAGGCTATGTTCAAAAGGTAGAAAAATTTATATATTTGTTTATTGTAATTTATCACGTAAAAAACTATGTAGGCGCACACATACTCGTATATATTTCTAGAAATATTTAACTTTCCAAACTTTTTTAAATATGTCAAATTTCACATTCCTGAGCGTTCTGCGACCTCCGGCGCCTGAGTCGCCTGCGCTGCCTGGCCCGTGCCCGGGCCTGGCGGGCCGGGAGAGTTCTAAACCTCTCCCGGTCCCGCTCCGCCGTCTCCTTCGCGAGCATAACTTGCTCGCAGAAGGAGACGGCAGAGTTCCACGCACTCTCGCTCCGCACGATAGCCGCAATCAGGCTATCGAGCGAGAGAACTCCCACTCCGATGGCCGCCACGAGGTCTCGCCTCTGCTCAACCCACGCCGGGCACTCTGCCAGCGTGTGGAGAGCCGTGTCCACGGTCTGGCCATCGCAGTGGTGGCACTCAGGCGTTGGCTCCTTGCGGATCAGACACAGGTGATCTCCGAAACATCCCTTCCCAGTGATCACCTGTGTCAATCGGTATGAGAGGGTCCCGTGACGCCTCTCGAGCCAATCCTCCATAACGGGTCTTACCGCCGCAATGACGGCGTGCCAAAAAATAACACCCTACCACACTTAGTGTTACACATTTTCTTTGTTGTTCAAAAATGCCCAACGCGCCTAAAGAAGTTTTCACTTCAAAAATAGAATAAATAAATAAAAGCAATATTTGAAGCGGTTTGTATATTGTGTCAAAGTTTGAGCTCAATCGGTGCAGAACTTTTTTAATTTATTTAGAATAGACAATACAAATATATTATTATAGGTAAGAGGCAATAAGAAAAAATGTTGTTTGTTTTTTAATGTTATGGGTTTTGTAATCAATTACCTACTTTGTTAACTTAGAGAGCCGAAAGAGAGAAAGGGTAGAGGACCATTAGGGGTGCCAGCGAAATATAAAACAGTTGTGCGTTAATTTTGTCTGAGAACACTATTAGTGCGTTTCAATGTACCGTGGCTGAGAAAATAATTGTAGTGGGATTAAGTGAAGGAGTTTGTTTACGAGAAAAAAATACAACTCCCTCAGGCATCGTTGAGTTGAATCGAGGGAATAGTGAGATAAAAAAGTAGCGAGCCGTCGAGTAACTACACATCAAATCGCACCTTACACGTACATGGGATTAACGCAAAATGGATACTACACCATAGATAACGCACAACAAGATGGTTATTGCACATCCTTTATTACGTGATTCATCAAAAACGGTCAGTAATTATTTCGTTACAACGAGTGGGTAAGAACGGATCGAAGGACCAACCTACCACCTCAATTTAGGTAAGTACACTCAAAAAGTCAAAAGCTGACAAAGCTAAACCAATAACAAGAATGATCCTCAATGTAATTATATGTCAAAAATCTAGATGTTTTTGATCAAAACTACTACAGATATACTACATTAGTGAAAGACATTTCCATAGTGAGTTTAGTTTGGATTAGCATCCAAATCTACATCACATTACCTACCTGCTTACATAGTTACTCATTGTTATATTACTTAATATGAATCAGAGATATTTTTTTGTAAAATCTTTAATGTTTTTTTTTGTGCACATATGAGTTACGTCCATAGTAGTCTTCCATCGCGTTTAGTCCCGAGCTTCGCACTTGACCTCACTCCACGTCTTGCCGATTCTCTTCACCTCACCTGCGACAGTGCGCCACCAAGTTTGCTTTAGGCGGCCACGCTGTCGTTTTCTTTGCAGGTTCCAATCCTGTGCCTGTTTGTCGATATGCTCGAGGTCACTACGCAGAGTGTGGCCAATCCAGTTCCACTTGCGGTGCTTGATCTGAAAGTCGATCGGTGATTCGTGACAGCGTTCCAACAGATCTGCGTTGGAGATCTTCTCGGGCCAGTATACCCCCAGAAATCAGAAAATCCAGATCTAAACGATGTATTTGTGTTTTAATATGTTGTAATGTGTTTTGAAAATTTAATAAACAAAAAAATAAAGCACTGACATATACGAGTATATATGCCATAAAAAGCCACTCGACTACATAAAAAAATAAGCGATACAAAATCGATTATTAATTAAGGTTAATGTTTTTGTAATAAACCCTATACCAGGTTGTATGAGCAAAATATAATAGCTTTTATATTTTTACCACCTCTCTCCATTCCCGTAATGGAGCTAAAAATATGGTCGGAAAACCCCCACGGATATTAAACATTGTCGCTCCACCGGACAGGGTATTTCAGTATCTTTTACCACTTATAACACTTTAATCGTTCCCACGGAAGTTATTGAATGCTCGTTTCACTGCACTGAATAATGATTAAAATACGTACGTACATATATATACTGATGTCTTTATCCCTGTAGGGGGAGATAGAAGCCTATTAAAACGCCCACGTTTTGCTGAAAATAATTATAGTCCCACTAAATTATTAGGTGTCAAACTAATTGCTGTCAACCTAGCAGTTATATTTCTAAATATACATACTTATATATTTCTAAATACATACGTATTATAGATAAATTGTACCCCGACTGTTAGTGTGGTGACGGATTAAGAATACGGAGTGCAATACGGAGTGCAGGCAATTCACAAAGCATAAGCACATCCCTCTCACTAACATAAATATTAGTCGCGTATTGCACCGATAACAACCGCTGTAGCTACAATAGCTATTGTCTTTTCTATTCTAACTTTAGAACACAATTACTTACTATTATTTTAATGTTAAGTATTTCATTTGTTTACTTTTTTCAATGTCAGTTTGTAAGCTGTATGCTAAGCAAAAAGTAATTCAAACCTTGACTCATAATGTACGTATTTCAACAAAGTATTTTTGCAAATTCATACTACGCTGTGTCTATAAAACTTGGAAGTAAAATACTTTTTTTCATTTATAAGAGCTTTTTATAAGAATTACTTCATTTTCAATGGATACAATTAAAGATTTATACTTGAACTACCCTCAAAAAGAATTAAATAATTGTTTACGAATTGAGAAAACTGTATAGACTGATACCTATCTTAATAACGGATTACCTTGAAAGTTGTTTTAATTCTACTTTATTCGCCAAAATTACAGTTTATTCTGTTGTTGATTTTTAGTACAGGATACGTCATAATAGTATGATGGTCGCTAGAGCCAAAATATGCTAGAGTGGAGACCGCGTTTAGAAAAACGTAGTGTTGGGCGGCACGATAAACTGACGAGTTGAAGAGCTGGCAGCGGATGGATCCGGACTGCCCAAGACCAGGATGGTTGGCGCTCTTTGCGGGAGGCCTTCATTCAGCAGTAGACGGCAATAAGCTGAAAAACATCCATGTCATCACTTCTAAAGTTGTAATATCCCACACATCACAGATCCCACAGATCAAAAGTTTTTGTTCCAACGTGAAAGCACTTAAGATTCTTTCATTTATGGCAATAGCTCAAAAGCAATTCGTTTAAGTCCAAGAGAACGGCTCTTACTTCTTATACGTTGTACGGATTTTTTGACAGTATCCGTTCCCGCAGCTCCGTTTTATTTACTTATTTTATTTATTTAATACTTTATGCACAAAAAAAATGAACAAAGGTGGACTTAATGCCGTATGGCATTCTCTACCAGTCTACCTTGGGGTGGTGTACTGTTGAGTGAATAGGTGCACTAAACTCAATAACAAGACTTAACTAAGAAATACGTACATAAAAGGATACGCGTTTTGATTTTTTCACAGTTCAATGCCTGTTAAGGTATTAATTTTATATTAAATAATATCTCAAAAAAAAAATGGATTGTTAATTTAAAAAAAGGCCATTCATAGTAGTCCGGTAGTTTTAGACAACAGTGAGTTGGACCAAAAAATGCATGCAGTTCTTTACTTTTGTTACAAAGTATTAGTCTAGATGATTAAAAATTATTGTTCAACAATTCTAAATAGTATAAATAAATAAACTATTTATATCTTTTATTTACAAATATTATCCGTGTGGTGATTAAAAATACGGAGTGTCACCTCCAATATTCATCCGGTGGATTCGTAAGAGCCAATTATGGGACCAAATTGCTCTGGACAACATCACTGCAAAGAGAAGAAATACTTGAAACAAACACTATACCAACCCGTCGTCCGCCAGCGTTGTATAGTACACCAAAAACTCCTTTCTCAAGAAAGGCGTATGTCCAGCAATGGACTATGGTTGATGTGATTCACAAATATTAAATTGTGGAACATCATACCTTGAATACGTACGGGCATTTAAACGATCATGTACTCACTACGAGTACATGATCGTAACATACTAATGTTACTTTGAGTTGTCTGTAAAAAAGCATTCACCAGACTAATTCCCGTGAGCGTAAATAATTTTATGTCAGGATACCCGAAAGTTTAAAAGTGGATAACTTAATACTCTTTTTATATTTTTACATATTCCTTCGATAGTTTTTCCCGATATCCCTAAATATTTTTTCTTTATCTGTTATTTCATCGGCGTTTACTTTTTCTTGTGAGTTGAAGGGTTCTTCGGGTAAATAGAGGAACTGAAACGTTTTAACCCTTCTTGGTATAATAGAGTGAATAGTAATGGTAGTGAATACTATTTTTTAATACGTGGGTAGGTTATGATAATATACTTTCGAATCCTTTACATTGTGTTGACAAAACTTTTAAAATTATTAAATCTAATAATGCTTGCTACACTAGTAACACGTCATCACGGCATTTTTGAACAACAAACAAAATAATGTATTTTTTGAGATGGGAAAAACCATTGAACTCGCGACACTGTTACCGTTATAGTTGAGTTGAGCTTGGGTTTAAATACATTGATAATATAAACATATATTGTGTATATACGTACAACATAGATATATATTCATGTCGGAACTATGCGAATCGAAAAACCAGACCACCACCTAGACTCAGAACAAAAATTTGTTGATCACACAAAGTATTGTCTCATGTGATCGAACCCACAACACATAGGAAGCCGCGAGGTGACCGTTTAAACCACAACGCCATCCGTGCAGTCGTCTGAGTTTAAAATAAACAAATAAATTAAAATAAATTATTTTTTTATTTTTTATTTATTATAATAAAAATAAATAAATCATTTCATAAAAAAACGTAATATATTTTCAAATTATAAGGAAATGTTTTTTTTTTCTTTTTTTAATAATTTATTATATTTTAATAAAAATAAATAAATCATTTCCTCAAAAAACGTAATATATTTTCAACTATCGATATTTTTATACCGATGCCAATGGCCACTCGATGGCATCTCAATAGCGTGTCAGTGGTATGACAGTTTCTGGCGTAAACATAAAATAGCAGAATTGAGGCCCTGGTCTCTGGGCGTCCTACACTACGTTTGCCGAGACGCGGTCTCCACTCAAGAACTCGTTTTCCCCAACGGTTGTCGGTTCTGCGGTTAATTATAATTATAGCTCATAAATTATTAATTGTTATATTTGACATACAATATCTTTGTCTCCCTTACATTTTTTTGTTGAATACAAATCTTACAGATTTTCTATTTTCGTTGAGAATTAAGATTATGTTACTCAAAGGAAATCTTAAAAAAAAATCATGAATATTTTGTCATTTGTATATTATATGTCAATAACAGTAAACCTTTATAGAAAAATCGTTTTCAAGTCGGTAATGTACTAATCTCTCAACAGAAATATATATTACTGAATCCAGTATCATCAAACGATTTTGGGGAACCACTTCGCTTTAAGACGTCTGTGTTACAAGGGATTTGGTTAATGCCTTTTTTCGTCCCTCAACTGAGCTGATAGAGGCTTTGCTTTGTCATCGATATTTGATATCGGCTGTTTTTATATAAGATGTAACAGCGGTACGGTTTTTGATGAAGGTACATTGTTCGAGGAAAATATTGAAAATATTGTTTTAGGGAAAGGGCAGATATGCAAAAGCCGTGGCCCTATGTGAAGAATTTAATGACAGTAGAGGAAAGGTTAAGTATTTCCCTTTCAAAGTACGAGTATATCTATGCTAAGAATATCAATATCTGCAACGTTCCCAAGATAATTACATGGAGCTTTCCTATAAAAAAATAGGCGATTGTCAGATTTTTTTCATAAAATTCATTATGCTGCAATCTCTATCGTATATATCATGGAGAGTGCTCCGAGGAATTGTTCGAACTAATACCGGCTGCAACCTTCTGCCATCGTTCCACACGGCAAAATTTTCATCCCCCATTTATTTGGCCCTTCACCACTGTGCGCTTTTCAAGACACTTTTTGCCCCGCACTACCAATCTGTGGAACAAGTTATCGGCTGCGGTATTCCCGGACCGATACGACTTTCAAACCTTCAAGAAAAGAGCGTACTCCCGTTCATGGGCGGCCGTAGTCACTTTCCACCCGGTGCTCGTCTGCTCGTTTGCCCCCTATTCCACAAAAAAAATCTTAACGTTCTTTTGGAGGCACGGAGAGGTCTCAATGTATTAAGAACTGGTCACCTATCCATAGACTGACCTGTCTAGGATTCCTTAACTTGGTTATGAGTTAACCTACTCGGCTACCACTTAGCCAAGAGCCTCACGAGCTACATAGCTGTCGAAAACTCTGGTCATTATATGACATCAAGTACCAAAGGTACAGACAACTGGTGAAAGTCACATTCAAGTATAATTTAGTTAATAGTTTCTATTCATATATGTATTTTAGACACTAAGTACATTAGGAAGTGTTGCATGTTTCAACTTGTATAATCTGTCAAATGACGTTTGTTGAATAGCTACAAACATGTTGTAAAACCACATTTTGGGGCTTGTTTGTAAAGGCAAAGTTTTGTGTGTGTGTAATTAATTTTATTCATCATCAACAGCCTTATAATTGTCCTTTGATAAACATAGGCCTCTCCATACCAAGGAGGTTTTAGTCAACTACACCACGCTAGCCAGACGGGTTATACGCCACATCTTGTTTTTCTTTTTATTTTAATATGTTGAATTTGCTCTGTGGTATAGGGGTTGCATTAAGTTTTGCTTCACTTTGCAGCGCTGTTGTCTTGCGTAGATTCATTCTCAGGGGGGGAATGGCCCGAGGTATGCCGGGGCACCAGGGACTTCCTTTCTAGTGTATACCTGGTTCCCCGGCTATTATTACCCGAGACGGCGTACGGTTTTAGTCGGTTCGAGTCCAACATGCCACCGAAAGGTAGTATCCAAGGGGATTTCCGCACGGAAAAAAAAGGGGGGGGAGGAGGGTAGGACTTTAGGACCGAACGCTATAGAGAATTACTGTGGAAGAACTAAGTAAGATAAATAATTGTGTGATGTGCATAAACATTTATTCTGTGTCTGGGTGTAATTTATCTAGAATATAATAATAATAATAATATAAGTATTTAGAATTTATGAGCAGACTGGCTACCATAGCGCAGGTTGTGCCTACTTCAGAATCAGACGGATGTGTGTAAGATGTGTCTAATTATTATTATTATTAGTCTTTCATAACAATAATAACCCTAAATTTTATGACAAAACCCACCTCTACCATTCCCTGCTCTCTTTTATCAAATATATGTAAACTCGAATATCCCTTCTCAATTCCGAGGTACGTAAATTCTGGATATTGGCAAAGCTGGCGGTGTTACCACTTGGTTTTTATTAAAACCAGCTCTGAGTTTGTAGTTTACGAGCGACATTTATGACAGGTGTTAATACCCCTACTTTAAAATGCTCTCTTTAAATTAGTTATTTATTTTGTAATAAAGGTTAACTGGCTTTTGCTGGAAGCTTCGCTTTATGGTAAAATCTGCATTAAAGTTTATCATTGAATCCCTTAGGTACTCGTCACAATATACTTTTCTAATAAACCATCTCCTGTGCTGTTGTACTCTGAGACCATGTATGTAAAATTGTAATGACAATCGACTAAGACGCCTGCCGACTCTAGATAACCATCAAACCATTCAAAAATTCTTTACGATGTTAGACTTTGTGCAAACCCTAAACAAATTGGTCAAAGGCTCAGAAGATGATGATTCTGATGACACACAAGCAAGAAGAAGACATAAAATCGTTTTCTTTAGCCAACAAGTAAAGTAGAGAGCTAAGAACTTACCAGTCACAAGTCGTACTAATTTGTTGTTTGTGACTACAAGTTATAACTAATTAACTAGAAGGCAATTTTGCGTCACATCCATCAGTTTTCCCATCCACAACTTCCAGGATTTCTTACCCTACCTTCTGAGGCTATTATTTTTATGATATAGGGGCTAGCAAGCAGACGGTTGTCCGTGTGGTGACTGATTAAGAATAGGACGGATTAGTAAGACTCCAACTAAGGGAGCAAAATACACAGGACAACAGCACTACAAAGAGAAGGAAAACTTGAAATAAACCATATATCAACCCGTCAGGCCAGCGTGGTATAGTAGGCCCAAAAAGTCCTTTCTAGGGAGAGGGAAGGGGGGGTGGAAGACTTTGTGCAAACCCGAAACAAAATTGGTCAAAGGCTCGGAAGAAAATGATTCTGATGAGGCACAGGCACACGAAACGTTTTCTTTAGCCAACAAGTAAAGTAAAGAGCTAAGAACTTACTTATTTGTTGTTTGTAACTAAAATTTATAACTAATTAACTAGAAGGCAATTTTGCTCTACACCATACCTTTGACGAGCTAAGTAGACAACTTATGCCAAACAGTTTTGGCCAATAAATTATTCTATTTTCGTCTAGCTCTCATTTTCTCACAACCAAGAGACATTTTTACTGAGTTGTTTTAAGAGCGTTCAAGGCAACAAATAAATAGTCTGTCTGCTGTAAAAATCTATGAATTTGTAGGAGTATTTATAAGAGGCCATTTTAAAAGGCGACATATTTTTAAAGTTTTTTTTAAACATGTAGTTTTTTATTACCAATAATATAAATAAAATATTAAGTAGCTATGATTAAGGATTCAAACAATTCTGGAAATGAATATTGTCTGTATTTGTTTTCATCATTGTCATCATCAACAGGCCAGCGCGGTATAGTAGGCCAAAACCTCCTTATTAAGGAGATACCTATGTCCAACAGTGGAATAGTAAAGGTTGTTGATGGTGGGCGGTGGTAGTTACTTACAATCAAGTGACCCATCCACTCGTTTTGCTCTCCTATACCATAAAAAAAATGTTGTGCCAATCGTTAAACTAGGCCAATAAGACCAACCTCTGCAGGTCAAGATATACTGGCATATGTCAGATTTCTTATTTTCCTTACATAAATGATAAAAACACGATCCTCCTATTGAATGAAGTTACGACTGGTAACACAATACAATTGGTATTTTCCGCCAGAAAACGGACGAATTTCAATAAAATTCCGTGTCTAAAAGCTGTTGACCTTATTTGGTAACATTTTTGGAGCACCACCTTTTTGTGGCCAATCGGATTGTTCTAGAAAATTTTGATGTTCACACGGTACAGTATTAGGGTCAAATAAATATAGGCGGAACGTTCGTAATATGATAATACTTTCTGAGCGCTCAAGAGGGGAACCAACGTATATTAACTTACTACTGTACTACTAATAAACGATATTTTTAAGTGGCCTACTTGACAATGATATTAATTGCTCGATATTTCTCTGAGTTAACAAGTAATGTGTTCTCTCAATTATAATATAATAGATACAAAAATAAAGCCTAACAGAGTGTCTTAAGGTCTTCTAAGCTTAAACTCAGAAGTGTCAGTAGGAGTGGAAAAAAGAAAAAAATGAAAATCACATTTTCAGGTTCCAAATTACAGGTTTTCAAGCACGATAAATAAAATTTATCTAAATATCGCTACAAACTCTGACTAAAACAACTTTGATAAAAACTAAAATGTTATTTATTTCGCACACAGTAAACCGCTTCTTAATTAACCCAAGTTGATGATAGAGAAATGAATTTATACTTTTAAAATAAATTCTTTGTAAAACATAACAAAGTCCATACCTTTGCAGGCAGATATATATCTTGTCTTGAAGGTAGTAAAGTAACCTAGTATTTGAAATAGGAAGTTTAATCTAAACCACGGGATGTAAATGAGTTGTAATTTACTGTTTCTCTGCAGCGGTAACTACGTTTAGGGTCCCGATGAACTACGTTACACCAGTAATTAATGTTTAGTATTCACATCGAGGCATAGACGTACGACTTTCGGCATTTAAAATTTATTGAAGCGTAAAATGAACATAAGATTTGCGCGAATTGAATGCAGAGCTCACCTGTCACGCTATGACCTGCGGTTTAAGAGGACGGAGGTCGTGAAGCAACCTGACTCGCCTGGGTGCCTGAGGCGCCTGCGGTACCCAGGCTCGTTAACAGGCCATTCCACCATTTCCTTCGTGGACATAGAAGATGGCGGAGTTCCAATCGCTTTTTGCTTAAAATGCAACAACACGCAACACTCCTAAAGAAAGAACGGAAATGAAAATACTGATGTATTAAATATAAGGGAAATACTAACTGTTAGAGTTTTAACATTACTTTGGGAGCCATAAAGATACGTTCGGTAAATAACGGGCGAATTAATTTCAATTAGTTATTTCATTTTTTTATGAATAAACTTATATATAACTTAACAAGAACGAAATCAAAAGTCCTAAAACAAATTCAATCGTTTTTAAGAATCTCGAAACCAACTGAATATGAAAATGTAAGTTAGAATAGAATTAACTTTATTTTACACCCGTTTTTTTGTTTCTTTATTTTAGAGCCACATCACATCAACAGCCTTTAGTAGTCCACTGCTGGACATAGGCCTCTCCTTAGAAAGGAGGTTTTGGCCTACTATACCACGCTGGCCAGACGGGTTGGTATAGGGTTTGTGTCAAGTTTTCCTTCTCTTTGCAGTGCTGTTTGTCCTGCGTAGTTTGCTCCCTTAGTCGGCTCTTACGACATCCACGGGATGAATAGAGTAGATACATAAAATTAATGACCATTTATAAATAGCGGCCAAATCGCTAAAAAGCAATTTCTTAACGGCAACCTTTGCATAGACAAATTGACTCATGAGTTATTTTAGTGTGAAAAAAGTGTAAAAGTATCATTAAATATTTATACCTACAGCAAATAGCATTTGATTTCGATAAAAGGTAAATAACAAAATTAGTATGGTATAGTAGTTATTCGAGTTGGAAATAGATAAAGTTGCGTTATGACACAAGGTCAGTTGTAAAAATACGTTACACAAATACCATTGTAAATATCAACATGACATAGAAATATTGGGTTTTTATTTACCGACATGATCCTAAGCACAATAGAGAAGGAACTTGAAAGGATTATCAAAGATCACAACTCACAATTGTTTATGGAGATACTTTTCCTAATAAAACACTTCGGTGTATTGATTTTTGTTGGTTGAGTTTGATGTTATGTCTGATATATACATATAAATATGATAACCTATCTAATAAAGTAGACCACGAATTAATCACAGTAATAATAGTTAGTTTAGAGACTTGAACTTTTCGGCAATAGTCAATTCGACTTAGGACTCTTACACTTATCGGTGGTGACCGATTACAAATATGGAGGGTCACCACCAATATTTACCCCGTGCGTGTCGTAAGAACCGACTAAGGCAGCAAACTACGCAGGACAACAGCACTGCACGGAGAAGAAAAACTTGAAACAAACCCTATACCAAACCGTCTGGCCAGCGTGGTATAGTAGGCCTAAACCTCCTTTCTAAGGAGAGGCCTATGTCCAGCAGTAGACTATGAAAGGCTGTTGATGATGATGACGAAACACCAAACAATGTCGCGAATCAGTATCGTTTCACGTTGAGCCTTTTAATAATAAAAGGTAAATTTGATGATATTATATAATCTGTGAGAAAAGCAAAGGAGACCAGCTTCTAGATAGCAAATATATATAAGGTGGCCCGGCCCCACTGTAATTGATAGGGGTCAAATGACAGCAAAAACAAAATTTGCACAACATGGTGCAAAGTTATTACACAAAAAAGTAACATTTAATGGTTTTGAGCTCAAGAACATATAAAATGTATGGAAAAGGTTTCGTGATAAGGTGTTGTTTGTATTAGGCCTAGAATCAGTAGGACACAGTATGACACTTTAGATCACGCTACACTTGCTGTTTAAAGTATTCCTCCGAGACTAAACATTTTTTACATCGTTTTTAAGAGTAGTCGTAATATGCCCTTCCTAATGATACAAAATCACTCCTAGAAGCCTGTGTACGCCCCAGGAGGCTCATCTAGCCAACCTTTCCTCGACGCATAAAGGACCAATCTTGAGTCTAAATGCAGAAAACGGAGCCTGTCATATTTTAGAGGGGATGGAAAATCCGTACTTGTTGTCAGAAAAATACCTTACCTATGAAGAAGTATATTAGACTAGCTGTCCCGCGCAACTCAATACGCGTCTCGCAAAGGAATCAATTTTACCCGTTTTTGGAACATTTCATTCAACATTTCCTTGATGCTCGTTCCTATTGGTCTTAGCGTATTGCTGTATAGCGTATAGCCTTCCTCAATAAAATACTAAAAGAATTTTCCAATCTGAATCAGTAGTTCCTGAAATTAGTGCGTTTATCCAAAGAATCGAATTCTTTAGCTTTATACCATTAGTATAAATTAACTGGAAACTCCTACTAGAGTTCACTCGTTGCTTATTTTTTTAAATTTTCTATTATTTTTAGCCAAAAAAACTGAAATTATAAAAAAAATGATGCATTTGCCAGCATAAAATTCCAATTATTTTCGACTCAGAACGATGGGCTGAACGTGCTTATTTCAGTATTCGTTACACCGTCCCTTATACCCTGTATAGTTTATTTTTTCTTTTCTTCACTTCTTTTACTTGTAAAAATATTAACATTTCCGCCTGTGCGTGTTTGCCAAAAAATGAGTAAAAATAATTCTCCTTACATATTAATAAACGGAAATTTCTTAATATCATAATCAGTATTTACCATCTGTTACACAACTTTTGTTTTTAAATATAGAATGTTTGATCTAATATTTTTCTATGAGTACAGCTAACAGTTTGCCGCAAATTCTTTGTTAATAGCAAACTTAACTAAAGTGGCCCCTACCGATTTGCCGTAAGTTTCAGTGCTTAATTCTTGAAGAAAAATCGTGCGGGCAGCCATTATAAATTGAAGGGACCGGAGGAAGAAAATATTTACTAAAGCTAGGAGATACCGTTCTTATTTATTAGGTTGTTTTCGAGATGTATTTTATATTTATTTTCTTTTTTAGTTATTCAAGCTTGGCTATCGTTTGAGGCGGGATGTGAGGAGAATGTCATTAATACCTTTTTTATACATATGTACTATAACTTGATTTGGAAATAGTTTTTGTTTCCTCATGAGATGGTATCTTTCGTTTTATAAAAGCAATATAATGGGTTTCCTCTTAAAGGCAAGACCATGATAGGCTATTTCACATCATCATCTCTAGCATAGAAATGGTCCAATTTTAGATTGAGGCCTCTTATACAGATGGGTAAGACTCGGGTAACACTCGATAACTTCTCCATTACTTATTTCTCGAGTAATAAATAAGTAATGGAGGAGGTTATAAATTCTGAAATCGGTATCTCTCTGTATAAGACATGTTTATATATTAGCCAAAAAAAAAATACAGAGAATAAATAAAGAACAAAGAAAAATCTATGCAAATAATAAAATTGTAACAGGTCCATGTCTGTACATTAAAGGGATTAAAGAGAAACGAATAAAGGGCGTCTTTATTACAGCAACAGAACTTAAAAAAGTTTTTAGAATTTTTGTCTGTTCGTATGTGCGTTTGTGCGCACTAATTTTAGAAATGCCTGAACCGATTTCAACGCGGTTTTCACTGGTTTGTTGTGGTAAACTTCACTTAAAATTTAGTGTTTGTTTTATTTCAATCGGTCCACAAATACAGAAGTTATATCAATTTAAAGAATCACGTCAAAAAGTGATTGTCGTTTATGTCTTGCGTTTTTGGTTATATCAAGTTATCTCCTTATCTATACACTCAAATTAAATGCTCGAAGTAAAAGACAATTTTTATCTTTAGAAAATGTTCGTAGTGATGCAACTCTTTATTTTTTTTACACACGCATATAATGTACGAGATAAATTCACCGAAACATATTTTTTTCTTTTAACAAATAAATCGTTATTCCGTCTTAAATAAAAGAGTTAGATTAGTCTTAAATATGGTGTCGTAAACTTTATTGTAGATCTATTAAAGACAAAAATATTTCTCATACATTATATTCCTTTAATTGGAACTGTGTGCCCGCGCACGCCGATATTTTATATAGAAACACCTAGACCAAATCGAATATTAAATGTTCATGAACACAAATGTTTGACTTGAGCGAGAATCGAACCCGCGATCTTTAGCGTAGCAGTCCGTAACACAAACCATTACGCCATCCGGCTGTCAGTGAAATTAAAATAATTGTAAAATGTATTTGTTTGACACTCGTAATTAATGGAGTAATTCATTAAGAAAAGCTAAGCATTAGCGAAACTAACAAACTTTGTTGACTGTTATTGGATTATTTTCTATAATTGTATAGCGTTTTCTAATCACATTTGCCGTTAATCTATACAAATAAAAAAAAGCCGTGTGGTGTCGTGGGACACCCGATAGGAACGAAGTTGTGACGATCGAGTAAAACTGATTCGACACTATTTTAATTACAACGCCATCTATGAAAGCGGCTATTACCTACATATTTTTCAGTTGGTTTCTAATTAAAACAATTTATACATTGGTGAAATCTCCTTGAGAAATGATTTCCTATCTATTAGATACATGGCGCTGAATGACTGACATAAAAAGTGTCGTTACAACTTTTGGTGAGATTTTTTTCCGTCTAGCCCCCTTTCACAACGTGCGATAAGGAACTTCGTTCCAATAAAATTGAAGTGTCTGTTTTTAAAATTACAATAATAGGTCTGTTTCACGCTCACGGTCATTTGCACGGTACCCACGCCTAAAAACTAGTTTAAATATTTGTTTCGGGTAATCTTCAAAACGGCTTGACCGATATTGATAATATTGTACTACCAGGTAGCTGTCTATATAAAAAGTAACTTAGGCTATTTTTCCTTTAAAAAAACCGTTTAAATTTTGCTAGATCCGGGAATTGAACCGAAGCCTCATGGACTGCAGTTGCGTACCGACCCGTACTACACCACTAAGGCTTTTTAAATTCCACGCGAACGAAGTTGTAGGTACTAGCTAGTACTGAAAATAATTAATGAAATGAAAGAGACCAACCAGACAGTACGAGTATTAGGCCGATTTTCTATGAAACGAATAAGAATATAGACAAAAGAGAACAGAGACAAAGCATCTATCTTTGATTTTATCTTCTATTTCAAGAAATTTATAACAAGATTCTTGACTTTACAAGACTTTTCTTAAGATGCCTTAAGACCGTAAGGATTGTTCTGCTGTTTATCTACATTAACTTGTTCGCTCGAGAAGAAAGTCGAAGTGAAAACAAATCAGTTTTACTGATTTTTAGGGTTCCGTTCCTCAAAAGGAAAAACGGAATCCTTATAGGATCACTTTCTTGTCCGTCTGTCTGTCAAGATCATTTATTTCGGCAACGCGTTTAGGTATCGAGTTGAAATTAAAACCATATACTCAAGTTTACAGTCTCATAAAGTTGTGAGAAAATTAAACTTCTAAGTTAGCGTAAAAAAAAAGATACGGCCGTTTATGCTGCAAAAACCGTATATTTTGCAACTCTTAAGCGAATCAAAATTTATAAGGTACTTCCCGTTAACCTAGAACTATGAAATTTGGAAAATAATATCGTCTTATACTATAAATATAGGAAAAAAAGTAAAAAAACTATACATTTGTAATTAAATCATAAAGATTTAGTCTTTATTTAAAGTACGAAATCAGTCATCGAGCTAAAATTTAAATTATAAAACAATAATATATAGGCCATCTAATCTAAGAGGTACCGTTTGACAGTTCTGACAGATTGAAGAATAGGGATGGGATCAAAGAAATTGATTACTAAAATACCCGATTCTTAAGAGTGCACATTTTTTAGTATTTAGATGCTATCCGATTACAGTTTGACAGATTTATGTATGTAACTGTAAAAGCCCATGTAATGGCATATCTTAGGTTTTACTAGTAAATCTTAGTTAATACTAGACTTGGACATGAGCGATTTTGCAACACTACAATTATAGACCTAACTACTCGACTTTGAAACGAAGTCTAAAGAGAATCTCTCTATTGTTTAAATATTGGTTATTTTGCTTTGTTTAAAGTACATCTTGTGATAAAATAATAAAAGCTTTATAATTCCATTGTTTTACCGAAAAGGTTATTGAAATTGTGTGAGTTACCCCTATATATAATTGTTTCGGCTTGAAAAGTATGAAACGTCAAACGGTACCTCTTAGTTCAGATGGACAGTAAATAATCATAGGTTTTGGAAACTGAATTTAGGGAAAAGCTTCGAAAACACTGCAAGACTCGATTCCTGAAATATTTATAATATGTAAGTAAAAAATTTTACGGAACCCTCGGTGGCCGAGTCCAACTTGCACTTGTCTAGTTTTTTTTATATGTATATTACTTTGTAATACACCTAACGTTAGAGTGTCTTAGAAACTTGTTTATTTACATTATTCTTTAGTAGCTGTTGACAAAAATTTCATCAATTAACAAATTGTAAATCATAGTTTAAACATTATCGATATATTATCAATAATTGAATGAGTTATATACATTTGTATTTTAATCACTTAAGCCACTAGCGGTATTATTAGTCTTTAAAGCTATACATATATACGAGTATTTTATGTAAAACTAGCTGACCCGGCAAACGTTGTTTTGCCAAAAAAAAAATTTAGGGATGGGTCACCCTTACCATTTAGGGGTATGAAAAATGTTGGCCGATTCGATGTGCACACAAAATTTCATGAGAATCGGTCAAGCAGTTTCGGAGGAGTACGGGAACGAACATACTATAGTATGTATGCATACATATATATATGTATACATACATAGTAAACACTAAACCTTACTAATATTAAATGTGCAAATGTTTGTTGGTTCATTAGATTATTACACTTTCACGCTTTAACTATCACTTGACCAGTCATCATGATATTTGATCCAGTCTAATGTGTGGAAGTCGCCACAAGCACCGGCTTGAAAACTTTCATAGCGCGATGCAAGCAGTAGTTACTCCTTAGTTTGCTGTGTCGCTGGCGCTGTGGTATGTTTTTTCGTCGTGGAAGTCTCCACAAATAGTTTTCAACTATTGAGATGTCCTTTCGTAACTCGACTTAAAAAAAGAAGGCTATGAATTAAACTACATTTTTAGATGCTCTTAGTTCTGGAAACAGATAATGGTGCTAATTCTATTGTTCGAAAACTTTCTGAACTAAACTAAAAATCACTAAAAATTTGTTTAGTCCTATTAAACAACGTTTCGTATTCTAAACTATTATTTTGTGATTTTTAGTTTAGTTTAGAGAGTTTTCGAACAACAGAATTAGTACCACTACCTTTGGTCCCCCAACCTAACATTACAATAAAAAATATACTATATTACATACAATTATTTGTTGTGCTTTCAAGACTTGACTTCCCTATCTGATGATCACGAAATATTGCGTACACCTTTACAGATACATTTCTACAGAACAGAACAAGAGAGGTATGCGGGCATTTAACTTGAAAAGTACAGCTTTCGGGGGTATTATATTGTCAATTTTTTTTACCAACGTAGGCTAAGCCTCCAGCAAAAGCTAGCAGTCCATATAATAACCCATGTCGAGGCAAAAGTCGCACATCACTCACAGCTCTTAAGCCCGTAATACATTCTCGAAATAGTAAATTGGTTCTGTACACGTCTGGCCTACGTTACCTTGAAGTGACAGATTATCTTTTGTCTGAACACGGAAATATAACTAACATACCTATACATCAAAGAAGGTTCATTTTCCACTTCGGTTCACGTACGCATTGGAGACTCGGAGATACAATCACTGATATCTGGTTTAATTTCCTACATACAAGTAATCCTATGTACAAATAAATACTGTTATATATTTGTCAACATGGTTCTTGAACACAAAATTAAATGTGAGTTGATTTTAAAAATAGCTTCTGCCAGTTTCGCTAGCGTAATGGTTCCTTTAACCTTAGTCTTAATAAGAAATTAATCATCATTAATAACTACGAGAGCAAAGTAAATTAACTTTTGTAAATAGCCGAACTAAAAAGTAGAAAATAATTTTCTATAAGTTCATAAAGAAAAACATTTTATCGTAAATAATCGTGGGGTGTTTTTCTAATTATTTTACAAACATATAACAACATTACTTTGACTTATATCTGTCAGTAAAATATTTTAACAACAAATTTATTGAGATCTAGTACCCCACGCATTTTTAATTTAAAAATAAGAAAAATATTTTCTACTTTTGAGCTCAGCTAATAACAAAAACGTGTATTTTACTTTTTTAAACTATTATTAATCATTCTTTTATTAAGAATTGGCGGTTAAATATGACTCAAATATATTTAAAAATCAAAGTTTATTTAACAATTAAAAATTGAGTTGAATGTCTTCCTTCTTCTGCTTGATTAACTTCTTTCCTCTCGTTCTCCTGCAAACTATGGCTGTGATTTCGTGAAAAAGGATAGAAATATGAATATAATAGGAAACTGAAGAAGCACGAGCTTTTTGATTTGACCAACAAGTTCTTGATAATAGAGTCGGTTGTCAGACAGTAGAGGTAAGTGAGATGTTAGATGATCAACATAATTAGACTGCACGAATGGCGTAGTGGTTTAAGCGGTCGCCACGCCGCTTCCTACTTCACTGTACCGTGTAACTGTAACGTGTTTTCATCATCATCATCATCAGCCTATCGCAGTCCACTGCTGGACATAGGCCTCTCCCATTGCACGCCACTTAGATCGATTTTGGGCTTCTCGCATCCAGCTCCTGCCAGCCATCTTGCGCAAATCGTCACTCCACCTGGCCTGTGGGCGTCCTACACTACGTTTGCCGAGACGCGATCTCCACTCAAGAACTCGTGTTAATTGTCGTTATGAGTGTGCGTGTTCTTTGTGTCCGTTTCATGTGTGGTTGCTTCAAGAGCATGTAGACCTAAGTATATCGCTTTAATTTCAACTCAATACCTCTACGCGTTCCCGAGATAAAGAGTCTTGAAAGACAGACAGACGGACTGACGGATAACAAAGTGATCCTATAATCCCGTTTTTTTCCTTTTGAGGTATGGAATCCTAAAAATATGACTACTATAAAGCTCGTTCCTTGTTTAAGTCACTTAAATAAAAGGTCCTTTCCATAATGAGCCTATTTCCCAAAAGACCAATTCTTGTTTTTTAACAAACTTCGGTTTTAACAAATAATGCAATTTCATTTTATGTCTGCAAATTAGAACACTGTCCAAAACCTGTTCAAATCTCTGCCTCGTGAAACTCTGGCACTGATTGTGTTAATCCTACCACCGGCAGTATTGTGAGTTAGTTAAACGCTGGCATCATGCCCAACAAAACCGTGTCCCTGAATCAGTATTCTACAATATACAGAAGATATTTGTCTCTTAAAGTGTTACTACAGTAACAATTACAGTTGTAAAATTCACGAACAAGCTACCTACACAAATCGATTTTGTATTTAATTAAAAAGTTCCTAAAAATTATAAAAGTTTTTTAATTGTTAGTTTTCTAAGCTAAAGTTGGACTCCTTGCCCTAATGTAAAGACTAGAGGGTTTGAAATGAATGAAATACAATCTATCTTTTGAACTGGCTGGTTTATTTATCACATTTGACGGGCCTGTTGGTCTAGTGGTTAGTAGCCCTGGCTGCTAAGCTGGAGGTCATGGGTTCAATTCCCACCCAGGACAAATATTGTGTGATGAGCACGGTCATTTGTTCTGTGTCTGGGTGTAATTTATCCATAATATGTATGTATATAAAATATGTAAGTATGTTTATCAGCGGTCTGGTTACTATAGCACAGGCTCTGCCTAGTTTGGGATCAGACGGCCGTGTGTGCGATGTGTGAAGTTATTATTATTACATATACAGACGACCCTATTAAATATTAATATGATTATATTAATATCGCGATTTACATAAACGTATCTACGCCCTCTATCGAACTCCAAGTGAAACATAAAAAAAATATATTGTGGAACATCGATCGTAAACAGTAATTTTTTAACTAATGCTTTTTTTTAATTTTATTGATTAAAAAGCTAAAAGCTTTTTCCCGCGTCTCCGCCCGTGAGTGTGTTGGTTATCGCTGTAAAAAGTAGCCCGAATAAAACATATGGGTGCATATGGGTGCTTATTGCTTGAATCGGCATTTCTATTTTACGATTTAAACTCATAAAATGTTTGTTGTATAAATTAATAGTACACTGTAAAATGTAACATATTGAGCTAAGGATCTTAAATATTTTTTTGTCTCTTTTGTTTCTGAGGTGTGGCTATGTAGTAGTTATTTATTGTACTTTACTTTTTACTTTGCTTTTTCTCTAATATACCTATATTATGTTTTTAGATTGTGATTTTTATTATTATTAATTTTAGTCCTAAAGACTTTTTTTTAAAGACATCGCCCGCACTATAAATAAACCCTGTGTCGCGGGGGACTTTACAAACATACATGAAACAGACACAAAGAACACCCTGACTCAGAAATACAATTTGTGAATCACACAAAGTGTCGTCCCATGTGGGGATCGAACCCATAACACTCAGCGTAGTAGTGAGCGGCGTGGCGACCGCTTAAACCACTTACGCCATCCGTTTGTGTTGGATGCAACATCAAATGTACCCGATGCTAGTGTATGGTATAGAAAATAAATAAATATTATCCAAATAAGTAAATGTTGCATTGTTACAGTTCTTTTTACCCAGCTGCATCAAAAGGAGGGTTATGTTATTCGAATGTATGTTTGTATAGATGTATGTATGTCTGTGTATTTTGTGTATGTATATTTCTTTGGCATGGTGTGTAGCTTAAACGTATTTCGGCGTTTGAGATGCCGTTTGATTGATTGTCGTCTTAATTGCTAGAGAGACACTGGGTAAATGAAAATTATAAAGAAAATGCCGGTTTGTACGTTTTAACCATACATTTTTACATGGGCCGGTTATTTGTTATTATTTTTCAATAATTAGCTACATAATAACCATTGATTTTTTTCTCAAATTCTGACAGACGACTATTTCTACTCTACCTCAGTAAGAGAAACTCTGTAGTCCTATTTATTGTCCATTTCATAATTATATTTTCTGTATCCACAACCTTCTAACTATATATTTCATTTTCTGAAATGAATACTACTTAAGAGGTAGTGTAGAAATAGTCATCCATGAAAATTTGAGAAAAAACAAAGGCCATTAACGAGCTAATTATTAACATCAGTTATCTGATGTACGTTAGTCGACATACGCACGGGACGGACGCGTTAAAGAGAAAGACCAAAAATAGAAAATAAATATAGGAATTTATATCATAGTTATAAACATTTATCTAGTTAAATGATGTAGAAACTAAGATTAATGGCCACACTAATTGTGGCAGAGACTGTATTGTACTTATCCGAAGCTGTACGCGACTGTGCAAAAACGATAATTTGTTCCTGTCGCCTACGAAAGAGATAGTAACTAAACTTTTTACTAAGAGAAAACAGGACGGGTATAGTAGAAAAATGTTACCTGTACCTTTTATTAATTAGCTCCAGCAGACTGTTTGAATCACAAAGACTTTTGGGATACAAAGTCAACGTCTAATCGTTACCAGATTAAGGTTCGACGTGATTCCTTTTGAAGCAAACATTAGTAAATCTATACTAATATTATAAAGCTGAAGAGTTTGTTTGTTTGTTTGCTTGAACGCGCTAATCTCAGGAACTACTGGTCCGATTTGAAAAATTCTTTGAGTGTTAGATAGCCCATTTATCGAGGAAGGCTATATATCATCACGCTAAGACCAATAGGAGGGGAGCACCAATGAAGAATGTTTCAAAAACGGAGAAAATTTATTACTAATACTAATATTTTAAGCTGAAGAGTTTGTTTGTTTGTTTGTTTGAACGCGCTAATCTCAGTAACTACTGATCCGATTTGAAAAATTCTTTCAGTGTTAGATAGCCCATTTATCGAGGAAGGCTATAGGCTATATAGCATCACGATAAGACCAATAGGAGCGGAGCACCAATGAAGTATGTTTCAAAAACGGAGAAAATTTATTACTATTGAGAGACGCAGACGAAGTTGCGCGGGTCAGCTTGTCTTACATAAAAGTAAAATGTTTATAACATATTCATGAGAGGAGGAAACATAGTATACCAGGGATTTCCTTTCTAGGGTACACCTGGTTACCTCACAACTGGTACCCGAAACGGCGTGCGGTTTTTGGTCGGTTCGAGTCTTATATAACCATCCCACCAGCTGTAATTGGTATCCGAGAGGATATCCGCACAGGAAAAAAGGAGGAACCATAGAATTCTTTATATTTTATTACCAGTCACTTTTTTTTGTCGTATAGTTACTTATATACATATTTCTAAATACATACATATTATAGATAAATTACACTCAGACACAGAACAAAGGACCGTGCTCATCACACAATATTTGTCCTGGATGGGAATCGAACCCACGACCTCCGGCTTACCAGTCAGGGTCACTAAACACTAGACCAACAGGCTCCATAAGTGCCGTATATTACCGTCCGTCGATGAACAATCGGCGAAGGTTTAGAGCTCCGGTAACCTCGCACAATTAGTGATCTCAATCCGTTTTTCTGTGAAGCCGTAGTGTCACTCCGGTTGAGCTTCCCCATGTGTACTAAAGTATAACTCTCCCACGGTTAGCTGAAAATCAGTTTTTTTTTTTTTTAACTTACCGTGGGAGAATCCTTTGTCCGCGGTAAACTTCCTTAAACTATGATTTCTGGGAAAAAACTATCCTATGTCCTTTCAAGGGAATCAAACTATCTCTATACCAAATTTCATATAAATCAGATTAGCGGTTTACAGACACGAACAGACAGACAGACTTTGGCATTTATAATATTAGTATGGATATGGTAATAGAAGGAAAAATATATTCTATTGATATTGGCGTACACTCAATATCTCGGCAGGTCTGAGTTGTATTTTTGAACGAGCTATTTCCGGCAAATCAGAGCCTTCTCATATCTATGTGGATATAAATGCTAAATAAGTTTCTGTGCGTTTAAAAAACTGAATAAGTACTTTATTTATTTATTTAGGACAACTTACAAAACTTACACTAATACATAGTTTATAAACATGTTTTACAAATACGTTTTGAGTGTTGTCTTACTTACAAGTTGCCACGGCATGGTAAGGGACAGTTACATCTAAGATTATACAAAGCAATATCTATAATAATATACAAAACATAAAGAACATCATCGAAATTAATTAGAGACAGTGATACATTCTACACAGATTGAGCTCAAATGACACGATACATGGCTTCAAGGATGGTGTTAGTGTTATTTTTCGGGTCAATTTTCTTTCTCAATGCAATTCCATGTGCCATAGCGAAGTGTGGCCGGGTACAGCTAATTAATTATAATTTTGTTTAGCTTTATTCCAGCTACAAGGACTCTACATGGCTACGTGAACACGTCAACATTAAACAAGAAGTTTTTAATTTGAATGAAGTTCTAAATAAATAATAATAATTAATAATCATTATTGTATACGAGTAGGAGTTCAACTCAAAAACATTTATAATTTAGCATAAATAATTAATAAAAATTTAACTTCTGATAAAACTTTAAGATAATGATACTTATGCAACATTTTTTTTATTGTATAGTATAGTACTCCTTCCTAAAAGGCCGGCAACGCGTTTGTGACTCCTGAGTTGCAGACGTTCATGGGCGGCGATGGTCACTTTCCATCAAGTGACCCGTCTGCTCGTCTGCCCCCTCTAACATAAAAAAAATAGTCAATATAAAAAACTGTAAAAAATAACATTTGTTTAAAATAATTGATTTTTTTCTGAAATACTGACACAATTTTTTATTGTAATACAAAATCACGTTTTATTTAAGATATTTTTAAAACGGAATCGACTCGAGAGTATTTTTAAAAACATTTTTTATCAAAGGGTAGTGGGGCGGATAGCTAAATATAATACAAAACTTCGATCGCCCAGGGCGATGAGACGCCGACAAATAAAATTTATTGAGATATACAATTCCGTAATACGTTATTTTGATCTATCTAAGCCAAAGCCAAGCCAAGCCAAATGTATATTACGATGAATAATTGAAATTCTCGGATCTTCTCTACTGTAATATACATGTATTATACATATAAATCTTCCCCTGGAATCACTTTTTCTATTGGTGTAAACCGAATTAAAATCCATTGCTTAGTTTAAAAGTTCTAAGCGTACAAGAAAAAAAGGGACTTAATCTTATACTATGCAATACAATGTCTTATTTTTATTATTGTAGGTTAAATCTATTAAATTCTCCCAGTTTAACATAAGTGGTAGTTATGTAGCATTTAATCAAGTGCACGTTAGACCCAAATATAATCTGATATGCCAGAGATATATCTAACCACATCGTAAGGTTGCTAATGACATGAGCGATTTGGGTTTTGGAACGGATTCCGAAATAACAGATAGACGTCGGCAGATATACATATTATTTCTTTTCCTTTTTCTTCTATAATTTAACAACGACAAAGCAACCTATTGTTGCTAAAATTTCGTTTGTTTAATTGATTTGAGAGATGAATAATTGATTAACAACTTAGGAGTTTGCGATAGCTTTTAAAGTGCGGGTAGGTAACTTAGGATTCAATAAAAATATGAAATGGGACCCATCACTAATACCTACCTAAAAATGCGATCTTAAGCTGGAAAATAAGTGGCAAATCGGATATATAATGATTTATTTATATTATTTCACCATTTTTAGAAAAGCTGTACAATTTGATTACAACAGTTATTTCCTTTGTGAGAGACTAGTGTCTGGTGTAGGGGAATGTTAGTTACAGATCACCAAGCTCCCTCTTGTATCTACCACAGCATATTGAAAATATTCATGTAAAATATCATCCATACTTCCATAACTATATTTTAAATGTGAAAGTGAGTTTGTTTGTTTGTTACGCTTTCACACCTAAACCACTAAACTGATTTTAAAAATTATTTTACCAATAAAAAGCTACATTATCAGCGAGTAACATAGGCTATTCTTTACCGCGATAATCAACAGATACGCGGGCAGGCCGTGTGCGAAAGCTAGTATAAAATAAATTAATAACATTAAATCAAAGTCTAATGGGCAAAGTATGTGTTGTGTGAGAGTGTGTAATATATATGTACATAATACGAGTATGTATTCATAACAGATGACATTTGTATTAAGTTTTTAAAACATCAATATTTGTTTTTTACATATATTAGTGTTACCTTTGTGGCGACTCGACACATAAACATACTACAGCGCCATCTAATGAAGACACACCGAACTACGGAGTAACTACTAAAATAAGAATTGCTAATCCTGTATCGCGATATAAAGAATTCCCTCGCCGGTTAGCATATATACAACTTCCCAACATCAACCGTTGGGCCGCGGCCCGCCAGGCATGATCACCTCGCCTGGTCGGAGGATCCTCCCTTTGTGTTGGAGGGACATGACACCCGTTCCTCCACAGTGGTGACCCCGACGTGATTGGAAGCAGCCTTCAAAAGGAGCAGATCATCAGCAGCACCATCGTCTACACTCCCACAGCGATGAGCAGTAATCAAGTCTCAGCCAGCCAGCAACCTCGGCTTCTACAGGGATACCACACGCAGGTAGCGACCGCTCCAGCCTGGTTACCTCTACGGCCTCATCAGCGTCTAGGCACAGCACACTGCACCTACGGTCCACGTAAGAAGAGCATTTTCTCTCCCGTCTACGCAGCAGCCAGCCACTACGCAGCAACCGCCCCGACTCACTGGGGTCTTCACCGCAGCACCCCGCACCGCATGCCATCCCGACTCACTGGGATCAGCGGACTTCAGCCCCGACTCACTGGGGCTAGCGGCACCCAGTTCCGACCCACTGGAACTAGCGGCACTCAGTTCCGACTCACTGGAACTACTCACTACTGGCACTGGCACGCTCCACAACAGGGCATAGACAGCTGACTCATGATATATCGACCTCCGGTCTTGGAGGGGATTGATGTGGCGACTCGACACATAAACATACTACAGCGCCATCTAATGAAGACACACCGAACTACGGAGTAACTACTAAAATAAGAATTGCTAATCCTGTATCGCGATATAAAGAATTCCCTCGCCGGTTAGCATATATACAACTTCCCAACATCAACCGTTGGGCCGCGGCCCGCCAGGCGTGATCACCTCGCCTGGTCGGAAGATCCTCCCTTTGTGTTGGAGGGACATGACACCCGTTCCTCCACCAAACCAAACCAAACTACCGATAAACCCATTTATATATCTGTAAATATGTATTTATTATGCTCACATGTGTATATACATGTGTGTGTATATGTATGTATGTGTATGTGAAATATGAATAGATTTATATTTTCGTATGATTCTAATATATTTATTATTTTTAAGTATTCACAAAATATGTTAACTTTACTTTAAACTTGCCTTAATAAATTGTTAAATAATATCCGTATAAAGGTTGTCTGTAAGAGATCGCAGTGAGCGTTAAGACCGCCGATTTAAATTTACAACGAAAGTAGAAATAAATAAATACATTAAACCCACACACAGAACATACGACAAACCTCATCACACAATCATTTGTTCTGAGTGGGAATTGTAGTGGGACATGCATAGTTTTCATGATTTTATCCTACTATATTAATTAGAAACAAAATATTCTAATGTATATGTGGTTGTGTAATCTTCCTCTCTCCCAAACAAACTCCTCCAATTTTCTTCTGATTAATTTCGTTGCGGGTTCCAAGACAGTTTAATTTCTTCCTGGGACTTCCCGAGTGTCATAACTCGGTGTGTCGTGGGTCACTGCTGTGGATCCTGGTGTACAGGAGTTACAGTTGTGGGCGTGTGGGTGGGATTAGTCTCCCAAACAAACTGTGCTGCGCCCGACAGGGTCCATAATTGTTGCCGCTTGAATTGTTGTCACCTATGTATTATGGAAGCAATAAAGTATTGAGTATTGAGTACCTTCGACCTTAGACCTAACAGTCTGGATCAGCAGCCACTAGTCCAAAAGGCCAGTCAAACAACCAACTGTTAATTGTCTATTCAATCTATAAAATATCTATTTCCAGATCAGAATTCAAATTAAAGCAAAATTCCTTATCCCTTTCTTCGGATTAAATTATCATTAGTTATTCCGACGAGCGACTCACTATGGGACGAAACGGTCTTTTCCATCTCAAACATTCATAACTTTATTATATTTTGGTATATTGGAGGGAAACTTTGTATATTATCTATTTCCGGATTTATACCCTATCAGAAAAATGAAATATCATCATGTGCTGAGGTCTCGGGTTCGATTCCCGGGTCGGATCAAATGTTTGTTTGATCTGCAAATAGTTGTTTCGGAGTTTGGGTGTTTTTTTATCTATAATATATATGTATTAACAAAAAAAAGAATACTATAAGTATTCTATCAATCAATCTAGCTTTCATAGTGCAAGCTTTGCTTAGTTTGAAACTAGATGGCGTTGTGTCATCAATCAAATTATATTAGTTTTTTAATTGTGATATAGAAGGCCAAAGAGCAAACGGGTAACCTTAAGGCAAGTCACTAACGCCACCCATAGACTACTGCAGCAGAAGAATCACAAGTTGGTGGCTGCGCTTTTGGGTGCCCTTTCCAGATTTATGGGAATGGGGGTGGATTTCATTCGGTAACCTAACTCACTCAATGTAAGGCAGCGCGAGAATGGCTGCACTGGTTTTCTGCGAGACCATGGTATAGAAATACAGCAATCAGCATATAGAGAACACGGGTACAGCTGCCTGTAAGTGGAAGCGATACAGGCAACGAGAGAAATGGATGGCCGATAGTTCCCTCTATCCCTGTTTTGCTAAGCTGCGATTGGCTATCATGAAGTGAGCATGGTTTTGAACAAGCGGGAGATTAGAAATTTCCTTAGTCAACCACAACATTCGACCAGAAAGAGATAGAGGAAGCTATCTATCATTCATCTCTCTCGTTGCCTATATTGCAAGATTGAGGCTCTTATTCACTCTATGCTTATATCTCTATAGAAATCGGAGTGTTATAAAACAATGAGCTTGCAGGTAGTTCTATCTTTTATAAATTTAAAACTGTCCCATAGTAAAAAGGTTTTACAATTAAAAAAAAAAACAATTGGAGCACGGCACGGGGGATGACGCACAAGCAACCTCTTTCGGCTCAATTTGATTTGGAATATATTTTTAGCTCCCAAAACCAGAACCACGAACGATTTAAATTGTCATTCAGGATATTTTTTATCATTTATTAAATAACGGGCAACCAAAAGTTGTTTCTTTAACAAAATTTTCTAAATTTGAATTGATTTTTTAATACCAATATGATATATGGCTCTCTATATTAATTTAAAATTATGTTTCTTAATAAAATTCCAAATAAATCATAGCGAACCCACGTTTTGTCCCAAAAGAGGTTTTAGATATAATTTAGGATATAATTTCTTAACAAAAACACAAACTACACACTATTACGTGGCAATTTCTGAACAAGATGAGTTAACACACACAGCACAATATCATCATCAATATCTTTCATCATGCATTGCTGGGCATAATCCTTGGTCACTCCAAATATACTCTACTGAAATTTGTACACTATAATAGAGAATACCCGTTATTTGCCAGCAATCCCTATTGGTAACGATATTTATGTAGGGTTAGGTGTAATAGCCCTCAACTTTCACCATTAATTGCACGAGTTTATATCACAAAAGCTTCTAAATTGACTTCATAACAGTTTTATTAGGATTAAGTTATAGTCCTAAAAGGCAATATATGTGTTTACAAGAGTGGAAATGACCATTCTCTGGTTAATTTGTTAGAACACGCAAGGCGCTTCTGAAGTATAAGTGTGTGTGGCGAAAGATTGTGGGCTCCGATGAAAATGTTACTATTACCTAAGTATTGGGATAAGTTTTGCGGCGTCAGTGATCACCGGTTCGATACCCACGTGGCGTTTGCCTTATTTATGTACAAATTTAGGTTTAAAGAAGTTATTCTTAATAAGACAAAAAGCCACTTACATGAGAATATAAAATAACATATTGTGATATTATTATTCTAATGGTCACCGAAACCGATTAAAATTTACGTTATGGTTACACGTTCAGCGATTTGACATCCAGCTAATACCATAATAGGTTAAACTGATTATTGAGAGTAATTTTCTAATATATGAATTGATACACGAGATTTGAAAACGCTAAACGAGCTTACATTTTTAATTTTAGACAGCAAGTTGTTTTACAGTTGTACTCCTCCGTAGGTAATGTTTTTCTTTGCGTAGTCTGTAAATACGTGTTTTTGGTAATACAAGTAAACTTGGACGACGAAGACTACTCTTACTGACAAGAGATTTTTTTATAAATGTAACAACATTAGATTGGATAGTTTTATCTATAAATTATACTTTAACTAATATACAAGTACAATACAAACAAAGTTGTTTTGTATTCATCAGTTTATTTCCTCGAAAATTTTGCGTGTTGGTGTATATTATGGATAGCCGAACAGTATTTTAATGATTATATTTTCTCTGTAATTCTCGTAACTTCGTTTTACCAGCGTTGCCCAAAATTTCGATCCTCCTCCTCCTCGCTTCGGTTGCCTCAATGCTGAGGATCGTGACCGCTTCCTCGCAGTAAAAGTTTGCTGTGGATCACTCGACGCCACCCGTCCCTATCCGCCGCCGAGTGTAGAGCGTCGTGGACTGTGGTGTCGAGAATAGTGCGGATCTGGTCAGTCCAACGTGTCGGGTTTCTACCTCGTGGTCTTTTTCCATCCACTTTGCCCGTGACCATTAACTTTTCCAAATTGCTGTCATCCTTTCTGGCAATGTGGCCGAAGTATTAAAGAACTCTACGCAGGCAGATGGTAGAAAGCCTTTTCTGTATCTTGTTGTTTTGTTGCCCAAGATTTCGATAAGATATAGTAAATGTGATTTGACAAGAGAATTATAAATGGTAAAACGGAGTTTTTTAGGTATACAATTACTTATATTGTGAAGTGAACCGATCAATGAAGACATTTTATTTTTAATGTAGTCTATTTGTTGGTTCCATGTTAGATAGTTATCCGTTCTTAGACCAAGGCATTTCTCACAAGCTTTTCGTTCTAATGGTATGTTGTCGATTACCAATAAAAAAAAAAGAAACCGTCACAGTGGGTATGACGGTTTTTTTATTTTTATTTTTAGGCTTAAAAATAATATAACAAGCTTTAGCAATATTAACGGTTAACAAATTATATTGACCATGCAACATTAATTTTTCAATCATTTTGGGCTTGTGAAATAATGTCATGTATGTTAGTCCCGAAATAAAATAAGAAAGTGTCGTCAGCATACAAAGTTAAATGACCGCAGTAGTTCTGTGATACTATTAATGTATATAACGAATAGTAACGGTCCCAAGATTAAGCCTTGTAGAACTCCGCATGTAACATTCAAATCACTACTTTCAACGTTATCTATTTTGACTACCTGCGATCTATTTGATAAATAAGATTTTAATATTTTTAGTGCATTTTCTATGATACCAGCATTTTCAAGCTTTTCTAACAGCTTTCTGTGATTTACGGTATCGAAAGCCTTTACTAAGTCGATAAATATACCCAAAGCAAGGTTTTTGTTGTCTTTTATCTCTAATTTTATGTCACTAAGTTAATAGTTGCTGTAGAAGTGTTGTTTTTAGCTCAAAATCCATAGTGCCGTTCAGATAGAAAATTAAACAAGTCTAGGTAGGTTAATAAACGACTATGTATAATTTTTTCGAAGATTTTTGATATGAGAAGAAGAACAGAGATGGGATGATAATTATAGGGGTCTATTTTGAGTCTTGATTTATAAATTGGTGTCACTTTTGCAACCTTTAGAGTGTCAGGAAATTCTCCATCAATCATTAATTTATTAAAACAATCAGCTAAACTATTCGAAATCATTTTTTCCAAACACTTTATGACCTTAGTGCTAATTTTATCTAATCCACTACTAGAGTTTGGGTCTAAATTTTGAATGATCTTAGTTATTTCATCGGCTTTGCATGGATCTAAGGTCAACAGTTCATGTTTTTTATTTCTCTGTACCTTAAAAACGCTGTGTTTTGGTGTATTGTGATACTGTATCGATAGTTTCTCTTCCATTTCAGATCCTATGGTTAAAAAATAATTATTAAAAACCTCACAATTTTTTTTAAGGTTTGTAAGAAATAATTAAAAGCTTTCTATTATTTTATTTTTGGCTAATTTATTTATAAGTGTCTACATTCTTTTGGGATTATTAGAGAATATTGTAAATAATGTATGTTTATATTAATTTAGCAACTTGCTGTCTCATTTCTATAAAATTATTTTTTACTGTTTCATTTTCGTAATCGTTCTTGTGTTGTATCCATAGATGGCTTCTTTGGCTGGTTCCAGTAATTTTAACATTATTGATTCAGTCTTCTCGGGGTAGGTTTAAGACTTTTCTTCTCAATGATTTACTCTCGTCTACATATTGTTTTATTTTTGATTCCAGATGATTATAGTTCTTTGGCACGTCTTCAAGACCAGATAATTCCATGGAATTGTACAGCTTCTTGTAATCTATTCTTTCAAAATTTACTCGTAGTTAGAGGAGGAGGTTTCATTTTATTTATTGATGTACTTAATTGTTAAGTCATTTTCTCCAGAATTTGTGCGTTGTGTAAATTTATCTTTTATTGCCATGAAATATTTATGTTGTGCAGGCATTTGATCTGAGAAATTTTTATTATTTTTAGGCAAATTTTCTTAATTTCGGCGCAACAACATTACTGGTTCAGAGCTGTTATAGCAGACTTTAATCCTACGCGATTTCAAGGCATCATATTAACCAATGCGAAAATGTTTAATTGGTTATCGTATATCTTTACTAATGCTTGAGGTGAGACTGAAAACTTCAGATTCATCCTTCCGGATTCTCTCTTGGGTATTAGTGGCGATCTGCTCCGATATTTCATTTATAATTATATCATTTTCTCTTTTTTTACGATCTTGAACTCCGGAAAATCTGTTCATTTAAGCATAGTTGGATTGTTTGAGTGGCGGACTCAATTTGTATTGTTTTAACTGCTTTTTACCATGTTTTCTGCTTTAGTATGAATATTGGTACATTTATAACATCTTTTCTCTCGTTTTCCTAACATAAAACCGGCGTTCAAAGGAGGGTAGATCTCAAACTGCTGCACCGTATTATGTCGCAGATGTCCATGGGCGACGGTAGTTACTTGCCATAAAAAGCAAGAATGATTTTATGAGAAAAGATGGATGTATGTGACAAGAAACCTGGGAAGCGCATGCTATTTGATTTGACTGAATAGTAATACAGCCATACTTATATTATAAATGTGAAAATGAGTTTGATTGTTTATTTGTTTGTTCATTTGAATGTTTGTTTGTTATGCTTGACGCCTAAAATATTAAACCGATTTTAAAAATTCTTTCACCAATACAAAGCTACATTATCAGCGAATAACATATACAACCGGATACCGACATACAACCGGATGGAGCCGCGGGCATAAGCTATGCTATGCTACTATCTGTGCAATATATTCAGAAACAAAAAATTATAAACAAAAACATCAATATCAATATGTAACTAAAAGGTACATAAATAATTCGAAATTCACCACAATCAAAGTACGTATTAAACCAGAGCAATGATAATAATTATCTTTGTTTAGGTAAACATTAAAACCCTTTCATATGGATATTAAATTGAAGACTATAATCTGATTATATGACCAAATATCTGATAATATACATACATATAATTTAATCTGCTGGCAGAAATCTGTCGTCGTTTTCGAGTTATTGTATTTTTGTGGCAATAGTAAAAATAAAATATTGTAGGTATCACGTATGCCGCTATTGTTAAATCGATAGCTATATCGATTCCAGACCAATCGCAGTTAAAAATTGTTTGCACGGTAGTGACTGCCGAAACCGTGATGTCATTTTATCGCTTTAGTAGCAGTAATAGTAAGTAAGTTAAGTAAGTTTGAACTTTTCAAGTGTCTTTATTTAATTCTTTATTCCATGACAATTTATCATTATCACAGTCCTTTTATAGTCCTCTGTTGGACATAGGCGTCTCCTTAGAAAGGAGGTTTTAGTCTACTATACCATGCTGGCCACACGGATTGGTACAGGGTTTGTTTCAAGTTCTCCTTCTTTATGCAGTGCTGTTGTTCTGTGTAGTTCGGATAATGAATAGGATACGGAGTGCCACTACACTCTGTATTCTTAATCCGTCACTGCACGGATAAATTAAAAATAGTCCTCCATTCAAATTAAAAGTAGTACGTTTCTAAGTAAACTTAAGTTAACCAAGTGTACTTGAAGGTAATTGGACCTCCTGGATTGGTAAAAGAACTTGTAGAATCAGATCACTTTTTTTGGAGATTACCCCTAGAGTCACACATGCAAACTTTGTTTTATTGTTCTTTTTTATGAGATCTTGTGGAGACTCCGACATAAAAAAAAACAGAAACATACTACAGAGTCATCTAACGAAGATACACTGAAATACTGAGTAACTCCTGAATAAGAATTGCTAATCCTGTATCGCAATATGAAGAATTCTCTCGCCGATTAGCATATACAACTTCCCAACATCAACCATTGGGCCGCGGCCCGCCAGTCGGAGGATCCTCTTTGTGTTGGAGGGACATGACACCCGTTCCTCCATAATTTTATTGTACATCAATTAGAGAAAAAGAATATAATAAACTACGAACGTAAAAGGAATATCCATGGACAACTGCAACTCAAGATCCACAAATGCGTTGCCGCCCTTTAAGTCTCAAGAATCAGGGAACCCCACTCACTCGGTGAAAAGAAACCACAATTGCCAATAATTAATGATAAGTATCAAAATTTTGCTGTATACTTACTTGGTCAGAGAATACTATTTTTGTTTTATACATTTAACGTCGACGTACCCTTCGAAGCATAGTACGAGGCAGAAGGACCATCAACATGATTGACTATAAAAGAAAACAGCTCTTGTTTAATCCAATATATAATATATTAATACATTCACACATTACATTACAGTAGACATTAAAACACTCACCTCCTACCACGAAACCTTTACATATAGCTATCAAAAACAGGGTGTTTAATACATGTTTGAGTACCCACAGACATGAAGGTATACTCACTATCAACGTGTTGAGTAATCTGCCGTTGTAAACAGAGATTTACAAATTGTCACACCTCACTGCATAATGGCTTTACCTTGTTCGCTATCAATTAATAACATAGTACGGTGATGCATTTGTCTAGATAACACTGAAAGCCACTACTTGCTGCAAACAATTATATTTTAAGGAAGATACGTTATATTCATACTGCAGGCACAAACTATTTGTTTCGTAACCGACCCTACTATAAAGAAAAAATAACATTTTTCAGAGATACCTGAACTAATAAACCCTTAAGAAACGCAAGCAAAACCGCGGGAAAATCTAGTTCTTTTATAAAATATTGTTTAATGGATCCCAGTTTAATACGACGGTGAAGTAAATACCTTGTCTAGATAGTAAGGACCTTTAACAATGCGTAAACATTTTTTGGTGTTCGTGGCAGAATATTAAAGCCTTTTGATATGTATAAAATGATTGATTGATAATAGTCTAGTATCAGGGATAAACTTTCTATGGCTCCAGTGATTTATGTACCTACGTTAGTTTTAGATGTTTGAACAACCTTACTAGAGTCAGAGTAATAAATCTATACCATCATCACGACATATTTTAGAAAAAAAATTGCTGCCGCGTCTGTCTGTCGCGATTGACTCACAATCCACCGAACTGATATCAACACGGTTTTCACCAATAGACGAAGTCATTAACGAGGATGGTTTAGGTATAAACATTATTAAGGTTTTATAATAATTGGTAGCAATATAACGATAATTGTTGAAAAATATTGGAAAAAATCAAGACACCTCGGAGAAACAAATTCAAGAGATGCGACCCTACGACAGAAACAGATGTTTTTTCTTTATATGTGGGAGTCGCCACATAGACATAAGATTATGCTCTATTGCCCTTACGAAGCCGGGTCGCTATCGCTAGTATCCTAATATATTATTATAAAATCAAAATTGACTTTTTAACACACTTTAATTAGCTTCGTATGTATGTATGTAGATGTGTATGTATGTATGTAACGTAATCTTCGAGCGTGATTTTGACCCACTTCAAAACGTTGAATTAACTTGAAACTTGGCACACTTATTATGGACCGATGACAATGCAATAATTTGAATAGTTTGTTCCATTATACTGACAAGGCCCTTTCGGATTAAAGGTGCTTTTCAAGGTATTATATAATACAATAACTTTACTTTTACCAATATCTCTCAGTAAAATAATATTTTAAGAATTGAGATCTAGCACGCCACGCTTTTTTACGATAAAATGATTTTTATTTCATGAACTTATAGAAAATTATTTTCTACTTTTTAGTTCGGCTAGTAACAAAAGCGTGTTTTTTAGTATTTTTAAACTATAATTTATTTATATTAACATTACACATATCAGATTAAAACGAAGAAGAATAAAAAAATCGTAAGTGGTAGTCATATTAATTATTAAAATGGTTATATTCACGTGACACCTTACACCATCCCTGCAGGTCGTTTCATCTCTTGAAAAGGGACCCCAATGACTCCAAAACAAGTCATTCCGAAATACACACGTGAATAAAACTGTTTATCTTTACTAAACCTGACACATTTCACATCATGTTTGATGGTTATGCTTTTACTCCGAAACGACTCAACCTGTTTTGATTTATTTTTATATCGAAATACATTTTGGAGGACACTTACTACTTTTTGTCGTGAATAATTTGAAAGAGGGTGATACAAGATAAAAATAGGGTATGAAACTTCAGAGCAGACGAAGCGTGCACGAGCCAGTATAATAAGATTATGGGAGGCGCATTTCCCTTTCGACGAAGGAAACAGGAAAGAAAAGTTTGAGGAAGTTTTTACAAACTTTGGTCAATAAGGAAATACGTAAGCAGTTACTAACACATCAAATACAGGCCTGTTGGTCTAGTGGTTAGTGACCCTGACTGCTAAACCAGAGGTCGTGGGTTCGATTCCCACCCAGGACAAATATTGTGTGATGAGCACGGTCATTTGTTCTGTGTCTGGGTGTAATTTATCTATACTAATATTATAAAGCTGAAGAGTTTGTTTGTTTGTTTGAAGGCGCTAATCTCAGGAACTACTGGTCCGATTTGAAAAATTCTTTCAGTGTTAGATAGCCCATTTATCAAGGAAGGCTATAGGCTATATATCATCACGCTAAGACCAATAGGAGCGGAGCACCAATGAAGAATGTTTCAAAAACGGAGAAAATTTATTACTATTGAGAGACGCAGACGAAGTTGCGCGGGTCAGCTAGTCTATAATATGTGTGTATTTAAAAATATATAAGTATGTTTATCAGCAGTCTGGTTACCATAGTACAGGCTCTGCCTAGTTTGGGATCAGACGGCTGTGTGTGAGATGTGTGAGGTTATTATTATTATTATTAAATAATATATATTTGTAGTTTAATGGTACATTTAACAGTACAATTATTTACATACTTTATCTTATGACTATATGAAAATGAATTGTTACGTCGATCACTGTCATACAATGAATATATTCTTGAGACTGGCAAGAGGGCGAGAGATTACACTAGAACAAACCCTCAATGCCCCTAATTCCGGGGGGAAGGACTCGAGAGATTTCAAGACAATCGTGACTCCCCCTACGCCATTAATAAAATAGTAGTGGAATATACCAAGGCCAAAACCTCATTTCTAAGGAAAGGCTTATGTCCAGCAGTGGACTGTTAAAGGCTCTTGATGTCATGTAATGTGATGTCACAAAGCATCCTTGGGGCGTTCAACATTAATCAAGAACCGCCAATTCTTTAGGAGACTCCCCTCTTTCTATGTCCTCTACCCCTCTTTTGCGCTTTCTCTTTCTTTCATCCTTTAGAAATAAAGGAAGCGTATGTTCCAAAGGTTTACTTGTAATTAGTCATTCACAGTCAGTGTAGTCACTCCTAGTGAGTCACGGCCAACTTGAAGACCTCATTTACGGTTTTCTAATCCTGTACTATCGTAACTAATCTGCTTATAAACATACCTTTATACTAACACTATACCACTTACCACTTATACTACTTACCATACCATACTCATACTACTATACCACTTATACTACTTACCAAGTAAATACATATCCATATTTCCATTCTTATATTATAAATGTGAAACTCAGTTTGTTTGTTACGCTTTCATGCCTAAACCCCTAAACCGATTTTTAAAATTCACCAATGTAAAACTACATAATCAGCGAGTAATATAGGCTAGTTTTTACCTCGATAACCGACATACACGCGAGCGGAGCCGCGGGCACAAGCTAGTAAAAATAATGCCCAAATGTGTTGCTAAGCGCGCAACTCGAGAACGGCTTGACCAATACTGCTATTTTTTTCATATTTTCGTTAAGGCACAAGCAAGGTTCTTATGAAGAGAGAAAAACCCTTCCTAAGCTGTCAAACATATAAAGTAAACATACATCACTCTGAAATACGTTTTTTATTATTATTTTTTTTACCTTGGACTACGAAATACCAATAACTTTAGGCAGAATGAAGCCAGCAGTCAGTTAGTCCATAATAGCCGGCGATATACTTGTTCATATTTTTTAGTGAATCCAAAGGTTGCTCTAGATCCCTCTGCTAAAAACTAATAACAAACATTGAAATTATTAACAAAAACAACTTAAAGGTATATGAAAAAGCTTCTCATTTTACAAAAGATTCTGAGTGCTCACTGACTCCTGTGTGCTTACATTTAAAGCTACAAACAATATCAACCAAATAGCTCTGGTTGATCATACTGACACGCCAATCGATCGCCTCAAGCAGTACCAAGCACCAATAATGTGTTTACTTTTATACTAGGAGACGTCGATAAGTTATCGTTTATCATTCATCAGAGTAAGGTTTCAGGAAAATAGGAAAGCTATATAAATAAAAGCAAACATTTTTGGTGAAAAGATTGAACTGCTGAAAATATATTATGTACACAGAATAAGTAACATAATAATAAAAATATAATAGTGGGGGAGCCCTAGAAGGGATTTCGGTATTTACTCGAGCGTGTCCAATCAACATAAGGAGGCATACCTTACACCCAGTTGAGTATCCACCATACATGAGCCCTGCATAATTGGCCGAGCTTCTTTTTTTTACGTCTGGTAACACCCTCCCTGGGTTTGTAGCGAGGTGATGTGTCGGGGTCGGACCGACTAAAACCATACGATGTGCCACTCTGCGCTTGTAATAGGAGGGATCTAGGTAATGCTTTTATTAAGACATCCGGACCTCTCCTAGCGCCTGTACGCTATGGCGCGGGCACCGCCTTCGGGTGCATTCTCTATTTAGGCGACGTTCGCGTGTGCCGACTTATTGCGGCTGGCCGTTATGGCGGGTGGAGGGGAAACCCCGACCCGGCTACCCGCGATCACACTCAGAGCGGCATGAGGCGCTGACAAGCGTGGCTCAGATGGCCAGATCGTCAGACTCCTTCTGTGAGATAAAGTCTTCGCAGAAGGATGTGATTGCGGTAAAACAACTATCACTACCGGCCATGGAGCATATGACGGCCGGTAGCGAGAGATCTCCTAAAATGACTGCAATGAGGACGCGACGCTGCGACTCCTAAACCGGGCAAATTGCCTCACTCTGTCATTGCAATCGCAGTGGTGACAGGCGGGACTCCTTACATAGACGATTCCTGCCGATAAACGGCCGTGCCCGGAAAGGACCTACGTCAGTCAGAAAAAAAGGGTCCCGTGCTGCCGCCCTGCTCACTTGACGATGACCACTGGCGGCATAACTGGCACGTGGAGCCTTTAGCGACCGAGGGACGACCATCAATCTATCATGGCTCGGCGAGCGGCCTCATACCACTGGGCTGAGGGCTGAGGGCTGAGTGTCTATGGCAATCTTAATCCGTCACCACATGGACGAAGGCTCTCCCACGTAAGATTATTTCATACTATATCTATCTCTGTGTTAAGTTTCATCCGAATCCATTCAACCGTTTAACAGATATCTATGTATTATTAACAAAATGCACAAAAGGTAGATAGAGGGTTTCAATAAATGATCATTATATTAGAAAGTTCCCAACTTCGCGACTCACTTACACCAGTCAACTTTGGACGATGAGTTATTTAGGAATCTCTCTTATATTCCTGAATTATTAATACTGTCATTAGGTAACAATTACAGCTTTTCGGGATAGCTTGGATGTTTTGGTTTTATATTGAAACATTGATGAGGATTTTGGAAGATTTTTAGTCGGCCCCGAGATGATAATGATTTTAAAGCAATTTTAAGATATAAACATACATGGGTGAATAATTTAAGACAGAAATTTGGATGGTTTGTTGGGCTAGTGGTTAGTGATTTTTACTGATAGACTAAACCGAAAATACTTATAGTGATTTTTACTTGATTGCCCACCTGGGATAAATCAATCACAATCATTTGTTCTGTGCCTGGATTTAACGTAGTTACTCGTATATATCATATATGCGTATTCTAGAAATATCTAAATATGTTTCTTTTGAAAAATATGTTTTTTTTGTATTAAAGACTGTGTATTGTAGGAATATATATAGGAATACATCTGTGTCGCCGGGGTCTCTACATGCCTGTAACGGACACAAAGAACACCCATACTCAACAACAATGTGTAGATCACACAAAGTGTTATCCCATGTGGTGATCGAACTCAAAATACTCGGAGAAGTAGGAAACGGCGTGGTGACCGCTTGAACTATGTTACTACACCATTCGTGCAGTCATCCCAGAGCCCAATAGAGAGCAATAGACTGTCCTTAATTACATAAATGGGACCAAACAGTTGGCAAAATGTGGGCGTTTAATTTGCCTCTGACGACCCCTTCGGGAATAACGACTTGTGGGCTGTATGTGGAATGTATGTATTTAAGGTCTGGGATTCCACTATCAGTGTTAGAAGATTATAAGAAGATTATCCTTCTTAAGTGGGGTCATTTGTCATAGTCAAAATATGTACTATGAAGATGTTATCACTACCATTACGAAGATAGGTTTGAAAAAAATCTTCCTAGCCTTTACTTAGATTAGATACATTTTATTTATAACCAGAATCCTCAATACACAATTGTATTTATTGATAGTGTAAGACTAAGAATTACTAAATTACCTCTTAGCCTTAAATATGTACAAACACGGGAATTAAAGCGATCACATGAAAAGTACACCCATTATTACATTACAAAGTCTGACTGAAATTATTAAGTCAGTTTGTGACAACTACGAGTCCCGTCCCGTTTTTATATTAGATTGGGCAGACGAGCAGACGGGTCACCTAATGGAAAGTGACCATTGCCGCCCATGAACGTCTGCAAGTCAGGAGTCACAAACGCGTTGCCGGCCTTTTAGGAAGGAGTACGCTCTTATATGCAGTTTAATTCCCGTTAATGCACATATTCGCATTAATTCCAGCGTAAAAATATGTTTACATTGAAAGAACCAACTGACATGTTATTGTCATCTACTATTATTAATGGTATTGATTTACGTATTTACATATATTTATGTAAGGTTATATGTATTTAGGTATATGTATATATAATGTGTTTGGGTTCTAGTGTATGATAGGTTTATGTATGCGCATTTGATATTGATGTGATGTGATTTGATATTATTACTACGAGTACAAACAAACTTCAACCAAAATGCACCTACTTCCTGTTTCCTCTGCATCACCCAAAGGTTGACTGGTAGAGAATGCCTTAGGCATTAAGTCTGCCAATGCAACAAAAGTGCATGATGTGTAAATATAAATACATTATAAAGACAAGTAAGTACAATGCGGCTAGTACAGTTAGCGGCATCATCGCCTTAAGGCAATCTTTTAATAGGCATCCATAGAATGAAGAATAACATTGGACAATGATATTGAACGGAATATTTCATAGAACGCTATAGTTTATACGTTACCATAGAGTCCTAGACGTACGTTATCAAACATCGACCTCACTCAATAACCTCTCTTGCAAGCAAGATCGGTATTTGTACGTTGCTTCTGATGAAACCAAGAGAAACTCTTTGTTTTTCATCCTGTGGCTTTAATGTCTATAAAGGCTACAGGATGAGAAATAAACTGCGAAAAAAGTGTCTGAAAATCGCGGTAAACCTTGGCTTTCTATCAGGGATCTATAAATAACGACTCCACGTGCTAGGCCTAGGTATCTGAATGTTTGATACAGTTATCGATTCTCACTTATCCCAATTACTTTGTCTTCAGTGGAAGGTTGTAACATACAATGTTTACTTTTGAAACATATGGCTGAACGCTTAGTACCGAGTCCAGTTTAATATTAGGTGTTATATATATATACTGTAACAGAGAGACATATCCTTGTTATGTATTAGTTTTTAGTTTTTTTTGCAGTAGTTTTAATGTACAATTCCTAAATCTGTTTAAAATTTTTAGTATCATTGTACGCTAACAGAATAATAATAAATAAAGGGTGTAAGGGACGTCGTAACTAATACTGTAATAGATGTTTTGGTTAAAAATGATAAAACATCATATCACAATTAGTAAACATGACATTTTACCCAAAAATAATTCCTTCCCGGACGCCATGTCGTGTTACACGGAATACAAATATAGTTATTACTTTTGTGCGATATCTACGGTGAATGACCTTAACCTTTGACAGCTGATTACATAAAATGTTTGATTTTCCGACAGACAATTACAATGATTTTCGATTCAGAATGATGGTCTGAACACACTACTTCAGTATTCGTTACGACGTCCCTTACACCCTGTATATATAAAAAAATATAAAATGATTATCTTGAGAATAGTAAATATAAATTAGTAACAGTAGTGTAGTAAACTCTGCGGTTAGATGGCGGTTCAAAAATGGATGAGAAGAGCTGACGATCGAAATCGGCAACGTTCTGCGGCTAAATATACTCGTCTTTCAGTCTATATTCAGCAGTAGACGTGATAGTCTTAGACGTGAAAGATTAAAGGCGTTTCGGTTTAAATTATAATTACAGTTATAAATAAAGTTCTATGAATAGGTCCTGTTTATAGTCTTGTTATTTTATGTTTCTATAAGCGCTGAAAATGACGGTAGGGACAACATCACTAAAACTAATCCCGATTCAGCAAATTACCTAAATTCCTGCCCTAGTTTGACGGGCCGGTTGGTGTAGGGGTTAGTGACCCTGACTGCTAAACCATAGGTCTTAGTTTCGATTCCCACCCAGGACAAATATTTGTGTGATAAGCACGATCGTTTGTTCTCTGTCTGGGTGAAATTTATCTATCTATCATCATCATCATCAGCCCATCGCAGTTCACTGTTGGACATAGGCCTTTCCCATTGCACTCCACTTATATCGATTTTGGGCTTCTCGCATCCAGCTCCTGCCAGCCATCTTGCGCAAAATGGCACTCCACCTGGCCTGTGGGCGTCCTACACTACGTTTGCCGAGTCGCGGTCTCCACTCAAGAACTCGTTTTCCCCAACGATTGTCGGTTCAGCTTGCTGATCCGGTAGTCGGTGACCTTGGTTCACAGCCGGATCACCTGATTCTTGATGCGATCCCTTAGAGAAACGCCGAGCATAGCCCTTTCCATAGCACGTTGAGCGACTTTGAACTTGTGGACCAGCCGTACCGTAAGTGTCCACGTTTCGGCTCCGTATGTCATGACGCGTAGGACGCACTCATTGAAGACTTTCGTCTTAAGGCACTGTTGGATCGTCGATGACTCTACGTAGCTTTCAAAACGCTACCCATCCCGACCGTATTCTTCTGTTCACCTCGTCGTCGAAGTTGTTTCTACCTAACTGCAATGTTTGCCCGAGGTACACATTATTTTGAACAAATTCGAGAACGGCACCATGTACCGCAATCGGTTCCGGTAATACATGTTCGTTGAACATGACCTTGGTTTTATCCAAGTTCTTCCGTAGGCCGATGCGTACAGACGAGTCAGCTAGGTCATTCGGCATTCGTTATAGGTCCTGCAGCGTCCCTGCCATGATGACGATGTCGTCTGCAAATCGCAAGTGAGAGATGTATTCGCCATTAACATTGATGCCAAGCCCTTTCCAGTGCAGCGTCTTGAACATGTCCTCCATTGCAGACCAATAGACCATAGAGTCAGCCTGTGACCACGGCCGGTGCAACCTGGTCGAAACGTCAGGCAAACCAGAGGTATGTAATACCCTAAATAAGAGATCGCGTTAATTCCCGTTAAATAATATTAATTATCCTCCATTGCATTTGTGAACAATTTCGGGGAAATAACGTCCCCTTGTTTCACTCCTCGATGCAACTTTATGGACCTTGTTGGCTGATTCTGTACTTGGACGGACATGGTGGCGGCTTCGTAGAGACATTTCATCACTTGGATGTATCGCCTATCTACTTGGCAACGCTGCAGAGACTCCAGAACAGACCAGATCTCGATCGCTTTCTCATAGTCCACGAATGCTAGACACAGAAATTTATCTATAATATGTATGTATTTAGAAAGATATAAGTAAGTTTATCAGCAGTCTGGTTACCATAGCACAGGCTCTGGCTTTGGGATCAGACAGCCATGTGTGAGATGTGTGAAATTATTATTTTAGGAAAATAACAATGCTATAATATTAAATTATCTGAGTCACCATTATTATCATCCTTACCAGACTAGCGTGTTTATCTAGCGGCTAGCGATTTTAACTTTAGGGGGGCCAACGAGTAAACGAGTCACCTGGTGGTGACTGCTGCCCTCCATGAACAATTGTAACTTAAGTGTCATTTTATTAGCAAAACCAATGAACTCGCGACACTGTTACCTTTACTGTTACCAACACCTCTGTTGAAGTAAAAACTTATTTAGGCAAGTTGGGAATTTTTTGAGATGGAAAAAAAACAATTGAACTCGCGACACTGTTACCGTTACCGAAACCTCTGTCGGCACTCCCGGTGTGCCACTGTTTTTTTTTCATGTTCATCAACAGCCTTTAACTGTCCACTGCTGGACATAGGCCTCTCTTTAAGAGGGAGGTTTTAGTCTACTAATCAACTACTATAGGTTTGTGTCAAGTTTTCCTTCTCTTTCATGTTATATTGCTTATAAACTCAATTTAAATGTTGCAAATTTATATATTTGTGTAATGGCGGCCCGGAGATGACCAGAACCCGACTAATGCTAATCGTTCACGAACATCGCGCGAGCGTCAGTAATCGTCAAGCTAAATCTTATCACAGGAAGGCGGGCGACCCTAATCATGCGTCTTATTGCGTAGCGAAGTCATCTCTGATTAAATTATGTCACAAATTTTAGTAAGAGAAAGAAATATGCAATATTATCTTTTCCCAACTGCATTGATTGTTACTCCTCCACTCCTAAGCGTATTATCGTGATATTACGGAGAAGAACTTGAGGAACAAATCCAAAATGTTCCGTTTAGAGATTACTCTTCACCCAATATAAAAAAATAGCATTACTATTATGGTATAATAATAAGGCTCAGGTTTTTTTTATGGAAGAGGTGGCAAATGAACGTCTTATAAATATATGAACGTTTTATACTGTTTTGCAACAACAGCACCAATATAAGTAAAAATTTTGTAGGTCTGCTTTATTCTTCTTGATCTGTGTCATGAAAATCATTTGAAGATACTCGTAATAACGTAAAAATCATGAATAAACAATAAATAAAACACATAAAATACGTATGTTTAGAATGGCTTAAAAAACTCGTATGTAGACATTAGATAATGGATGGAGGTTCATCGTTTAAAATTATCGAGGTGCATTAAAGGTTTCAAAAAACCAAAACAAACGCTTTCATATTTATAAAAATAAAATAGACTTTAAAAAGGGTTTTCTCGATACATATTTCAAATTCGGTGAACAATAAATTTAAAAGAAAACAAGTAAAGCATTATTAATCTGTGGCCTTTGCGTTACTCTGAAGCATTTACGTACAGCACTTCGATGCATTTCTATCTCTTTTCTACGAAGGTTAAAAGACGAAGAGGATCGAATCAGTAAGGTTGTATACATTTATAAGGTGAAGTCAAGTTGATAACTGATAGGTGTCATTGTACTGAAGCTTTTTTAAGAAAATGTACGTATTTGAGTTTCTTTATTCGATACTAGCTGACCCGCGCAACTTCGTCTGCGTCTCTCAATAGCAATAAATTTTCTCAGTTTTTGAAACATTCTTCATTGGTGCTCCGTTCCTATTGGTCTTAGCGTGATGATATATAGCCTATAGCCTTCCTCGATAAATGGGCTATCTAACACTAAAAGAATTTTTCAAATCGGACTAGTAGTTCCTGAGATTAGCGCGTTCAAACAAACAAACAAACAAACAAACTCTTCAGCTTTATAATATTAGTATAGATTTCACTTTTAAAAAAGTAACCACCTACTTGGTATAAACTGTATGTTTTGTTCCTTAACTTTCTTTCCCCTGAGGGGTGTTATAATTTATTCACATTTAAATGGGACTAAAGGGAAGTAAGCATCCAATCTCTCTGTCAAATTCTATTTAATCGTAAAATAATATAAAAAAGGATGATAAACTCGATAGAGAGGGCCCGTGGTCACCTTTGTATCACGAATTTAAGGCAAATAGATCAATCGACCTTGCATACATACAGAACATCAAAATTAATAACAGATATACCACAGGAGTAGAACAAACAGCAGAATATCTTTTAGACTCACTCGTACCTGACGATCGACCGGAAAACGACACTGATCATCACCGACAGATCAGGCAGTGGGCCATCGAACCACCACTGTCTCCAATGTCTGATTTACCATCTTCAGACGAATTTCTCGGTATCATTAGATCCTTGCCGCCAAACAAGGCTTTGGGCGATGATAAAATATCTAACAAAATGATAAAAGAAGCTTGTAAACTTTCGGGTGACACGATTTTCACTGTCTTTAAACGTTGCATTGCTGAAGGAATATTTCCTCGTATATGGCGGTGCGGTAATATTTGTATAATACCAAAAAGTGGCGACAAGCCACCGGATGATCCTAAATCCTACCGACCAATCACATTATTACCATTGTTAGGAAAGCTTTTAGAACGTCTTGTAGTGCCCCGGTTTCTGCCAGGTGGAGTCAAATTTCATGATAGACAATTTGGATTTACGTTGGGTAAATCGACAACTGACGCTGTTATATCGGTTAGAAAGTTTGTCACAGAGTCAAAATTTCAATACGTGCTGGCTATTTTCTTAGATATATCTGGCGCCTTCGACAACGCATGGTGGCCCATGCTGTTGCTGAAATTAAAATCACGGGGGTGCTTTAAAAATATCTATTCCCTTATCTCTTCGTACTTTTCACAAGGTACAACTAAACTAAGACTTGGTCATCATTCTGTGTCGAAGGCGCTTACAATGGGATGTCCTCAGGGATCGGTGGTAGGTCCATACTTGTGGAATATCGGCTTCGACGATTTTCTTGCGATACCAATACCATCCGGATGTACTCTGAACGCGTATGCTGATGACGGCTTATTACTGGTGGAATCTGATACTAGGGCGGGGCTTGAGAGATTAGCCAACAGATGTTTGAACTTGATATCTCAATGGGGTGAACGTAATCGCTTAACTTTTGCACCCAACAAAACCTTCCAGCTACTTTTAAAAGGTAACCTCAAATCACCGCCGAGCATTAGATTTGACAATGTTACTGTAAAAAATAAAACTACAGTGTGTTATCTAGGATTAGTTTTAGAAAGAAACTTTTCATTTATCGAACATATTAAAATAGTTAATGAAAAGTCTAAAAAGAGTTTCTGTGCATTGACAAGGATATCAACTGCGACATGGGGTCTATCATTTAATACATTAAAGATCATATACGGAGCTACTTATTTAGGTTCTATGTGCTATGGTGCACCTGTATGGGCCGATAGGGCGACCGTAGGCGCTGTCCGTCGCAAACTGTTACAAGGCCAACGATATTCACTTGCACTGATATTCTTGTGTAAGGCATATAGGACGGTTAGCAGTGAGGCTTTGCCGGTGTTGGCGGGTGTGCTTCCGGTCGATCTCGAGGTACAGAGACGTGCAGCCATGTACTATTCAAGACAACAAAACATGGAATGCGATTTTTTGGGCGCGCGGGATCGCGGTAAAATTACAAGATTGCTTCAACAGCAAGCCGAAGTCTATAATGACCTCATAGACGAATGGCAACAACGCTGGGATGAATCCTCCAAGGGGCGCCATCTTTACCAATTCTTTCCATCTGTTCGCGAACGGTTGTCGAGGATATGGCTTGAGGTGGATCACTGTGTCGCTCAATTTCTTACGGGTCATGGTAACTTTAAGAGCAAGCTTTATTCATTTAAATTAGTCGAGTCACCATTGTGTCAATGCTCAACACCTAACTCTCACTATGAATAGTCTGCTCATCATATCCTCTGGGAATGTAGTCCTTGGTATAATGAACGTAATATAATGCTGAATAGCTTGCAGGTGACATCTGGGGCGGTATACTATGGGGATCTTGTGTCAACTAGGGTGAATTTCCGTGCGTTTAGGCGATTCTGCCGTACATATTATAAAAATCAAACATAGCTCACGTAGGACCCGTAATATTTGTGGCCGTGGTGCTTCCCTGTTTAAAAGGCTGTATGCCCATTTTACTTCATTTTGTCTCCCGCTTTGCTAAGGAGGGAAGTGGATTTACTGTATTTCCAACGCCTCCAATTTTCTTCTGATTAATTTCGTTGCGGGTTCCAAGACAGTTTAATTTCTTCCTGGGACTTCCCGAGTGTCATAACTCGGTGTGTTCGTGGGTCACTGCTGTGGATCCTGGTGTACAGGAGTTACAGTGGTGGGCGTGTGGGTGGGATTAGTCCCAAAAAAAAAAAATATATAAAAAAGGATTTCCTAAATTGGTTCATTACGGGCACTTAGAGAGATTAAGAGCAATAAATACAATCGAATTGAAAGTTTTCTCTTTGTTTGTAGTCGACCAAAACATAAGTCGTATTTCTGAAACGGCTTGCGCTTTTTTTTGAGACATTAACTAGCTGACCTGGCAAACGTTGTTTTGCCATATACATTAATTCAAAATAGGGGTAAGAAAACAGATGTTGGCCGATACTCAGACCTACCCGATATGCACACAAAATTTCACGAAAATCGGTGGAGCCGTTTCGGAGGAGTTCAACCACGCACACCGTGACACGAGAATTTTATATATTAGATTAACTTGTTAAAAGTGACGGTGACTAATTATAAATATGATACCTCGTAACTCCAAAATAAAATTAATTAGATACATCGACAATAAAATATCAAAAATATCTGTCTACACAGTCATTTAATAATTAATCCTTTGTGAATATAAACAGATCCACTTAAAGTAGAGCGTTTTCGCTACTTTAATAATAACTTTATTATTGTTTTAAAGGACTGTCTAATTGGCTTATGTACTTGTAAATTAAAAGAGTTGCGACTTACAGACATTGTTACCTGGCAAAATAATAATAACAATATTCTACGACATTCATATAACGCCATCTAGTCCTAAACTAAGCAGAGCTTGTACTATGGGTACTAGACAACTAATATAAATACATACTCGTATATACCGTGACACCGGTTAACACATTGCATAGTTAACAATCTTAACCAGGTCAGTCTATGGATGGGTGACCATTCTTAACACACTGAGACACCTGCGTGCCACGGAGAGCACGTTAAGCCGTTGTTGCCCAGGACTTCGATGACACCCAGGACTTGAGTTGTGTAGGTCTGATGGCATTCGCTTCACGTAAAAAATCGAAGTTCAGCCATATCAAAGTAGACTTATCACATCACATCATCAACAGCCCTTAATAGTCCACTGCTGGACATAAGCCTCTCCTTAGAAAGGAGGTTTTGGCCTACTATACCACGCTGGCCAGACGGGTTGGTATAGGGTTTGTGTCAAGTTTTCCTTCTCTCTGCAGTGCTGTTGTTCTGCGTAGTTAGCCGACCCCAACCTAGTTTAGATGCGTGATGGTAGCCATTTTCAGAAGAAACCGTTTTATATTTCGCAAACGTTGCGTATTTAGTAAGGTGAGGTGAACCTCCTTGTAGAATTTTCGGTTGACTAAATTAATACAAATTTACCACTTAACAATACCAGATAACTCTATACACGTAATCCAACACACAGTACATTCCATTTCGAGATTAATCCATTTATAGTTTCAACAAATATAGAGGCATAATGTATGTGCATATGTATACACATTTATAAATATTACACATTACAATAGAACAGATTTTAATACACAGATTACAATAGAAATTAATGTATAATCTTGGTAATGTTTATTTTAGTAAAAGATAAGATTAGATAGAAGAACAGTGTACGTAATTTTCAGGGTCGGTTTATGTCTTACGAATTATACTTACTCTGAATCCAAAACATGTAACGCAAAATAGTATAACACAAATTAAGACAAATAAATTGTCCGTGTGGTGAGGGATTAAGAATACGGAGTGTGATCATTTATTCATCCCGTGGGTGTCGTAAGAGCCGACTAAGGGGGCAAACTACACAGGACAACAGCTCTGCGAAGAGTAGGAAACCTTGACACAAACCTTTTACCAACCCGTCTGGCCAGCGTGGTATGATGAGCCAAAGCCTCCTTTCTAAGGAGAGGCCTGTGTCCAGCAGTGGACTATTCAAGGCTGTTGATGATGATGTGAAATTAGTAAAAGAAGAATAACAAGGTATCTAGAATACCTAAACTAATATAATGTTAAAAATTTGTTTGTTTTGTTGAATGCGCCAATCTTAGGCACTATTGGTTCAAATTGATAAATACTTTAAGTGTTGAATAGTTCATTTATCAAGGAATGCTACAGTAACAATTAATGATTTTTTTTTGCAAAAACGGGTTAAAATTTATTCCTTTTGAGAAACGCAGGCGAAGTTGCACCAACTAGTAAATAATATAATAATCTAGTCAGTTTAAGTGGCAGGTATGCGACTTATATGCAACCGGGCCGCCATGCTGCGATTGAAGGGGGGAAGTGTTTTCCCCTGGGACAGGGCCTGATTAGGCATGGTGTCGATTCGGGGAGCATCTGAAATAACATCGAGACCTGAAATGTCCGAGGCTGTGCGATGAAATTGTTTTAGTGGAATCACCACATTCTCCTAAGTCCTCGAGTCCCTAAGGAGCAGGCGATCCGAAGGGATTTACGACCCCGTCAACAAAAAAAATGGTATGCGACTCATACCTGTTCCAAATATAGAGTACATTTTTTATGCCATAGGAGGTAAACGATCAGATGGGTCACCTGAAGTTAGTGACCGCCTCTGCCCATGAGCATCTCCAACTCAAGAATCATAAGTGTGTGCCATCAGGGTCAGCTAGACCATGACTCCGCCGCAGTATAATCTCCAAGTCATCCGAATTACCATATTCCATTGTCTTTCTTTCTTACCTATCTTTCCCTTTCAAAATGCTCTCAATTTTATCAACAATAATTCTTAGATTGTCTTTTAACCGTCAAAAAGCCGCAGTGATAGAGATATACTTAGTTGACAAAATGTAGGTATTAGACGCCTCTACCTATTATGTGATTTAGCCGTTAGTGAAAAGAATCGGTTTAGAGATCTTTATTTCTCATTAAGAAATAGTCACTTATATGAAAACAATATAAGAAAAAATAAATGTTAATCCGATATAGGTAGTTTTAAGTTACAAAACACTAATTACATGGCGGTTGTCTAAAAAACGCGAGCTAGGTACAGAATTAATGTGATCCATCATACTGAATCATAGTGACTGGTGGTACACGTAAGAGCGTTTTTACGTTATAAAAATATTGTTAAAAATGTAAGTTATTTGAAAATTTTAAGCGAGCTTGCTTCTTTAACATCTGATGGAAGTCTTGGAAGTTATACAGGATGTAAGAGACGTCGTAACGAATACTGAAATAGTGTATTCAGACCATCATTCTGAGTCGAAAATCCCTGGAATTTTGACTAGCGCGCTTCGGCTGTTTGATTAATTACATTGCAGTTTTTGACCGTATGTGGTAATGTTTTTGGTAAAATGATCTTTCTACTCATTGTGATGTCAATTTTCATCATTTTAAACAAAAATAATTTAAAAAAAAACATGATGAATTTTGCGGCAAAAAAATCCAGTGATTATCGACTAAGAATCCTGAAGATCTGAATACACAATTTCGTTGGTTCATATTTCGTTACGATGTCCCTTACACCCTGTATAACTGTGCTCCCTTAAAAGTCACTGTATTTTTACCATAATTTGTTCTTACACGTAGTAATACTATATGATGAGCACGACGACTTGCATATGTTTTAGTTACATTTTGTATTCTATTAAGAAACCATTTTAATGACCTACGAATTATGTTCGTTACGTTAACATCACAATATACCAACATATTTGTTTATAAGAGAAAAGGTTGTGTATTTTCAATAGTTTAGTTTTTGAATTTTAATATGAGTAGCGCTGTTTAGGAATACATCTGATTTAATTATAAAATAATAAAGGTAAAATATTAATCCACACAAAATATGGGTACCTTTACGAGAAAGGTATACAATTTTCTTTTCGCAATTTTGTTAAGTTCAACTTAGAGTAAGGATTCAAACACGTCACGTTTTCAATATAACACGCAATCTCTCGGTCCGGTCTCCCAAGAGCAATGCAAACTTCAAGAAAAATGTAAAAAAAACGAAAAGTTAATCAGATTTTTCTTAAATTTGAATTCCGAACATCTTGTGATGGAAAGGCCATTAAGATACAAGCTACTTATATGAACTTATGAAGTGATGATATAATTAATAATGTAAAAGGAATAAACGTATTGTAAAACCTAAACGTAATCTTATTTACAGTAGAAGCCATTTCCAGAATTGAATCTTTTTTTTGCCATCTAGTCCCAAACTAAGCAGAGCTTGTACCATGGGTACTGGACAACTGACATAAATACTTTTTTTTGTAAATTCAAACATTAAATGTTCTTTCACACAAATGTTTGACTTGAGCGGGAATCGAACCCGCGACCTTTGGAATAACAGTCCGTTACACAAACCACTACGTCACCACTACGCCATCCGGTCGTCATAATGATATTAATTAATCTTGGCGATAACTTAATAATATTAATAATTAAAATTCTTACAATAGTGAACAAATTCATGTTACACTCCAGCATGGATTCGTTTAATTCGAAAGCATTTTGTTTGTATGTTTTTTTATGGTATAAGGGGGCAAACGAGCAGACGGGTCACCTGATGGTAAGCAACTACCGCCATCCATGGACATCTGCAACTCAAAAGTCACAAGTGCGCTGCTGCCCTTGGAGTCCCTCCCGCTCGAGTCAGCGTCAGGGAGGATTTGGGCTCCGGTAACCTGACTCACTCAGTGAAAGGCAACGAAAGAATTGCTTAACACCACTGTTCTGTCAAAAGTTATGTTCATTTCCCGTAGGTATAGCCCAAAAGTAATAACTACGTGTATTCCGTACAAACAGTCTACGCACACTATCACAAGCTTGCGCCCGGGGGGGAGGGAGGAGTTGTATGTATACGAGTATATTGTTAAAAATGATGTAATTATTTACTAAGTTGTTATTTGACTACGAGTTGGTTAAAACTAAGTATATTTTTTTACACAGGGTCGGATAGTGTCAGCCAACGCGCATACCTAACTTGAAACCTTGCGTTAAGTTTGGTTATAATGTGAGTTATGAGGATACTAAACAATGTGAGAGTAAACTACGCTGCGGGTAGTTTCTAACTAATTTGGCCACCTTTGACTCACCTGCGAACACATAATTTATATGCTCAAAAATCGCTACTCGATTGTTAAACATTTCTATGTAAAGTATCTCGTCTACAAAGGACTATCTTACCATGCGTTGCTATAATCCGACTACGCTTTTGAATACCAACGACTCTCGAATGAAAAGAAATGGGCTTTGATGAAGATTACTATACCAATGAATGTCTCAAGGCAGGTGCTACTTAGGAAAAGAAATGTTTTTTTTTCAGACAACTTACTATGTTCACGCAGCATACAAAATTCTTATTAAAATAAACTTATATTATAGAAGTCACTGAAAAGAGAAATATGTTGATATTGAAACAGTACGTGAATAATGCGAAACCTTAGAAACCTTTGCATTGCATGCATATATGTATAGATGTACATATGTGTGTATGTTTATGTTTTTTTTATGTTTATAGTATTATATAGTACGTATAAATTATATTTACATCTATAAATGTATGCCCAGTATAACATCTTGCAACTGACTACAATTTTTTTTTATTTTGTTATATACCTGCCACACGCATCTCTGCATCACCCCAAGGTTGACTGGAAGAAAATGCCTATGGCATTAAGTCCGCCTTATGTAATGTATTTGCAGGCAGTTTAAATAAATAAATAAATTTAACCTTCTTTTCAATCTTGCTACCGTTCTAGCTCACCATAATTTTGAGTAACTGCTTCATCCTGCCGTTCCACTTCACAAAATCAATCCCACATATTGCGGGAAAGCGAGAGGATAAACGTAACACATCAAAAACTTGTGTAAATATTTCATTACGACGTAACTCTCACCAAACAAACTTGTACAATGACTGACAAGATCATGCCGAGATAGAGACGAAGCTCTATAGAATTATAGCCAACCGCATATATCTTTTTACGAGATGATGTTTTTACTGCCTTATTTTATGCAAAATGTACTACTGAAAACAATGAAGAAGGACAGGTGTTTTTGTAATATTTTAGAGTGATCTACCGCAATTTCAATCAATAAGTACCTTTCAATTTCAAGACCAGACAGAACTGTTAGTCTATTGGTTAGGTGTGACATTCTGTTAAACTAAATTTCGTGGGTTAGTTTCTCATCCAGGATAATATAAATAATATAATAATTCTGTTATGAACACGATATTTTTTTTCTATTTCTGGATGTATTTTTTTTAAATATACGTATAGTTTTTATCATCTGCCTGATTACCATAGCACAAGCTCTACCTAATTTAGGATAAGAGGGTCGTGTTTAAGATGTGTCAATTTATTATTATTAATTGAAATGTTTTATGTCAAAATTAAATGTTTTACTACTTAACTTATTTATTTTACGTATTAACTCCATTCATTGTTATAATCGTGGTGACTGAGGGTAGATTTATATTTTGATACTTTTGAGGACGCGTATTTTTTCTTCGACGATGTTTCAATTATTTCACTTTCTCGTTCCCAGTCGTCTTCACTGTGCCCCGGGGCAACATCGCGCCTATAAATATGAGACCGTGTTTATTTTTACTTAAAAAGCAATTCCATAAAGCTCGAGTTCCGGGGGATGAAAAAAAAACTTATCATTTCAAGTAATCTGTCTACTGGGATGATATAAAAGTGTCTTGATACAAGAATGTATTTCACAAAAACATTATTTTTTAGATATGAGAATTATTAAAAAGAAATTTTTACAACAGGCTTTAAAAGAAGAACTCCTATTTAAACATCTTTGATTCTCAGTAAAGAGACCTTTGTAAGTTTTGTTTTTCAATATTTTAATTCTCGAATGCATTTGAATATACAACAAACTTTTTTTTTTTGATCTGAGGTTTGACATTGAATATAATGTCAAACCTCAGATCAAAAAAAAAAGTTAAGATAGTACTCTGTGAACAAAGAAGTGAAGCCAATTTAAACTACACCTTGTCCGTCAAAACGTTATCAAAAGTCAACAATATTTACAAGTAAATATGCAGAACTGTGTTGTGAAAGGGTGTAAAAATCAAACTACAAGAGATAGATAGTAGGATGGAATCGCATTTCACACATAAGTAAACGTAGAAACAAATTTATTCAATAAAATTAAATTATGTTCATCAAGTTTCATCTTGACTTTTAATTGAATCTGAGTGTCAAGCACTAAATTAGTAAATAACAAAAATAATTTATAGAAAATAAACTGCTTGAAACACATCAAACCGATACGTAAGTCAACTAGACCCTCAAAATAAGTGCTGAAATATCCTATGTCCGTCATCGTGTACACTGCTTACAACCTTCAACTGTTTCGTGTAGTATTTTGAAATTATGTAAAATTTTAAAAAAAGGCGAATGTATTGTAATTAGAATGTAATTTAGCAAGTAGTATATATATAGTGATATATATATATATAAAATTCTCGTGTCACAATGTTCGTTCCCGTACTCCTCCGAAACGGCTTGACCGATTCTCATGAAATTTTGTGTGCACATCGGGTAGGTCTGAGAATCGGCCAACTTCTATTTTTCATACCCCTAAATGGTAAGGGTAACCCATCCCTAATTTTTTTTTGTTTTGCAATACAACGTTTGCCGGGTCAGCTAGTGATAATATAAAAAGAAACGTGGTCAGATATTGACGGATCATGTCAGTGTCATATAAGAATGACAGATTGTGACAGACATTTTTGAATTGGTATCATTAATCGATAAAAAAAATTTCTTTGCTGTGGATCGATCTTTACATTAGTTTATACACAATCATTTTAATTGAATTATTAATTTAATGATACCAATTAAAAAGTTGTCTTTTTTATATGTAACATTTTTCTTCTCGCTTTCCTGCAATCTTAGGCGATAATTTTGTGAAAGGGACGGAAGTGTGCAACAGGAAGTCGGGGAACGGCGCACTATTTAATTAATTAAGGTAATTCTACGCTCTTTTTACCGCTGCGTAATTTTCCTTAATAAAATAATCATTAAAAACATACTGAATATATTTTAATCCTTGCAATTATATATATATATATATATATATATTATTTACAATTACCAATGGTGAATTATATTTCTGCAGTAGAAAAACGGCGCAGAAACATAAAGAATTAAAAAGAACAAAATATATTCACCCGCGCGTACGTGTTGCTAGCTTTGGCTGTTAGACTGTACGTGTACGTTTTTAGTTGTACTCGAATGCTTTTTTATCTGTACATATCAAATAACTTGCCGTGACTGAATGATTCATTAACGCAGAGCCTAAACCACTATGGCTACAAATTTTGGCAGCTGTTGTTTTTTATATTGTAAACACCCACTAATAAACTATAACTTATATAATACCTCTTGATCCTATTCTGTATTGTCTTATGCACTGTAACTTATCTCTGATTTATATAAGTGAGGATTTGTTATTGGCTATCTGTTTTCTTGACTGTTTTTATTGTAATCATCATAGCTGTAAATCCTCCATAGTTGTAATAAATAAATAAATAAAGACCTTAGCGGGTTAAATAAGGGATGAATGGTTGGTCTTCATTATCAAAGTTAGTAACAAAAAATGTGAAATAAAAATGCGAGAGAAGTCGCAGGCAATAGCCAGTATTAAAGTAGTATAATAGTATTAATGTTTTTTTTTCTTAATTACAGTAGACGTGAATTTTATTAATGTAAAGAACAGGTAACGGAGAGATCAGTGTGAGCAAAAGGTCAAAACAATAGAATAAGGAAAGGTAGCGATGGTTGACGGCATCTTCAAGATAACTATCACCGCCTCAAAACTTAAGAGTTAAATGAAAATTTCTCCCCTCACCCCCATGAATCGGGAGGAGGGGGTTGATTTGGGCTCCGGTAAAGTCGCCCACTCGGTGAAAATTAATCGAGGGAGGGAGGGATACTCCGGCCCATTAGTGCCGAAGCAGGACTCTCCCACAGTTAAAAAAGGCAATTTGATACTTAGTATTAAAGTTTAACCGTACCTCGTCTATACAAATAAATAAAATTGAAGTGTCTGTTTGTAATGTCAAAATAACGTTTTTTTTTTCATGCTCTCACGGGTATTTGTACGATACCTATGCCTAAAAACCAGTTTAAATATTTTTTGTCTATCTGTCTGTCTGTTTGTTCCGGGTAATCTTCAAAACGGCGTGACCGATTTTGATAATATCTTACTAAAAGGTAACTGTCTATATAAGGAGTAACTCAGACTATTTTTTCCATCAGAAAACCCCTATAAAATTTTACCCGGTCCGGGAATCGCATCCACTAAGGCAGCGCTTTTCGCGGTCGCGGGCACCGGCTAGTAGTGAATAAAGAACAATTTCTATTTTATTTGAACATCGTTGTGTTAAATACTGTTATTTGTTAACAAACTGTTCCAAACAACTAAAGTATTGTAATATCACTACTAGCGATAAACTCATCTCATGATATTGTCCATAAAAGGAACTTACTCAACTAAATACTACAAAATACGTCACTAAATAAAATAAATGTAAAAATATATATCACTGACTTCACAGAGTAAACTCCAGTTTTTACAAATATCTTTTTTTTTAACTTGATCCGATGAACCGACGATCCGATTGTTAAAAATCCGATCCGATGTTATTTTAATTTTATTCGAATCCCTGAACAATTTAGTTGATAGTCACGTACGAGATGTCTAGATAACCGTTATAATTCTGAGCTTTAAGAGATGCTTATAAGAAATCGTTTACACGAAGGAACACCTGAAAAAATTAATCAATACTAATTTTCTGGATAGGCTCCTCTAACCTTGAGCTATAATTGTTAACGATCCATCATCATAATATGGCTTACAATGTTGAACCACTATGAAAATGGCTATTTCTGTTATCTTGTTATGTGTTCTTTGTTTTATTATATTATAGAATATTTTAACTCATATTATAACATTTACATTAGAAAATAGAAGATAAAAAGAAAATATCATAACTAAAAATAAATATAAACAAAGACGTCTAGAGAAAAAGAAATAAGTTGCCATGTGTCCACAATTTTTATTTTTATTGTATTCATAAATGTATATTAATATTCTTGTTTTTTTCTTAAAGACTTAGAGCAATGAGCCATAAAGTATTTTCGAGACATTTTATATTTTAATAAGTACCCATCTATGGATTAAACAAGCTATATTTAGCCTCAGGTACGTAAACAGTCAAGGTTGTTCTTTAAAGTCGCTAAAAATAAAAGCACTTTTATAAAACAAAATGACAAAGGATTTTATGAAAGGTCAATCTACAATCTTCTGAATTAATAACGTATCAGACGTTGTGTGTTAGATAATAGTAGGTACAACCAGTTCTTAAACTTAAATCTATGACTTGGAGGATCCTTAATCTTACTTTTAAGGATAAAAAATGTAGAAATCTAAAAGGAAAGATAGAGATAGTTAGACTTTGGGTTTGGGTTTTGGTTTGGTTTTAATGACACTCCGGTGAGTTATCCGGTGTTGAGCTAGATAGCCCAAGTAATCAAATAAATTCTTGCTTTTTATACGAGAATAGTTTTACATTCAGCTTAACCGAATTTTGGCAGCTTGAACCGAATTTCGGTATTTAGCCGAAATTCAGTTCAAATGCGCAACATGCGGTAAAAGACAAAAGTAAAATATCTGCACTATTTTGGCAAAATTTTATAAAAATCAAATCTGTAATCAGTCTCAATACTCTCTAATCAATCATTTATTTCTATTAAGCATAAATCATTATAATTTTGCTACATTGTAACATCAATATTTATTTAATTATGTAAAAATAAATTATACGTTGTTTTTCATTAAGGAGACATCATATTAAATTTCTTTGTCAACAAATAAAAAAATAACCGAAAACCTAAACAAAATAAATTTTAAACCTAAACAAGCATCATAATAACTTCTAACTTTAAAAGATCTTTTTTTTTAAAGAAAACAGAATTATAAAAGGCTGTTTGGAAGATCATCATTGGCCCAAAAAAAAAGCGCTTCATAAGAAACCGAACTACGGGCGAATTTTACATTTTTACCGGATATTTGACCGAAGTTCTTATTCGGTTCAAACCATATTCGGCCCATCACTAGTGGTGATATTAAGAGAAACATTTAAATCCTTCTTAAATATTTTTCTTAATATCAAAGAAGAAAAATAATTTAAGATTTTCTCATTTGTTAAATATTTCGACGTCCATTTACACTTAGTACTTGTTGTACAGAACATTTAGTACTTGTTTCCAGAATAAAAATTTCTGCAAATGTGAATGTTTGGAAAACAGCCATTGTAAAATTATATTGTCTGCAAATTACAGTGCATCACGAAGGTCAAATAAAATATAAAGAAAAAACAGTTTGGTGATGTTTTCGGTAATGTTCAATGAATTTGCTAATCTTTGAAAAATACTAAAGATGTGTATCCCAGAATTGTTTAATAAATTATAAGAAATTTTCACTCAAATCTTACGTAAAGAGCGAGTTTTGCAATCAATACATTGTCAAATGCATTTGAAAGGTACATGTATAGGAACAATAAGATCCTATATATGTACCTTTCAAATGCATTTGATTGCGTATCATGAAACACAGCTGTTGAAACTTTAACATTAAAAGCAAGCCTGTCTCTTTCTAAACTCTTACCTTAGTGGTAAACTGAAGTAGGTTCGGATAAATGTTGTTCATTCAGTCATTCATCAAAGTTCAAAGTTGAAAATAGGTGTACCGCAGGGATCGATGTTAGGCCTGTTTCTCGTTCTCGTCTATATTAATGATCTCCTAATTATAAGATAGACAACCCAAGCTAGTATTATTTGCTGGTGACATGACATTAATTTTTAAAGTAGATAGACGAGCACAATTTTTACAGAGTCTTACGGTATTTTATTGTGAGAACGTGTTACAAATAATCATTCTGCATAAAAAATCAAAACCATTTGTAATCTATGCGGCCACTAAGCCGTCAGGGACTTATTTAGAAATTAAGATCCTGATAGTGGCTTGTTAATTGGGTCTCTTTACAAAGACAGTGGCAATAAATGATTTAAAAAAAAAAATTTGAATGACTAAAGTACAAACATCTTTTACCAGCACTGTTATATTCTATAATAAAATATCTGCTAACATTCTTCAACTAAATGGGAAGATGTAAAAACTTGTATACAACGCTGGTTATGTAAACAAGGACATTATAAACACGATGATTTTATGGCTGATAAAAATTCTTGGCATGAAGCTGAAATTTAAATAATCTTTAAATTGTATTTCTCCCAAAATTACACTGGTGTATGAGTTTGCATTTGACATATATCTATTTTTTGTTTAAGATGGTATCCCGGGTATGAGAATTTGGTAACCCAGAAGTTTACCGATATACCGATATTACTTAAAAAATCGCTTCTAGACGATCCTAATTCACACCTAATATATATATACAACTAAGGGATCAGACCTCACTTCTTCCTTCCAATGGTGTTTATTCACAATGGGTAGCAAAATTCTTTTGTGCGAGACGCAAAACCTAAAAGGCCCGAGAAATCTCTCAGATCCAACTTTTATTGCCTCAATTATTTCAATTCCTGATATTTTGGCTATAAAACTCATTTGTACTGAATTTATAATATGTCTATTTCTATATACCCACATTTTGCGCGCTATAATTTTACTACCACAAACAAAATGCGGGCAGGTTTATTCCTGTTAATCAGGCTCTTTAGGGATCGGACAAGAAAATTTAAAGTATATTAAGTTAATAGTAGTTTAGAAGAGAAGGCAGTGGTAGAAAAGCGATATGGCTCTAAGGGATAGATTAAGTAATGGAAGAGTCGCACAATTCTTAGAAAAATCTTTATGTAGGTGTAATAAATGTCCGTGTGGGGACGTCTTAAGAGTACAAAGTGTCACCACTCCTATTAATCCCGTGGGTATCCTAAGAGTCGACTAAGTGAGCAAACTACGCAGAACAACAGCACTGCAAAGAGAAGGAAACCTTGATACAAACCCTATACCAACCTGTCTGGGCAGCGTGGAATAGTAGGCACAAACCTCGTTTCGAAGCCTATGTTTAGAAATGGACTATTAAAGTCTGTTGATGATGATAATAAGGTACACCCTGCACCCTGTGGAGAACGACAGTCAATGTCAGTCTTCTTTAAGATTATTGTATTGTATGTCTAATGTTTGTAATCAAATTCTCGGAACCGCATACCTCGTTCGATTTACTATTAAATTTCATGAAAATATTGTTTATTTGTTTTAATAAAATGAAGTAAAGTTAAAATAAATATAGGTCGTATTTTTCATTTATCTCTAATCCTCGAAGAAAAACTCAGAATTTACCAGTTTTTTTTAAAGCGAACTTTATAAACATTTTTGTAAATTACACAGCTATTGCATGTAACTAAATGTAACACCTTCAAACGAGCAATTGTTAAATAGATATATGTATATTAATGTATAAGCTGAATCTCGGAAACAGCTCTAACGATTTTCATAAAATTTAGCATGCAGGGGTTTTTGGGGATCGATTAATCGCTCTAGCTAGGTTTCATTTTTAGAAAATTTACAAAAAAAACCCGAGCCATGCTCGGTCATCCACTTATTTTTAAATGAAATCATCTTGAAATCATTAAACTCTTCTTCGTACCACACTTCATTTCTCGTTTTTATTACAAATATTAATTTAAAGTCGTTAATCATTTTTAGCATTTAAAAGCATATTTTATGTAATGGAAATTAGACTATTAAACTACATTTTGGGCATAAACACTTTACCTGTTTCTTCTTATTAATTTTAAATTTCAGAAAATACACACGAGTATAATAATTTAATTATTTAATACTACTATACATTTTAAAGATCAAAATCTAAAAATTTAAAATGTACTTTTGAAGTCATACTAGTTATCAATCATAAATCTAACAAATTTGAGCAGAAGTCGTTTACAATTGTCAAACAGCATTATTTATTTTAAAAAACATAAAAGAATAAGAAAGTGCTACATATTTTTTATAATACTTGTTTAATACTTTCGTTTACTTAAAACTTGATCGGCACAGTTTTTTATCATTGCCAAAATAATTCCAAATAGCAAAATTAGGTATGACTTTTCAAATGAATTTCAAAATTAATTTTAATTATTTTGTCCTTTGGACTTCATTTAACAAGGAATTACTTTTTTTTTATTTCTACAATGAAAATAAAACAAATACTTCTAAAACTTACCGTAATTACAAAAAAAAAAACACTCACTCGTAACTCACACATACACAAATCAAGTGAAATAATATTCACGTATTCACACAAAGACACAGTTCGGATTTTGGAGCGCGTAAAGGTGTTTGCCCACGACCGACGCACGGCGAGACGCGAGACACACTGACGCTGCAGTAAGTTATTGCCTATTGGTTATCGCGCAGGTTCGTGTACACCGGCCCTTAGTTCTAGTGCAATCAAGTTTCTTAGAATATATCGCAGATTTGCGAGACTGAGAAATTGTTCACATCACTAGTCTCACATTTGAATTGACGTCGTTTTAAAAAAAAACAGAATATATTTCACATCATGTTTGTATATTTGTGTCTATGTCAATAAAATTTAAGTCGTGGTGGAAGTGAAAGGTCACTGATTTACCACGACTTGAAATTTAGGTGTCATAATTGTTTTTTATTTAATTTTTTTTTTGATGAATGAAACGGACACAAAGAACACCCAGACTCAGAACAACAATTTGTGGATCACACAAAGTGTCGTCTTATGTGGGGTTTGAACCCCACATAAGACGACACTTAAACGCGTGGCGACCGCTTAAACCACTACGCCATCCGTGCAGTTATTATATTATATTGCATGTTTTAACATACTTTATTATTTATATTTTCATACATTTCTTTAAATTTAATGTAACTTTCTATTAACGCCTTTGTTTGTGGACGTTAATTCGCATCCGCAATCTTTCGTTTAATTTATAATTTTGACGCAACCGTTTTACCGAATATTTAAAAGTCGTTAATATTAGATGGGTCGAAGTTTGTGTGCGTTGTAGCTGTATTATATTTCGACGGGCCTGTTGATCTAGGTTCGTTTCCCACCCACGATAAATAACCGTGTGATGAGCACGATCATTTATTCTGTATCTGGGTGTAATTTATCTATAACTAGCTGACCCGCGCAACTTCGTCTGCGTCTCTGAATAGTAATAAATTTTCTCCGTTTTTGAAACATTCTTCATTGGTGCTCCGCTCCTATTGGTCTTAGCGTGATGATATATAGCCTATAGCCTTCCCCGATAAATGGGCTATCTAACACTAAAAAAATTTTTCAAATCGGACCAGTAGTTCCTGAGATTAGCGCGTTCAAACAAACAAACAAACAAACAAACAAACTCTTCAGCTTTATAATATTAGTATAGATACGTATGTACCTTACTAATATTATAAAGGCGAAAGTTTGTATGGATGTGTGGATGTTTGTTAGTCTTTTACGCGAGAACGGCTGTACGGATCTGGATGAAATTTGTCCCAAAGATCAATTATAGTCTGGAATAGTTAGGGTTAGTGTAGCGTGGGATGAGCAAGGCACAACAACAACCGTGGGGAACACCGCGAAGCGCAGCTCGTTTAAATTTATATGAGTATGTTTATTATCAGTGTGGTTACCACAGTACAGGTTCTACCTAGTTGAGATCAGACAGCCGTGTGTGAGATGTGTGAAGTTTTTATTATTTCCCAGTACTGACACATAAACCTATAAGAATAAAACTAAAATGGCATCTAATCAAATTTACGATCATCCATCACCATGAGAACGTTCTTTTAAATATTCATTTGAAGTTAAACCTCTCGTTAACCTAAAAAGTAATTATTATTAAACACGGATGAATAAACGAAACGTATTTGGTCTTAGATTATTTATTCAATGTCCCACATACTTGATAAAAGAAAACTGAAGATAAATACTCTACTTATGTCTTTTTCTCTTCCACATTAATCAATACTTATATAATAAATGTGAAAGTGACTGTGTTTGTTTGTTTGTTTGTTTATTTATCTGTTTGTAAATCACTAAACCGAATCGTGTTAACCGAAATACACACGGAGCCGCTTGAAAAAGCTAAAATATATAAAGTTTTTGTAAAAATTAAAAAGGAGTTCTCTGAAGATACCTCAAGAGTTCTGATTTAACTTATCAGTCTGAGTTATGTCTAATATAATATACATTTCATACAACAAAGTCAAATGTAATATTTGTCTACAAAACATGTAGGTAGATAAAACTTTCTTAACTAGCCTAAATAGGCTACTTTTTACCACGAAAACTGACAAACACGCGCATACAAAAACCAGTTAAATATATATATATGTATATATATAAGTTTATTCAATATATTTAGAGATTAGACCTCTTTCTTAGCGCTCCATGGATTCAGCGTGCGGGTGCCGGGTCCATCGCGTGATAGATGGGGGCAACACATGCGACTTCGACAGCGCCTGGGAATTGCGACCCAGTTAATAGATATTTGAATTGCATGTAGTAGAAAGTATAGGTATAGCTGTAATAAGGGGCAGACGAGCAGAATGGTCGTCTGATGGTAAGTGACCACCAACGCCCATCGGCATGTGTCAACTCAAGTGTCACAAGTGCGTTGTATCTAAGTATTAGGGATGGAATAAAATCACAATCACATGTGATAAGTCATATGATTTATCTATATCCATCGAAATAAATTAAATTGAAGTGTCTGTTTGTAAAGTCAAAATAATGGGTTTTTTTCAAACTTACACGGCTATGAGCACAATACCTATGCCTAAAAACCAGTTTTATTTTATCTGTTTATCGGTCAGTCTGTCTGTCTGTTTATTCTGGGTTATCTTCTAAACGATTTTATCTTATTATTATTACGCTAGCGCTAGATTTACGAAAGGTCTAATTCCAAAAAAAGGTCTACGACCTTTTATTGATAAAAAGAATTTTGATTGATTTTGATAGGATTTATCTTTCTCTATGACCAAATCACAATCACAGTTGAAATCGCAGTGACTAACACCAATTATTTCATCAAATGATGTCCGTGTGGTGACGGATTAAGAATACGGAATGTCATCACCCCTATTCTTCCCGTGGGTGTCATAAGAGGCGACTAAGGGAACAAACTACGCAGGACAACAGCACTGCAAAGAGTAGGAAACCTTGAAACAAACCCTATAGCAACCTGTCTGGCCAGTGTGGTATACTCGTAGTAGGCCAAACCCTCCTTTCTAAGGAGAGGCCCATGTCCAGCAGTGGGCTAGTAATGGCTGTTGATGATGATTATGACTAAAAATTAGCAATAATTTCCATGTCTACTAAGTACATATATAACTGTATATTAAGGTATGCTTAAATCCCACACTTAGTTACCCTATATCGTAGAGTTCAAACTGTTCTGAAATCTTTTTGTGAAACGTTCAGAAATAATATATTTAAGATTTATTGACTCCAAAATCGTTAAAGCGATCACATTAAAAATTGGTAACTAATCTTTAAAGACAGAGCCACGGACAAGAGTTAATCTAATGAAAAATATAAGTTCATTCTTACTGGTCAGGTAAAAATCAGTTAAAAACACCCCAGCCGTTAATGTCGGTAATAAATTCTTTTTTTTTACCGTAATATTCGTCGAACCAAGTTAATTAACGGCCAGGTCACGGCCCGGGGCAGATTTTAAAGCTATATGTTATAAAAGTAATAAAATAATGTTAATCTTTCAACAGCCACTGTGAATACTACTCACACCGCCATGGTTCTACACGGCAAAATTTTCATTCTCATTACCTGGATAGTTGGCGCTCCACTGTGCCCTTTTCGAGACACTGTTTGCCCCGCACAATCAATCTATGGAACGGGTTATCTCCCGTTCGTCGTCTCTCTCTAATATAAAAAAAAAAAACATTATTGCCGGACTCTGTGAGTCCTTGTTCCTAAATGATTGATTTTTCCCAATTTTAAAAATGAAAAACCCCCGACACAAAAAGAACTTTGATTTTTTTCTGAGCTAGCTAGCTATCCTGCAGACTACTTGAGCAGCAGCAAGTTATAGGTTACTATGTGATGGAAATATCATCAAAGTAATAGTATACCAAATTTCAGATTAATCGGATCTGTGGATTTTAGTGAGATCCTTTCATCACCTAGGAAGTGAGCTAATGATCATCAAAATATATAGCTAAGAACCATCTCAATCACATCGGCTTTTGAACAAAAAATCCGCATCGAAATTGGTCCATCCCTTCGAGAGCAATTATTCTACAGACTCACAGACAGATTCACAGATACGTAAGATAAACAGATACACAGGTTAAACCTAAAACACCCCTCGTTTTCCGTCGGGGGTTAAATAGTATCTGAACAAGCAACAGTAGTTTCACTACGATTTTCGTGAGAGATCTGTTCTACGGTATATAGCACAGTGATAATATAGGCCTTGGGCCTCACAGAAAACCGGTGTTAAGCCTTTCTTTAAAGAGAAGCCCAAAGATCTAAGTGGCGTGCAATAGGAGCGGCCTATGTCCAGCAGTGGACTGCGATAGGCTGATGATGATGATGATAAAGCGTTTCTTTTATTGCATATCACCGAGTGTTACATATCAACGCATTGTATCTCATGAGTTACAGGTATACTCTTGAGTTGCAGATACACGGAGTATCACAACCCCTATTCATCCCGTGGGTGTCGTAAGAGCCGACTAAGAGAGCTAACTACGCAGGATAACAGCACTGCAAAGAGAAAGAAAATTTAAAACAAACCCTATATCAACCCGTCTCGCCAGCGTAGTATAGTAGGCTCGTAGCCGACTTAAACGACTCCGCTCCGACCCAACCAAAGGATGAGCATTTAAATATGGACTTAAAATCGTGCTCTGTAGACGCACTTTACAGTAACAACAAAAAAAGCAGTCTGCTTTTTCTGTCCGCTTTTTTGTTTTATTTGAGTCGGCTACCTTAATCCTCCTTTCTAAAGAGAGACCTATGCCCAGGAGCTATTAAAAGCTGGTGATGATATTGATGATAATTTGTTAGGATTGTTTTAGTATTCAATTACATAACACTTCAGCAGTAGGGATGGTATGTAGAAAATTTGTCCCAGAGATTGCTTGTGCGGTGAAAATAGGGCTGGAAATTTCACCGCAACATATCGTAAATGTATGTTTAAGAAACAAGGCGAATCCAAATATCATCGTCGACAAAATCTTACTACAAGTAGACGTTTTCAGTAGGTATGCTTAGTGTTATATGTATGTTTTGTTCTGTGTCTGGGTGTAATTTATATATGATATGTATGTATTTAGTACTAGCTTTTGCTTTTGCAAATGTCTTTTCTCAAGATTCAAAGTACATTCATACCAAATTTCACCTAAATCGGTTCGGCGGTTCTTGATTCCCCATACAAACTTCCACCCTCCTTTTCACCCTCTTAAACTATAATTTCTGGGATAAAAACTACCCTATGTGCTTTCCCGGGACTCGGACTATCTCTATACAAAATTTCTTATAAATCGGTTCCGCGGTTTAAGCGTAGAGAGGTAACAGACAGCCAGACATACAGACAGACAGACTCACTTTCGTATTTATAATATTAGTGTGGATAAGTATCAGCAGTCTGGTTGTTATTGTACACACTCTGCGTAGTTGATTATCCAGACCGCCTTGTGAGAGATGTGTAAAGTTATTATTATTAGGTAGAATAAGAGCATAATATTTTAAGAGTGTATAATATAATACCTGCCACCGAAAGGGGTTCGGGACTGTATCTCTTTAAAACAGGTTAGTCCATAACCTAGTTAGAAGGTACAGAACTTAAATCACTGATTGTACGCACTATCAAACCTGATATTTGTGTTAACTATAATGTACTACAATTACTTTATGAAATAACGAATTATGATTTTTATATAAAACGCTGTGAAAACGGTTAATGCCATGTTGTTAATTAAGCATTACGACATGTGGGCAGTAAAAACTTGACTTTTTTGTGAGTTTGCGTAACTTAAAATGAGTTAGTTGTTAGAGAGTTACAATAATACATCGTGTGTTAATATGTAAACGTTATGTAATTTAGTAAAACAAAAACCGGGATAAAAATTTACAGGAAAAAATCCTGTTAATCTACTAGTTAGATTTGTAATTTTTGTTTTTAAGGATAAATACAACTTAAGAAATCTAAATTATACTATATAATAGCGTCAACACGTCCATAAAAATATAGTTTATTAGAAAACAGTTCAAATGATTTTCAAAATATAATTTGAAAATTTATGAATTAATTTTATATTTTCCGAATACCTATTGCTTAAGAAAATTAACTTTGTTTTTTAATTATCATTACATTCATGGATACTCAAACTAACCAAGACCGGGATAGTTGGTGCTCCTTGGTGGAAGTGGACTTCGAAAGGCTGATGATTGAATTATAGATTAAAATAGTATTTAATTTTATTTTTATTTTTTTATTTGGGGTAATAAACAGTAGTACAACATAAAAATATTTATATTTACATATTATAATTAAGTACTAATGTACAATGATTCCACAAGGTGATATAAAAAATAAAGAAGGGAATTCAATCCTTCGTTACATTTTTTTTATGTTAAAGGGGACACGCTATTGAGATGCTATTATGATGCCATTAACATTGGTCAAAATATCAGTATTCTACTATCATCAATTCACAGTGTCAATAGACTGTCGATATAGTAATATACGTCATCAATGGTGATATTAACAACATTGAAATACCTGGAAAATTAAAAATATCATTTTTTACAAATTTAAAATGTACCGTTTACCAAACTATTAAAAAGACAACGACGACATTTGTATCAGTGACAAGTCATCGGCCATTGGTCTTACATAGTGAGTAGAATAGGAAAAGTGCGACACTATTCCGACGACATTCCATCGACAGTCTATTGATGCAATATTAAAATAGCAGAATTGAGGCCCTGATGGAAAGTGAAACGCATTGCCGACCTTTTAGGAAAGAGTACGCTCTTTTCTTGAAGGTTTGAAGGTCGTATCAGTCCGGAAATACCGCAGACGATAACCCGTCCCACAGATTGGTTGTGCGGGGCAAAAAGTATCTCGAAAAGCACACAGTAGTGGAGCGCCAACCATCCAGGTGATGAGGATGTAAATTTTGCCGTGTGGAACGATTGCGGAAATTTGCGGCTGGTATTATATCCGGGTCTCCGAACAATTCCTCGGAGCCCTCTCCATGATATATGCGACAGAGAATGCAGAGAGAAGCCACATCTCTACGTAACGCCAAGGGATCGAGCCGATAAATTAATTATTGTCTTATATGTTTAAATTAAAAATAATTAGGTATTATAAAAATAGGAACTTGACTTAGAAGCAGTTATAATATATTATTTAATGATTCTGTTAAACATTTTCAATATTTGATTTTACGAGTAGAATAGGTTTCGTAATTATCTACAAGCTGCCTGTGACGTATTTTATGACGATAGTTGTAGTCATTTTTATATAGCTGGGCTATTACACTATATATGGTCAATCTCTCTCGGAATTATACTCTCAACAATCACACCAAGCGTACCCGCGCTTGTGCTTGATTTTGCTCCTTAGGTTAAACCCAAAAAAACAACTGACAAAGTCTAGACTTATCACTGCCGTAGAAATGTTTTTAAATCTGAATTTGTTTTAGGAACATGATTAGTAGTGATACTAACACAAGCAATCTTACGACTTAAATTAACGCAGTAAAGCTCATTACAGTAAACAAAAGCTTAGGCGCTTTGATAAATACAGTAATTTTGTATCTCAATGTCATATTAAGGGAAATAAATAACTAAGATCCTCGTAAATGAGGTGTCCGTCAATACAGTTGAAGGATGCGAACCCTCGTAACCTTGGTTATTAAGGGAATGACCTACTAACCTCAACACAAAAGCGTTTAATTTTTGACCTTATTATTAACATAATAGCTTGCTAATTCCCTAATTTTGGGCAAGAATAACGTTGTGTAGTTGCAGTAAGCAAGAAGTTCTTATCTCAACTGAAGCAATTTGATGTTATACTTCATGAATGCCAAGACAAGCAATCATCATCATCATCATCATCAACAATAATAGTCCACAGCTGGACATAGGCCTCTCCTTAGAAAGGAGGTTTAGACGAGCAATATATATTTGTAATTCTACCGAACGATGTAGAAGGCCCAGACTTTATAGTCATAGACAATCCGAGTTACAGGTATGCGGGTCTGATCTGCTCGAGCGATTACTAGCATTATCCCATCTATTATGATGTAATGTAAGTGTTCTTCCTAAGTTAATAATGTTTGTTTAAGTGGTCACCTCGCCGCTTCCTACTGCACTGAGTGTTGTGGATTTGATCCCATATGGAACAGCACTTTGTGTGATCCACAAATTGTTGTTCTAAGTCTGGGTGTTCTGTGTGTCCATTTCATGAATGTTTGTGAAGTCTCCCGCGACACAAGATGTATTCCTAGTGCGGGAGTTATCCAGCCATCATAAAATCAGCTCCAGAATTGGAAATTATAGTTTTATCATTAAAAGTATATAAACATACACAGTATTATTTCAACGCGATAATTAGTAGCAGATAAGACTTACTTCCAAGATACATCAGCTTCATTTGTTACAACTACGAACCCAGCCAATAAAAGCTGGTGAAAATATCTAGTCTACGATCTTTTTTTACTTTTTAGGTGCAAGCATGCTCCCACTAATGTGTGAATAATTACTACGAGGTCTTTTTAAAGTGATGCCCTTCGTTCGATAAATCTCTTGACCCGCAAATGGCTGTCATTTACAGTGGTCGAGCGAAACATGTTACGCCTGGAAACGCACCTGTTGCCTTGAGTAAAGCGCTGATTCCGTCTTTAATATCTATATCATGCTTAATTTAAGTCGACTGGGCTAAATTAAGATAGGATCCCTTCAAAGTACTTAAAGAAGCCGTGTGACGGGCTAGCTGCTTACAGAATTACAGAAACCACGTGGGGTATTCGCAGACTTCTTGGTGCCACCTCGCTCCCGCAAGACTACTTGAATGTTGTGTGGTCACTCCCTCACTGACTAGTATGGGCAGTTGTTTCCTTCGCGTTAAGACATCCTTTGCAAAGAGGGTTGTTTATAGAATTAAGGTTTATCGAATCCGTTAGACTAAGCAGTCTCACATCCTGTTAGTCCACCATTCATAAACGTTAACTTCCTCGATCCTATCGCCACTGTCCGAACCCAAAAACGTCCAGTTCAACCCCACTTGCGGGTAACTTCAATCCGGTCAAGTTAGAATCCGTACAGTACATATTATTACAGCACTAGTTAGACAGACCAGCATCTAACAGGTAGCAGTTCCGATTTTTTATAAAAAAAATATAGCCTTTCCTCATGTTACCAATACTTTCTTAAATTATAAATAAGGAAGTGAATGTATTTAATATCTCGCCGTTATTGCCCTCAAATGAAGATTAATCGCTACTGTCACAGAATAAAAAGTCATGAAAGAGTTTTGCCTTCCTTTTTATAACCTTTTAGAAGGCGACGTTGCTATAAATGGTTGTAGTTAAACTAATGTGTTCAATTTTTCTTCTTTTATAAGACTCTTGTTTATAATAGTAGCAAAATAAATTTATAACAATACTTAGAATGGCTTAGACAAGAATTCGTTTTGAATTGGGGATAATCTGTATCTGTGGATAGGTAAAATATATTCAAATAAGAAACATTGAAGTCGGTTCGAAAATCATCATCAATCATCAACAGCCTTTAACAGTTCACTGCTCTACATAGGCCTTTCCTTAGAAAGGGGGTATTGCCCTACTATACCAGGCTTGCCAGATGGGTTGGTATAGTTTTTGTGTCAAGTTTTCCTTCTCTTTGCAGTATTGTTGTCCTGCGTGGTTTGCTCCCTTAGTCGGCTCTTACGATGATTGGGGGTGGTGACAATCCGTATTCTTAATTCGTCACCACACGGACACGCTTCGCTTGTTCGAAAATATATGAGCCGATTTCAATATTCCTTTTGCAATTGCAAAAATATCGCATATAAAACACACGTTAAACTAAAAACTTTCGCTTAGAAGTCCATTAAAAAATGTAATTAATTACTATCAACGGTAGCAAAACTACGATCAAGCCTTTAAAACTAGCTGATGTGATATTAAAATTTGTCGTTTTGAAAAGAAATAACTGCCGTAATTACAAGCTGTGGTCCCAGGGCAACATGCCCAACGTAAGCCATTTCAAAGGTATTAAGTTCATATTACGACTTGATTTCCATAAATATAATTAATCATTTATATTTTTATTTTTTTCTTTCTTTCTTTCCAACATATAGTTAGCAAATTGCGTTCAATCTGTGTCATCTTTGTTAGCAGTAGTTTCTATTTAATATCAAAAGCTGCTTAACTATAAAACTGTTTCTTTTTACTAAAGAGGGCAACACAAGAAAATCAAGAGGTGTATACAAAGCAAAATCCGGTAAAGTTGGAATTCCTATTTATACATTTTATAAAGGCGTGAGCCGAAAGAAAACAAAGAAGCGGCAACCATAGCTCTTCACACGTCCGACTTATGAGGAAGCATATTAGGGTTGACACGTAATTTTCTTTTTATATTCTTTATTCATTCAACTTTTAATCAATCACAACTTTTTGTACAGCACGAAGGTCTATTTTTAAGCTAATAAAGAGTCAAAACTACAAAGGCAGTAGAATATATACAAATATAATAGAGTCAAACTACAATAGTGGTATTAGTGGTTGGCATTTCAAGACAAAAAATCTTTGATTTAAAAAAATCTAAGATGACAGCATGATTAACTACAAAACTAAACTAACAGACAGACATAAAATAATACAGATTATAGTTCATCACAGTAAATTTTTGGCGAGTGTTAATCAATTTTAGAATTTTAAACGATTTAGACGAATTCTACTTTTCTCTTTCTAAATCGCTTAAGAAGTAGCTATTGGTTACTAAATTGTCCTTGTGGTGACGGATGGCCGTGTGGCGACGAATTTAGAATACAGAATGTCACCACCCTTATTATACCCGTGGGTTTCGTAAGAGCCGGCTAAAATAGCAAACTACGCAGGACAAAGCACTGCAAAAAAAGAAAAACTTAAAACAAACCGTATACCAACCTGTCTGGCCAGCGTGGTATAGTAGGCCAAAACCTCATTTCTAAGGAGAGGCCTTTGTCCAGCAGACTATTAAAGACTGTTGATGATGATGATGACTCTATCATTTTAAGTAAACTCCAGATACTTCAGTCATCAAAAACATTTCTAATCTATAAAAATTCACCGAACTCCAAGCGGAAAGGTACTGAAGCAATAAATTCACTCTGAGACACTTTTCACACAAAACCAAATATATTTATCGATTAAGCTCCTTTATTTATCCTAAAAATAATAGTATATGAGTAAAACAAATATAATATTCTACTTCTATACGTTATAAGCCATCGATCGTCTAAAATGAATATATTTAATGAATTTTAATTACCGGTACAGGGTTTTGGTCGACGTTGTTACTTTACAAAATAATCTACTGACTAGGTAATATTTGAAGTCCATTTATATTTATGAGATAAGATAATAAGGGTGTGTTAGGATGAAATTATAGATGTAAAAGTTTATAAGAATTAAGCCAAACTATTAAATTGTCGCAAAGCACTAGGGAGCTGGGGTCAAGGATACCATTATTCTAAGATGGTAAAAGGGACTGAAGAACCTCGAAGAAGCCGGCGTCTGCCTATATAAACACCCTGTTTTAAGCCATTACAATTTCTCTAATCCAAACTTTTATACATATGTTGCAAAAATATGTATACACAGAAAGCAGCATAATATTTTTTAATTTTATTTAGTTCTTCAGATTTAACTCTGTCACGGCTTTGAAATAATGTATGTATCCTTGTTTTCAAAGAGGTTAAGTTTGTGAGTTTGTATCTTTGCAGTAATTTCAGGGTTTACTGGTTCGATTTGAAAAATTATTTATGTGTTGAATAGCCCTTTTATCGAGAAAGGATATTAGCTATATAACATAAGTCTACTAGGCATAACGAGGAGCCAAGTTTCAATGTCCGTGTAGTGACGGATTAAGAATATAGATTGTCACCACCTCTATTCATCCCGTGGGTGTTGTAAGAGTCAACTAAGGGAAAAAACTACGCAGAACAACAACACTGCAGAGAGAAGGAAAACTTGCCACAAACCCTATACCAACCCGTCTGGCCAGCGTGGTATAGTAGGCCAAAACCTCCTTTCTAAGGAGAGGCTCATGTCCAGCAGTGGACCATTAAAGGCTGTTGATGATCAATGTAAAATGTTGTTTCGTACATCCCTATAGTATCAGCATACGAGATGCGGGTCAAGTGATAGCCACTTGTTTCTAATGGCCACACTGTACACTAAGAATGTATGTCTCATTCGTCTATACTGAGACTAACCGTTTTCGTATCTTAAATATACAGTGATGACTTAAGAATGTACAGTTTTACTGATGTGTATTTTTCGGGAATCGTATGAATTTTTCTTTTCATGACTCTTGACATAAATTTTTTTATGGAAGAGGGGGCGACGAGCAGACCTGTCATCTGATGGAAAGTAACTACCGCCGCCCATGAATGCCTGCAACTCGTGGTAGGACGCTTCATACCTTGAAAGTCACATACTCTAATGTACTCTAAACTCTAATTTAATCTGAGAATCTATTCAAAACCTATTAGATTTTTTTTCTTAAATATTATGTCCAGTAAAGTGACAAAATTTTGAAATTTTAGTCAAGTTAACGCGTGTATGACGAGAATGCTGAACAAGTCTCAGACCAATGGCCCTTTTTGAAGAAATATGCCACGACCATATCAAGCGGCAGAATACTTCAACCCTGAAATCCGCTAATATTAATCCCGCTCACGAAAATGTTTATACTAACCTGATTTTTTAATCGAATTTATAATACTTAATTAGTGCTAGAGTAAAAGCTATTAAAAAAATAAAGTGTGGTTAACCTAAAACAACATTGTCCGTGTGGTGACGGATTAAGAATACAGAGTGTCACCACCCCTATTTATCCCGTGGGTGTCGTAAGAGCGGACTAAGGGAAAAAACTACGCAGAACAACAGCACTGCAGAGAGATGGAAAACTTGACACAAACCCTTTTTTTTTTTTTTTTTTTTTTTTTTTTTACGTGTGGAAATCCCCTCGGACCGTTACCCCTCCGGGGTTTGCGGCGGGGTGGTGTGTCGGACTCGGACCGACTACAACCACACGGTGTGCCACTCTGCGCCTGTAACAGGAGGGATCCGGGAACAGCTGTTGTTAAGACATCCGGACCCCTCCTAGCGCCAGCCCGCTCCTGGTGCAGGCTCCGTCTCATTATAGATGTTCCTCTCTTTAGGCGACGTCCGGCACACGCGGACGCCGCCCCCTCGCGGCTGGCCAACTAATGCGGGTGGAGGGGAAACCCACCCCGTCCACCCGCGGCCACACTCAGGGCGGCATGAGGCTGTGGTAGGCGGGCCTCCGCCGCCCGGTTCGCCGGCGGCGGATCGGGTCCGAGTGGAGGTCGTCCTCCCGGGCCCTCTCCCCGCCTCCTTCCGCGAGATTACTACCTCGCAGAAGGTTGCGACCGCGGTAAAACAACTGTCGCTACCGGCCATGGAGCGTACTACGGCCGGTAGCGAGAGATCCACTCCGATGACTGCAGTGAGGGCCCGGCGCTGCGCCGCCCATGCGGGGCAGACCGCCAGCGTGTGCTGGGCCGAGTCCTCACTGCAGTCGCAGTGGTGGCAGGCGGGACTCAGTTCCCTCCTAGCGACCGTGTGCAGGTACTTTCCGAAGCAACCGTGCCCGGAAAGCACCTGCGTCAGTCGGAAGGAAAGGGTCCCGTGCTGCCGCCCTGCCCACTCGGCGATGACCGGCTGGAGAGCCTCCACGGCGGCGAAGCCAGCGCGTGGAGTCTCCAGCCGGAACGACCAACGAGCCATCGTGGCTCGGCGAGCGGCTTTGCGCCACTCGCGCACATCCTCGGGCGGAGGGCGAAATCCGCTCTCCGCCCGGTAGTCAGCCACTCGCCGATAAACTTCGGCGAGCACTTCCGCCTCCAAATCCCACGGGGGAGTTCCGGCCAACGCGCACGCCACCTCCGTCGAAACGGTGCGGTAACCGCGTATGGCTCTGACCGCCATTACCCTCTGAGGGCGCCAGAGGCGTACCCTATTCTGGGCGGTCAGAGCCGCCGCCCACACCGGTGCACCGTACAGTGCCATTGACCGGACAACCCCCGTGTACAGCCGTCTTGTCGCGACGCTGGGTCCACCCATATTGGGCAAAAGTCGCCCTAGGGCAGACGCAGCGCCGACCAGCTTTGGAGCAAGCTGTCGGAAGTGCTCGTCGAAGAGCCACCTCCCGTCGAGGATCAGGCCCAGATATTTCATCTGGGCCCGAACCGGTACGAGGACCGAGTTGACCACTATTGAGGCGCCAGGGGGTGGACCACGACGGGGCCCATGAAATAACAGGGCCTCCGTCTTATCTAGGGCCACCCGTAAGCCCAGCGCCTCAATGCGCCCGACCACCAGGGAGACTCCCCCTGTGGCCAGGCGCGCCGCCTCTTGGAAGTTTGCCCCCCGGGCTGTCACGAGGGTATCGTCTGCGTAACAGATTACACCCAGCCCGGGGGGGAAATCGGCGCGAAGGGCCCAGTCGTACCCTATGTTCCACAAGAGGGGTCCAAGAACAGACCCCTGTGGAACACCGCACGACATGGGCCGACTCCTCAAATTACCTTCTCGGTCCTCGTACACGACGGTACGCTCCTCTAAATAGTCTGCCACCAGCCGCCTCAGGTACTTTGGCACCCCATGATAGTGGAGTGCTTCCCTGATGCAGCTGAATGGCAGACTATTGAATGCGTTGGCGATGTCCAATGACACCGCCAACAGCACGCCGCCACAGCTCACGGCCTCTTCGGTCACGGCCCTCAGGCGCAACACAGCGTCGACTGTCGAACGCCCCGCCCGAAAACCAAATTGGGCGTCCGACAGATCGGGGCCCACCTCGCAGAGGTGCCGGACGATGCGGGCAGAAAGAACCCTCTCAAACAATTTGCCCGCCTCGTCCAGCAGCACGATGGGCCTATAGGCCGCGACCGAATCGGCAGGCCGACCCGGCTTCCTCAATAGGACCAGCTTCCCGCTCTTCCAGCACTCAGGGAAGCGTCCCGACGCCAAGCTAGCGTCGAACACCTCCCCGAGGCGGTCTGCCAAGTGGGGATGTGCCTTGGCCGGCGCCTTAGCCGGTGCCTTGGCCGGCGCCTGGGCCGGTGCCTTGGCCCCCCTCCTCGGCCTTTGGGGAGCCGATGGAGTAGGGGCAGACGCCGCCGCCGCGTAAGAAACGCGGCCTCCCACCACGGGGAGCGCGGTCGGAGCGGCGGCCTTAGGCCGCTGTGCCGACGCGAGCGGGGGGCGCATAATCGGCGCAGGAGGCAGTCTCGCCTCCAGGCCAGCCAGGCGTCCGTCCAGCATATTCCCAACTGCGATGAGGATTTCTCGCAGTTGGGAGTCAAATGCCCCTGAGTTGGTGGTAGGGTCAGGCTGGGACGCGGACGGGGCTTCCCGCTCGGGGAGGTTCGCCTGGAAGCGGGCGAACTGAGCGCTCAGCTCGTTCACCCGCTCCGTCAGCCTCTCGTTTTCCACCTGCAGGCGAGACACATCGCCCACTAGGCCCTCCACGACCTCCGACAAAGCGGAGGAGGAGTCCTTAAGGGCCCTCACAAACGAGCCCTTAAGGTTCACGGACTTGGTGGCCACCTTGTGAATGACGGCCACCGCCGCTTTCGCCCTCTCCTGCACGGACACGGGAGCCTGGGGGGCATTTCCCCCCACCGGCTCCCGAACCTTGAGCAGGAGATCCGCGATCTCCTCCTCCGCTACGGCCTCGCCGTCCACCCGTACGTTCCTGTACGACTCCGCGTTGGAGAACGCGGAGCCTGACGGGGTCGAGACCGGGGCCGAGGCAGGTTTGCGTGCCCTCCCTCGGCGGCTGCTTGCCACCTTCGGTGGCATCATCTCCTGGGACGTGTCGGTTTCCTCGTCCCTGGAGCGTCCTCGTTTCCGGCTGTCGCTTCGCTCCGCCTCCATGGCGTCAGCGCCATCCGACGAAACGGCGGATCCGGAGCGCAGCCGATCTGATGCTCTTCGGCTCCCAGAGACCAGCGTCAGACTGACTTCTGGGAGCCCCATCGAGATAGGCGTCCCCGACGCCACCTCACCCTCAGTGGACGACCCATCCGCTCCACTGTTCCTCTTCTCCCTTGCACATTTCGTTGCAGTGTCCGTTTTGCTTGCCTTTTGTTGTTGTTTTAATCCGATCGTTTTCTTTGTGTTAGTTTTATTATTGTCCATAATTGATCCCACGAGTGGGGGAGAAATACAGGTCCACCCGGGCAGAGATCCCCCATTACCCGGGCAAGCGTAAGTTTTTAACCCAACCGAGGGGTCCGCAGGTACCTCGGCTTGGAGTGCGCTCGCGACTGAACTTCCCATCAGCCATGCATCCCCTGGCCACGCACCAGAACACGGGATTCGGGGAATTTTTTAGAGAGGTTATCTTCCTCGCGGTCCGGGCGGTTAAGCCAAGACCCTCGCCCCCGATCAGAGCCGCGAGACTTAACCACAGCGCTCTTCTCGGGATTACGATATGCCGACGGTTGACAGGGAGACTACGTCCCCCTGCCTGCTCGGTGGTAGTGTGAGTACACGCCGAGCCCGTCCTCCTTTCTCCACCGCTGTCAGCGGAGAAACTGTGGTCCCTACAGGGCCCCGCCATCAGGTTTTTTACCGAGGTTTCCTCCTCCATGCTCCGAAGAGCGAAGAGCCAGCAGGGCAACCGGCAGACACGCCCACCCTGCTGGACCAGGCCTTGCCCGAGAGCCGATGAACGGCTACCTCTTCTGCTAGAATATTGGCCGCTGGCGATAATCCTCTCCTCCAAGAGGACAAGGAGGAAACAGTACCATCGCCAGCGTTTCCAGGGTGCACCACGAGGAGGTTTTCTAGCCCGCACCCCACACAAACCCTATACCAACCCGTCTGGCCAGCGTGGTATAGTAGGCCAAAACCTCCTTTCGAAGGAGAGGCCTATGTCCAGCAGTGGACTATTAAAGGCTATCGATGTGCGATGAACCTAATACATAAATTTAAATTAGTTAACTATCCCAGTGTTTATAAGTTTCTCTAATATTCTTGATATTGAAGGGATAATCGACATATCATCATATATATATATATAATGATATGTCGATTATCCCTTCAATATCAAGGCAGGGCACATAGCAAGGAGAACTGACGGCCGATGGGGCAGCAAGGTTCTCCAATGGAGACCACGTACTGGAAAGCGCAGTGTGGGACGACCGCTTACCCGATGGACGGACGACCTGGTAAAGGTTGCCGGAAACCGTTACATGCAGGCCACAATCAACCATCCCCGCTGGAAATCATTTGGAGGGGCCTATGTCCAGCAGTGGACAAGCATAGGCTGAGGTATATAATCGATATAGATCTATAGTTTCTGGCTAGATGTTTGCTCCCTGATTTGAAAACAGGAATATCTACCGCCTTTTTCAGGTACGTACGAAAAATCCCTTCAGAAAGGCGGAGGCGGAAAATAATAACTTCACACATCTCACACACGGCCGTCTGATCCCAAACAAGGCAGGGCCTGTACTAGACTAACCAGATTGCTGATAAACATACTTATATATTTCTAAATTCATACATATTATAGATAAATTACACCCAGACACAGACCAAATCATCGTGCTCATCAGACAATTACTTATCCTGGGTGGGAATCGAACCCACGACCTCCGGCTCAGCAGTCAGGGTTACTAACCACTAGACCAACAGGCCCGTCAAAACATACCTAAGTGGAGGTACAAAAATGTGCTTAAAACGTTTAAGAACTTTATTACTTATATAATCCCATCCTAAAGCACAATCATCACGCATATCTAAGATGTGTGATCAGTGTCCAGCATTACAAATAATTTCGGACTACGGCTATTACTTGACAAGTGTTAATGTGTATGTCGAGAATGCTTAACTAGTACCTAATAGCCCTTTTTAAAGGAATAAGCCACGACTGTATCAAGTGTCAGAATGCTTCACTCCTAAAAGCCAATATTAATACCACTCACGAAAATTTTTATGCAAACCAGTCGTTTTTTTAAATCCAATTTATAAAACTTAAATAGAACACTAAGTAGAAGTTATTTAAAAAGGGAAGTTAACCTAAAACGTAAATTTAAACAAGTTTTTCCCCATAAATTAAAATCCTTTTAACAAACCATCGAAATAAGTAACGATCTGTTAGTCTAATGTAAATACATCAATGGTTTTAAATCCGCGCCAAATACTCAAGTAAAACGAAATTCAAAAACGTTCATCATTAATTCTTAATATTTAAATAAATTACCTCTCGTTAACTACGAGCTATGTACGACATAAGAAGTCGTGGGGATTTTACAAACATGCATTACACGGCACAAAGAACATCCAGACTCAGAAAAACAATTTGTGGATCACACAAAGTGTCGTCCCATGTGGGGATCGAACCCACAAAACTCAACGTAGTAGGAAGCGGCCTGGCGACCGCTTAAACCACTACGCCATCCGTCCAGTTAAGTTTTTATAATAATAACGTAATTAATTACTCCACATTGACACCACATCAGTCACAATGTAGAAGTTTAATTTAAATGTTTTGAGTAGTTCTTACACATCATATTGCTCGTATATCTGCATTTGACATTGAGTAATATATAAATGATCTATTAACATATTACCTGAAACGATAAAAACCTTGAGAAGTGGAGGCAAATCTATTAAGTTGTAATGCAGCCATACATTTTTATAGATACACGAGCCTCATTCAGAGCTAGAAGCCATTTTACTTTATAAAATATTCATTCATAATGGATATTGGTTCCAGAGAGTGAAACAAGCCTCAAGAAAAAACGGCGTGAGGGGTCTATGGACCTCCGGTCGGTACGAAGTTCCTTTCGCTTTTTGGTAGACGTTTGCTATACAGTCAAAATAATTAGTATTATAAAACAAGACAAGTGAATAGAGTTAATTTGATAAAAATATAAAATAAATAATGATAAATTAAACACTGAATTATCTAGGAAAATAAAGTTTTTCCAGCGCGGGAGAGCTGTGTGCGACGATGTATATATAATACAATAATATTCTACCACATTCACACAACGCCATCTAGTCCCAAACTAAGCAGAGCTTGTACTATGGGTACTAGACAACTGGACTTTACAAACATACATGAAACGGACACAAAGAACACCCAGACTCAGAACAACAATTTGTGGATCACACAAAGTGTTGTCCCATGTGGGGTTTGAACCCACAACACTCAGCGCAGTAGGAAGCGGCGTGGCGACCGCTTTAAACCACTACGCCATGCGTGCAGACGGATATATTGTGTGGAACGGAACATTTTATACATCTCTGTATATATTTTTTTATGGTATAAGGGTGCAAACGAGCAGGCAGGTCACCTGATGGTAAGAAACTACCGCCGTCCATGGACACCGCCGCTCGAGTCAGCGGGAGGGGGATTTTGGGCTCCGGTAACCTCACTCACTCAGTGAAAGGCAACGAAAGAATTGCTTAACACGGGTTTTCTGTGAGGCCGTGGAATCACTCCGGTCGAGCCGGCCCATTTGAGCCGCAACATGGCTCTCCCACGGTAAGCAATACAAAACACCGTACAGCTCCTGTAGAACACATGTTTTTATCTTCAAAGTAAATGCGAAATATGACATACATAATTTATCTTCCATCATAAAAAAAAAGTATGATTCAATTGACGCAAATTTTCAATGGAAAGTTGTTTGTATGCAAAGTGCTACTCCGAATTACACGAAGCCTCTATGCAGTCGACAACTTGGCACAGTCTGCACTTGCCGTATTTTCGTAATTCCTATCTGACTTTAGTAGACTGTGAAATAAATTAGTGTTACTCTATGACTGTTTTTAATTTAGCATTTTTTACCTTTATTTGTGATCTTCTCTATGACATTTCCATTTTTAAAACTGGGTAATGTAAAGATAAACTTATAAATATTTTGTACATGTGCCATATTTGTTAAACAAGTTTAATCTTAACTCGGGTACGGGTGTTTCAATTAAACAGCGTACAAAATTTATAATTAGTAGATATTACCTTTCTGATGTAAGCTCATCCGTATGGTGACGGGCGCGTCCGTGTGGTGACAGAGTGAGAATACGGAGTGTTACCACCCCTATTCATCCCGTGGGTGTCGTAAGAGCCGACTAAGGGAGTAGACCACGCAGGGCAACAGCACTGGAAAGAGAATAAAAACTTGACACAAACCCTATACCAATCCGTCTGGCCAGCGTGATATAGTAGGCCAAAACCTCCTTTCTAACGAGAGGCCTATCTGCAGTAGTGGGCTATTAATAGCTGTTGATGTGATGTGATGTAAGCTAGTGTAATGTGTTAGTGAAATAAGTGATTTATTATTATTATTAATAGTGAATTTGATTCTAACATCCACAAATAATGCACCAATTTTAACATAGGTTCTTCTGTACAAAAATAACAAAAATAATAACTTCACACATCTCACACACGGCAGTCTAATTCCAAACTAGGTAGAGCCTGTATTATGGTAACCAATCTGCTGATAAACATACTTATATATTTCTAAATACACACATATCATAGATAAATTACACCTAGACAGAGAATAAATCATCATGCTCATCACACAATTATCTATCTTGAGTGGGAATCGAACCCACGACCTCCGGCTTAGCAGTCAGGGTCACTAACCACCACTAGACCAACAGGCCCGTCATCAAAATATTTTCGAATTTTTAACAAAGAGGCAGAAAGATATATAAAAGGTCCCAATCGCAATTATAGGAAATACTATAACCAACAAGTACAATATCTTGAATAGAACGATTATGTCCCATTAACCACGTAGCCAATTATCTACCGTTTCATATAAAACAGGTCACATAAACGGCTACTAACATACGGCTAATACGCTGTTTTTGTACGCTGTAACAGTTTCTCGTCCTTAAAAAATAGATTTTCGCAATAATTATCATTTTACTTTTAACACTACGTTATACTTTCTTACTACTATATTTTGCCACTATAAAGGAGAATGTCCATTTCAGTATGAAAATCAGTTTTACACTTTTATGCTGTGTCAGATATGTATACACTGCATTATTAAGCTTGCATTGAGTATTATCTGAAATATAATAATAATATAAATAATATTCTACCACATTGACACAACGCCATCTTGTCCCAAACTAAGCAGAGCTTGTACTATGGGTGCTACTGATATAAATATATAGAATAGAATAGAATATTTTATTTTGCAAATATGGGTAATACATGATAGGTGTTACAGTACATTGAAGCTCAACCATATTTTACCAGTGGCGTGCAAACATTTTTTGTAATAGGCTAAGAAACATGCTTTTAGACTCAATCCGCAATAATATTAATTTTAAGTCTTAACATAAGGTTATAAAAATCAGTAATGACACAATACTAAACATACAATACAAACTCCACAATAAACATCAAGATAATACTTTTACTACATAGACACGCCCAAACCAAATCAATTATTAAAAGTTCATACACACAAATGTTTGACTTGAGCGGGAATCGAACCCGCGACCTTTTGGAATAGCAGTCCGTTACACAAGCCACTACGCCATTCGGTCGTCATATAAACGTATATTGTAACAGAACTTGGGGCTATTGAAAGATTAAATGTCAATATGGTTGAGAAAATAAATATCGATAAGTACGATAAACAAGGAGAAAATATTGTGACACTGACATTAGAGTTTTTTTTTTAAATGTTTGTGTCACCATGTTTTTAACAGGGATGCCATTTATAAAGTAAGTCAAAACTAAATCTGTAGTATACATTCACTAAATAAATGGGATGAGCAAGGAATTGAAGCATGAGTAAACATCTGATTAACCGCGGGTAACACCGCAGGGTGCAACTAGTTTTGTTATTTACAATATAAATGTAATTATGCTATAAAAACAATAACATCAACACTTAATACAACCAAAACTATTAAACGCCATATTTATATACAAAACATTCATTTTAATAAAGAATAAGAGAAGGTTAGAAATAATTTGAAATGATTTTCATTCCGTTTCCTGTTACTAGAAACACTCACTGATAGATGTAATATATTCCTGTAGGACAAAAGTTCCTTATCGTACGATACGCTTTGAGCGGATGGGAGCGAGACCGGAAAAAGTGTAACAAGACTTTTTTCAGACACTTCTTGCGGAACTTCGTTCTAACCGGGGGTCCATAGACCCCACACGCCTTTTTTTAGGAATAACTCGGGGTGTATTTCATTTGAAATAAATGTTTAATTCTTTATAGAAACTAAACTGGCATAAATAGAGAACCGAAAGAAAAAGTAAAAACAATTTTAACACCACCTCCTGGATTCATCATCAGATTACCTTTTATTAGGCCCTATAGGACTAGTTAAATCTATGCTAATATCATAAAGCTGAAGAATTCGTTTGTTTGCGCTAATCTTCACAACTACCAGTTCGAATTGAAAAATCATGCTAGTGATTAATTGATAGCCCATTTATCAAAGAATGCTATATACCATGGCTATATACCATGACGCTACGACCAAGAGGAGTCGAACATCAATGAAAAATATTACAAAAACATGGAAAAAATATTTCCTTTTAGGAACTCAGACAAAGTCAGCTAGTTGAATTTGAATCCTAGCTCAAACTTGAAGGATTCATCAGTAGCCACTGAAGGGTTCCAAAATCATTTTCTCGGTTTCGTCATCACATCAGCCTCAAGATTTCATGTTGTAGTATTGTTATACGATCTACATACATATATAAACAACATCTATATTTATATAATTTTAATAGAATCAAAAAAAATAATAGGATCATTAGAATTAGGTTGAAATTAGCTTCCAATGTTTATTTGTTAACTTAATAAAAGCAGATACATGGGTTTTTTGTTTGGTATACAATAAAAACTACTTTCTTTTATAGGAATCATAATCACAAAATGTTTGCATCATCACAGCGATAGTAGTTAGTATCTTCATTAAAAAATCCCTTTCAGAGAAATTATTGGAGGTGAGAGGTCGTACGGAGGGACAATCGATATTGAGAGCGAACAGCTTCACACTGAGGCTAGCTTCGAGGGTCTGATTCGTATCTATGTGTTATAGGAGTACTGTCAGCAGATTTAAGGTGTGTTACAATGTTGAATATATTTTTTTAGTAAACCTGAACTGAACTAAATACATATTATTTTTAGTTAGTAATTCCAAATGTGAAAAAAAAAAATGTTATTACTTTTGTGAGTGCATTTGTTTGTTTGTTATGCCTTAATGATTAACATAGATGTGTTGTGGTAAAATTTGACATAACCAGTAATCAATTCTTATATTGGCATAACTGTCTTTTTTATGATATGGGGGGGGGGGGGGCAAACGGGCAGACGGGTCATCTGATAGTAAGTGAACACCTGCAATTTACTAAGTCACTAGTGCGTTGCTGCCCTTTGAGCCTGCCCCCTCTCTTATTAGGGCGTAGGGGAGAGTTCCTCTAACCTCACTCACACAGCTGTTTTCTATTTCTATCACTCTGGTAGAGCCGACCCATTTCATCTCTAGAAAAGTTTCAACGGATATATTCTTCAGATAAAACCACGAGAGTACTTAGTAACTTATAAAGTATTTTACGTCTTCCATCAACGCTATCTTATTTCATTACAAGCTTCTTTTGAGAAAATAAATTTTAAAAGTTGTTTTACTTAGCAGCCGGGGTGTTTATTAAAGTTTGTACGGAAAGTTTTTGATAGCGACACGCAAAATAACAACACGAAGTTAGCGAGTTTTGCTTCAAGAACTAAAGAGGTTTTGGCCACGAAGATCCAAACTTTTTAGTAATAAAACGTTGAAGAGCATACAACAAAATAAATTTTAGCTCCATCTAGTGCACACAAACGAAAATACATAAGAACCACTAACCCTGGATCGCACAATGAATGATCTTGCTGAGATTATTATATCTTCTTCTTTTAAAATCACAGGTGGGCTAAGGCCTAGCAATAACAGTAATCGCAAAATCCTCTTTTTTTTTGTTATAAAGGCATAACATCACAGTACCATTTCACGATAGTCATCCACTTCTTGGGTTTCTAAAGAAAACTGCGTAAGTATTTCTGACCCCACCACGTTTAAAAATACAATACGTAGTGTAGAATAAATGCGGAGTTTGGAAAAGAATTATCCGTGCGCGCAATTTAAATGATTTCTCAGAAGACTAACAATTATAAGTGAACAAGAATGTTTTCATAAAATACCCGAGTTCTATGTGTGTCTGTTAAAAATATTGTTTGAGGTATCTTAAAGCAAAGCTCAAGCAAGGTTTTAAATAAAATTAAACCTTGATTATTAAGTCATCATCAACATCACATCAACAGTCTAAAAGAGTCCACTGCTGGACATAAGACTCTCCTTAGAAAGAAGGTTTCAAACGGGTTGGTATAGGGTTTGTGTCAAGTTTTCCCTCTTTTTGCAGTGCTGTTGTCCTGCGTAGCTTGCTCCCTTTTGTTTTTTTTTTTAGCTAGGAGCTAGGAGTATGTGGTGATTCCACTAAAAACCACCCCGACGGCCGGCCTCAGATGCCCTACTCTGGGGGGACCTGGACCATGTTATTTCAGATCCTCCCCAGGCCCTATCCCAGGGGAAAACCATTTCCCCCTCAATCGCGACGTGGGGGCCCAATTTCGTCTTAATGCAATCAGGCCGCCATCCTATCCCCTACCGCAGCATTCAATCTGCCACCAGAGGTCCCCACTCTCTGGCGGCCCGCGGCCCTGTCGGCGGCTGGTATGGTCGCCGACGTCCTCTACGCTCGGGATCGGCCCTCTGCCGATCCCGTTCAGCGGTCTCTTTCTGGAACATTACAGCTTCACAGAAAGAGACCACTGCGCCCCATCCCTCCTCACCCGCCAGCATGGCAGCAATGATTGCTGGCGGGGATTTTACTGCTGGCGTAGCTTGTTCCCTTAGTCGGCTATTACGACACCCTCGGTGAAAGGTGATTACATTTTTTTACCAACTCCCTCAATATGAGTATCAAATCAAAGGGCTTAACTAGTAGAATACTATACACCACGATAAGTTTCAAATCCAAGATGTGTGTTGGTTTTTTTTTTTAATTTAATTACTTCATTTAATTTTTTAAAGACCACCCCCGCATTAGGAATATATCCTGTGTCGCAGTGGACTTTACAAATATACGTAAAACGGACACAAAGAACACTCAGATACAGAACAACAATTTGTGGATCACACAAAGTGTCGTCCCCTGTGGGGGTCGAACCCACAACACGTCGACATGCCGCTTACTACAAGCGGCATGTCGACCGCTTAAACCACTATGCCATCCGTGCAGTCAAATTACTTCAAGCTACTACAAGCTTTTTGATGCCTGGAAAGTCTTCAGTTACTTAAAATTTCATATTTTAGCATACGACGAAGACTGTCGACTCAGTTATTATTTATTAATTTAGGGTATTAGAGTCGGGCACGCCGTCATCGCGGCAGTAAGACCCGTTATGGAAGATCGGCTCGAGAGGCGTCACGGGACCCTGTCATACCGACTGACGCAGGGGATCACTTTGAAAGGATGTTTCGGGGATCACCTGTGTCTGATCCGCAAGGAGCCAACGCCTGAGTGCCACCACTGCGATGGCCAGACCGTAGACACGGCTCTCCACACGCTGGCAGAGTGCCCGGCGTGGGTTGAGCAGAGGCGAGACCTCGTAGCGGCCATCGGAGTGGGAGTTCTCTCGCTCGTTAGCCTTATTGCGGCTATCGTGCGGAGCGAGATTGCGTGGAACTCTGCCGTCTCCTTCTGCGAGCAAGTTATGCTCGCGAAGGAGACGGCGGAGCGGGACCGGTTTAGAACTCTCCCGCGACGACTTAGGCGCCGGAGGTCGCAGAACGACCTCCGTCCTCCATAAGCGCAGGCCTGGGGGTGACAGGTGAGGCCATCTGACACCCTAGCAGAAGCAGGCCGGGGTGGCGGCGAGCGCGTTGCGAAGCGCGCTTGCTTCCAGGGAGCAGAGGGAAAATGGGGTTCCCACACGGGGGGGGTCGTCTACTTGTTGTAGATGGCCCGAGGTATGTCGGGGCACCAGGTACTTCCTTTCTAGGGTATACCTGGTTCCCCGGCTATTAGTACCCGAGACGTCGTGCGGTTTTAGTCGGTTCGAGTCCGACATGCCACCGACAGGTGGTATCCGAGGGGATTTCCGCAAAAAAAAAAAAGTTTATTAGAGTAAATACACTCGTACCCAAAATGAATTAGTGGCGAGTTATCTAAAAGTCTATACCCTATACCCGCCTTTAGTCTTGCTTAAACCAGTTTTAGTAATGTGAAAGTTTGCAGTAGTTGGATTGCAGTTTTTAATCATTCAATTAGTAACTTTTAATGGTAGTTGCATAAGCTTTGAGAGCTTAGTTCTTAATACCGGAATCTCATAAATGATATAGCCTTCTATAAATTTGACGCTTATGACATTATGTGTTTAAAGATACCTAAAATTCATCAAAAAAAAAAAAAATATTATTTTGGTTAAAAATGATATCACAGTGGGTAAATAGAACATTTTACCGAAAACAATTTAATAAATACCGCATACGGTCAAACAACGCAATGTAATTAATCAAACAGTCAAAGCGCACGGGGCCCCGTTTGCACGGAATAAACATGTAGTTATTACTTTTTTGCGATACCTACGGGGAATGACCTTAACCTTTGACAGCTGATTGCATAAAAAGTTTAATTTTCCGGCAGAAAATTCCAATGATTTTCGACTCAGAATAATGGTGTGAGTACAATTTTTCAGTATTCGTTACGACGTCCCTTACCTCCTCCTCTTCCAAATCTCTGAACAGGGCACTCAAAGACTGAGTTTTTATTTTTTCTTGTCATCAGACCTCCACAACGCAAATACTATAATAATAGTAAATAATAACAGGAGACATCGAAATTCTTTAGAAAGTACTAGACGCATACAGAGATCCTTTATTGTCGAAATACAAAAATCACGCTTTGACAATACTGTCTTTATACCTTTCTCGCGATCATTATAATCCTAGAACATTCAAAGACAAAGACATTTATTGCAAGAAACTGTGTTATTTTTTTTCACATTCACATTAATAGTAGAGTTAATAAGTTTGACTTGTATACCATCTTCGTCTTCATCATCGCTTTCCAGCAGGTAGATTGGAAGGCAAACGGCTGTTCCAAAATCGAATTATTAAAAATAACCAAATATGTGTGTGTGTTTGTGTGTGACTCACTAAGAAGGAAATACGGATGCGTTCGGTGTAGCGTCGATTATTCGCTGTAAGTGGGTTAATTACATCTAATAAGGGTCATTGAGGGAACTATGGGCCATTGGCAATCATTGTAAAAAATATTTTCACCTCTTGTGATAAAGTACACATTAGATTGAACGTGGGACCGTTAAGTTTAATATTTAAGTGTGGCTTATCGATCGACACGGTAATAATAGTCCAGGGTCAATATTAAATTATATTATTTTTTGCGATACGAATACGGATAATAACATACTTTACAGACGGCCAATAAGATATATTTACTAAATTACACCCAGACACGGAACAAATGATTTGTGCTAGTCACGCAATATTTATACTAGATGGATATCGAACCCACTACCATCTCGCTCTTTACTTTTGGGAGAGTAAAATGACGAAAAGGTATATTTCATAATTTTGGCTACAGCATCATAACAAATCGAGCTATAGAAGAGAAAAGACTGCAACACAAAGCATATAACTCCAGAAATATGAAATACAAACACTTACCATGTTACGGTATTCGTAGAAACGTCAACACATCGTAGTGGTCACGTGGGCCGCGTAGCAGTGCTACAAGCGCTACGAAAATAATCCTACGGTAGAGCATCTGAAGGCCAATTCTCGTAATAAAAGTTCGGTCAAAATTTAGTTCCGATCAACTCTCGATCTCGCACCTGTCACAAAAGGTATTTTCGTAGTAAAATAGTAAAGTATTACTAAAACTAGCATATTACTTATTCAATTTTCGTTTACAATACGATATAATCACATTACACTCAACGTTGGATGTTTAATACTTTACTACAAAAATACCTTTTATGACAGTTGTGTGATCGAGAGTTGATCGGCACTGAATGGTGACCAAACTTTTATTATGAAAATTGGCGTTCTGTACTCTGTACCTCTCTGCGTAGCATCTGTACTCTGTGCCTTTACTTATTGTTTTTTTTTTTAAAGCTACTGCTAGAGCTGGCATAAAAATGGAAAACAGTCATTTTCATATTATAATATCAAGTGTCACACGTCATCAACAACAACTGACAATCGGCTGTCAGAGATTTGTTAATGCCTGCCTAGATTTTGTGTGTTCTGCCTAGTTTTTAACATGAGCGGTGATAGTCACTTACCATCAGTTGACCAGTCTACTCGTTTGCCCTCTATATGCCATAAAAAAAAGAATGGAACAAGAAAATTCATTACGCCGACTCCAAATAAATTTGGGAAAAGAAGAAGATGAGTCAAGACAAGCACATGGCTTCTTTATATCCCGAATGAAATTGACATTTACGCAAATGAAGCGCGGTCGAAAACTAGTATTCAATTAACAAAACACGAGTGTGCTTTAGACCACACGACTAAAGTAAAACTTCTTGGCTATGAGAGAAAGAGAGAAAGAAAATGTGCGCTCGCACCTCTCTCTCTTGGCCCTACAGTAATATACGAAACGTAACTCTCTCTCTTTCTATCTTCACTAACTTATTTCTCCCTTTCAACTTCCATTCGCTTCCCTCTTTTAAAGTTTTCGTAACGTCACGCATTCACCAGCTTACTCCCCAAGTCAAGCGTGCGCAAAGAAGTTTTACAACAAAAAGATGTTGTGTTCACGAGGTGAGAGTTACATTCATTACACATTTATTATTCGTTACACTAACAATACTTTATCAAAAACTCAATTACGTTCCGATATCCTGTAGACTTGTATTATATCGTGAGGGACATACTAATTTAATTTCCATATCTCCTCAATCGGAACGTCCTTCATCGAGTCCCTTCCGGTGATAGATGAAACGTAGATCCCAATTTATTTCTTCATTTACTCGTTTTTAATTTATTTATTTTCTTACTTTTTATATTACTTATAATTTTGAATAAAATGAATGTATAATATCATATATAAAAGGATTTTTTAATAGTAATAGTTATCCAAAATCGTCCATATGTACAACAATGGGTTTAACGATACAGACAATTTTCTTAAATGAAAATTGATTTAAAAACAAAATGATAAGTGACCTAATCTCTGCTTCCTAGTATTGATAAGCGATCCATGTGTTACATACAAATAACAGTGTACTTAATTAAACATTTTTAACCGACTTCAAAAACACAAAAGAGGACTTGTGGACCGATTTTAAAAGTTCTTTTTCTAATTGAAAGGGTATGCTCCCGAAGTAGTCCCATTACCACCAAATCAGGACCTCGTGATGGGATCCTAGAGAAATCGAGGGAAACCCTCAAATTTTACAGCCCTGACAACGTGTTTTAGCTTTTTTTTGTAGCTTTATAGGTATTTGCGTTTAGTAGTTAGTTAGGTGTTAAATATGACATATAAATGAGATTACAGAACATTTAGATAAAAATAAATGTTTGTTACGCAATTATTTTCTGTTTGTTACCTTTAAACTCTTTCATTTGTAAAATTCTCTTTTTGTTTGGAAGGGTATATTTTTCATTTAGTTCCATTTAAATTTTAAGAAAAAATACCACTTCTAGTTTCGGAAAATAAAGGAATGTGGCAAACAATACATTTTCGGGTTCAACTGTAACGAATCACCATCTTACTACCTTATCTAAATAAAGTAATGGACTTATTAAACCATATTTAATATAATCTAACATATTTGGTACCATACATTACGGTACTTAGTGTTTTAAATATCATACTTATCTACTCATTACAAACATATCTTACACTAAAAAGGGTTTACAAAAAAAGTTGAACCGACTTCAAACAATACTGACCAAGAGCACTAAAAATTAAAAAATAATTACAAATCTAAGTAAAAAAAATATAATAAGAACCCTCTGTATAACAGATAACATTATAATAACAATAATCTGTTTGAAGTCGGTGCCAAGCCCGCTACACAATAATTAATACTGGTCTATGTCACCTTCATATTAGCACAATAAAAAAATAAGAATTCAATATAATTCTAATGAAACATCGCAAATTTTGTTAATTATTAAGACCAACCAGATCAATTAGTGGTTTGTGTAACGGACTGCTATTCCAAAGGTAGCGGGTTCGATTCCCGCTCAAGACAAACATTTGTGTGCTTGAATATTTAATGTTTGATTTGGTTGATTTCTACGTATTATATGTATGCATTTACAAAAAAATAAAGTATATATGTATTTTTATCAGTTGTCTAGTACCCATTGTACTCTGCTTAGTTTGGGACTAGATGGTGTTGAGTGAATGTGGTAGAATATTATTATTATTGCATTAATTACGTGCGCAAACTTATCAACTACTTAATGAAGCATTCAAAATAATAATATCATTGGAGATATGCCTAACCCACTTTAGCTCGTTTAGCATGTTTTGCGCAGCATGAAGACTGTTGCAGCTGCCGCGCTACATTCTACCAAGCCCATCAAGCACTTATTTTGCTTGGCACCAACTTCAAACAGACTAGAAGGTACAATTGCTATTATAATGCTAGCTGTTATATTGGAATATACTTTGAAAAACAATAATTGTATCGTAAGTCTTATATCTAGTATTTATCAGAATCCAGAAACTTTCAGTATGCCCTAAGTATAATATATCCAAAATAATATCCGTTTCTTTTACCTTTATCTTCAACAATTTCCCGTTTTCTTTCTACAGTATAATTCCTATAATAATACCGTATATGTACACACGTAATCCTCATGAGCTTTCCCAGTATTTAACGTTCGCGTAATAGAGCCTCCGAGAGCTGGAAACAATCTCCGGGCCTCCTTGAGCATGGCCTATTTAAATAGAACTACTCGTAGCTTCCACTCGCAACTTTACCCGCGTAGGTTTCGGTAATCGTGATCCTTTTTTCGCCCGGTTTATATTTTTTACGACCTATTCCACAATAATCGTTATATTTCAGTCAATATACATAAAACTATCATGAAATATTTATTAAAACCTTTCTCAGTAATCACATTATCTATTAGTGGACGCCGTACAAAAATCTTTTCAGTAGTTTTTGAGTTTATCGTGCTTATACAGACAGACAGGCCGGTGGACTTCATTTTATTACGAGTATATTTAAGGATGATTACTTTAGAATTGAGTTACCTACATACGTATATACAGGTTGTTACAAAAAGTGTGGTTATATATTAGATTCGTATAACTATACGATGTCTAACAACTACAAACACTAAACTTAATTTTTTAAATTAACAAATCGAACATTAAAATTTATAGATAAAACTTCTTTTTTAAGTGCGAAGGCTGTCATAAACTATGAGTGAAGTAATACCAAGGTTGTTCATAGAATATATTTGTCTGAAATTGTCTGCATAAAGATACAAAAATAAAAGTTAAAAAAAAAACAATTTGTCGACGCAATAATTTATCATTCCTGTCATTACTCTATAATTATCTACATATGAGATGTACCAATTTATTAATTAGTATAATTTTAGTTAATAACAGGATGATTAATATTATTTGTTAACATTTACAGAAACGTACATATTCATATATTCAATTTTTAGTTAGTATATTCTGACATTGTCATTTATTCAACGTACTTTTCCGGTGTCAAGTAAAATTCAACGTGAATTTTGTTTCCTGTTTCACAATGGCACAGGTGATAGTACAGTTACAGGCAAAATTATTAATAACTTTTTCATAACATTTTTCGTACATCAAATATACTTAAGATTTATTAAAGTACCTGAAGTAAAAGATAAGAAAGTAATTACAATTGTAGGAAACCTTCAATATTTCTGACTTTATTTCTGTTTCTATTAACACAGTACCTTATTATTTTGCAAAATCAAGCCAAGTATAACATTTAAAAAAATGATATAAATAAGTACAGTCTTTTCTACAATTGTAATTACTTTCTTTTCTATTACTTAAGGTAATTCAATAAATATTAAGGAAAAATGTCCTATAGAAAAAAAAATGAAATTTATATTAAATATTATGAAATGTACTTCATTGAAAATGTTTTTTTTCTGTTTATTATTGATATAACTTATTATTTATTATAAAGAATTATCTTGATAAAAAATAATTATAAACTCAGTTAATACTAGCTCACTCGGTGATCTTCGTATCGTTTCAAAATCAAAATATATTGTGTGAATTATTCCCTGAACTAAAATTAGACTGTTATTCAAATAAAATGAATACTTAATTAATTATATTCGGGCAAAACTGAAACCAGCATACAATGCCAATTTCATTATTTTTTTCGTATTTTGAGTGAGATAGAAGATTATATTTTTCAACGTACAAAGCGTTCTCTAACTAGACCAGTTTTCAATTTGTTTGCCAAGTTATGTAAGACACACAAGACACAGTACAGTTAACTGTGTCTTGAGAATGTTTTTCCTGATCAATCTTGGTAGATGGACTTTATGTGATAAAGCTGACAAATATAATTAGTGATCGTCGCGGATAATAAACATTTGTGATCGCGACTGTACCTAACATATTTGAAAAATACTCGCTCGTCACCGGAGAATAAACACACTTACATTTGAGTGCGTACTTAGTGTGATGAAATTTTATCCCCGAGGTGTTTACTAAATTTAATTCCTTGGTATGTATTAAAATGAGCTAACTTAAGTAGTAGCTATTTAAGTTAACATTTCTGGACCAGTTCAGATTACGCTGTACTAGGTTTAAAATACTATATTTTTTACTTTAAAAAGAAATGCTACATCGATTAATTGTTATTTACTGTTAATCATTTGTTAGGGTTCCGTACCTCAAAAGGTAAAAAAGGAACCCTTATAAGATCACTTTCTTGCCTGTCTGTCCGTGTGTCTGTCTGTCCGTGTGTCACCACCGATTTTCTCAAGGAACGGGTAGACCTAGCAAGTTGAAATGTATACCAGATACTGAGGTCTATGGTCCCTGTTAGGTGTATAAAAATCAAGGTCCTGAATCAGCACGATATGGGCAAATTTCGATTTTCGAGAAAACTTGTAAGTACCAAAATTTACCTTAATTTTCAACTTTTTTTATTTTTCAGAATTTCTTTACTTGTGCTGTAAGACCTTGCTTTTAAGCAAAATTGACAATTCTAGGTCAACCGGAAGTACCCTATAGGTTTTGGGTCGAAAATCTATATGGCAGTTCCCGTTGACCTAGAATCACGAAATTTGGCAAAAAGAAACGTCTTACAGGACAAATAAAGGAATAATTCCAAAAAATAAGAAATGTTAAAAATTAAGATAAATTTTGGTACTTACAAATTTTCGCGAAAATCTACGTAAAATCTGGGTAGGTACGGCACCCTCAGCGCACGAGTTCGACTCGTACCTGACCGGTTTTTTTTTATTGAACTTTCTCCTGTTTTATTTAGATACAAATAAAAAAATACTAATAAATTGGGATACACATTGACAAGAATGAAAATATAATAGCAATCTATTATATTTTCATTCTTGTCAATCCTTCCATCTGAACTAAACACTCCGTGTCCTTGTGGTGACGGATTAAAAAAACGGAGGCTTACCACCCCTGTTCATACCGTAGGTGTCGCAAGAGTCGACTAAGCAAAGTCTGCAGGATAACAGCAATGCAAAGAGAAGGAAAACTTGAATAGAACTCTATACCAATCTATCTGGCCAGCGTGGTATAATACGCCAAAACCTCCTTTCTAAAGCGAGGCCTGTGTCCAGCAGTGGACTTTTAAGACTGTTGATAATGATGAAAGTAAACACTTGTGTTAGGAGTGGGCCTAAACTTATAGGTAGGTCACCATGGACACAACCCAAGAGTCACAGGTGCGTTGCCGACTAAGAATTAAATGGGAGAGGGTGATCTACATTTTATTTCTTCAGTTTATAAAAGACAACTCCCGCACTAGGTATATAGATGTCAGGAGCTCGTGATACGTTCAAAGAGAATTTTACAGGAAACAGCTAGCAGAAATATCCTCATGATTTGTTCAAGCAAATAATAATAATAACTTGACACATGTCACACACGGCTGTCTGGTCACAAACTTGACTGCACGGATGGCGTAGTGGTTTAAGCGGTCGCCACGCCGCTTCCTACTACGCCGAGTGTTGTGGGTTCAAACCCCACATAGGGCGACACTTTGTGTGATCCACAAATTGTTGTTCTGAGTCTGGGTGTTCTTTGTGTCCGTTTCATGTATATTTGTAAAGTCCCCCGCGACACAGGATTTATTCCTAATGCGGGAGATTTCTTTTAAAAAAAAAAAAAAAAAACTAAGCAGAGCCTGTATTATGGTAACCAAACTGATGATAAACATACTTATATATTTCTAAATACATACATACTATGGATAAATTACACCCAGACACAGAACAAATGGCTGTGCTCATCACACAATATTTGGGTCCTTCCATTCCTGGGTGGGAATCGAACTCACGACTTCCACGACCTTAGCAGTCAGGGTCACTAACCACTAGACCAACAGAAATCTAAATCTACTTGACAAGAATACAATTAATTGAATTATGCGAAGATTTTTCGAAATTAGAAACTGAGCTACTATATGATCATAATATTACATGAATTAATCGTAAATTGCAATGAAAATACATTTTAAATTTCTACCCCATTGTTTCTCTAAAGTAATAACAAACAACATTAAACAATATATACGTAAGCATCGATTCGGCGACTGTAGATTAAGGCCAAATTAGAGTCGTCCGGAGCGCCAGGCCCGGCAACGGGCCTGGTACTGCAAACGACTCAGGCGCCGGAGGTCGCAGAATGACCTCCGTCCTCCATAAGCGCAGGCCTGGGGTGGTAGGTGAGAAGATCTGTCACCCTAGCAGAAGCAGGCCAGGGTGGTCTTTCGGGAGCACAAAGGGGACAGTGGGGGTTCCCACACAGGAGGGGGTCATTTACACGCCGTAGATGGCCCGAGGTACGTCGAGGTATCTGGGTGTACCTGATTCCCCGGCAACTGGTACCCGAGACGGCGTGCGGTTTTTGGTCGGTTCGAGTCCGACATAACCACCGGTGGGTGGTATCCGAGGGGATTTCGCACAGAAAAAAAAATGTCAAATTAGAGTCGTACAATTTTATTTAACAATATAAGCTTTGGGGAACTTGGAACGATATGCCATCACCCTTTTATACTTAGCATACAGCTTAGAAAGCACATTTTCATTCAAATTGACACTAAGCTTTATATAACGTTCTCCTTGCTCTGTGCATAAGCGATTAAAGTATAAAAATGTCTGCGCTACGTTAAATCCACGTCGGTACTCGCATTTTGTAATTATTCCAACCCTTTTGTGACATTCATAACTCTTATAGTAGTAATAATGGTAGTATAATGTTCCAGTAAAGTTAAATCATAAAACGTACTATAAAAATATTTTGTACGAGTATATTATTATACGAGGGGTTGTGTGTGTGTGTGTGTGTGTGCCCACAGGCCAGGTGGAGTGATGATTTGCGCAAGATGGCTGGCAGGAGATGGATGCGAGAAGGCAAAATGGATCGAAGTGGCGTGCAATGGGAGAGGCCTATATCTAGCAGTGGACTGCGATTGCCTGATGATGAAGGGGCAAAACAAGCAGATGGTTTACCTGATGGTAAATTACCAATGCCGCCCATTTGCACCAGCAATTTAAGAGACAGCCCGCAGATTTTCGGACTCCATAAAATGCGTATCTTCGATATCAATTTTAAATTGCTCCTAATCCTCGTATCGAAATTCTAAACTTTATAGGTACTATGATATTTTAGTTTTTTTTTGTATGATAGACGAGCAGACAGGTCAACTGATGGAACGTGACCATCGCCGCACATGAACGTCTGTAACTCTGCAAGGAGTACGAGCGTACTTGGTTTGAACGTACTATTTAAGGAAGATATTATTTATGTAAAGTTAAAGATTTGTCATAGTTCATATTTTGGTAAATGGTACTTAACATTTTAATATAACGAAGTTTAAACTTACCAATAACTGAGTTAAAAGTTTTGACGTACGGAACATGACGCTTACTTGATTTAATTTAACCTGTTTTCGTTCGTTTAGAGTTCGTTTGTCAGTGAAAAATAATAAATTCAAATAGCCTTATTATTATAATAATAACGCTATTTTTACTGAAACGAACTTTTTGTGACTTTACTGTAACTTATTTAGAATTCTTTTCTACTTTTTTACCTTTAAAAAAAGACAACTCCTGCATTAGGAATATATCCCGTGTCGCAGGAAACTTTACAAATATACATGAAACGGACACTAAAAACAAAACCCAGACCCAAAAACAACAATTTTTGAATCACACAAAGTGTTGTCCCATACGGGGATCGAACCCACAACAGGCAGCGACGAGGTGACCGCTTAAACCACATTGGATACAAGTACATAATAATTCTTAAGTATTAAACATTTTTTATTCTCAATTGATTTGACTATATTAGTTCCAGACAAGAGATTATCGTGGGAGAGTCATGATTCGACCCATATGGGCCGACTCCACCGGAGTGATAGCACGGCCTCATAGAAAACCGCTGCTAAGCAGGTCTTTCGTTGCTGTTTACGATGTAGATGAGGTTACTACAGTCAGACTTACCAGCTTCACCTTCCACTACCGTTGGTAGCGAGAAAATAACTGAACAGTTGCCACTCCACCTATGTGCACTTTTCAAGAAACCTTTTGCCTCGAAAAATCTGTAAAATCAACTTTTGCCTGCGGTGTTTTCGGACCGATACGACCTTCAAATCTTCAAGAAAAGAGTATGTGGCGTACCACCTCAAAAGTGCCACATCGCACTCATGATTCTAGATTTGCAGCTGTCTTTGAGTTGCGGTAGTCACCATCAGAGAATCTGTCATCTCGTTTGCCTCCTGTCATAAAAAATGAGAAATGAAAACATAGCCTAGATATGCTTTAATTTTAAAAGCTTTAAGTCAAACCGGACTTGGCCTTCGTGACCGTAAAAAATGTTTGCCGGTTCAGTTCAGTGAGAAACCCTCTTTACATGAATCTCAAGCCGGAGAATATACGGCAAAATATAACTCGATTACTGCTGAACACTCTCACGGGAATCTGCGGATATTTTCGTGTGGATACAACCGAGACCTATTTGTCTTTATTAACTTTTTACGTACGATTGCTCCGGGATTGGACTAATACTTTTTGATATATTATTCTTGAAATTAACATTTCGTAATATGTATAAAAATTAGACGTCTGCACATTATTTTCTAAGGAGAGGCCTATGTCCAGAAGGGGACTAGTAAAGGCTGTTGATGTGATGTGATGTGTGATATTATTTTCACATAGTCTGACGGCCATGTCAGCCATAATGTAGTGGGCAGGCTAGGCTAAACATAGGTATCGGGAGAAAATAAGTTAAACAAGAAAATAAACTCAATTCTTTTATAATATCAACAAATTCCATTGAAAGGAACTGGCTAACTACAGAAGTATATGGCTAACTACAGAACGCAAGGCAATTTCTACAACGCATACGCCACTACTGCACCGCCGAGGCAGTGAAACTTAAGTAAACAAAAAACCAAACTTAATCAAAGACTACAGCCTTTTTTTTAAATTGAAACCATAATCATAAGTCGCAGTGGTGTTGTATTTACAACCTATGACTAATTTTAGTCACAGGTGTGATTATATGATTTTATTCCATCCCTTGCACAATAGCTCGTAAACTCTGTGGATCGATGGCGCTTGTCTCATGTACTGACAGAAAAATATATTACAAATCTAAAAGTGCTGATAACTTTGTTTGATTGTTTGTTACTCTTTAACGCCTAAACCACTAAACCAATTTTAAAAATGCTTTCACTAATAAGTAAGTGACTAATAATAAGTAAGTAAGAGTAACATAGGCTACTTTTAACCGCTTTAACCGACATACAAGCGGACGGAGCCGCAGGCAAAAGCTAATATTAAATAAATAAATACAAATATATTATAAAAAAATAAAAAAGAAGGTGTCTGAAGATATCTTAAGACCGAAAGGATTCTGATTTGAGTTATCAGTCTGGGTTATGTCTAATGTAATATACATTTCATACAACAAAGTCAAATATAACATTTCTCTACAAAACATGTAGGTAGGAAAATCTTTCTTAACCTCAAACGTTGGAAAGTCGTGTATTAGGGCTTTATCCGCACGAAGCAAAAAAAATGGTGCGTATTAACCCTTTTTTTTTTAACCGCGTATGGCTCTGACCGCCATTACCCTCTGAGGGCGCCAGAGGCGTGCCCTATTCTGGGCGGTCAGAGCCGCCGCCCACACCGGTGCACCGTATAGTGCCATTGACCGGACAACCCCCGTGTACAGCCGTCTTGTCGCGACGCTGGGTCCACCCAAATTGAGCAAAAGTCGCCCTAGGGCAGACGCAGCGCCGGTACGAGGACCGAGTTGACCACGATTGAGTCGCCAGGGGGTGGACCACGACCAGGGGCGGTGTTCTTGGAACGGATCCGTAGAACAGCCGCCCCTACCTCCGAATCCCGGACGAGCGGAACATTATCCTCCCCGTGCTCCCCGTCGTCTCCGGCCAAGGAGGCCATCGCCGGGGGAGTGTGTTCCGCTCGTTGTGGGAAAAGGCCCTCAACCACTTCTCGCAGGAAGCTGGGCTGGAGAGTCTCCGTAAGGGGGGGGCCCGACGCGCGGAGCTTTTGTCGCACCGCGCGGTAAGGGCGACCCCAGGGGTCACGATTAAGACCCTCCAGCATCTCCTGTCTCTTTTCTTCTTTGGCGCGGCTAATGGCCAGCTTCAGAGTTTTCCGCGCCCGTCGGTACTCCTCATGAAGCCGGTCCTCATAACCGTCTCCACGGTGACGCCGCCGACTGCGCGTGTAGGACCTCCGGGCACGTGTACAGGCCGCACGGAGGTCCGCCAGCTCCTGGGACCACCAGTAGACCTCCTTCCTTGGAGGCCGACGACCTCGAATGCGGGGCATGGCCGCATCGCAGATATGCGTAATCGCATCGCGAAAGCGACCAGCCCCCACGTCGACCTCCTCGGTCGGAGCCTGAGGAGACAGCCACGAGTGAATTATGGCTGCCTCCTCTAGTAGGTCCCGGTTCAGTCTGGCAACAGCCCACCGCGGAAAGCGGGATAAACGCCGCGCCACGTGACCCCTACTGGAGTCCTGGGTCCGGGAGAGCTCAAATCGGATATAGAGATGATCCGAGAGCGTCTCAACCTCTTCCAGGACACGCCAGTTCCTTACTCGTGCGGCGAGGGCAGGGGTAGCGAACGAGAGGTCCACTATCGACCCCCCCTGCTGTCGCACGCACGTGTTGGTGGAGCCTCTGTTGAGAAGACAGAGGCCCACCGAGGCCGCCCACTCCTCTACGGCCTCGCCCCTTGCGTCCGTCCTGGGGGAACCCCACGCAATGGACTTTGCGTTGAAGTCCCCCAGCTCAAGGACGTGCCCAGACGCTAGTCGCCGTATCGAGGTCTCCAAGCTGGTTAGGAAAACCTCGAAGTCGTTCAAACTCCGGTTGGGGGAGAAATAAACACCATATATGGTGATCCCCCCCCACTCGACGGCAACATATCCAGTGCCCTTGTCTCTTAGCGACAAGGGCGGGGAATGAGCCGTCGTGGAACCGACGATTGCCACGGAGCCGTCCCAGTCACCCATCCAGTTTGGACGGGGAGGGACAGAATAGGGCTCCGCGACTACGGCAACACCTATCGACCACTGTGCCATGGTTTGCAGGAAGAGATCCTGCGCCGCGGCACAGTGGTTCAGGTTCGTCTGGACCAGGAGGCTGGAGACCCGATCCATTACTGGATCGTCTCTACAGCCTCCCCAATGGGCGACGACGTCGACGCACGAACTACATCGGAGGCAGCCTGGGTCGACTGGCTAGCCCCCGATGCTTGCTGAGAGTTGCGGGGAGCCTTGCAGCCCCCCTTCCCCATCTGGTGATTGGCGGGCTTGTTACCCGCCGCACACACCGGGCAGTGAGGAGCGGCAGAGCATTCCACCGCTACATGCCCCGGTCGACCACAGCGGAAACATAGTCCGCTGCAGTCGAAGCAGCTTTGGCACTTGACGCGCGTGTGCCCCGATGCTAGGCATTTGTAACACCTCATCGGTCTCGCCGCCAGGACTGTGATCCTAGCGCTCACGAAACCGATGAGCAGCCTGCATGCGTCAGCCAATACTTTGGCCGACGCTACGGGACAGCTGACCCACACGGCGCCAAGCCCCCCTGGACCGGGGCGGATGGTGCCGACCCTACGTTGTCCGCGCTGCACCCCGTCTTCTCCCGGATTACAGCGCGGACATCTTCGGCCGTCACTGAGTCGTCCAGGCCCGAGATGCGCAGTTCCGCGCACTTGGTAGGCCTGGCGACCCTGACACCATCTGTGGCCGCAAATATTCCCCGCAGCCTCTCAGCGAAGGAGTCCGCCGTCTTTGCGCCTTCAGCCCCAGGGAACTCGAGGACTCGAGCTCCCGTCTGGGCGAGGCGCATCCTGACCCCCACCGTCCCAAACTCGTTGGCGAGACTGTCCCGGGCCTTTTTGAAGACGGCCGCGTAGGACAGCCCGCCGTCAGCCGCCTCCGGGGACACGGGCACCACTACAGCCGCGGTTTTGGGCGGCTGCAGCTTCCGCGGCCTCTTTGCAGAAGCCGTTGCCACCGGTGGCGAAGGCAGGGCTTGGGCTGCTTTTTGGGCAGCCCTCCTGCCAACCCTCGTTGGAGGGGGCAGGTGCGGAGGGGCCCGGCAGGGGTGTCGGAGTGGGGAGCGGAGGGAATGCCACTCCGCTCCTCGGCGCCGTTTCAGGCCCCGTCTTGGCCGGCACTTTGGCCTGCGCCTTGGCCGGCGCCTGGGACGGTGCCTTGGCCGGCGCCTGGGCCGGTGCCTTGGCCATCCTCATCGGCTTTTGTGGAGCCGATGGAGTAGGGGCAGACGCCGCCGCCGCGTAAGAAACGCGGCCTCCCACCACGGGGAGCGCGGTCGGAGCGGCGGCCTTAGGCCGCTGTGCCGACGCGAGCGGGGGGCGCATAATCGGCGCAGGGGGCAGTCTCGCCTCCAGGCCAGCCAGGCGTCCGTCCAGCATATTCCCAACTGCGATGAGGATTTCTCGCAGTTGGGAGTCAAATGCCCCTGAGTTGGTGGTAGGGGCAGGCTGGGACGCGGACGGGGCTTCCCGCTCGGGGAGGTTCGCCTGGAAGCGGGCGAACTGAGCGCTCAGCTCGTTCACCCGCTCCGTCAGCCTCTCGTTGGCCACCTGTAGGCGCGAGACGTCGCCCACTAGGCCCTCCACGACCTCCGACAAAGCGGAGGAGGAGTCCTTGAGGGCCCTCACAAATGTGCCCTTAAGGTTCACGGACTTGGTGGCCACCTTGTGGATGACAGCCACCGCCGCTTTCGCCCTCTCCTGCACGGACACGGGAGCCTGGGGGGCATTTCCCCCCACCGGCTCCCGAACCTTGAGCAGGAGATCCGCGATCTCCTCCTCCGCTACGGCCTCGCCGTCCACTCGTACGTTCCTGTAGGACTCCGCGTTTGAGAACGCGGAACTCGGGTCGAGACCGAGGCCGGTTTACGAGCCCTCCCTCGGCGGCTGCTTGCCACCTTTGGAGGCATCATCTCCTGGGACGTGTCGGTTTCCTCGTCCCTGGAGCGTCCTCGTTTCCGGCTGTCGCTTCGCTCCGCCTCCATGGCCTCCACGCCATCCGACGAAGCGGCGGATCCGGAACGCAGCCGATCTGATGCTCTTCGGCTCCCAGAGACCAGCGTCAGACTGACTTCTGGGAGCCCCACCGAGATAGGCGTTCCCGACGCTATCTCACCCTCAGTGGACGACTCATCCACTGCACTGTTCTTCTTTTCCTTCCTTGCCTTCGTTTCCGTATCCATTTGACTAGCCTTTTTTGGTTGATTATTTTTTCCGATCGTTTTTTTAAGTTTTTGTTTAAATTTTCCATAGTAAATCCCACGAGTGGGGGAGAACTAAAGGTTCACCCGGGCAGAGATCCCCCATTATCCGGGCAAGCGTAAGTTTTTCACCCAACCGAGGGGTCCGCAGGTACCTCGGCTTGGAGTGCGCTCGAGACTGAACTTCCCATCAGCCATGCATCCCCTGGCCACGCACCAGAACACGGGATTCGGGGAATTTTTTAGAGAGGTTATCTTCCTCGCGGTCCGGGCGGTTAAGCCAAGACCCTCGCCCCCGATCAGAGCCGCGAGACTTAACCACAGCGCTCTTCTCGGGATTACGATATGCCGACGGTTGACAGGGAGACTACGTCCCCCTGCCTGCTCGGTGGTAGTGTCAGTACACGCCGAGCCCGTCCTCCTTTCTCCACCGCTATCAGCGGAGAAACTGTGGCCCCTACAGGGCCCCGCCATCCGGTTTTTTACCGAGGTTTCCTCCTCCATGCTCCGAAGAGCGAAGAGCCAGCAGGGCAACCGGCAGACACGCCCACCCTGCTGGACCAGGCCTTGCCCGAGAGCCGATGAACGGCTACCTCTTCTGCTAGAATATTGGCCGCTGGCGATAATCCTCTCCTCCAAGAGGACAAGGAGGAAACAGTACCATCGCCAGCGTTTCCAGGGTGCACCACGGGGAGGTTTTCTAGCCTAGCACCCCAGCGTATTAACCCTATACCAACCCGTCTGGCCAGCGTGGTGTAGTAGGCCAACCTCATTTCTAAGGAGAGGCCTATGTCCAGCAGTGGATTAATAAAAGCTGTTGATGTGATGTGAACCAATTTTTAAGTTCTAAATATGATAATACTTTGATTAAACTATTTATCACTGTCAACAGTATGTGCTGATTATAACCATTACCCAAACCATTTTGATGGAATGTGTTCGGAACCAACAACATAGAGAACGCCTGCTTAGTGATAAGTTGATGGGCACTAAAAAAAAAAAAAATTAAGCTTTGTATTTTGAATATTTAATTTTAGTTTAAAACAAAAAATGGCTACGATGAAGCGACATAGTCATAATAATAATATATTATGGCTTCAATGTACACCGATTTAGAGATACACAGAGCATAGCTCTTTCCATAGCACGCTAAGCGACTTTAAGCTTCTGGACCAGCTTTACCGTAAGTGTCCACGTTTCGGCTCCGTATGTCATGTCGGGTAGGACGCACTCATTGAAGACTTTCGTCTTTAAGTACTGTGGGATCGACGATGAGCAGATAGCAGTCATTCCACTTAAACTATCGAAATTCAGTCGTGTCGTACTGACTGGAAGTCGACCTCTAGTTTGGGAAAGAGTGATTATTATGATTACAATACTTGCGTAAATGGAAGGTAGGGCAATACAAATTTCATTGTAGAATTGAGGGTTTGTGAGATAACAAGTGCCACTTTGATAGCTATCACGTCAATAAATTTATAGTACTTAGACCACAAAAAAATCAATTATGAAATCAGTTAATTTAAAAAATATTTTCAATTTTTTTACTGATCACATCTACTAACATAGGGTAAACAGCGTTATCACTTACAGTTTGCAACAAAATGTTTGCCAAATATCCAACAGGCCTTTCTTTTGCGATAAAATGTTATATAACACTAGAGCCGTGAGTGTTTCCTCTAGAAGCTATACGAACACTTAAGTAGGCGAGTTACCTACATGAAAAACGTATTTAGGTTGCTGTAATAATAGAAGTTAAGATTTTATTAGAAACCTCAGACACTTAAGTGACTCGAGGAATTTTGATGTTCGTCTTTTAATGGCGAAAACTAACTAAACTTTTTTTTTTTTTTAGAGAACCAGGTGCAACCAGTCCTTGTATTGAAATTTTAAAGTCATTGATTAAAATATTTGTGAGGTAGATTCACGAAATAACTAATATAACTGTATCAGAATTAAATTCGTTCAAACACATTATTCGTCACAGCTTTAAAACTTTTTTAATTGATTCATACTGTCTTTAAATACATCTTTAACTAATTTTCGTCCGCGGTTAGGGTTACGTTAATCTAAACAGATTGAAAATTATCTAGACTAATTTAATTTAACAGAATCAAATTCTAATTACATTTTCGAAATAAGTAACGAACCCCTTTCCTTTAAGAAATTACATCATATGTGTGTTAAGAACACATAAATAGATGAACCATTGTGATGCTATAAAATCAAAAATAATAACCTAAATACGTACATAATATATACACTTTGCGACGCCCACATTTAGCGAACTATAATTTAGTCGCACAGTTCCCATTTATTCACAACAGAAAACATTCAAAAAAATGCGGGTGGTGTCGTGGGACACCCGCTAGGACGAAGGTTATTTGACAAGTATTTTATTTACAAATGGTCGAGGTGTTTTTCAAGAAATAATAATTTGCGTATTCATTTATATATAAGTATAAACAAAAAAGTTTGATTTCCTAATGAACTACAGCTAGTTGTTTGAAGAAAAGTAGTTATTTTTGTAATAAAAAAATAATAACTCGAAAACTATTGATTGTAGAGAAACAAGACTGGTCTCATTTTATCCCTAATCAAATTATCTAAAAATCATACACATCAACACTTGATCTCTAATGCGTTGTTCTCGAGTTATTAAATAAAAAATGCGCAATGCAAGTAGACGGATTACATACAATGCAGAGCGACAGAGATAGTGACTAACGATTTTTCGTAACGTACCTACACTTTTTCTCGTAAAAACCCATGTCGCCACATCGTTCCATAAGACACTTTGTTCTCAAAACTATTGTCCAGAGAAAATATCTTTTATGCAAGGCAAATCGCGGACAAACACTAGTAAATAATACTAAGTACATATAAGAACGAGGCTGTATAATGGCGGTAACGTGGTCGTTTGAAAATGTACGAAATGTATCAATCTGTCATCATTGAAAATGAATCATAGCTCGGGCAACGCACGGGTGTGCCAAATTAGGCGGGAAAATGGCGCGTTCCACGTAAATGTTTTATCTATTGATGTGTAATATAATAAATCAGTTATTTTTATGAGAAAATAGTTTAGGAGACCCACAGCTGATAGTTAAACTAGCATTTTTAACGTTTTATAAACGTAAATATGGCGTTATACAAACTCCTCCGAGCCTTTTTATATCAAACTAGTCTACTATGATGCGGTTGAACTTGAATTTTACGCGGAGCGACTGCCATCAGACCTTCACAACCCAAGTACTAGTTACTGTAAAACTTGGCTTGTGACTTTTTTTTAGGGCTACACGTAACGAATGTCACAGAAGTTGGTCTGACACCCCGGAGCGATGAATTTACGTGCTCTCTGAGGCACGGAAGGTTGACGATGTTTTAAGAATGGTCACCCATCCATAGGCTGACCTGGCTAACTTTGCAATGTGTTAACGTACTAGGTTAGGCAGAAAAAAAGGTAATACCTACAGTCTATTACTTTTTTTTCAAGATTTTTATACAACTATTTCCAAAGTAGCTTTTAATTTAAGCATTACATTGTAAACAGTAAAATGCGTTGTACCTACTTAATGTTACTAAAATCTATGTCCTTAGTTATAAAGAGATGGATTAAATCTGTGGGTAAAAAATTAAATTATTATTATTGTAATTAAAGTGACAGTTTTTAAACTACTACGTTACATAATAGTATCTTATATTTGAAATATTGAATTAATGCGATCGACGGACCGGACGGACCGGCATTAATAATAATAATAATAATATTCTACCACATTCACACAACGCCATCTAGTCCCAAACTAAGCAGAGCTTGTACTATGGGTACTAGACAACTGATATAAATACAAATATACTTTTTTTTTTTGTAAATACATACACATTAAATTCTTTGACACTTCGACCATTTCGTACTGGGCGTGGCCACAGACTGACTGTACTCAGAAAAATGCTTATCCAAACGAGTATACATGTAAGGCATTTGGAATTACCCCTAGGAAACTACACTCTAGTGTTCGAAGGTATCTTTGAAATTCTATAAAAGTAGTATGTCATTATACACTGTCTTATATACCTAGACCTTATGTTTGCGGCACTAAGGTGCATTTTATGAAGCTTAAATCGCTGTTTAAATTGAAAAGTGTCGTCAGCATCACTAGCTTATGAGGCTTAGGGTTGTCGCGTCGAGAACCGATCAACTTAAATCCGATTATGTTGTTCGCTGTGAGAGGATAAAAGAGTTCAGTTTCTGCTGTACTTACGACGTTATACATGTGGAATGAGTTTGGTTGATATACAGTTTGAACACATTTAACAATAATACTGGCTTGGTGTAATATCTATTAAGCAATATCGATTACTATGTCAATGGTCGAAGGTTCAATTCGCAAAAAACAAATATGTGTGATGAGCATGATCAATGTTTTTTTGTATACCTCAGCTGAAAGTACTCCTCTGCTGGACATAGGCCTCTCCCAAGGCTCGTTACAACAATCGGTCCTGTGCTGCCCGCATCCAACGGCTTCTCGCGACCTTTACCAGGTCGTTGGACCAAGTTTTCCTTCTCTTTGCAGTGCTGGTTGTCCTACGTTAGCTCCCTTAGTCGGCTCTTACGACACCCACGGGATGAATAGGGGTGGTGACACTACGTATTCTTAATCCGTCAACACACGGACTCCTCGTCCTCGTCCCATATTAAAATCAATCCCCAATTTAAAATCACAGATCTCAACAACAATGTTTAAGTGTCGGTAAATTTAGTAACGTTAATTAATTAATCTAAAATACCTTTGTTTTTGTTGACGGGGTGGAAAATCCTTTCGGATCTCCGACTCCACCCGGCTTATCGGCTCAGTTATTTTTTGTTGCGGCCCGATCGCATTTCTGCGACCAGTCTGCCATCCTATCACCTACCGCAGCTGTTAATCTGATCCCCACTCTCTGGCATCCTGCAGCCCTGTCAACGGCTGGTATCGCCGCCGACGTCCTCCACGCTCGGGATCGGCCTCTCCCGACTCTGTTCAGCGGTCTCTTTCTAGAGCTTCACAGAAAGAGAACACTGCATGCCAGCCCTCCTCACCCGTCAACATGGTAGTAATAATTACTGGCGGAGCATCTAAAGTAGTAGGTACTTTACTTAGGTACGCAGGTAAATACTAACCACTGTGATACAGACTGACTGCAAAACTTAGAAAACCAAATTTTAGATAGATTCAGCAGCATCTTGCAGGCTTTTGCTAACGTTATCATCTTTCCCATAAGCCCACTACTGTAACTTCAGTACCTACATCATCAACAGCAGTGACCCACGAACACACCGAGTTATGATACTCGGGAAGTTCCAGGAACAGTTAGTTGTCTTGGAACCCGCAACGAAATTAATCAGAACAAATTGGAGGCGCTTGAAATTTAATAAACTTACTTTTGCTAAAAGACAATTTTTTTCCATACCCTATAATACATTTCCTTGCTATACTCTTGAGAAGCAATACAGGGTATAGGTAATACAGGTTTAGAGGCTTGATCGTTGCGTCTCTATTGCGTCACTATTTTCTTAATGCGAATCTATACTAATATTATAAAGCTGAAGAGTTTGTTTGTTTGTTTGTTTGTTTGAACGCGCTAATCTCAGGAACTACTGGTCCGATTTAAAAAATTCTTTCAGTGTTAGATAGCCCATTTATCGAGGAAGGCTATAGGCTATATATCATCACGCTAAGACCAAAAGGAGCGGAGCAAAAATGAAGAATGTTTCAAAAACGGAGAAAATTTATTACTATTGAGAGACGCAGACGAAGTTGCGCGGGTCAGCTAGTGGATTATAAGTATCTTACAATATATTTGCATTGTTATCTAAACAATACACATGGATACAAATATACACAAATAATTTATATTGTTATAGACAAGATCCATGATAATCCTTTCGATTCTGATGATCCTGACGATTTTCTGAAAAGCACCCAGTGACTGTGTTAGTCGGTTATCCGGCAGTGCAGTCTGCACTGTAAACGTTGCAGTTTTAGCTAGTATTTCCAGGCTTTCCTCCATTACATTTTTCGATTATCTCAAGTGTCTATTGTGTCGTGTATGTGGCGACTCCCACATACAAAGAAACAGAAACATACTACAGCGCCATCTAACGAAGACACACCGAACTACGGAGTAACTACTGAATGAGAATTGCTAATCCTGTATCGCGATATGAAGAATTCACGGGCCACGGCCCGCCAGGCATGATCACCTCGCCTGGTAGGAGGATCCTCCCTTTGTGTTGGATGGACATGATACCCGTTCCTCCACAGTGTATACCTAAATGTGTGACATATCTTGAAGTAGAATGGAAAAGAAAAGGTACCTAAAGACACTAAAGAGCAATAGTCACTTTAAAAGTTTTATTAGTTGGAATTTAATAAGCTATCCAATTTATTTTATTTCGCTACATTAGCATTATTAATTTCCAAAAACAACACGTATCTCTATGTGAGCCAGATTTTGCTCTCGAGTGTGCTTAAATAGGCAAAAAAACAAGTAATGCTATTCTACACGATTTACGAGCAAAACATCAAGTTGTAGTAACTCGATTACATTGATATTAGATACCTACGTTTTTACGATCAACTTGGTTTGGATGTTTCGTTCGATCTCGTGCAATTTGAACCGGAGAAAAAACATTTTTAGTACACACTTACTCGTTTACTGGTTTTGTTTGGGTATTTTTATTGCTCAGTGCGCTGTAAATTGTTACTTTTTTCACAAATTTATTCCTCACCTTATTCCAACACCTGGATTAAGGGAAATTGTAACTTGTTTTGCCTCCCAAAAAAAAAACAGACAGAACAAATTTTGTGTGTCTACACTAATATTTTGAAACGTAGAGTTTGTCTGTTAGTTTTAGATAACCCATTTATTGAGGCTATATAACATCACGCTATGCACAATTGGAGCAGAGCATCAATAAGAAATGTTTCAAACACGGGGCAAATTTATTCCTTTTCGTAAACAAAGTTGCGTGGGTCACCTAGTCTGTGATAAACTTACTCTGTGACAGACTTGTTGCTGGGAGAACACACAGAACAACATACAGTGTATTTGCCGAAACCTGTTGCTTCATACATGTCCTGCTTTTGCTTTGTGTAACATGTTTTTTCCCCTTTCCTGTAATATGTCGAAGTGACTTCGTAAATCAGAACGGATGTATATAAGTGTGTAACAGAAGGCGAATAAAATGGTTTTGACCAATGAACGGGCGCGGTGCTGGAGTTGGCTGTCAGGTGGTAGATGATACACGCTGATACACGTCAGATGTGTCAGATGCGACTATTGTAATGCTACGTTTAAAAGCTCTAACCCTTTATAAGTATTTGGATGTCATTTACACACTTACGAGTGTGTTAGTGTGTTCCGAACAGGCAAATAATGACAAACCAAACACAAGGCTGTGTGTGTTTGGTTTGTCATTTTCTTTATTCAAATAAAATATCAACAGAGGCACCAAACACGCGCCTACATGTGAAGACGTCGCAAGCTATTACCGCAAGCTTCTTTTGATCTGTGATCAAAAACCGATGCTAGCCCGGATCGGCTATAAGCTCACGTCAGCCAAGCCGAACACCTCGTTCACACGCTTGCGTTTGTGGACACAAATCTATACTCTATACAAATAAATAAAATCTGAGTGTCTGTTTGTAATATTAAAATAACCGCTTTTTACTAAATGCATATGTATGTTTACACGGTACATATACCAAAATAACATTTTTTACAATTTTTGTCTGTCTGTCTGTTTGTTCCGGGTAATCTCTGGAACGGCTGGACCGATTTCGACGGGACTTTCACTGGCAGATAGCTGATGACATAAGGAGTAACTTAGGCTACTTTTTTTAGACTAGCTTCGCCCCACGGCGTCGCCCGCGGTTATAACACCAAACGCGGGTAAGACCGCGGGTCTCAGCTAGTAGTATGTATGGTAGCTAATAGTAGTAATGGTAACGTCAAAACAACTCAGTGTCTTTTTCCTCTATTTTTCAATAAATTTTCAAATCGATCTTTCTTTCGATTACAAACGGGCCTGTTGGTCTAGTCTAGTGGTAAGTGACCCTAACTTCAACGCCGGAGGTCGTGGGTTCGATTCCCACCCAGGACTAATATTTGTGTGTGTTCTGTGTCTAGGAGTAATTTATCTAAAACATGTAAGTATTTAGAAATATTTAAGTATGTGTTGACGGGGTGGAAAATCCCTTCGGATCTCCAGCTCCTCGGGGACTCAGGAGCCAGGAGTATGTGGTGATTCCACTAAAAACCACCCCGACGGCCGGCCTCAGGTGCCCTACTCTGAGAGGACCCGGACCATGTTCTTTCAGGTCCTCCCCGAATTGACACCATGCCTAATCAGGCCCTATCCCTGGGAAAAACACTTCCCCCCTCAATCGCGACAGCGGGCCAGTTGCGTCTTATTGCAATTCCTTCCTATCCCCTACTGCATCAATCAATCTGCCACCAGAGGTCCCCACTCTCAGGCGGCCCGCGGCCATGTCGACGGCTGGTATCGTCGCCGACGTCCTCTACGGTCTCTTTCTGGAGCATTACAACTTCACAGAAAGAGACCACTGCACCCAATCTCACGTCACCCGCCAGCATGGCAGCAATAATTGCTTGTGAGTTTGCCGGCACCTGCGTCTGACACCTACTTAATAAAATTTTGACATTTGACGATAGAACTTAAGCTCTCTGAGGTGTTTGGATAGACACGGATAAAAAAGTACCTATTTAGTCAGTAAAAAGAAATACTTGTGATTATAATTAACTATTACTAGAGAAATCAAAACTAATATACCTATCAGATTCCTTTTGAAACAATAATATAATATGTATGAATGAAAAAACGAGTCATTGACAATTCACACACATGTAAACGTATAATAATAATATACTTACCGAAATAACACGGACACAATATTTTGTTTTGCTGTGTGTACATGTGTATGTTAGGTACTCTTATCGAAATCACATCACACAAAAATTCGTCACAAAACTGCAAAAGTAAGCGTCTCGCGATAATAAATCAGATTTCCGGATAATATAGAACATCCTTTGCAATACCGTCTGACCGGATATTAAGTAAAGAAGTGTATCGTTCAAGTTCCGGCTTAAATATACCAAATAATATAGTACTTACTTCGGAAATCAGGAATTTCTTTGAAGAATTGAGACGTATACAATAGACATATTTTTTCTAAAAGGTTTTTTGGCCGTACGACATGCCTTCCTGGCGTTTCTATACAATTTACCAGTTAGTAAGGACTAATAAAGGAATATTTTAAAAATAATATTTAATAATAAATAATTGATTGTTGTTAATATTTGGTACGTCATAGGCAGAGGCGAACATTTCATCGGCGCCCCCCGCATCCCTCTATCGCCCATACCGTATTTATTTTATTAATAGCTACTAGTTGACGTTACTAAATGTGAGACAACTTTTTTATTTTTTATTTTTATGTGTGGAAACCCACATGGGCTGTCACCCCACCGGGGTTTGCGTTGGGGCGGTGTATCGGCATCGAACCGACTAAACCGCACGGTGTGTAAACTGTGCCAGAAATAGGAGGGATCCGATAACAGTTTTTATTAAGACATCTGGACCTTTTTTTGGTGACTGATGGCTTCGTCGCTCACACCCAGGCCTGCAAGTCAGCTCCTCACGGTACGGTACGGAAATGGTCCTATGCTGCCATCATGCCCACTCTACTATGACCGGCTGGAGTGCTCGACTCTTGGGGACGAAGTGTCACTGGTTTAGTGAGTTTAATTGAGGGCGGTCTGTGCTCACGGACGAATTTAAAAAGGTCGACCTAAATCGGTTGTTGTACCTCAAAATATTGTCATGTTATATATCGCGAAATAGAAGCGTCTCTGGGAATAAGTATGAGTATATATAAAATATTACACGAACATTTAGCTGTAAAAATCTTTGTTCACATTGGATTCGGCACAACTTCAGAATTAACCGAAAACGGGCTCGTATCGATTGGTGTAAAAAAATGTTACAAAACTACAATCAGGGTGCGTCAAAAGCTGTCTACACATGTGTATTGTAAACGTATTTGGTATGTTTATATATCAATTATCTAGAGTATTACAAAGTACACCACAGACTACCCTAAATCAGATTTGACAATATCCGCGTAAAGATTATCTGTAAGAGGTCACCGTAAACGACGCTTATAGTAATACCAAAATGTACAAGTTCATCCATATCTGTACAATATATACTGTAGCAGTGTACGATAAAGATCTATAAATAAAATATATTGATTGATTCTGATCTGGTAGAAGAGGTTAAGTTGGCCTACTCAACCTCCGTGAATAGAGAAGAATCGAAGAATAGAGTGCTGAGGATCTCTTTCGCCTCGTGAACAGAGTATACAGAGCTGACTGCCAACCTTCACTAGAGGCAGTCGAAGAAGATGCAGCTTCTAGCAGGCTAGCAGTATTCTTTTCGTTCTTTCTCCTACTTCCTTACTCTACTATTTTCCATGTTATGGTCCTATATGATTTAATTGACAGTCAATATGTTTACGGTACAGATTCATTAAAGTACTAGTTGCGACATCTGTGCAGCAAATTCAGTGTTACACTTGGCCTAAAATTTACAATTTATTATCCTTATGAATGAATACTTTGTGGTCTAAGCATAGACTAGACAATACATAAACTAAAATATTATAGACAGCTCAATAAAATAATGTCGCACACAATTAATTATTGTATTCAATTTGGTTTTGTAAATCATAAAACGAAACGAACAAGCAACACGAAATGATTAAATATTTTTTAGAAGACAATGATCCAGAAAATCTCGGTTATACTCTGAGTTTGAAAACTGGCTGTATATTTATTGCTTCGTTTGGAATTGTAAGTATCCAACATTAGCTGTTTTTTGCTATCATTTTGAGTCGCTATCCTGTTTACAAAAATAATATTAATATTACTATTAGTGAAAGATCTTTCTAAGTATACCTGTGTAAAATAGTATATCGAACACCGATTGCCGGCATATAGACGTGTAGACGTGGTGGACAAGAATTGTTACCCAAAAATAATCTTTCGCGATTGGCCCGCACGGAAATCGACGTTCGCTTCGTTGTTCTTCACCATTTTTTTTTTTTTTATTTTTAACGTGTGGAAATCCCCTCGGACCGTCACCCCACCGGGGTTTGCGGCGGGGTGGTGTGTCGGACTCGGACCGACTAAAACCACACGATGTGCCACTCTGCGCCTGTAACAGGAGGGATCCGGGAACAGCTGTTATTAAGACATCCGGACCCCTCCTAGCGCCAGCCCGCTCCTAGTGCGGGCTCCGTCTCAAAATTTTCCTCTCTTTAGGCGACGTCCGGCACACGCGGACGCCGCCCCCTCGCGGCTGGCCAAACTAATGCGGGTGGAGGGGAAACCCTCGTTGGTCTTCACCAAGCGCAACGCCAAACGCGGTTACCGTGACGATCGAGTGGATGTGAAATAAACTCACACGCTCGTAAAATATTTTAGCCAAAATGAATTTTATCTAATGAAGCTCAATAAATATTATAAGTCGCAGAAGTTTTTTGTTCTAAAAATTTAAATGAAATGCAAGTGAACAACGTTATGTATATAACAGAAAGTGAGGTCGCTTATCTTGACTTGTTGAAGAATAAGCTTTGCCTTGATTGGCTGAGAGAAATCACGCGTGCTAGCTTAGTTGCTGATAATTCTCGAAATCTAATTTAACACAAAAAAGATTTGCATCCAATTACGACCTATATTTTGAGATTTATAATAATAGTTTATGACTGCACGGATGGCGTAGTGGTTTAAGGGGTCGCCACGTCGCTTCCTACTACGCCGAGTGTTGTGGGTTCAAACCCCACATGGTTCTGAGGTTGGGGGTTCTTTGTGTCCGTTTCATGTATGTTTGTAAAGTCCCAGCGATACAGGATATATTACTAATGCGGGCGTTGTCCTTTTAAAAATAATAACTTTCGGTTACAGTTGCTGTGGTGTTCAGATCTTCTCTTCGACAAACGATACAAGATCGTGACGTATTTGAACGAGAGCCGGTACAAGCTACTATACTCTGTAGTATTCACTTTGTATGTCACTTGTATACTCGCCCTAATTATACATATAATTATACATTACAAGTTGTTTCCTTTATAATCTCGTATTACCATCAATTGCAAAATACTTTAGCCCTACCGCCTTAGATCTACTTCTTAAACAGTAATAGGTGGCTTCATTTGTAATTCCAAGGGTCTAGGAAACTCCCCCCAACCAACCCCTTCCCTCCCCCCACCCCACTCTGTCCGTAGTCCTAGTTTTTATTCAGCCGCTTTATAGCTTACATCACTCACTGAACGAGACGAGGGAATCGACAGTCAACCACAAGCACACGTTGAGCACTTGACTGCGGTGCGTGCGTGTGCATGAAAGTGCGTGCGTGCGTGTGTGTGAGTGGTTTATTATTCTCAGGTGTAGTAACTAAATATCAATAAAACAACACACAATTAATGTACAATATTTTATTCAGAGTGCAAGCATTCAGTAACTTTGTATAAATATTAACGGGATTACTCTACTAAAACAGAACTAAACAAATCGTCACAACACGAATGTTAAACGCATTAATGACCGGCGCAGTGTTAATTCCTCTCCGCTCATTAACACAATATTTTTTAGCATTTTCAATAACAAAAACTAGAGTAATCCAATTAATATAAACTAACTTAAACTAAAATACGTAACTAAAGTTTATACAGTGGAAGAACTATTTTTCATTACCTTCAAATGGCAAACCTATTCATAATGAACCAAAATATTTATTTTTCAAGTGTTAACAATACTATGGCCTAAACCTGGACTTGTGAAAAAAACTATTGCTCAAAGCCTGAACTTATGAATATGATTATGTCTTAAGCCAGACTTGTGCAAATGAACACGGCCCAAAATTAGACTTGTGGATTTTTTATGGCCCAAAGCTAGACTTGTAAAAATTGACTAGGGCCGTTATTTTACTCACGGGTGTATTTCGAGGATGCTCGACTACTGTCGGACCCCAATGTTGACACCGACTAGTAAAGCCGTATACTACTCACCAGTTTTTATTCCAATTTGTTATTTTCTATTTAATGCTCGAACAGTACAAGTCAGGCTCTGGCCTTGCATAGAATTTAATGTTATATGTCTTTGTTTTTACGCTAGCATTGCGTTTGAGACTTAACAGTAGTACAATATCATCCTCATCATCATCAGCCTATCGCAGTCCACTGCTGGACATAGACCTCTCCCATTGTATGCCACTAAGATCGATTTTGGGCTTATTACATTACAATATGCTCGATCCCAATTATAAATCAAAGCCAAAAATGTAGACCGTCTTAAGTAGAACTCAAATGCTTTCTTCGTATTTGTCATTTGATAAAACTAGTATTTGCGGAAAAAATAATTATTCCTTACATATGAACCGTCTTAATGATAATTACAAATTTCTACGATTCCTACTTTTTTCATCACAGAATTTTTTTCATAGCTTAATACGCATAACAGTATATGAACCATATTATAATACAATATAAAAGTTGAACATCTTGTAGCATAAGGTTATTAAAATAGAGATAAAAAAAGAAAGAATATAAAACCTTTTATCCAAAAAATGCTAAAAGGATCCTCTGCACCAACAGTTACTGATGCTTCTATGTGTAATTATGGCCCAATTTGACAGACGCGAGAAACAAAAAAAAATCAATTAGCTTGGCCCGGGGCTTACAGTTAATGTCACTAATAATAAATTGTGGCCCAGTAAGATCCCAACGACATGGAGACATTTTGGCCCGGCGCTAGAACTTATTTGTATTTAATTTAAGCCTAATAGGAACGAATATGTTGTACGTTGATCATGAAAAAGGCCAAATGCGACAATCGAGATATCAAACAGCCTAGGCCTTATCGTCCAAACCCACACTTTAAAAAATTTATTGACACTAATTTAGCCCCACACCAAGAGATTACTGTGACCATCAAAACCACAAGACATTCAACTAAATTTGGCATCTTCAACAATATGTGCTACGCCCATAATAAATCTACATTTGTTCACAGAACACAAAGTATAGTGAACCTTATGTGGCTAATTAAAAAGGCGATATTTAGTCTTCAGACTACGTTTTCATCTATAAACTAGTCTTAATAACAAACACTATACACAATAACACTATATTTGATATATTTTTTCAATAGACATATTGTCGATACATTTGTGAGTGAAGATTTATTGATTTGATTTCGAAATAACAAAAAAAAACGACGATTAGACACAAGTTACTAGTAGGTTACAGCAGTAACTCTGATTTTATGATGTAAATTATAATTAGTTCATCTCGGCGGGATTCAAACCGGCAGCGCATTGGTTAACTGTTGTAAGGGTCCATCCATAAAATATGTTACACATTCACTACACATTTTCAACATCCCTAAACATTTTCAGGTCACACAAACACTAAACTGTAGTACAAAATTACGTCCCCTGGTTACAAACGTATTATATGAAAGGCCCCTATCCGAAAAGGACAAAAACAATTCGGAAATAGTCACAACTATACCTACATTTGTTGGTACTTCTTCAATCTCCCTCTAACTTATCTTCTAATTTACTCTTTTTGACGTTAGGGGACTCTGTACCATCATACACTATGACTTCTTCAGTGGAGAAACTCACTCGTTTTCTCTTCAAAGCTTTCGGATTTCTATCGTACTCTGAACTCAAGCTTCGGCTGCTTTCGTCACTGGAGAGGCCATTTGTAGCGTTCCTTATGATGAGCAGGTCCTTTTCTATCTCCGTTAGTTCTTTGGGTTTCGGTGGTCGGCCTATCGGACGTTTTGGTTTGTTCTTAGTAGAGGGGGATTCTTCTGGCTTACGTTTTTTGTATGTCCGTTTGCCTGGGTGCATTTTGCTTTTCTTTGTTTGGGATTCTTCCTAAAAATTAATAATACGTATTAGTATTTTTTGTGGTACAAGGGGGCAAACGAGCAGAGGGGTCACATGCAATGATATTATATACATAAAAGAGGTAGATACGCCATCAACGCACAAAACGTGACGGTCCTAATTAGGACCACAAAAAGCGCGCGCACGTACTGATGCGAAAAAATTCATAACATGCCTTCTGTCGTATTGCAAATAGCTGTCTCTTTCACTCTTATGCTTTCCCTATTTCCTATCGCACTTGTAGCGAATGTTTTGTTCTAAAATGCATTAATAGATGTATGTATAGTGTTACGGAAGTATGAATATAACGTATCTTTCTTAAAATAACATTGGTCACCTGATGGTAAGTGACTACCTACGCCCATGGACACCTGCTACTCAAAAGTCACAAATGCGTTGACAACACCACAAAGACCATAAAAGTAACCATCAATGTTTTCGGCAGTTATTATGTGAAAAGTAGAACCACAAATTCACGAAGAATGGCACCAAAAATTAACAACTGAACCGTATTTGCTTAAATATATTCTAATCTTAAAAAAGAATCAGAAGTCCAGGACATTAAAATTAAAAAAAAAACCTTGCATTATAAGGACAACGAGAGAAATAAAAAAAAACTGCTAACTTTAAAAGAATCTTCTTCTTTGAATTACAAAAACGAATAACCGATTTTTTTCATTGATTCATTTTCTGTTTCTGATAGATTTTTTATTTAATTTGTTTTTGTTTTTAATTGTACTTCTGGTTTGTTGAGAATCTGGTGTGGTGCAAATCTGGTGAATTCAGAATCAAGTAAACTGATTATAGAAATTGAGTTTCTACCAAAGATCTAATCAAAAAGAGAATGCACTGATCTACTATTAACGTTTAAAAATAATCATTTTATTTCATATAAGTTTTGTTATTTTATTTTAAGACTAGCTGACCCTGCAAACGTTGTTTTGCTATTTACATTATTTTAATTTCGTAAAATCCGTTCTTAGCTGACCTCTACTCGGTAAAAAGAATATTACGAATACGAATTTCAAGTCTTTAGCTCTAATGGTTCCAGAGATATCGTGATGAGTGACTATATACGTGGAAATCTCTTATATATGTATATAGATTAACCTTAACCTTTCAAATAAATTGTTACTGACTGTACATTAATTTGACAATTTCATTTCGATCGTTCTAAAACAAAGATATTTGGGAAATCAGAAATTTTGGGGAAAGGTGGTGGAAAAGGTGATTTTAAGATTTCTTCATTATGCGATCAGTACAATATAAGAAACTATCCTAACAGACTGGGAGCTATTCAGTATGTCACCAATTATTCTAAAAAAAAATGCAAAAAAGTACCTATGTAAGATAGCTAATAATGTAATATATTTGTAACAAAATAAACATTCTATCAAGAGTTACGGAGTAAGGGATATCCCATTTGGGATGGGAAACGCAACTGAGGCATGCGATTGGACTGCCCGAATTCAATTTATTGCCCTCGGCTGCGCATGTTTTCTTACTTCATGTTTCTAAATTTGAAAATGGCGAACTTATATACAACCGTTCATCACTTATTTTAGCCCTTAGGGAATATCCAAAAATCCTTTTAGTGGGTGCTTAAAACATAAAATCATCAACTCAAATTCAATTTTGTAGCCCCCGCGGTTTAGGGTCTGCGTTGATGAATCAGCCAGTCAGTCAGAGCAAGTTATTTTAAATGTATAATAATATAATATTCCGGACATCTATAACCCGGCAATCTCGTACGCGACCGTCTCGCGGGGTGACAGACAGTGGCGGGGGCGAGGTAGCGCGTCATTCTAGCACACGGCTACACACGAAGAGAAGCGTTTCCCTTCCCCGCTACACCACCCGCTACCCGCTGACATCTTGAGTACCTCGTCCCCGCCACCGTCTGTCACCCCTCAGGACGGTCGCGCACGACGTTGATGGACTATAGTTAAAACACACACAACGCCATCTAGTTTCAAACTAAGCAGAGGTTGTACTATGAAAGCTAGATTGACTGATAGAATACTTATACATTATTTAGGCAGTATAGATTACTACAAGCTTTTTTGGTGCTTATCTAACTAAGAAGAATACTCTTTCTTACATATGTTGAACAGCTATAATTTAATTAAATCTTGATAACAAACACAAGTATATCTAAGTTTCAACCAAGTTGCCCTGGTCACAGTCTGAGTCAGCCTGTTAGCTCTCGTACATATCCATAATTAACAACAGCATGCTGAGGTTATTTGCAGGGTGGATTGGATTGACAGGGGCAGGTTTATTAAGCTGCATGTGTTATAATTCGTTGAACTCCTCATGTATACATGTACACTTCCACATTTACTTTATAATATTATTTACTAACATAGTTATTAGGTTGTTTGTAATACTAACTCTATAGGCTTGGATGTTTTATAACATTTTTTTTTAGCGATCCATATAGTGCATGCCACTGTAGAGGAAAATAAATTCGTACCTGTTTAGGTTTAGCACCGATATACCCTGAACACCTTTTAGCGCCACACATACACCGTTTCTTATCGATTCCAGCGCATTCCAGATTGTAGTTGAACGTCACTTCACTGTGCTGTTAAATAAAAAAATTAATATTATAATTTAAGTAAGAAAATAACATGTTTTGGTATAGTTTCTGGTAACAGTCGCGAATACTAGGAAGCGAAAGATTTTGACGTTTAAATAATAAATCTGTACACACTCTTACTCCACACACTTTCTCCTAACTAATATTATACCGGCTGGTCTGTATGTCTAGGTTAGGGGTTCGTTTAACACCCAGGATAAATATTGTGTGATGAGCACGGTCATTTGTTCTTTGTCTTGGTGAAATTTATCTATGATTTGTATTTATTTAGATATATATAAGAATGTCTATCAGCAGTCCGGTTACCGTAGTACAGGCTCAAGGAACGCTTGAGCGTAGTTTTATCCCTTCGGCCGCCTACGAAACCAAGTTTCGAAACCAGTTTCAAAATAAGAATAATATTTCTTCTTTCGAAACTAGTTTCGATAAAGGAATAGTGTTTCTTCTTTCATAAGTTAAGTGTTTGTAAGCGCACAAAAACATGATTTTTACGACTTCACTTCAAAAATCTTTGAAATTCTCGGATTTCCTCTACCATAACATGAATATATTATACCTATAAACCCGCTTAAATCACTGTTTCTGTTAGTGAAAACCGCGTAAAAAGCTGATAGATCTAAGCGTACAAGAAAAAAGCGACTGTATTGACTACTGTACTGTAATGAAGATGACAAAGCGAGTTAAATGAAGTTTTTTGTTTGTAACACTTTAATAGCTTAAGTACTCAACCGATGAGCATGAAACTTTACGCACGTGTTAAGTGTTCTCATGACAACCAAAGTCAATTAAAAATTATTGGCTACTTTTAAGTTTGTTTAGCTATTTAAACTACAATTGATTTACTTCTTCCTGAGTTTTAAACTATCATCTATGAAGTTGATAAAAACTGTGTTGAAAGATTCCGTTACATAGATACAGATCAAGCTTATATAAAAAGTTTAAACCTGAATCGACAAATCAATATACAATACTGCAACTGAAATCTTTATAAATCGCTTCTTGTGAAATAATGTGAATTTGTATCAATAAGACAGTAAGGGAACATACTAGGTTACCAAATCAGGGTGGGGAGGTAGGGAGGGAGGAGTAGGAGGGTACCTTAAAAATACCCCCATTGGTCACAAGGGGGCTTTAGTTTTCGACACGTAATCAATATCATAATGGCAAGCGTTGTATATATAGACACACACATGATTCAGAACACTTTTTTAACTTTCGCTTTCAAAAATAATATAAAACCATTTTTATGAATTAATATGTGAAAACTAGAGAAGAGTGATAGTCGGGTCTTGGCGTATACTACGGGTGGTCACCGATGGAGGTAAAAAAATATGGGTCAGTTAGTATGTAGTGCCGAACGCAGTCACCGTGACGAGTGAGACGAGTATATGTAAAATAAACTCGCACTTGGGCCTCACTTAAGTGATAACACTTACAGCTTTGATGTCGTACAGCGCGAACAGTCCAACTCGCACATCGCCGAGCACCGTCCACTTCTGAGTTTCGCAGTTCGGCTCGCAGCAGTGATTCATAAACCTAGAATATAACGCATCTTCTAAGTTAAGCATTTTATAATGAGAAAGCGTAACGCCCTTTTGAGAGTTTTCTAACACATTAACCTTGATCTTAAAGTTGTTTTAAATATACTACTAACAAAAGTTAAAGGAACATGAAAAATATCTTAAAACAGCATTTCGATGTTCCAAGATTCTAGATTTTGTATCTTTACTTTATGCACGAAAAACTAATCTTTTTCGTTTAATTTCGTGTAATATGTAAAGGAGATAAGCTCTGCTAAGAAAAGGATATGATGACATACAAAAGCAAACCAATCGATTTAAATAACTAACTGGAAACATGCGCGATCTATTTAATGATAATAATCGACTGGCTTAGTCCTTAGTGACTCTGACTACTGAGCTGGAGGCCGAGGGTTAGATTCCCATCCGGGACAAATGGTTGTGTGATGAGCAAGATCATTTGTTCTGTGTCTGGGTGGAATTTATCTGTAATGTGTATTTATTTAGAATGATATTAGCAAACAGCCTTATATCAAGGGTAACACATAGCATAAGCTCTGCCTAGTTGTGATCAAGATGATCGCGTGTGAATTGTGAAGTTATTAGAAAAAGAAAAAACTTAGAAAAGATATTGAGAAAAGTCTATTGTGTTTCCGTTATTGCAGAGGTTCTTTATATTTTAAAGTGCAATCTACTGTTATATTAGTTGTTGAAAGAAGTTACCTAGCAAGATTTCCCTTTGGTCCAGCGTCGATCATCCTCTCCTTGTCTAGCGTCAAGAAGTAAAAGTTTTCATCTCTGATCTCGTGCTTTCTGCGCATTCTCCGTCTGAACTCCTCTTCGTCTATTAATTCACCCACATATTCTATCACAAATTGTCCTGAAACATGAAAATGGAGAAGTAATCTTTATATATATAATTCTTCTGTGAGTGTGTATGTCACTGAACTTCTCTCAAACGACTGGACCGATTTTGATGAAATTTTTTGTGTGTGTTCAAGGGGATCTGGGAATGGTTTAGATTCACAATTTTGTCCGCTGGACAATGTTTTTTTAATTAATTTTTAATTTATTAGTAGTTGTTGATTTTGGAATGTTTTACATTGGATCCGACAGACGGCGCTACAAATTTGACAGGACAACGTCTGTCGGGTCCGTTAGTAATAATATATTCTACCACATACACACAACGCCATCTAGTCCCAAACTAAGCAGAGCTTGTACTATGGGTACTAGACAACTGATATAAATACATATATACTTTCTTTTTGTAAATACATACATATTATACATAGAAACACCCAGACCAAATGAAACATCAAATGTTCATGCACACAAATGTTTGACTTGAGCGGGAATCGAACCCGCGACCTTTGGAATAGCAGTCCGTTACACAAACCACTACGCCATCCAGTCGAAGTGCATAAGAACATTGATCCCTTTCTGTTATTAACGTAAATACTAATTAAGGAGAGAACGTCTTTGGTTTGAGAACAACTAAGGATAACTACGATAAAACCAATGTTTCGGTTGTGTAAGAAATAATACATCAGAGGGACTTGTGTGAGTTTATTTCACATAAACTCGCTCACGAGCGCGGCCGTATTAAGCGTTGCGATTGGTGAAGAGTTCAAGAGGGGATTTCCGCACGGAAAAAAAAGGGGGGCAATCCGAACGCGGTCGCCGTGACGATCGAGTAGATGTGAAATAAACACAATGCCTTCTGAAACGAGTTTCAATAGTGAACGCGTTTTGGCAAAGATTCGGCAGCAAACGGGCCTTTTTTACTAACTTAACTTTTGATTACCCCAAGAAAAGAAGAAATGCTCATTTTTTTTACCAAAAGTTATTAGAATTTTCTTCTAAACACCCCCTTTACAGTACGAACGAACGAATTAATGTGAACCTTTATTAAAAACAAGATGGATTTAGGTACAAGTCCGATGCAAACTAAACTGGCGGCTTGGAACATCGCGCGTTTTGATGCGGAGAACACCTTAATAGACAGCAGCGCGACGCACAGGAGCGCGGGAACAGGGCGAAACACGACACGCATGCCTTTTAGTGTGTAAGTTAAGCCTAGTGCTTAAGGCGTAGGACTTGCGATCAAGAGGTAGTGGGTTCAAACCTGACCAGTACACTACAGACGTGAAGCCACTCCTAACACAAGCAATTTAGCTAAACGGGAGAGGTTAACGGGAATACTAGTAATTTTGGTTACTAGTAGACCGTGAACGGATGTAAAAGTTACATTACACTGCACATGCGGACATATTCCTGTCTACGTATAATCGAGTCGACTTGGCTGTAGATACCTGCCCACACCTGTGTGCGCAGCTAACTTCAGAGCAGCATTTAAACATAAGTTTGCATTGGACTGTAATAACGCTGCAATAAACAACATGTGTTCCTAATTATTCAAAAGTCAATTTATTTGTGAGTAGAAAACATACCAGCTTTTATATCCTCAAGGGTTTTAAGTCCCCATCCCCTGCTAGGCGTTCTGTACGGGACCAGTTTGGGATAGAGGCGCTTCTCGAAGGCGCGGTTGTTGCAGCGATCACCCGCTCGACATGTAGGACCGCACTCCGTTAGCAGCATCCTGGAAACATACGTTTTTAAATAGGACATTATGGTCTAGTTTTACCTACAGTGGTTGAAAAGGGACTAAACACTGCCGTAAAAAGCAACGATTTAAGGAGGTTTACTAGGATACTAAATCAGAATATTTACTTTCCTTTGAATAAGCAACGATTTAAGAAGGTTTACTATCATACTAATCGATGGGTGAAGATTTTATACTACAAATAAGAAAATTATTTAAAGTTTCTAAAACCTACACTAATATGTCATATGTCAACAAATGCAGACAATTTCTTAATTATTACATAAAAAAGAAATATAGTTTTAAAAAACTAAAAAAGAATATATATATATTTTTTTAAGATAGTGTATTGTCATCGGTCTACGATATATCTACATAGTTTGAACGAATTCTGACCGTTTAAAGTCAGTCAAAATCACGCCCAAAGGAGTCGGTTACAAACATACAAACAAACATACAAGTGAAGCTAATATAAAGCGTGTAAAAATACATGTTAGAATGTACAAATTCAATCAAATTAATAAAGTATGTGTTTTAAAACCTTGCTTGCATGCATACATTATGATAATGACTAACATGGGAGCCATTTTAATTAATCAAATCAATCTTTATTTGCCAACCAAGTGTACAAAAATGATCTTATAATAATAATATGTCTGAACTTAGTAGCATAAATACAGGCAGCTATACTTGTTTGGTTGAAAGTGCTAATCTCGGGAACTACTGGTTCGAATTGAAAAATTATTTTAGTATTGAATAGCCTATTTATCGATGAAGGCTATAGGCTATATAATAATCACGCTACGACCAATAATAGCCGAGCATCAATGAAAAATTGCAAAAACGGAGAAAATTTATTCCTTTTGAGAGACGCAGCTGAAGTTGTAGTACAATATACAATTATAATGGTTCTTACCTATTTAGACACTGTGAATATGGTCCACAAGGGTCTTCATCGAGAGGATTACATTCACACTGAGTCAGTGAGCTCTCAGGGTCATCGAGCTTCCTACCGCAGAGGGAACCACAAGGTTTGTTCACCTTTAGTTTTACGTAGTGCGGAGGCAGTAGTGACGATGCTATGTCGAGAGATTCTTCTTCGTTTGGTTGCGCCTCTGTTAAACAGAAACGTATTATTTTGATAATGATATTTTTTATAAATATTTTATTTTATTTCGTAGGGCTTTGGGAACTGCAATTCTCGTCTATTGACAATATCTGACCGTATCAGAGCTCTGAATCGCTATATTTAACGGCGTACCCATTCGCCTTATCGCTCTTAAACTTAAACAATATCGTCTAATCGAGGGGATATGTGAACCAATAAAACAGTCAGTGCAATTAATAAACACATTATGTGAAAAAAAAACAAAGCGCCTGAAAACAAATTTTTTTGGTGTAAATAACAGAAGGTCAATTCAACAAAAAAAAAACTCGCAATAATGATTCATTCAAAATTCAATACTGATCTACTCTCCATCAACAATTGTCATGAAAGGTTTCTCGCAGTAAAGCATTACTAAGACTAGCAGAATACCGATTTAAGTTTTGGTCACATTACGATGTAATCACATTTATTACAGTCAACGTTAATCGCAACATCAGTAAGCGCCGCTCAGAAAAATATTATGTACATCTCTCATACAAATAGTGGAATCAGAGAAAACATGAAGTCTATTTGTAATGTTTAATATTTTACTGTCCGTGTCCGTGTGGTGACGGATTAAGAATACGGAATGTCACCACCCCTATTCATCCCGTGGGTGTCGTAAGAGCCGACTAAGGGAGCAAACTACGCAGGACGACAGCACTGCTAAGAGAAGGAAAACTTGAAACAAACCCTATACCAACCCGTTTGGCCAGCGTGGTATAGTAGGCCAAAACCTCCTTTCTAAGGAGAGGCCTATGTCCAGCAGTGGACTGTTATAGGCTGTTGGTGGTGGTGGTAATATTTTACTACAAAAATAACTTTTATGTGAGATCATACGTTTGTAAGATCGAGGGTAGATCGGCACTGAATTTTGATGTAATTTTTATTAAGAGAATATCGAACTTCAAAACTTACTTTTCAATATTTCGCATGCTCTCTGTGCATGTTCCATGGCAGTGGTGAACGCCGCGTCTATTTTAGACTTCTGACTGGATATTCGACCAGAGTCACCTGCAAACAAAATGAGAGAATTAGTATTTATAGACAAATGTTCAGGGGGTCCGTAGCTGTAGAGGGAACCGGTCGTGACGATGAGCCGGTATAAGTCACCGTCAACTTTGAGTTCATTCAACGTGAGAGAGTCTGAACTAGTATTGATCATGATTTGAGTTTTAGACAAATGTTTCTTTTTAAGGAAGGCAAAAGTGCAGACGTGTCACCAGATGGTAAGTGACTACCACCGCCCGTGAACACATACCAATCCAAGTTACAAGTGCTTTGTCACTCTTTGAATTATAATAAGGGGGGAGGCAATTATTATATTTGGCAAATATACAGGTGTTTTCTGAAAATTCCTCATTTTTTTTTATAATTTTAAATTTTTTGGTTAAAAATAATATCACAATGAATAACCAGAACACTTCATCATAAAACAATTTAAAATAACGCATACGGTCAAAAACTGCAAGTGTTCGTAGACTGTTTGCACGGAATACAAATGTAGTTGTTACTTTTGTGCGATAACTACGGGATTTAAACCTTAACGTTTGATGAAATAACATACAACGTACGTTGCCCAGAGTGGCGATCGAGTATACAAAGTGCATGTTATCGCGATCGTAGTGGGAGATGTTGCAGCCTCGCCCCCGCTTCTCCTTGCCTCCCCGTCACATGCGCCGGTTCGACCGGTTGAAATCACCGGCCCACCGCGATGTTAAGGATCGAGGTTTGATTCTCCACACATTTTGGCAAATGCAGTGAAATAGGGAGTCCTAATTTACTATGTTTGTCAGGAAGTATGTATAAATATAGTATATTTACCTTCTTGGAAAGGAAACACGCGACCTCTATTGACCCAGTAGTGGTCGTATTGACCAAAGAATCGCACCACAAACTCGCCCAGGCTGTGTTTCACTGCTAGCAAGTTTTCTGGTATCTCGTAAGGATGCAGAATTATTCCTGGCCACCATCTGGTAAATAAAAATTAATCATAATATTATGGTATGGCATGCCTGCATTTTACAAGATAATTAAAATAATAACCTCAACAATTATTAAGCTCATCGGCAAGACTGTTATTATTCACCGAAATTGCCACCAAAAATAAAACATTACCGATTATATTCAATATTGTTCAACCCATTTATTTTACTCTTTTGGTACAGCAGTGAGACAGAATAAGTTACCTACAAATTGTTAGCATCATAAAAAGGTACCTTGTTACACTTTTATAAATAGGGTGTATGATTCTAGTGTTGTGAGGCCTATTATGGGTTGAGAGTACCTTGTATTTACGTATCGGTACCAAATAAAATGTTCTTTCTTCCTTTCTTTCTTTCTCAGTCCACTCCAAGTAGTAACTTTCTGTTCCCTTCTTCCTGTATATATATCTATTGAGGAGTATATTATGTCACTGACCTGTAGTGTCCAAGTTTGACCCACACCATTTCTCCATACAGCGGCAGCCGTCCCGTTTCACAATCTTCGCACATATAACCACCTATAAGCAAAAAATCATTTCATTACAACTACATAAATGTGGAAAAAAAATAAAAGCAAAGACAAGATTGTTGAGAACTATATCTTATTTTTTTTTTATTTAATACCAGCTGTACCCTGCCACATGGTTGCATTGCTGGGAAATGAGCAACAAAACTGCTTAAAACAGATTAATAATAAATTAAAATACTATAAAAACTTCTCTTTTCTTTAAAGCAAGTTGTAATTCATGGCAAAATTTGAGCTCGATTGGTGCGTAACTTTATGTTTTTGAAGCTTACACTAACCGACTTAACATTTTTATATATATTCTTTTAAAAATTAAATAAAAGACATTAGAAATCCTATGAGTACTGCCTTTCAAAAATATAGCTTTTCACACCACTAACAAAGTGACTGACTGTCTTACTAACTTATATCTGTGTTTCAACTAGATAGCCTTTAATCGGTTAATTGACCAATTAAAACCACTCTATACTACATTTATTCTGTTTCCAATTGATTTGCTAACCTGACTTAGGCTTAAAACGCACTTTACGGTTGCTCGTGATGCGGTGTACCCTTGAGGTAGTTGCTAGTGCGTTCGAAGCCTAAGTTAGTAGCAGCTAAGAGCTAAATAGTGCAGGTCTCGAGAAATTGTACGTATGAATAATATAATTCTACCTTCAGGTGGGTCAATGCTAAGGCACTCTGCGTGGAAGGACGTCGGGCAGTACTCGCAGCAGATAAGGGAGCCTCCCAGCGCGCAAATGAAGCACCAGCCCGTGTTCACATGACACGGCACCTTGCCAGGCCTGCCGACAAAAAACATTTTCATACAATAATAACCTCACACATGGCCATCTGATCCCAAACCATGCAAGGTTGTCCTATGATAACCAGACCGCTGATAATCCAACTTGTATATTTCTAAATACATACATTTTATGGATAAATTACACCCAGACACAGAACAAATGATTGTGCTCATTACACAATATTTGTCCTGGGTGGGAATCGAACCCACGACCTCCGGCTTAGCTGTCAGGATCACTAGCTACTAGATTAACGGACGTGTCTAAATCTATCATAAAATGTTGTAAGAATGTCTAAGCTAATTTACTGCCATGATTCTCTGGAGGTCGAACTTCGACTTCGATTACACGACATCAGCAGATGAATATTTTGTTTTTAATTGTAACATAAACATATTTATTTCCAGTACAAGCTGAACCGTCATTACACAAACTTTCTGTACCATGACAGGTAAACATACGAGTATACACTGGACACAAGCGACAAATAGCTTGATGTAATTTTCATATAATATACTTTAACACATAGTTAGCTATCTACACTTCTCCATATAAACTAAGAATTAAAAATTGACATCGTCTGTGTGCGAAATTTGCTCAAAATAGTTAAAAGTCTGAATATTAACATATTGAAGTTGTTCTAAAAAAACAACTCCTGAACTAGGAATATATTCTGAGCCGCAAGGGACTTTACAAACATTTACGAAACGAAAACAAAGTACACAGGACTCGGAACAACAATTTGTGGAGCACACAATATGTTGTCCCATGGGGGACCCATCAAACATACAACACTCAGAAAGGTTTTAAGTCTATTGACATAGCATTGCTTAGTAATTCGCTAGCTCGCTTAGCTCAATTAGATAGCTTACTAATTTATTCCGCTTATACTGTTCAAAGTATTATTCCTTGTGTAAGTTAATGTAATTTGTATATGATTAAATTTCTACATAAATATAATAACATTGAATATATTTGTTTCAGGAAATGGTTTTGTTGTATCTAGAAATGTCCAATTTCACACTAAAAACAAAACATAATTTCAAAAATTCATGACTTATAAAGCTTTTCATGTAAAAATGGAAAACAGAAAAAAAAACTATGTTATGTCATCATAGGAATACAAGATATAGACAATTTAAATAGGTTTTCTCAAACAAAAGTACATATTAATAAGTTTGACATTTAGGCCAATATCCGAGATATCCGCTTTCTACTGTCTATATTCAGAGTTTATTCCTTTCAACTCCAATAAGCATACAATTATAATGATTACGTAATAAAAATATCTACCTGTGTTCATAATGCCTCGGACATATAATATGCGACGCCGTCAAAATCTGAGAACCAGCCGGCAAGCACTTGGTGAAGGAGTGGTATGTCGCTGGGCACCTCACACACCTAGCCAACTTGTCCCCACTGAACCTCGTCTTGCAGCCCCTAGGGTCATCAGATACACACGTGTGACATACATGTCTCGGACACGTCAGAGCTTCAAAATATTCGTTAATTTTCTTATTAGTCTTCGAAGGCGCTCCTCCATTAAAATGAGTTTGAGGCCATTGGTCCAAGCATTCTAAATGGTAATATTTATGACAATGTGCTACATGACATTTCTGTCTTTTTATTGAATCGTTCTTTGACACAGCATTTTTACAGACGAAACACACAGGAGTATTGTACTTTTGACAATTATTGCATTTAAAATCTGCATATTCGATATCGGTCATTGAACGCCTAGGTTTGAGTTTTACATCGACTATTTCGCATTTGCCAGGTAAAGTTTCGTTCCAATCAAGACCGTCGTCACTCGAATATGATTCGTAATCGATCTTTTCAGACGAGTCCAAAATCTCCTTCATTTTAGCGCTTAGTAGGCTTTCTAAAACATCTGCGTCCACTGTGTGAGGGTCTGCTTCAATAATTTCTTCAACAGAAATATTATTATCTTCTATTGTGTCTTGGCTTCTATCATCAGTGTCAATGTCTTCTGAATTTTTAGGTCTCCGGATTGTCTTTTTCTTTTTCTTTCTACCTCTAGTTGGAGCAGAAACTTCTACTACTTGAACTTCCTTGTTAACGCAGTCAACATGAAACATGCCATTACAGCCTTTGCATTTTACTAAACTACCAATTTTCTCGCAAATTTCGCAAACTTTCTCCCTGATTAAACCCTTAAAAATATTTGGTTTTGGTTTAGTCAGTTCAGCAAAATATAGTTCGACCTCATCATATACCTCAACTGGTCTTTGCAACTGTTCAGATTCTAAAACTGCTGGTTCTACTTCACTAGAAACAACTCTCTGTTTAGGCTTGAAAATTTCGAAAACTTCAAGTTCCTCTTCAATGTCTGAATACTCTTCGTTGTAAAATGGCTTAACACTTTTCCTTTTAGGTTTTTCTTTTGTCGACATTTCCTCATCTACACCATCTTTTTCGGTTTTTAGAATTTTACGTTTAACTTTTTTGGGTTCTTGTGCTGCATCTTTAAGACCTTTAACTAAATTGGATTCTTTAATTTCATCACTTTTTTTAGTTTCCGACTTATTATTCTCTTCATATAAAAACGTTTGATACAAATATGTGATAATTTCATTTTGTGTGAGATCAGGATTCTCATCTATGAGCGCATCTTGTCTCAACTCAAGATATTTAACAAATTCAGGATCTTCCATAGCGCTTTCAATTTTCTTAACAGTAAATTTCTTTCTTCGTTTAGTAACAGATATTTCGCTATCTTCTGAATTGATAGATATTGTGTCAGCATCCTCATCTTTTACTTTTCTGTCGACACTACCCTCTTTTTCTTTCTTTGCTTTCGAACGTAATTTACATTTTATTAATGGTGCTTCACTATCTTCAGAATCAAGAGAATCTTTATCACCATCATACTTTCCTTTATCTTCACTTAAAGATTCTTTAACAGAATTTGTAGTATCTGTTTGTTGCTTTTTTTCAGTTTTGGTGTCCATTAATTCAGATTCCTGTGTGGGAGAGAAATTTGCTAATGATAAAGGTTCTAAGGATACTGCTGCAGGAGGTTTTTTAAAATCTGAGCATAACCTTTCATTAGTCTCTGGGACAATATTTGAACTGGTTGTTTCTTCAGAGGTAGTAAATTCATTTTCATTTAACGGATTGAGTTTTTCCTGGTTGTTTTCATTTTCTTGTTCTTTGTCAAGTGGAAGATCTGTAACTTTTTGGACAATATTAAGTGACACTTGTTTTTCGTCTTCTTTAACTAGTATTTCATCATCATCGTCTTTTATCATATTTTTTCGTACACCTCTTTTACTTAATAAACATATTTCATCAGTCTCAATATGCTTTTCTCTATTGTCATCTTTATTTTTACGTAAATATCTTTGTATGGTATTGGTTTTAGTTGCTCGATGTTTGTTTAGACTTAGATTACGCTTTATTTGAACTGGATCCTTCGGTTCAGGCTGATTCAAGCCTTTAACTAAATTAAACTCCCTTAAATCGTCATTTTTTTTATCATCAGACTTTACACTTTCTTCATAAAGCCAAGTTTTATATAAATAGGCTACAATTTCGTTTTCATTTAAATCAGGATTCTCATCTATAATTGCATCCTGTCTTAGTTCCATATATTTCACAAATTCTGGATTCAATAAAGGATCTTCTAGCTTCTTGTCTGGTTTAGAACGCAGTTTATTTCTACTTTCAGATTTTGTTGAAGTTACACTATCTTCTGAATTAATAGATGCTGTTTCTACATCAAAGTCTCCATTTGTATTGTGGAAACCATTTTCTTTGATAGATTCGGTTTTCTTAAGAGTCTTGTCAGTTACATATATGCGTACTTCTTTGGAAGCCATTTCAAGTTCTCTTACATTTTCACCTCTATAACCATTATTAATATTGTCATCATCCTGAGTGTTATCATCCTTAATATTATTAATTAAATCTACTTTGCGCTCAAGTATATTAACTTCTTTATTACAATTTTCTATATTGCCTGTAATATTTATCGTTTTGTTTTCATCGCTAATATCACCATTCAATTCAAATTTTTCACTAGCACTATTATCTGTTTCTACTAATGCATATTTCTCAGAAGTTTTACTTAGATTATATTTGACAATATCATTGTTAAGGTCATATGTACTAGAATTACAATTATATTTATTTAAACCTTCGTCAACTACAGTTAAGAGTTCATCAGCATCTTGTTTATTTGTAACATCTAAATTTGGTTGTCCAAGTTCAGGCACTTTATCATTTACAAAAGGAAGTTCATCAAGGCTTAAGTTATCATCACTATTATTACCTAAATTTGATAAAGGACTATATGGCAGACGTTCACTATCGCTATCATCGTCAATAGACATAGAATCAGCTTCGTTTTCATCATTATCTTTAATTTCTTTATCTAAATCATCTTCTTGTGAATTATGTGGTATGCTTTTTAAATTTTCCTGTGCAGTTGATGCATCATTTTCTTTATAATCATCAGCACTATTTGTAATATCTTTACTATCATGGTTATTCTCAATATTACTTTTATCTATATTTACACTTTCACTATGAGAGTTTTCAGTGTTTATGTCTATGTTAATAGTATTCACGTTTTTGTCAGTCAAATTGTCAGTAATGCATGTAGCATTACTTGCATGTGTCTGTAACTCGGTACAAACTGTGGCTCCAGATATTTCTTGTCTCACAGTAATAATATCTGTGTTCAAATTCTTATTAGAAATGTCTATCAACTCAATAGAATCTTCCTTATCTGAATCATATTTAAGTGAATCAAAATCATCGTTAGATGATTCCGATTGTGCCATATTCGGTTTATCACTATTAAAAGATTGTGAGTCTAGACCATCAGGAGCTTTTTCTGTTTCTATACTATTTTGAAAATTCAGATCACTATCTTGGGAGTCAACATCTTGGTCATTCGGTTTTACATTAATTTTATTGTGTTTTTCAGACTGGTCCATCTCTAAATCTAAATCAATCTTAGAAGAATCTTGCAACTCTGTACTAAATGAACATTCAGAGTTAAAATCTTTTACCGCAGTATCTGAATTGGGTACACTGAAGTCTGATTTCTGTTTATCTACCGCGCCGTCAATGGACTCCTCCGATTCTTCAGTGTAGGTTTCAGATTCCAAAGTTCCATTAATATCTATTGAGCTTTCTTTAGGACTCTCTGTCGTCATTGTTTCATTGCTAGTTTCTGATTTAACACTTTTATCTTTATCTTGAGTTTTCTTAGCTAAGCTTTCAACTTTGGCTATAACACATATTTCACTTTCATCTTGTGATGTGCTTAGTTTAGAACTGTCATGCGTAATGGAAGTCAAATCAGTTTCTATTTCTAGATTATCATCTTGTTTAAGTGAATTACCTTGATTTAATAAGTTTTGAGATTCATTAGATTTTCGTAAACTATAATGTTTTCGTAGCGGCTTTTTTGGAGTACTCATCTTTTTCTTGGTAACATTAACTATAGGTTCTTTTTTTTCTTCCTTCTTTGTAGGTATAGGTGTTTTAGCTTTGGTTTTCTCTGGGGTTTTTGACTTTGCCTTCTGAAGCCACCTGTCCATGTGTGATTGTCTTTGAATTTTAGTAATACCAGTTTTAGCCGCCATATTATCAAGGCATGCTGTGACAACTTCAAACATGTCTAGAGATTTTTTTCTTTGTCTAGTTCTTGATCTATCATTGTTGTCCGACTTTCCATCGTCCTCAGAAAATAGACTATCGTAAAGGCTCTCGCTTAAAGATACGTCACTATCTGTTCTACTTATTTTACCTTTAGCCTGTTTAGCTTTGCCTGTCCTTGACTTTTCTAACATTTCGTAGAATATATCAATTCGCAGTCGTTTGGGTTCCCGTAGTAACATCTCTGCTTCCTCGACCGACATATTCCATAACGGTAATTTCTTTTCAGAGACAAAATATGCTGCGTAGAGCTTGGGGTCTTTTTTCTTTGCCTAAAATATACGAAAAAAAATTGTTAATACATTAGATCTACTAGGTTCCGTATATTACATATTATGGCAAGTATTTTTATCATAGCTAAACTACTTAGGCAACAGATTTTATAGACATTTTCCCACAGTTCAGCTACTCAGCTAAGCTCTGGGGCCATTTATTGGGATCTCCAGTTCCTCGGGGACTCAGGAGCCAGGAGTATGTAGTGATTTCACTAAAAACCACCCCGACGGCCAACCTTAGGCCCCTGCTCTGGGAGGACCCGGACCATTTTATTTCAGGTCCTCTTCGAATCGGACACCATGCCTCAATCGCGGCGTAGCTGCCCGATTGCGTCTTAATGCGAAGTTCTGGAGCCTAGTGTGAGCTTATTTTACAAACAACATCTCGCTGGCGAAAGACTTCGGCGATTGGTAAAGAGTTGTTAGTTCAATTTGAGTTGATGTGAAATAAACTGCGAAGTTTATTTCTGGGTCCGTGAAAGATGTCTTAAATTGCTCTTAGTAATAAAGTGTTCCGCATGAATTGAAATTTTATTCATCATTCACAGTCGGCTGTCAAGGTTGCTACTTCATCTGAACAAGCAGCAGTAAATGGAGCTTTCACTGGACATGGCTCGTTTAACAAATTTCTTTTTGCTGTGTACAGAGAAAATAGCTACTCATGTACTGATGGACTGTCAAAGGTTTGCAACCTGGTTGTGTACCTTAGCTCGTCAAAATCGATCTTCCAAATGGTCAGTAACGTAAAAGGGTTAGATTTTTAAGTAGTTCTGTTTATTTACCCAAAACGACGCAAAATAAAAATAGAATGTCTTGTCCTTATTAATAGTTATGTATTCAGGACTGCTTTAATACTTTAAATATGGCAGATTTTAACCAAGGTTCTTCATTTTTTATTGAAGAAGTGTCTCGTTGAAAGCGCTCGTAACCGGCGAGCGTGTATGAAAAGCCTGATCAATGTGAAAGAGGCGCGAGATGTGAAGTCAGGATAGTGCAAAATGGCGTTCTATCACTTCTACCTATCTCGGACGGAAATGAGACTTGAAGATGACATTATGTATTTCATATTATTGAGATAGATATAGTGGTCACTCTTTGGGAGAGGCCTACGTTCAGCAGTGGACGATGATGTATATTTACTTACCTCGACTGTAAAATTCTCTCTAGCCGCCTCAAACTCAAGTTGTCCAAGGTATTTTCGGAGCATACTGTCCACGATCCAGCCGCGGCGCCCATTGTCCCCAAAGAATGTCACATGGATGACGTCACGTTCAATACGACCAAATACTGCAAATAAAAATAAGATTATATTATATTCACATAATGACGTTATAATGACTGATTTTTATTATAATTTTATTAGAAGGTTAATATATAACATACTAATGTAAGATGGTTCTCATAATATATGATAACTACTCATATTAATAATAAGATTCACAAAAATACATTTTTGTTAGATAATTTGCAAACATAGAAAATAGGTTTCAGCCTTCAGAGTAATTAAAAAAAAACATCACTAAAAATTATGTAAGTTTTAGTTACCAAAATCAAACGATCCAATGGTTAGATGACATCATTCAGTTATCACTTCTTGGATAAATAAACATAGTCTCTGCTCACTCAATAAATAAATTATGAAGTTTTTATCAATATAAATTATTTAAACAATGTTAAGGAATATTGTTATCAAGTAAATAGCAATCTAACGATATATTTATATGCATACTGTTTATCAATTAGTACAGTTAATTTAAATCATTGGGTTTGAGCATGAATAATGATTGGCATTAACGACAATACACTTCTGGACAAATAAATTAGTTGCTTTACAGTTATTTGTGGGACAACATGTAATTACATTTTATAATTGATTAAGTAACCTTAGTTTTCGTCAGTGTTGTTAAATATAAATAACATTATTTTGGCATGTGACATCTTAACTCCTTGTAAGAAATGGACAGAAAATGCCTCTGCTGGGTTAGAAACTATTCAAGCATTCTTGGAATACCCACATGTGAGTTCAACCATATTTAAAAAAAATATGAATACCACTCACAGCACTGGTAAATGGTCATGTACCACATTTTTACAGGGGTCTTTAAAACATACAATTAACAGACAAGTTACATCCAAATGCATACTAATTCTCATAAAACTCATGGATCAGTGAACAGTCCTGAGTAAGGACAGAACTCAAAAATAACAGGTGCTGCTTACAAGTTTCACTCTCTACACGCACATGTCTTAATAGATATCGCAAGTGCTAACTTAACTGTAATGGAATAGATTTATTCAAGTAAAAGTGATTGTCATAGTCAACCCAAGAAGTTCTAGGTTAAACAGACTCAAGAGTCATTTCTTATCCGCTTATATTCATTAGCCGTTGCCATTGCCATTGCCATGGGCACCTTTGATACTAAATATTTGAAACATTTCTAACACACACACACAAACCCCACCTAAAACCTCCTTTTTAAGGAGAGGCCTATGTCCAGCAGTGGACTATTAAAGGCTGTTGATGATGATGATGATTTCAAACACAAGCAGGTCTAAAGTTTTTTGACAACCATATTATGTGTGTTTATTGGTAAGACTCGAATGTCGTCACTTTTTGTTATTGAAACAAAGTTCCTTATCTACACACTGAACGGATGGGAGCGAGACGGAAAAATATGTAACAAGACTTTTTTGCGACAAATTCGGTGTGCGCGTCGACGCCCACATCTACCAAACAGCGACAGGAACCCGGGCTCCATAGACCCTTTACGTCATTTTATTTTAAATAAGATAGGTTTTAAAAAGACCACAGAGATTTCAGAGAATACAGTACTCAGTATTTGTGATAGAAAACCTTTACACAGGCCACAAAACAAACCCTGCACACTTAGATAACGACACCATATTGATTTTTAAGTAAACATAGCCTGAAAATATATGGCCCTATATAATAACTGTTTCAAAACTAGCATACTAGACACTAATAGACAAAGTTACAAGCAAAAACATCATAACGCATAACAAAATTAATAGACATACTGTCACATATTGATCAACTTAAATAGAGATGGACTGTACATATGCTGGCATTGTGGAGCAAACGGGTGACAGTCTGGTGTCCAATAGTAAGGCACTCGAAGCCGAGGTCATAAAACAATAAGATGGGCGGATGACCTCAAAATTACCTCAAGACCTCTTTGGATAAGAGCAGCGGTAGACAGAAAACAATTGAGAGAGTTGTGGGAGGCCTTTGCTGTAAAGCAAATCGAATTAAGAGATATTTTGTAATATAAGTGTAGTTTTAGTTTATAAATGTTTTACTATCTCTTTTGACTCATTTTTATATAGTTTTTTTCTAAAAAATTAACTAAGACAATAAAAAAGGTTTGTCATTATAATAACTGTTATAAATCATCGGTTTTAATGACACAACTGTCTATACCATTACATACTATTGAGTGCAACAAAAATACAGAAATGGTTGAAGTGGCACTACCCACTTAAAACCAATAATAAAACTTCACACATCCCACACATGGCTATTTAATTACCAATTAGGCAGAGCCCTTAATTATTTCTAAATGTATTTATATTACAAATAAATAACACCCTACACAGATAATCATGCTCATTGATGATGATGATGCTTGGTGAGAATTAAGTTCGCGACCTCTAGCTCAGCAGTTACGATCACTTAACATGTGCCCAACAAGTCGCCATGTGAAAATAAAAAAGTATATTATTTGAATTATACTTACACTTCTTTTTAACAAAAATTCCAGTAGATGGATCTCTAGTAACAATAGATGGCCAGAATGGATAAGAACCCATTCTAGCCCAGGCCAAATCTCCAACCTGAAATTGACATTTTGCTTCCATATCAAACAGTTCACTTTTTGATGGAACAGCATTACTATCTTTGCTATCTCTCTTCTTCTTCTTACTGTCAAAGTCCAAAGTTTTGACAACTGATGAATTATCTATGTATCCATTTTGAGATTTATTATTCAAATCATATCGCTCAGAAGACCTTTCAAGAATATTGTTTAAGTGTGTGCTAGAAGATTTCTTAACACTTCTAGTAGGTGAAAACATATTTTGAATCACATTGACAGTATCTTCTGGTTCTCTTTTCTGTATTAGATCCTTCCTTATATAAACTTTTGGGAACTTCTTCACTGGCGATGCAGCAACTACATTCAGCTCTTCATTACCAAAGCGGCTGAGTGATATGTTCTCTTGATAAATGTTTTCTATTTGATTGTCCAAAAATTTCTCACCCACATTTTTGGGTGACTCAGTGCGTTTTAGAGGAGAATTAGACGCATGCATTTTGTAAGCAGGGGACTGAGTATGAGCCCGAACAGGAGATTTTTCAATAGAAGGTGACTTAAGTTCCGTCGTCACTTTCTTAACATCGGGTTGTTCTATTTCAGACTTCAATCGGCGAGCTCTTCCATACCTGCTAGTGTTAGTACCATCCCCAGAAGCCACCGGGGAAGTTATTCTTGCAGTTAAACTTGTTTCAAGTTCCCGTTCAATCAATGACCGTTTCTTTGGTTTAGATTTGACAGTCATTGGACTATCAGTAGATTTAATGTCCTCAGAGCTCAGGTTTTCCTCAGATTCATCCATTTTAAAAGTAGAATAATGTATGAAGTATTCCTAATATGCGACTGACGTAATAGAATAAAACATCGTATGGTGAATGCAAAATTACGAATATTTTAATCAAATTTCACATTTATCCCTATAATAAAATGCGAAATGTGACCACAAACCACTATTTATGCATTAAGATAGTCCATAAAGGATTCGCTTAGTTTTCTGAAACAAAAGAATCAAAATGAAGTTTCGTTTTGCTATTAAAATAGGTTAATTCAATATTTGAACTAAAAATCATATTTTGACTGAAGAAATGTATTTTTTTATGAATTAAAAACATACCATATCAACTCACCATCAATTAATTCAGTTTCATCGCGTCAGTAACTGCAATTTGCACAAGACAATTCGTCAGATTGGCGGGGTCTCAATGCATAATTGTAGTACTGTGATCGAAAACTTAAATTTCTTTTTTGCACCTAAATGCTTCCACTTATAATAAAATCACCACTAGCTATAGAGAGGTTTAATAACACTGAAACAGAATTATTATCAAATTTTGTCAGCGCTCAAATATCGTTCGAGCAAAGTCCTAATTTGTTACGAGAAAGCACCCAGTGCTAGAGTCAAACACGCGCCATCATAATTTCATTCGCTGTTGTGAACGAAACCAGCCAGCGGATCAGAACACTGCAGTTTACACTCACGTTAATATAAATTATCAAACTAACAAAACTGAAAATATTAATTACTATTTTCTATTCCCTGATTAAGAAATAAAAATAAGTTCCGCCACAGGAATACCGACGCTCGGTGCCGCGAAAACACATGAATACATTGGATATGTGTGCGTTACAATACAACGACAAATTTTTAGAATATGGTGTATACAGTACACACACAAGTGCATAGTTCCACACAGTTCAATGGCTCCGCTTATCACTACTGTTTTACCGACGCTTTCAAAATAATTCGTTTTTTAGGGATCCGTAATAAATCTGTCTGTTTAACTTCTAAAGTTGAATGTCATTTAACTTGTAAAGTTAAATGACAGAATTTCATCAAGTTCAAAATTATCAAAGTAAATAATGTTTGTTAATTATTATTATTAAAAAATTGTTTTCGAGAGTGTTAATGGTACAAAGTCATAGTAATAAATTAGAAATCCATAAAAAGTGTATTTAGGATTAAAAAACAAAAGCTGGAGACAAAAGACACCTTTTATTTGCCAACACTTAGTATAGGTGCCAATAAAATGTCATACATTACTGTCTCTCCCATGAACATTACTTTTTTTCTATGAAAGATAATACTTTTAAAAGATAATTTAATAAAATAAACTTTATGCAAACTTTTATAGTTTTCGATTGAGTCCAAAGTTAAGATTGAAAATAGTAAACACGAACTCTCATCCGCATTTATAATATCACTAAGAACTTAGATATAGTACTGCTGAACTATTAAAAACTCTGATTACTTAGAATCCCGAAAAGAATACAATAGTCGGAAACGATTTCATGTCAAGATTTATTCATGACAAAAATTACGCACTGGTAATAAGTTATCTATATATTTTGTCTGAAATATATACATAACTTTTGTAATTGCGCCATAGTCAAAATGAAAATAGGCATTATACGATAACACCAGAATATATTTCAATTAATATTGTACTGAACCACATTATTTTACAAAATAGGAAATGTCTAATGACACTTTCATTTCAATGTCTATGGTTATATAAAACACCCGCAATAATAAAAAAATAAATTAAAAACAAGGTTCAATGTAACTGTTAACATTAAATTATTAGAAATAGTGTCAATATTTTCTCACCAGTTGCAGCAATCAAAAGGGATTAAATAGAAATTATTATTATACAGATAGTTCCCTGGCTTTTTTATGGACTTAGATTAGCGCGGCTTTTGCCATCAATAAGACGTTTCTGTTTAAACCTCAACATAAAAGCAAGAAGCGACGTAATAAGTTTTACTTGTGTAGCAGACAGCTTGTTGCTTCATTTGCTTTTGTCTTTAACTTGTTATATTTTTTTAGAATTGAAATCTAATTCTAAAAAAAGAGAGAGATGGGAGAAACCATTAACTCGAAACACTGTTACCATTATGTTATACGTAGAACATATATTATTTATATATATGCGTATGTAATACTTAAATCGAAAAAAAAACAAGAAAAGCTTATTATAATTAAAAAAAAAACAAGTTTTCATTACTGTCGGCACTCCCGGAGTGCCACTTATTTTTTATTTTAATTTCATCCAGGAATGGCATACCCATGTATTATATTATGTGGTATTAATTTTGTATAACATGACATTATCATTTAAAGATGGATTTTAGGGAAATCAATTTTAGAATAACATCCGATTAGACATCGATGTTTTATTCGATAATAAAATACCCTCATTAACTATATTTTGATAAATCGAAAGGAAAATATTGTTCGAAATTCGAATATTCGGCAACATTTGTGTGTTTAAGTGCATCAAAGTGCAAAAAAGACAAATTTTTAATTTACTATTTGTTTTAAAAAGTAAAAAATGTGTGCTTAGTTTGAAACAAAAATATTTTAGATAAATAATGGTTTGTTTTCTACTTTGTTCCAGTTTCACCAACTTAAATTCAATATTTAAAATTTAATAAACGATTATCTAACGTGTTAATCTCAAATGTCATCAATATTGTCTATTGTCTAGAATTGTCACTGTCAAAGTCTATCAAATCAAGTAAGTAGCAAAAGTCGCAACCTAATTTTTATTTATTACAAATAATTGTTTTTAAGAAAAATACAATTATGTCAACGAATAAAGCGAAAGACAGCAAGCCCGAAGGAGTAGCATACAGTGAGGCCGCTCTAAGAAACAATGCTGTGGTCGTTGAATATTGCAGAACCTCCATGGCTGCGTTGTCAGGATCAATTGCTGGTAATTTGCTATTAATTCTTAATGACAGCTGAAAAGCCTTCACTCACATATATAATCAATATTGTTAACTTCTTAGTATTGGATGTTATTCTACTGCATGCAGACGTAATCTCGTGCTGTCAATATCAGCGATGTTTTTATACTACTACATGTTCATAAAGGATACAACTTTAACCTGTCTTGATTTTAGTTCAAAGTTCTGATAAAAAACATTTAGTTTACTGACTAAAAGTTTAATAAAATAAAATTGCCTCTTCAATTTTTGTTAACTAGGTACCTTTTGTTTATTTAAATAGTGAAAAATCAAATGTGGAGCAATCCACATTATTAAAGCCAAACATATATTATCCGCTCTGTTATATCGAGTCTACCTATGAAAACTATGTGCAGATCAGTGCAGCAGTTTCAGAGAAGTATATTAGACAACAAACTGAAAACATAACAATATTCCCTTATTTGAAACTCATATAATTATATTCATCAACAGCCTATAATAGTCCACTGCTGGACATAGGCCTCTCCTTAGAAAGGAGGATTTTTATATAATTATATTGTTAACTAGGAATTATTACAATTAGACAGGACTAACTTTTTTTTTTGCACAAATAACAATTCAATGTACAATGGTAGACTTAATGCCATAGACATTTTATCCCACTCTACCTTTGGGTGGTGGGGAAAAAAATGCCTGTGTGAGTTTGTGAGTGATGAGTTGTGTTTACAAGATAATAATAAGTAAGGATATGGACAGAAACAGTGTGACTGATATACATACATAGATACTGAGATATACAGACATATATTCTTGCTGAGTTACATACATATATTCTTGCTGAGTTACATACATATATTCTTGCTGAGTTACATACATATGTTAAGACCTTGAATAAGTTCTCACTGTTACATCAAATATGGCAATAGCAGTACTCTGTGTTTGAAATTTCGAATGGGAAAGCACTTGTAAGGAGGTCCTGTATCTAACCTGAAATTTCAGTGTATAATAGTTCACTTTAGTGTAAACAAAGTAATTTTTTATTTAAACAAAGTTTTTGCGGGGAACGGGGAACTAGACTATCACTGGGGATCACTATTGACTTGAATTAATTGAACCTAAAAGATGGGTCGATTCTTGGATAGCCTCAAAAGACATGTCAATTTTCCGATGCGGAATTCATATACTGACAGAAAGATGGGAGAAAGTGATCTCTAGTGATGGGCAATACTTTCAATAAATGTTTTTGTTCCTAATATTTTAAATAGTTTTAATTTTATAAAAAATAGCAAGAAGTTATTCAACTCCCTAATATATTTTTTTTATTTATTGTCTTATATAAAATTCATACATGCATAAAGTTTTCATTATATACCACACAAACCATCAGGAGTTTATCCGTGGTATACCAGACACAGTGTGGTTACAATTCAATTACATGTATATGGTTGAGTATCACAGCTAGACAGTACAGTTTATCAAAACAGTTTTACAAATTTTTTTATTCATCGTTTTATTCACAGGTTTCGATAGGTATGTTGTTGTTGTTGTAGTATGCTTAGGTATTCTATAAATCGGTAAGTATGATAAGTGACGTAATGACTCCAATCCTATATTTTTCTTCAATTTAGCAAAGTTGTAGTATTCCTCACCCAGTACACATACGCTCACTTTATGGAAAACATTTAATATTTGACAGTGCTTAAATAGGCCACATTCCTCGTCGCTTTGTTTAGTTTTTCTAGGTACTATTGCACATAATACAATATATTCACATAATACAATATATACACGTAATACAATATATAAAACTAGGGATGTGATGAATCTGCTAGTGTCGAGAATTCAAGCTCGGACATTCGTCTCAAATAAGAGGTGGGTGGTGTATATTGCATACCTTTGAATTGTCCAAAGTTTTCCAACTTTTTTATATTTTTTAACGAAGAGGGGGCAAACAAGCACACGCCTCACCGGACTTCAGTAACTTGTCATTACATCCGGAATAAATAAAAGCAATAAAAAATGTATCTTATTAATTGACGATTATACAATAAATTTTTTTCAGGCTAAATTTCTTACAATAAAATGGTTTATGATTTCAGGAATATTAGGCCTCACTGGACTGTATGGGTTCGCCTTCTATGTGTTCGCGGTCGTTAGCCTGTGGGTCATGTTCATGCTGAAAACGGGACCAAACTGGAACAAGTACTATATCTCAAGACAGAGTCTGCTCACTAACGGTTTCTTTGGAGGGCTATTTACATATGTACTGTTTTGGACATTCATTTATGGAATGGTGCATGTTTATTAAGTTAAATTATATGTTAAACAATGTTATGAATATGAGCAAGTTCAGTGGTGAATTTAATAACAGAAATATTTATTTATTGGGTTGGCAATAGGAGTCTATAAACAGATGCCCAATCACTATAGATGTCACATTTAAAGTTTAACTTAAAGATTAATTATGTTAAAACAGTTTAAAAACCTTGTGATGTTCTAAATTTAAATTTGATTTCCAACAGTTTAAGAAAACAGATCAAAAAGTTCAATAGGATAATTTCCAGTAGTCAAATTTAGGTTGGGTGAGTGCGGTTGTTTGGGGTTTTCTGTTATTTATTTAAAATAAAAATGTATCTATAATGTAAGTTTATTACCTGTAGTGTAAGTAACGCGGTTATATTAAATACTATTGTGATGCATTTAAATATAAGGTAATCTTGTTAAATAGTTAATTTTATATAATTCTGGCAAGATAATTATAGTATAAATATAAAACTTGAAAGAAGTTCATGTTTATTTATCATCATTATGAAAACTGGGAATGGACTTTTATTTTTATTCCGGAGGTTTCGGCCTACTATACCGCGCTGGCCAGACGAGTTCGTATAAGGTTTGTTTTTATTCTCTATTCAGTGCTGTTGTCCGGCGTAGTTTGCACCCTTAGTCGGCTCTTACTGAACCCACGGGATGAATGGGGGCGGTGACACTCCTTATTATTAATCCGTCAGTACACGGACAGAAAAATAATAATTTATACCATAAATAATCTAACCTCGAAAAAAGAGCTACGGTGGTTAGATTACTAAATGTGTTTTATTGTCTTTGATGGTGCGAACATAATGGGGCCAGAATGGCGACAGCTCTAGGTTTAAAAGAAACATGCTTATTATTTAAATCACTATCCAAATAGGTACTTACGATTCACGCCAATAATTCGATTATTAAACAATTTATTTTAAGTACTAGTTTTATTTTAAATTGGAGATTACATATCCTTAATACACACGACGTCTGGTGACGGACTAACATATTATCTTTACATACATCTATACAAATAAATAAAATTGGAGTGTCTGTTTGTAATGTTAAAATAACCGCTTTTTACTAAATGCATATGTATGTTTACACGGTACATATTCCAAAGTAACATTATTTACAATTTTTGTCTGTCTGTGTCTGTCTGTTTGTTCCGGGTAATCCTTGGAACGGCTGGACCGATTTCGACGGGACTTTCTACTAGGCTACTTTTTTTAGACTAGCTTCGCCCCGCGGCGTTGCCCGCGGTTATAACAACAAACGCGGGTCTCAGCTAGTAGTATGTAATAAAGTCGCTTTTTTGTGTTGTACGCTTAGATCCTTTAAACTAAGCATTGGATTTTAATGCAGTTTACACTAATATAGAGAGTGATTCAAGAGGCAGGTTTATGTGTAAAATAAATGCATATTATAGTAGAGATAATCCGAGAATTTCAAAGATTTGTTGTAAAAAACATTTTTTTGTGTGCTTACATTGCAAACGTTGGCTAAACCTTATGAGATATACCAAAATGATGGACTACGCAGTTGTATATCTTAAATAGATCTACAAAAAAAGTCCGCGATGGCATCTCCTAAGGAACTCCTAACCTACAGTAACCATTTTTATCTTTTAAATATTACAAAAAAATAATGGGTTATTTACGAAGCTATTTTAAACAATACAATATTATTACTTATCCAATTAAATACGTTAGATACGTTGTGCATTTAATGTAGATTAAAATTGCTCTTTACAGCATATCATAAAAATGAAAGTTTTAGAAGATCACTGAGGCTTAAAATGCGGGGGTCCAACGACCTTCAAGCCGAACATCCGTCCCGGGTCGCAGTTGCCGACAGGATTGGAGCGGGCCCACAAATATTGTATTTAAAGATGTCCTGTAGTATAGTCCTATCATAATAATGGTAAAAATAATTACTCCACACTAACACCACATTAGTAGTATTAGTATTACCTTCTTTGCACCCGTGCGAAGCCGGGGCGGATCGCTAGTTGCAAATATGTAAAAGCAGCAGTTTAACAACTTTATCATTCATTAAACAGTGAACTTTTAAGGAGATGGGTAAGACAAGGAGACTGGAAGAAACTGGCGCAACTTAAATTAATCTGCATACCTAATATTATTAGACTCTTGCTTCTTTAACCTTAATAACTGAACTCTATGTACCTACTAACTGATATGTACATTTAACTTTTCTCTTCAGTGTTACCCATATGATTTTATGACTGATAGAACTGAAACGGACTGGGATCCAGATCGCAATCCACTCCCAAATTGTCTCGAAGTTATTAGCCCTTTTTTTTTTCTTTTTTTTTTCCGTGCGGAAATCCCCTCGGATACCACCTGTCGGTGGCATGTCGGACTCGAACCGACTAAAACCGCACGCCGTCTCGGGTACTAATAGCCGGGGAACCAGGTATACCCTAGAAAGGAAGTCCCTGGTGCCCCGACATACCTCGGGTCATCTACAGACGAGTAGACGAATTCCCCGTGTAGGAACCCCATGTTCCCTGTGCTCCCTGGAAGCGAGCGCGCTTCGCAACGCGCTCGCCGCCACCCCGGCCTGCTTCTGCTAGGGTGACAGATGGCCTCATCTGTTACCCCCAGGCCTGCGCTTATGGAGGACGGAGGTCGTTCTGCGACCTCCGGCGCCTGAGTCGTCTGCGGTACCTGGCCCGTTCCCGGGCCTGGCGGGCCGGGAGAGTCCTAAACCTCTCCCGGTCCCGCTCCGCCGTCTCCTTCGCGAGCATAACTTGCTCGCAGAAGGAGACGGCAGAGTTCCATGCATTCTCGCTCCGCACGATAGCCGCAATCAGGCAGTTATTAGCCCTATCTAATCTTCACCTATCGCGACGTCCAGTCTTTAAATGTATTAGCGGTCGCTCAAGGCGTCATTTGCGATGAGCCGCCTAGAGTAACCGAGTACTTTCAGGTTTCTCTAAGGCTAGCACTGGCTAGAAGATACTGTTTTAATCACTTTTCATCTCGAAAGGTTAACTTAAACCCACCCATATAATTATAATAATATTTTTGGATATACACACAACGCCATCTAGTTTGGAACTAAGTAGAGCTTGTACTATGAAAGCTAGATTGACTGATAGAATACTTATATACTTTTTTTGTAAATACTTGTTTGTTAAACATCGAAACAGCCAAACTCCGAAACAAATATTTGCAGATCATACAGACATTTGGTACGACCCGGGAATTAACTAGAAACTTCAGCACAGCAGACGCATACGCTATATACACCACAGAGTACACATTGTATATTCGACGTCTTCTGTCAACGAGTTGCTTGTATGGTTTCTGGTGATTATTTCTATTCGTATAAGTTACATATTTTCATTCATAGTAATACTGTTATGGATAAATACATATGTATAAGATATTGATACCTATGTATTAGGTTTATATTTCGGACATGTAATATAAATTTTTGGTAATGTAATAACTAGTAGTAACATTCCCGTAATCATACTTATAAATTTAGTTTTAAAGTTAGTATTAAACCCACCACCGCTTAAGTGCTTTTTTATACCTACACAGAGGCACTGCACAACATTGTTGCATTAAATAAAATAATATTCCTATACTATTGTACTTAAATATATAAAACAACCTACAAGACAGTATTTTGACAGATAATGAAGATTACTACAGTGCTGCCACCTAGTGTCCCTAATACTGTCATAGCTACTACTCGTACTACATAAGCCCCAATTTACTTGTGGAGCGATACTATCACTAGATAACTGCATTTTGTTTCACGAACGGTAACGGGGGATATCGACACAGTAATCAAATTATTAAGAGCATTAGGGACGTAATAGCGTTGTGCCTGTACATACCTACTTGGGAAAGTTTATTATGTTAGGGATTAACTGGGTCATGAATAACCCTTTCGCGAGTGTTTTTACTTATTAAAGATTTTACTTAAATGTGACGCCTGATGACGCTCCCTCGCTTCATCTTTTGTTCAGAATAGTTTTTTTTTGGAACGAAGTTCCTTATCGCGCGTTGTGAAAGGGGGCTAGACGGAAAAAATTCATACAAAAATTTGGGACGCGACACTTTTTTATTAATATAAATTGACGTCTAACTGTGGATACCATACATTAAATTTGCTTTAACGTTCGCCAACGTCCATACCATGTTGAACACACCGGTTCTCGTCCGATCACCGAAGTTAAGCAACATCGGGCGTGGTTAGTACTTGGATGGGTGACCGCCTGGGAATACCACGTGATGTTGGCTTTTTGCTCTTTATTTAATTTTTTACCGCAGGTTTTTTTTTTTGGTGTATTTCGTATTTTGTTTTCGTATTTTATTTTTCTTTGAATTTGAATTGTATAGTTTTTTTTTTGTGTAAGTATGTAAATGTGAGTATAGTGTAGGCTTGTAATGTTAATTCATATTTTATTATCTTTCTGGTGGTTTTGAGTGTTTCCACGGCCTACCCAAATGTCAACATTATATTTTTTTCTTGAAATTTTGAATTTAGGAAATAAAACTAAGTAAATATATTTCAAAACACTTTAATGATCAAAAGAAGTTGATGCTATGTACACTATTACCCAGATTTCAGTCAAAGTTTTTTTTAAATTAAAGTAAATCTTATTATAACATACAACGTAAGCCATGAATTTGATGAAAGTATGAACTATGATTAGTAATAATATTTTTTCGTGTCATCTTGTCAGACATTCAGCGCCATCTATCGAATAGATAGGAAATCATTTCGCAAGGAGATTTTACCAATGTATAAATTGTTTTAATTGTTTTTAACATGTAGGTAATAGCCGCTTTCATAGATGGCGTTGTAATTAATATCGTGTCAAATCAGTTTTAACTTTAAACAATTTCGTTCCTTTCGGGTGTCCTACGACACCACACGGCTTTTTTATGTTAGAGGGGGCAGACGAGCAGACAGTTTTCGTTTATCATACTCCATACTCACTTGAAATTTACTTGACGTATAGGATTTTACCCTTAGTATCTATGTTCATAATTTTGGAGGATCCGAACTAAAGTTTTTTTTATCAGGGCGGCGTCTAACACGGTTTCATATTTACACATCAAAGACCAAAAAAAAAACGGTGTATTCAGTCATTTAATATACAAAAGATAATTAAAAATCATTTTACATATTTTAGTTTAGGTTCTTAGAAATGTCAGTGGCAGTAGTTCATCTACTAATACAGTAATAGTTTTTAATATCAATGCAATTCCAAAAATTCCGTTATGTTCCGGCAAAAGGCATGTCCATGTTAGAACATCATGATACAATTTCAATGCAAGTACTTAAAATAATCTATCTACTCCGACCTTTGCCATTGACACAGAGATCTCACTTAGTTCTATAAAGTTATTTAAAAACTCCGTCTGAAATCCGTATAATAAGTATATATGGAATTAAAGTGCTATGAAAAGAAAAAAATCCGTTTAGGAGGGGAGCATACTAGACTTGCAACGAATATTCGGTTACTATTCGGTATTCGGCCTATTCGGCTGCTTTTATTTTATTCGGCCGAATACCGAATATCTACATATTATTCGGCCGAATACCGAATATTTAAATAATATATTTTGTCATTGAGAAATAATTGGTAAAATGAAAAATTAAAATCGATTGATTACATATATATTCATATTTTCATTTCTGTTATAATCATTTAAGTAGTCATTGGCGCATAAAACAGGTACATAATCATCTTCTGAATTGGAAAAATGGAGGATTCTATGTATTTGAATTATTGTGGTAATCAAAATTTAGAAGGGTAAGGTTCTCATTTCTGTTATAATCATTGATTAAGTAGTCATTGGTACATAAAACAGGTACATAATTTAATTCACGTCTGTACAAGTTTTTGGCGCTAAAATCCAGCCGAATACTTTTGCCTAATATTCGGCTATTCGGTCAGGGGCCCCGCCGAATATTCGGTATTCGGTATACTGCCGAATATACTATTCGTTGCAAGTCTAGAGCATACGTATTTTTTTTTAAAGGATTCATCATCCGCCTTTCGCCGTCCACTGCTGAACAAATGCCCCAACGAGCGCCAGCTATCCCGGGACCCATAATATTTTGTGGTCGTGGTGCTTCCCCGTTTAAAAAGGGTGTATGCCTATTTTACTTCATTTTGTCTCCCGCTTTGCTAAGGAGGGAAGTGGATATACTGTATTTCCAACTCCTCCAATTTTCTTCTGATAAATTTCGTTGCGGGTTCCAAGACAGTTTAATTTATCCTGGGATTTCTCGAGTATCATAATTCGGTGTGTTCGTGGGTCACTGCTGTTGATCCTGGTGTACAACAGTTACAGTGGTGGGCGAGTGGGAGGGGTTTTGTCCCATTTATCCCGGGCCAGCTAATTTTATCAAGTCGTCGGTCTATCGTGACGGACGTAGGGGAGGAAGACCTGCGGCACGATATAGGTTTGCACATAATGATATTAAATATATAAAAACATTGTTCGCACTTAGGTTTTTATTTACTAATTTAATTAAATTACCTCTTAGAAAGATCTTGGCTTTTTATACATTTAAGCGTCTCTAACCTTTACAGAAAATTATCTCCAGCTCCAATAAGCCCTAACCATAATGATGACAAATATTCAGTCGAATTAAGAACTTTAATTTATTATATTTTTTGTTAGTTACCAGGTTGGTACCCGAGGTATTATCACTACCAACTACCAGAGCTGAAAATGAAAACCTTAAGTGCTGCCCGAACTAAAGCAATTTGTTTCCTCTCACCGTGTATGTCGTTGTCGTGTCGTGTTCGTCTTATTTGAAAGTCTTTGTTTGCTGCCTGGGTGTTTAATTAACTTTGAACTAGATTATTTGTAGCAATTACTAGTTTATCGCAGCGTTGATGGTTTGGTAACTACTCAACAATTTTATATTTAGAGTGTATAGGCATTGAATGGTGATTGAAGTTAGTCGACTAAATTGAATTGGTGGTGTGAGTGGTAGAATTTTCTCTAATACTTTCGTTAAACGCAAATGTTTCAATTTACTACTTCTACGTTACCTATGAAATAAGAGGGAGATATAAGCTACTACCTATTGCCTGCGGATTTGCTATTTTTTATCATTTCTTATTTCGTATTTCTAACCTTAATAAATAATTTTCTGCTAGGATTAAGTGGTGGCGTAGTGGTTTAAGTGGTCACCTCGCCGCTTCCTACTGCTCGGAGTGTTGTGGGTCCGATCCCCACATGGCAGCACACTTTGTGTGGTTCACAAATTGTTGTTCTGAGTCTGGGTGTTCTTTGTGTCCGCTTAATGTATGTTTGTAACCCCGTAAGTCCCCCACGGCACAGGATATATTCCTAATGAATTATCCTATATATTATTATTATCCTATATCCTAATATCCTATTCTAAAAATATTTATTTTTATTAAACCGCCCAAAAAATAACATTAAAAAACAACTCCCTAACTAAAAACACTAAAAAGCGAAAAATAAACTGAATTATCTGTTTATTCAAAAATGTGCGTCTTTTTCTAGCTAATAAAATCAAAAACAACACAAACAAAAAATTCTTAATAAAATTCTTAATGAACCTATTTAAAATAATATTTTACTAAGCAATCAAGCTATATGTATTTACAAATTTATAATAATTTATTTACAAAATTACAATGTGACAATTATTGTCTAAACCTAATTACCGATTAATTAAAATAGATTAATATTATAATGTGTGCTAGGTAGGGGGAAGTCCCGTAGCGCCGGACGGCACCTAGCGTCGGACACTCATACTATTTCGACAAACGTCAACGCGATCTATTTATAAATCGGTAAAAGGGGTGCGGGGCAACGTTGCGAGACAGGATCACGCAACGCGATTTGCCAGTGAGGCGCACAGTCGTGGTGGAAGCGGTGGATTGCTGTTTTTGGTGGGAAAGCGTTGCGTCACGTAAATTTCAAGTAAGTATTACTGCTATGGTTTTATCCTTAATTGTTTTTGTTATTTGTTAATAAAGACAGTGTTTCATTATAATTATTATATTGTGAAAGTTTTCATTAAATACCTAAACAGTTTTAGTATGAAATACGTAATTTTGGACGTTTCCTGTCCCCTACTTTCGGACACAAAGGTGTCCCTCACCACCGGACAGTTTATAGGTTAGCTTTTTTATGAAGCATTTGTACTTATTGTAATGATGATTGTTTGTTGTTTTACAGGATAGAAGGAGAGAGATATTTGAAAATGCAAGAGAGAAAAATTAAAGGAAAATGGGATCAGCAAAGTTTAAAAACTGCGATGAACAAGATTTTGTCCAAACAAATGAGTTTGAGGGCAGCTTCGTCACGTTACAATGTTCCAAAAAGTACTCTACATGATAAAATAACGACATTGAGCAGTGGAAAAGAAGTCACGTTGCAACCAAAAGTTGGTAGATTCACAAAAACCTTCTCACCCGAGTATGAGCAAGTTTTAGTGGACCACATAAGAGATTTGTCTAATAGATGTCTGCCCCTGATGAAAAACGAGTTTTTGAAGTTAGCTTACGACTTGGCTGAAGCTATGAAGATTCCCCATGAGTAAACAAACCAAAGATGCGAAGGCAAAAGGAAGACGTGGCAATAACGACATCAAAAAGGAGCCGCTAACTGAAGTATCAAATATAGAAAAAACGACTTGTGTAGTGTGTTTAGAGGACCACGACGAGGACTGGATACAATGGTCCAGATGCCAATAATGGGCTCGTGAAGCATGTGCAGACGTTCCAGAATATGGAGATGCCTAAATATGTGATAGATGCACAATGTTTTAGAATGTCCGGCGCTTGGGGTTTGAAGATTAACCCGTCCGGGACTAGGTGCCAATGTCAAAGTCCTTTATTTTTTTACCAAAACTTATTTAACATTCCTAAACTATGTTTACGCAGAAGTTGTATTTTTGTTAATTGATTTTGTTTTTATGTTTTGTTAATTTAAGTAATTCATAAATAAATACATATTTCTCGATGTAGTTTTAATTTTATTTCCTGAAAACCTTATGTGTCCGTCACTGTGCTGTAAGACGTTTCTTTTAACCAAATTTCGTGATTCTAGGTCAACGGGAACTACCATATAGGTTTTCGATCCAAAACCTATGGGGTACTTCCGGTTGACTTAGAATTGTCAATTTTGGTTACAAGCAAGGTGTTATAGCACAAGTAAAGAGAAAATTCTGAAAAATAAAAAAGTTGAAAATTAAGGTAAATTTTGGTTCTTACAAGTTTACACGAAAATCGAAATTTGCCCATATCTTTTTATTGTGTTGACTCAGGACCTTGATTCTTATACACCTGATAGGGACCATAGACCTCAGTATCTGGTATAAATTTCAACTTGTTAGGTCAACCCGTTCCTGAAAAATCGGTGGTGACACACGGACAGACGGACAGTCAGACAGACAGACAGCCAAAATTTCAAGTTTGTAGCCTAGCGGTTTAGGCTCTGCGTCGATGAACCAGTCAGTCAAAACAAGTAATTTATATGTTAAATGTTTCTTTTTTGTTATGTTAAAATGCTCAAAGTTCATCACCTCACCATGGCTATAATGAAAAGGTGTGTTCTGTGACGTTTGTTGTGATGTTAAGCAGCCACTGGTGGGTGGTATCCGAGGGGATTTCCGCACTGAAAAAAAAAGAAAGTTCATTGACCTCGGTGACACTTAATAAAAAAACTCAATTACATTTTAAGTAATGGTATTGCAAATCTAACTGAATGCGAATGTTTTTACTAACATTTTCTTACCTTTCCTTAACAACTGCTATTTTTTACTTGGTAAATAGATATGTCAAGTGGTACCACAGACTGCAGACGACAATAACAGTGAAATCAATTAATACGTCTCTTTGTGAACATTGGCGGCAATTATTTGCGATGTCCCCGCAAACATTTACTCTGCACTCGTCTGTTTGTTGGTAGAATGGGAGAAAACCTTTTATTTTTGTCTAATGGGTGATTAAAATTCACTTCGATTAAAGCTTTTGATCATTTATGTAAAGAATTTAAATATTATTTAGAATATTAAATAATTAGAATTTGTTACTCATTAAAAAATTGAATTAAATAATACACTTACTGTTAAAAACCAAATTATGCGGCATGCAGCCGCCATATTGTTTTTTTTTAAGGAATACCCAGTGTCATTCGGAATGATATGAGGGTTCGTTAGAAATTAAGGTCCAAAAGTGTTCAATTACCATATATTACATATTACCATTTTAATATCTTCGTGCCAATAAAGAAACTCACTAAAGTTACAAATAAACTCGAATACGTCTATACTTACAGGAATCCAGAAAACTTTAGTCTTTTATGGGAAAGTTCTAAATTTGTCTGTGTGGATTAAGAATACGGAGTGCCACCATCATAGGAAGCAAACTACGCACGACTACTGCACTGCAAAGAGAAGTAAAACTTGAAACAAAGAGAGCCTCCAAGGCGGCGAAGCCAGCGCGTGGAGTCTCCAGCCGGAACGACCATCTAACCATGTGGCTCGGCGAGCGGCTTCGCGCCACTCGCGCACGTCTTCGGGCGGAGGGCGAAATCCGTTCTCCGCCCGGAAGTCAGCCACTCGCCGATAAACTTCGGCGAGCACTTCCGCCTCCAAATCCCACGGGGGTGTTCCGGCCAAGGCGCAAGCCGCCTCGGTGGACACCGTGCGGTATCCGCGTATGGCTCTGACCGTCCAATATCCTCTGGGGGCGCCAGAGGCGCGCCCTATTCGGGGCGGTCAGAGCCCCCCACCCACACCGGTGCACCATAAAGGCGCCATGGACCGGACAACCCCCCGCGTACAGCCGCCTCGTGGGAACACTGGCCCCGCCCAAATTGGGCAAAAGTCGCCCTAGGGCGGGAGGCAGTGTTCCACAGCTTCGGACCAAGCTGTCGGAAGTGCTCGTCGAAGAGCCACCTACCGTCTAGGACAGACCCAGGTACCTCATCTGGGCCCGGACCGGTACGAGGACCGAGCCGACCTCGATTGAGGCGCCGGCGGGTGTGACCACGACGGGGCCCATGAAATAATAGGGCCTCCGTCTTATCCAGGGCCACCCGTAATCCCAACGCCCTCAATGCGCCCGACCACCTGGGAAACTCCGTGGCGGCCAAGCGCGCCGCCTCCTCTGGAAGTTAGCCCCCCCGGGCCGTGACTAAAGTGTCATCTGCGTAGCAGAGTACACCCAGCCCGGGGGGGAGACGCCCTCGTAGGGCCCAGTCGTATCCAATGTTCCACAGGAGGTGTGTGCCTAGGACAGACCCCTGCGGAACACCGCACGTACATGGCCCTCTGCGTCTCAAAGACGCCATCTCGGTCCTCGTACATGACGGTTCGCTCCTCAAGGTAGTCTGCCCACCAGCCGCCTCAGGTACTCCGGCACTCCGTGGTAGCGGAGCGCTTCCCTGATGCAGCTGAATGGCAGACTATTGAAGGCGTTGGCGATGTCAAGGACACACGCCAACACCACTCCGCCGCAGCTCACGGCCTCCTCGGTCACGGCCCTAAGGCGCATTACGGCATCGATCGTCGAACGCCCCCGCTCGGAAGCGAATTGGGCGTCCGACAGATCGGGGCCAACCTCGCAAAGGTGCCGGGACGATGCGGGCAGAAAGCACCCTCTCAAAAAGTTTACCCGCCTCGTCCCAGCAACACGATAGGCCTATAGGCCGCGACCGAATTCTGGCAGGCCCGTCCCGGCTTCTGCAGCAGGACCAGCTTCCCCGCATTTCCAGCGCTCAGGGAAGCGTCCGGACGCCAGGCTAGCGTCCAAACACCCCCCTGAGGTGTCCGACATGTAGTCGAGGGCTCGGGCCATCACTCGGCTGGAACCCCGTCCGGCCCGGGGGCAGTGTTCTTGGATCTAATCCGTGTAGAACAGCCGCCCCTAACTCCGATTTCCTGACGGGCGGAACATCAGCCTCGCTGCCCCCGTCGTCTCCGGCTGATGCAGCCATCGACGGGGGTGTGTGCTCCGCCCGCTGCGGGAATAGGCCCTCGACCACTTCCTGCAGGAAGCTGGGCTGGAGAGTCTCCGTAAGGGGGGGGCCCGACGTGCGGAGCTTTTGACGCACCGCACGATAAGGGCGACCCCAGGGGTCACGCTCGAGACTCTCCAGCATCTCCTCTCTACTGACATCCTTGGCGCGGCAGATGGCCAGCCTCAGAGTTTTCCGAGCTTCTCGGTACTCCTCATGAAACCGGTCCACCTCCTCACCGACCCCGCGGTGACGTCGCCGACTACGGGTGAGGGACCTCCGGGCACGTACACAGGCCGCACGGAGGTCCGCCAACTCCTGGGACCACCAGTAGACCTCCTTCCTTGGAGGCCGACAACCACGAACGCGGGGCATGGCCGCATCGCAAATCTGCGTAATCGCATCGCAGAAGCGACCAGCCCCCATGTCGACCTCCTCGGTCGGGGCCTGCGGAGACAGCCAAGAGTGAATCCGTTCAGCGTGGCGTAGTAAGCCAAAACCTCCTTTCTAAGGAGAGGCCCGTGTCTAGCAATGGACTGTTACAGGTTATTCATGATGATGATGATGTGTAATAATTGAAACTTGACACAATACGGTAGTGGACTATCAAGTCAAATTAATTTCTCATTAATAATTGCCTAAACGATAGGTTAGGAAGGAACTTGTACGAAATAAAAACTTGTCACGCAATATTAGGGGTTAAAGTATGAAATTGCCGATTTGTACTGAAGAATTGAAACTCGTTTTTTTTCTAAGATGTAACATATTTATTTAATCAAAATGTTTTCCCCTTATTATCTATACATTGCTGCCATGTAAACGGAAGTTCATTTATGCCTTTACGATAGAACTCTAGGGATCTAGATTCGACAAACTGTGTGAAAGCATTTTGTACTGCCTCCTGGAAATAACTTTTTGTCGAACTTAGAAAATTGTCCAAATCACGAAAAAAATGGTAGTCTGTTGCAGCAACGCGAGTACGGAGGATGACGTATGGTTTTTAACCGCAGTTCCTGTAGAGTTACTCGTAGTAGAGTTTCTCGTGCAGTGTGAGGTCTTGCGTTATCATCGAGCAATAATGGTGAAGATCGATTTACGAGTCGGGGCTGTTTCACTGCCAGTTTCGCCAACAATGTTCGAAGTTCGGCACAGTAAATATCTACTGTTGCCTAACCAGACCTGAGAAAGCTATAGTGAAGAACACCATGAATAGACCACCAAACAGTTACTATTACCTTTTTATTAGTAAGCTTAGCTTTAGGACACTGTTGCGGCGTTTCACCGGGGTCAGCCATTGCATTTTTCGCTTACGGTTATCGTAAACAATCCACTTTTCTTCATATGTCACTTTCATATTCGACCCAATATTCCTTCTTGTCCGTTCCGATTCAACAAGGCAACATAAAAGTCAATACGCGTTTCTTTCTGCAAATCAGTCAAATCATGAGGCACCCATTTTTCATATTTTTTTAACTTATTGAAGTTAGTCTATGTTGTAGGTAGGGTAACGTTAAAACATGCCGCTAATTCCTGGGTAGTTTGACTACGAGTAGTATCGGCATCTACCATATCCTTCAATTTAGTGTTATTCTATTAAATTCCTTTGTAGGTAATTGTTAATTAATTTGCGTTGATAATTAAGGACCTTTTCTTCTCTAATTCTAATACACATTTTGGTAATATTTTTAAATTAGAATAATTATGGTGCTGATGCTGTTAACTGTTTTCTGTTCAGTCTCCTCTGTGTCAGTCTCTTACGAATTCTTAAAAACTATTTACACGTATTTATTAGTTCAACGTGGGTGTATGTACAAAATCTTGCAACATTAATTTCACAAACTTACTGACATCTGATTGACTTCAAAATGTGCACACGTAAGATCCTATGACAATACCATAATATCATCACATTATATTAATGAGAAGATAAAAATGACCACTTTTTAGATTCCTTTGTACTAGGTTTTTTTTTCTCGAACTCGACTCGTCTCCAACCGACTAAAACCGCACGCCGTCTCAGGTACCAGTAGTCGGGGAACGTGTACCCTAGAAAGGAAATCCCTGGTGCCCCGACGTACCTCGGGGCATCTACGGCGGGTAGACGACCCCCCCTGTGTGGGAACCCCATGTTCCCTCTGAGCTCCCGGAAGGGCGCGCGCGCTTTGCAACGCGCTCGCCGCCACTCCGGCCTACTTCTGCTAGGGTGACAGTTGGCCTCACCTGTCATCCCCAGGCCTGCGCTTATGGAGGACGGAGGTCGTTCTGCCACCTCCAGTGCCTAAGTCGTTTGCGGTACCTGGCCCGTTCCCGAGCCTGGCGAGCCGGGAGAGTTTTAAACCTCTCCCGGTCCCGCTCCGGCCTCGACCACATTAATGTTGATTTAGATCAAATTTTTCCTCCTCCTAATCCATATGCCAAATTTCATCCAGCTCTGTCTTTTCATTCTAGCGTAGTTGAGTAACAAACACCCATACATTCATCCAAACAAATGTTTAAAATATTAATACTGTCTCTTTTGCTTATTTAAATTGCTATTTTATTACTAAGTACATTTGTACGTATACAGAAGTGGTTGAATAAATAAATAATTTCATTTTAGGCGGTAAAACCTCGTAATAAGAACACCCGAGACGAAGTACCCGTTGTAAACCCCAGCTAACGGCTCCAGGCCGCTGGTTGGGCTCGTCGTCAATTTTCGCCTTACCTTAATTGCCTTGTCTAATCTCCCACAATTAATTAGAGAGAAAATGTAAGTATATAATACTTATTTTATCTAAGTACTTTTGGAAATTAAAATTATGAAGTGTTAGTTTTATTTGTTTTCTAATACATGTGTAATTATAAAGTACTAGGGTCGTTATTAATATTGTATACTACGGCTTCACACCAACAGGCATTAATAGTCCACTGTTGGACATAGGCCTCTACTTAGAAATGAAGTTTTGGCCTACTAAACCACGATGGCCAGACGGGTTAGTATAAGGTTTGTATCACGATTGTCTTCTTTTTGCAGTGCTGTTGTCCTCCGTAGTTTGCTCCCCTACTTGGCTCTTACGACACCCACGGGATGAATAGGCGTAGTGACATTCCGTATTCTTAATCCGTCACTACACGGATAATGGTGTTTGTACTCGTATAATATGTATTATATATACTAAATAAAACAACGAACGGCAACGAACATATATCTCTTGAGTTTCAACTTCCAGTACATCATCATCAGTCACTTTTCATCAGGTGACCCGTCAGCTCGTTTAACCATTATTCCATAAAAAAACAGTGGCGCTCCGGTCGGGAGTGCCGACAGAAGTGAAAAATTATATACTTATATGCAGAGGTGTCGGTAGCGGTAACGGTAACAGTGTCGTGAGTTCATTGGTTTTTTTACCATGAAATATGTACATTCTTTTATTTATTGTTGAAAAATGCCAAACGCGCTTAAAGACGTTTTCACTTCCAAAAGACAGTGACACTCCGGGAGTGCCGACAGCAGTGAAAACTCATACACTTTTATACAGAGGTGTCATTAACAGTAACGGTGTCGCGAGTTTAATTGTTTTTTCCCCTCTCAAACAATGTATTTTATTTTAAATCATAAAATACATTCTATTGATTGTTCTTCAAAAATGCCCAACGCGCCTAAAAAGTGTTCACTTATAAAAAACTGTCAATTGATTTAAAATGCTTTTTCATATATTTTTACCATTAACCATTAGGCGACGCAACATTGCTTTACTCTTACTTTACAAGTATAGGTCTCATGAAAGAGAGGTGTAAGTAATACGTTGACCTGACCGGATGAAAGACCCCTCGAAGTATAACAGGGCTATAACCACGGTCATATATCCACGTTACTTCCCAGATTGACACTTTAATTTGTACGGAAGGGTGTTGACTTATAAATGGTGGCCATTTATCTGAGCCCCGATTGGATCAGTATATACGTATGGGTTTAACTTAGCTCTAAAAGTGTTTTTTTTTGGATTTAGAGGGTAAACGCGCAGACGGGTTAGCTGATGGTGCCCAGAAGAAAGTGATAACAGGAGCCCATGAACGTCTGCAACTTAGGAGTCAAGCGCGTTGACTTTTGAAGTAGGAGTAGGCTTCTTTCTTGAAGGTATTGAAGGTCGTATCGATCCGGGAATACTGCAGGCGACAGTTTAATAATAACGATATTTCGAACATCTGACACATAACGCCATCAAGCCTCAAACTAAGCAGAACTTGTACTATGAAAGTTAGATTGACTGATAAAATACTTATTTACTTTTTTTGTAAATACATACATGTTATACATCGAAAACATCCAAACCCCGAAACAAATATTTGCAAACCATACAAACTTTTGGTCCGACCCGGGAATCGAACCCGAGACCTCAGCACAGCAGTCGCATACGCTACCACTGCACCACCGAGGCAGTCGGTCAATTTGGTTCACAAATTGGTTGTAAGACAAAATGTTTATTGAAAAGCACACAGTGGTGGAATGCCAATCATCCAAATCTAAGTTCTGCCGCGTGCAACGATGGTGGGTGTATGTTATTCTTATAAAATGGTTATGTGGAGAAACATTCATTATGTTATCCAACAGTAAGAGAGGACTTCCCGACCAGGTGAAGTGAGGACCATGGGTTTATATTGGGAATTCGTATTTGTATGTTTACTAATACGCCAGAACTATCATTGCGCGGTGTAGGATTAGTTCGTTTATATTATTAATTTATTTCATTGACAATATACAATTAAATATAAATGCAATCACAAGTTATACTAACTTGAATTGTGATCGCACAGCTTTCCGTATGACATCATGACGTATTGATATAGAAGCGTGATATTTCTACTTCAAGCGACCGCTGCTATTATGCTTGATGTTTGTTTCAACTCATCGATGCGTTCTTGAGCCAAAGATCTTGATAGACAGACAACAAAGTCCACAATTTTTGAAAGCCAACAATTTTTACCCTAGGAGAGCTATGCTTCGGCACGAATGGGCCGGCTCGACCGGAGTTATAGCACGGCCTCACAGAACACCGGTGTTAAGCAATTCTTTCGTTGCCCGCTGACTCGAGCGAGAGGGACTCCAAGGGCGGCAACGCACTTGTGACTTTTGAGTTGCAGGTGTCCATGGGCAGGGGTAGTTGCTTACCATCAGGTGACCAGTGTGCTCATGTGTGAAAAAAGTGATCTCATATGGATTTCTTTTCAGGAACAGATGTTTAAAACTAATAAACCTCGTTAACTCGTAAATATAAATCTCCGTAAATAGAATATTCAAGTTCGTAATCCCATCACGCCTTCAGTTTTAAGTTGACGTAAATCGCTATCGACACCAAAGCGGGTCGACATTATGCGACATTGTGACGAATATGATTCGAATGGATATACGTCAGACCCGGATCATTTGATGTCAACGAACAGTTACACTGTGTACAGGGTGCTGGATTAAAGCGTTTAGCATTATTTATTTATGGTGTAAAGGCGGACTGATTTATGCATTTATATTTATGCATATAAGGTATTCACTGCCAATCAATCTTGTGTGAAGCTGAAATAAGAATGCGATAGGTGCGAAGATATAATAGAATGAAAATAAAGGGCAAAATTGTTTGGTAAATGGTCTTAAAAATGGTACTGAACTATTTAATATCCTCCCATTATAAACATTTCTACATAAATTATAATTCTCTTTAACTTCGGAAAAAATATTGTGAAGATATTTAAGTAGGTATTTTGTGTAATATTGTCGATGTTTTATAAAGTCTACAATTGCCTGGCGAACTTTGCCTAACCTTTTATGCTGAGTGGAAGCCCCGAGTGGTACGAATATACAGAAACAAACATACAGTTACCTGGAATATATTGTTTCTTAGGTAGCACAATTGTGTTTATTCATGTATATTATATGTAGCATACAAATATAAACACAATGCGCTACATAAGAAGCTATATTTTTTCTGGTAATTATTTGCTTAGATGTGTAACGATTTAACGTGCTATGACCTCAAAAGATCAAAGAGAACTCGACAGAACTTCACACGCATTAATTAATTAATTAATTTATTTTTGGTTAACCAACAATTGTTTCCACCTTACAATTTATTTACAAACTTGTTACTAACATAAGTGTAACAATAACAAAAAAAAAAAATTGTTTACAAACTTATTACTAACATAAGTGTAATAATTTATGAAAGGTTAACACCGCATGCTTAGAATATTATTAAGGTTTACAGTTTAAAAATGAAATAAATCCTTAATTAGAGAATTAATTATGACAGCATTGTTTTTTTACATAATTACAACTTTAGAAACTTAGTACAATGAATGAATAAAATCAATTCGATATAATTTCATCAAAACATTTAATTTATAAATTAACCAATCTTATTATAAAAGTTGATAATAGCACTGTAAAATTTCCCAAGGTTATCGCTATAAATATCTACTATGTCACTGCAGCCGTGTATTACTTTGCAAAGTCTGGGAACTAGCGAGTTAGCACCTAAAACTGTTCGTTTAAACTGGTACGTACGTAAGGGCGTAAGAGTGTTTCTAGGATATCTAGATGGAGCACAAAATCTAATCAAATCAAGCAAGCGAGGGCAAATAATTTGATTACGCAGAAGTTTAAATCCAAACAATGCATCCACAATCACCCTTCGCACCGACAGTGGTTGCATCCTGAAGTATTGCAGACGTGAGTTGTACGATGGCAGCTGCTTGGTTTTCCCCCCGCAGAATGCAAGGTGCAAAAGAAAACGTTTCTGAACGCGCTCCAGTTGCAGTATATGTACAGCATAGTGAGGTCGCCAAACAACACTACAGTACTACTAGATGCTCCGCACAAGACTATTGTACAACACAATCTTTGTTTTGCTACTCTTAAAACCCTAACATTCTAGAAGCTTTCTTAGTTATGTTATCTAGATGTGGCAAGAAGGTAGCTTTTTTGTCAAACATAACTCCTAGGTCCCTGATTGTTTTTATTTCTTGAGTTTTTTATCATCAACTAGGTATTCTGATGAAATATTGTAAACCTTCCTAGTAAACTTATATGGTTACTTTTGCTGGTATTCAGTTTCATTTTGTTGTTTCTACATCATCATCATCATCATCATCAATAGCCTTTAATAGTCCACTACTGGACATAAGCCTCTCCTTAGAAAGGAGGTTTTGGCCTACTTACTATACCACGCTGGCCAGACGGGTTGGTATAGGGTTTGTGTCAAGTTTTCCTTCTCTCTGCAGTGCTGTTCTTCTGCGTAGTTTGCTCCTTTAGTCGGCTCTTACGACACCCAAAGGATGAATAGGGGTGGTGACACTCTGTATTCTTAATCCGCCACCACACGGATGACTGGAAGAGCTCCGTGTCATTTAAACTTTCTATTGTCCTGGCAAACTTCAGAATACATTTCGAATGATGCAAACAGTATGGTAGATCATTGATGAATATGTTAAACAAGATCGGAGCTAAATGGGAGCCTTGTGGTGCCCCAGAAGTAATATCACGGTTTGTAGATTTGAAACCATTTAGGACAACATAGAATGCACGGTTAGTTAGGTATGATTTATTCCAATCTAGAAAAGGTCCAGTAATTCCGTAAGCTGTTAGTTTGTACATCACTATAAAGTGGGAAATTTTATCGAAAGCTTTACTTAGATCAGTATAAATAACATCAAACTGTTTATTTGTATCAAGAACTTGCACTAAAGACTCTGTAAAAGTTACCAAGTTTATGCTTGTCGACCTTGCCGCTATAAAGCCATGTTGATGATCACTGACATATGACTTATAGTGGTTTCGTATGTAGGCGAAGATTGAGGACTCAAATATCTTTGCAAATGTAAAGATAATTGAAATTGGTGTGTCGTTTTTTATATTATCTTTATTATCACCACACTAGTTAGTGGTGGACCTAGATATTTACTCGTGAAATACAAATTGATTTCAAGAATTATTGAAATTCTGCTTACATAGTACACTGATATTACTTTATAACTTTATCATCAGCCCTCTAGTTTGCAGTAGTCAAAACTTTTTTTTTAAATTATTTTATAAAAACTAATTTCAATTAATTTTCAATAAACACAATAATACAATAATTGTACACCTATTTTTATTATTTAAAATAATTGTTAACTAATTCACACTGATAGGAGGAATGAGGAATAGGTATATCCTGTGTAGGGCCGGGTGGACTTTACAAAAATACATGAAACGGACACAAAAAACACACAAACTTAAAACAACAATTTGTGAATCACACAAAGTGTTGTCCCATGTGGGATCGAACCCAACACAGCGTAGCGACCGCTTCAACCACTACTGTTTATCTTTTCTCTTCTCAGCCGAAAGACATCCGCTGCTGGACGTAGACCTCCTACAAGTCTAAGTATATATTCACACCATATCACAGCGGGTATATATAGGCCGAGCTATGAGAAAAGCTAAAGATCCATAAGGTTCTTGAACTTTTCCGTAAACTGTCGTAATAACCCGACTGAATCGACACCCAGAGGGAAACTTCTGGAACATCGCTCTTGAATGTTTGACTGTAATAATATATTAAGTTTTTTTCCTTTAATTAAGTCAGTAAACAACATGCCTTTTAACTGCAAGGTAAGATGATATTTAAGGGTATTAATCATTCAAATGAACTTGATTTATCTTTACAAATAAAATTACTTGTCATAACAGACTGATTCATTAAGGCAGAGCTTAAACCTCTGGGGCTATAAACTTGAAATTTTGGCAGATGATGCTTTTTATGTTGTAAGCACCCACTAATACGGCCCTCCCTGCCGAAATCAGGATGTCAACAAATCGCCTTGCATTCAAGAGAAAAGTGCGCGATCTTCTTCGGGGTGAATTGGCGAAATAGTTACAGCTCTAGTTCCAGACTGAGTATTTATATATTTTATTAAATTTATGTAGGTTTATGTATGCATGTGTGTTTTTATATTGTGTTTGTTTCTGGACCTAAATTATGTTAATATCATATTTTATTTTGCATCTACCGCATCATATTTCTACATCACCTGAAGGTTGACTGGGAGAGAATGCCTAATGACATTAAGTCCGCCTTTGTACAATATGTGCATTAAGTTTAAAATAAATAAATAAAGAATTTTTGGAAATTTCACACCTAAGGAGGTAAAATAAGGGATGAACGGTTGTATGAAAGTGCGTCATTTAGAAAAAAGAAATAATCATGCCAGTGAATCCGCGGGCTATGGCTAATAAGATAATATTTTCTATAAAGAATTCCATAAGAATCCAGTTCAATTTTTAGGAAGCAATAGAATCGCGGCAGTCTATGCTATTGAACGCAAAGCCTTATCGATAACCAATTTATGCGACCTTGTCTTTACATACACATCTATAACTTAACTGGTAGTAGTTTGTTTGCCGAGATATCTACGTCACGATTTTGAAGTTCCAGCAGTGCGTTAGTTACATCATAACTGCAGATGAGCAGACGCCTACAAACGCCTATAACTCAGTAGTCAAAAGCGTTTAGTTGGCTTTTTAGGAAGGATTACGTCTTGAAGGTTTGAAGGTCGTTAACTTACTATGAGTAAGTTTTCGTATCGATAGTATGTAAAAGTGTATTACTATGTACTTGTATATATCGGTTTTAAGACTCGTTATTAACACGTGTAATTTTTATTTGTTTTGAACATATAACTTGGTACATCTAACCAAAAATGTAGTCTAATACGGCAATGAGCAAAGACTTAAGATTTATAGGACTTAAATGTTCGCCGATCTGAAGCGTTTTTCCCCGATATATTTTTGAATGGAAAGTTTACTTTTGTTTATTCAAGGCGTCCTACATTTTTCATTCAATATTTTTGCATGAAATTAAAATATCGAAATGTACTGCATACCTATTGGCTGCCCTGTTGGGCGAGGACAAATATTTTTTCTAGTTTCCAGTCTGGGTGTAATTTTTCTGTGTGTTTAACCTACATATAAGGTTCAACGGATAGAGAAAAACCCGTTTCGTTCTTTTCCATTCTATTGCGTTTCGCTGCTTACTATGCAGGAGAACAGCACTACAAAGAGTAGGAAAACTTGAAACAAACCTGATACCAACCTGTCTAAGCAGCGTGGTATACGAGTAGTAGGCTAAAATCTCCTTTCTAAGGAGAGGCCTATGTCCAGCAGTGGACTACTAAAGGATGTTGATGGTAATAAAACAATTTAAGTAGAGGATGACTAAAGAAAAAATAGATGGACTGGGTAAAAGAAGATATGGCTGGGAAAAAAGTAAGCAGTAGACTGACGAGTGATAGAGGAGAATGGAAAAAAAGCATTGCGAGGACCCCAAGTAAATCTGTGAGGAGGGTAAGAAGATGGTAGGTAGTGTAAAATTCAACTATAAGAACAATGAAAACGTGTTTCTAAATCGTCTGCATTTGTATATTGTTCCTAGAAAACCAAAACTATCTATCATCCACAAAAACACGAACGGTAAATAAGATTTTATTATTCAGTACAAAAATATATTAGTTGATTGGAAATCCAAATGGATGCCAAGATGTACTTCGGTTAATAAACGTTAAATTAAGGAAAACCAAGATTAATAAAAGGAAAAACAAAATAACATCTTACCTGCCAATAAAAGAATGAGTCTAAAGGTTCGTTTTTTCTTAGCAAAAATGACGACCTATGATTCCTTTAACGTGTCATCAATCATCATCAACAGCCTTTAACAGTCCACTGATGGACATAGGCTTCTCTTTAGCAAGGAGGTTTTGGATTACTCCGCCTCTTTAACGTGTATCTGGTATAAACTTCTCTCTTCTTCTAGTTTTGTTTTACGATATAGCGAGTAGGTAAATCAGGTTTTATAAACACCAAAGTATACAACAACAAAAAGAAGTTATTTTTACGTTGTTATAAAAAGTAGGTCCTATTCATAAAATGTTAGAAATAAAAAGTCCACACTTAAAAATTATATGGTTGTTTATATTATAATTAAACTACTTTCAACAGTTACAAAAATGTAACTAAAGTCACCCGCCATTTTGTTAACAAAACTCATTAACGTGAAAATAAAATGGCGGAATACAAATCAATGTGCCGTTAGATTGGCGAGTAAAAAGATTGGTTGTCCGAAGTGTGTGGTATGATTGATCGGGATGCTTTTTATGAATTTCAATACAGCTGGTTTTCTTTATTGATTTCGGTAAAAAGCGTCTGTTGTAATTTAATATAACTCTTTAACATGAAGTTTTAAGGATAAAAGTAACTTTGAGTCTTCTGGATTTAAATTAAAGTAATAAATAATAGTAAATATTGAATTGGTAATAGGAGCAGGTCGATGTATTCCTGTGATTTTAATACATCATTTACAGAAGAACAGGTAAAAAACTTCAAACTTATCTATAAGCAAGGCCGTCCTGAGACAGGCTAGGCCGATATGGGAAAACTCTCAATCAATTTATAATAAAAGTTAGATTACCTTAGTACCTACGCAATTGTTATCTAATACATCTCTTTAAAACGTAAGATTTTCAAGAGACTTCAGACGCCATTAGCTTCTTTGCTTACCCCTAATTGTGACAGGCGTGACTTGACGGTAAATGCGTTAAAACCGGGCGTCGCATACCGAGCCTTATGATTGATGACTATCAAGATACTTATATAATAGCGGGCAAATCAATCAAACTGACTCACAATATTTTAGACGCTCTTTAATTTTGACCGTTATTAATCTTTTGTTTGTAAGTTTTTATTTCAAATACTAAGGGATCAAACAAGCGAAGGGAAATGTATAAAGAAGCCACTGTAAGTCATGAAAGAAATATTTTTATCAGAATTTTTGATTTTCCTATTTTATTAAAAAGTCGGATTCTGGATTGAACAGGTTTCGGATTAACGAATGTTCTTTTTCTTATTCAGTTTGAACCAATAAAGTAGGGTTGTCACGTCAATCAGTATTTTTAAGGTTTTTACAGAGTAATTCTATATAGTTAATTATTTTGAAAATTTATTTCATTCTAGCTAAGAAAAACGAGACAGGTAGACAAAAATTGGATACTGATCTTCTACATGACGAGCAATCATTGCGTAGCATTTCGTGGGAAACTACGAATGCTACGTAGTAGCTACGAATCTAACCAGTGTTGTAAGTAAAAAATATAACTTAAGCTGATCGCTAACTGCTATGGAATATAGCACATTGTCACTGATTCTATAATTAAATATAAAATCATTTTAAGGCAGTAAATGTATGTATTTATACTACCGACAATATATTTCATTTTCAAAATAAATATAGCAGTTGACTTTTGTATGATATAAGTGCAGGGTGATATGGCCTCGCTCTTTTAGACAAAGGCATATTATATCTAACTCCTACTGACAAAAAACCACCCGGGTATTCATTGTTTTTAAAGTTAAATATTACAAACTATGGCCGATTTATGTCCTTAAGTTCCTTCCAAAAACAATAAAAGAATAGACAAAGTATAGTTCAAATTTAGAAACAATAGTAATCGTTTTTTTTTTATAAAACTGTTCAGAAAGCAACGAATGTATAAATTATCATAGTTTATAACAGTTGTTTATGGGCGGTGAATTAATTTAACGATTTAATCTGCACTAGGCGCCGCTGTGAATCAATTGTTAACTGCCGTGGTGAACGAACACATTTGGAAGTTTTGTTTTTTTAGTTTGGCAATATTTTAGAATAGTTGTCATATCGTTTTTATTCTAAAACATAGTATTTTTTTATGTATTCAAAGGCGAGATTAGATATCGAAAATATTTCTTTTCTATTTAATAAATGAAATAAAAATTAGGAAGTTGCCGAATTAGTAGGTACATTAAAGAAGTATTAGCCTAATGCTACCTCCTTTACTTTTATTAATAATAAAAATAACTTCAGCTATCTTACATACGGCCGCTTGATACTAAATTAAGTAGAGCATGTGCTAACTTAACTGTAATTTTAAAAAACATATTTAAATCTGGCGTATGGCGTACTGGTTTACGCGATCACCTCGCCGCTTCCTGAGCCTACGCTGAGTGTTGTGGGTTTGATCCCTACATGGGACAACACTTTGTGTGATCCACAAATTGTAGTTCTGAGTTTGGGTATTCTTTGTGTCCGTTTCATGTATGTTTGTAGAGCACACACGCGGGACACAGGATTCATTACTAGTGAGGCAGTTGTCTTAAAAAAAAAGACAAATGATCTTGCTCATTACACAGTTATTTGCCCTCGATGGGAATTCAACCCAAGACATCTGGTTTGGCAGTCAGGATCACACCACTAACCAACAGGGCCGTCAAAGCTATGGACAGTGATTACAACAGTTTTAATCGTAACAGACCTTAAGTGAGTGAAGTGAGTGAAGAGAAGTGATAACTTAAACTAATCTAAGTTGAACTATTTAATATTGAAATTGTTTAACTTGAGAAAAGCTTAGGTTATTACTTAAATTTTATGTAAAGCGTCTATCCAAAATACGGCTAGCGCTGTGGGTTAGAGTGAGAGAGGAGGAGCCTGCCTACCGCTGCCTTATGCATGAGAGAAAGGGAAGCCAGACAGACAGGTGCTATAACGCGTTACGTAACGAAGCGGTTTACCAACCCATAAGAAGTTATCACTTCCAAAATTCTAAGTATATACATATTACAGATAAATTACACCTAGATACACAACAAGCAATCGTGCTCATGACACAAGATTTGTCCTGGATGGGAATTGAACCCACGACCTGTTACTTTTTCTTACTAAATTTTACATACAGCAATTTGTTACAAATATAGAGGAGACCTTAAAATCATACGCTGCAGCCGGCTATCGATAGTTTTTCAATTAAGGATAGAAAAAATTATATAAAACATTGGCACTCCGGGAGTGCCGACAGAAGTGAAAACTTGAACAATCACGTGTTTTTTTTACAATTCGAAAAGTTCCGACATGAATATATATCTATGTTGTATATACACAATATATACAATATATGTCTATATTATAAAATATATATTTATATCAATATATTTATTATTAATGTTTTTAAACCCAAACTCCACTCTCGTGTAAATTCAACCAATATATGCTATAGTAGATACTTATATACAGAAGTGTCAGTAACGGTAACAGTGTCGCGAATGTAATGGTTTTTTTTCCCATCTCAAATTATATTTTTTTTTGGTTAAATCATAAAATACATTATTTTGTTTGTTGTTCAAAAATGCCCAACATGCCTAAAGAAGTTTTCACTCCAAAAATAGAGTATAAATAGAGAAAGGAGGACAAGAAAGAGATGACTGAGGAGTGTAAGTAATGAGATGCTTAATCAAACTGGCCAGAGGCGCATACCTACGCATACTTGCACAGGCACCTTTACTCGTACATATTCGGCATTAAAAACTCCTTTGTGAACGAAAAGTTCATTCAAATTTCAAACACAGCATTCTACTAGAATGCAAAAATCATTTTTTTTTTAAGTTTAAACATCTTATTAGAAACCGCAGCGTTCCACGTCTGTTCAAATTCATTTAAATTTGCCTAACGTTTCTAGAATCGTGGTAGAAATATTTGAGTAAGCGAGTTAATTCAATATTCGACTTACAGCGCCTCTACTAAAACCTGGATGATTTTTGTCAACGTATGATTCGTACCTATATGTATTGCATTTGCTGTTAAAGTGTGTTGAAATTCGTAGCAGAGGCAGTAATAATAGCAACGATATGAAGAAACGTTCAACCGATCAGGCGAGGTGATCATGTCCTGAGGAACGCGTCCGAAACGTTTATGTTGGGAAGTTATACAAATACTAATTAACTCGAGAACTTCAATTGCGCGAGTCAGGATTAGAAGTTACTTCGTAGTTCGGCGTGTCTTCGTCAGATGGTGCAGAAGAGTATGTTTGTGTTTAGCTGTATGAAGACGCCGTACTCTGTATATTATATTCTTACAAATGGCCGTTTTATAGAGAAATCTAATTATATATTTGTAGTGTCATTTTATATTCACATTACGCGTATTTTAAACAGAGTTCTGATCATCCCATACCAGCTTTTGTCCGCGGCTCCGTCCGCGTGCATGTCAATTATCGCAGGTAAAAGCTTATGTTACTCGCTGATAATATGGCTTTACATTGGAGAAAGAATTTAAAAAATCTGTTTAGTGTTTTTGGCGTGAAAGCGTAACAAACACACAAACAAACTCACTTTCACATTTATAACATAAGTATAAATTAAATAATTATAGTAATGTTAACATTTGTAATATTTTAGTTTAATTGATCATAACTTGAAGATTGCGCTTATTTTATTTTTATAGTAATTAGATAATTACTTTTGAACATGAAATATATTTAATTAAAAAGTATTCATTTATACGTTCGTCATAGGTCATTAATAGTTTGAATGTATTCGTTTCGGAAGTTAACAAAGCGACATCGACTATATCTGTATGATGTAAATAGTCATTTATCAATATTTGTCATGCGCTTAAATGAAAGGACAAGTAAACATTCCAAATGTATTAAATGTCAAGGCTAGAAAAATCTCGTGGCTCCACAACCCGGTCAAAGAACCACTTAGTAAAATGGTTTTGTAGATATTTTCCGGCAAAAAATAACAATACTCGGTAAGGCTTTCTACACACAATGTTTTGGAAGCTAAAAACCAGTTTTAATTATACTTTATAAGGTCGTGTTAGATGAATCTATTTTGAATCGATAAGTTTTTAGAACAATTGATTAATCAATTCGATCGATTGACTTGAAAACTTTATTGTTCGTGTTTTATTGAGATATATTTAGACATTAGTGTTTGACATTATTTTGCTTAGCGAAGTCAGATGGGTTAGGGAGGTAAATGAAGGTAAGTAAAACAGGACCTAGTGTGAGGGATTTGGTAGGATTTTTGAACAATGCACTATTTCTCATCAATCATCATCAACAGGCTTTAGTAGTCCACACACATATGCTTCTTCTTAGAAAGGAGGGACCACGCTGGCCAGACGGGTTGGTATAGGGTTTGGGGTGCTAGGCTAGAAAACCTCCCCGTGGTGCACCCTGGAAACGCTGGCGATGGCACTGTTTCCTCCTTGTCCACTTGGAGGAGAGGATTATCGCCAGCGGCTAATATTCTAGCAGAAGAGGAGGCCGTGTCCAGCAGGGTGGGCGTGTCTGCCGGTTGCCCTGCTGGCTCTTCGCTCTTCGGAGCATGGAGGAGGAAACCTCGGTAAAAAACCGGATGGTGGGGCCCTGTAGGGGCCACAGTTTCTCCGCTGACAGCGGTGGAGAAAGGAGGACGGGCTCGGCGTGTACTGACACTACCCCCGAGCAGGCAGGGGGACGTAGTCTCCCTGTCAACCGTCGGCATATCGTAATTCGTTAAGTCTCGCGGCTCTGATCGGGGGCGAGGGTCTTGGCTTAACCGCCCGGACCGCGAGGAAGATAACCTCTCTAAAAAATTCCCCGAATCCCGTGTTCTGGTGCGTGGCCAGGGGATGCATGGCTGATGGGAAGTTCAGTCTCGAGCGCACTCCAAGCCGAGGTACCCGCGGACCCCTCGGTTGGGTTAAAAACTTACGCTTGCCCGGGTAATGGGGGATCTCTGCCCGGGTGGACCTTTAGTTCTCCCCCACTCGTGGGATTATTATGGAAAATATTAATTTAAACCAAAAGAAAACGATCGGAAAAAACACACAACAGAAAAAGGCAAGCCTAACGGACAAAGAAGCAAAGGGAAGGAAGGAGAAGAGGAGCAGTGGAGTGGATGGGTCGTCCACTGAGGGTGAGATGGTGTCGGGAACGCCTATCTCGGTGGGGCTCCCAGAAGTCAGTCTGACGCTGGTCTCTGGGAGCCGAAGAGCATCGGATCGTTTGCGATCCGGATCCGTCGTTTCGTCGGATGGCGCGGAGGCCATGGAAGCGGAGCCAAGCGACAGCTGGAAATGCGGCCGCTCCAGGGACCCGCCGCACCTGCCCCCTCCAACGAGGGTTGGCAGGAGGCGAGGGGCTCCAAGAAGTCCCGGAGGCGGGCCAGAAGGGCTGCTCAAAAAGCAGCCCAAGCCCAGCCTTCGCCACCGGTGGCAACGGCCTCTACAAAGAGGCCGCGGAAGCTGCAGCCGCCCAAAACCGCGGCTGTAGTGGTGACCGTGTCCCCGGAGGCGGCTGACGGCGGGCTGTCCTACGCGGCCGTCTTTAAAAAGGCCCGGGACAGCCTCGCCAACGATTTTGGGACGGTGGGGGTCAGGATGCGCCTCGCCCAGACGGGAGCTCGAGTTCTCGAGTTCCCTGGGGCTGAAGGCGCAAAGACGGCAGACTCGTTTGCTGAGAGGCTGCGGGGTATATGCGCGACCACAGATGGTGTGAGGGTCGCCAGGCCTACCAAGTGCGCGGAGCTGCGCATCTCGGGCCTGGACGACTCTGTGACGGCCGAAGATGTCCGCGCTGTAATCCGGGAGAAGACGGGGTGCAGCGCGGACAACGTCAGGGTCGGCACCATCCGCCCCGGTCCAGGGGGGCTTGGCGCCGTGTGGGTCAGCTGTCCCGTAGCGTCGGCCAAAGTATTGGCCGACGCCGGCAGGCTGCTCATCGGTTTCGTGAGCGCTAGGATCACAGTCCTGGCGGCGAGACCGATGAGGTGTTTTAAATGCCTGGCCACGGGACACACGCGCGTCAAGTGCGATAGCTGTTTTGACTGCGGCGGACTGTGTTTCCGCTGCGGTCAACCGGGGCATAAGGCGGCAGAATGCTCTGCCGCCCCTCACTGCCCAGCGTGTGCGGCGGGCAATAAGCCCGCCAATCACCAGATGGGGCAGAGGGACATCCCTTGTGCGTCGACATCATCGCCCATGGAGGAGGTTGTAGAGACAATCCAGTAATGGACCAGGTCTCCAACCTCCTCGTCCAGACGAACCTCAACCACTGTGCCGCGGGCCAGGATCTCTTCCTGCAAACCATGGCACAGTGGTCGATAGGTGTTGCCGTAGTCGCGGAGCCCTATTTTGTCCCTCCCCGTCCAAACTGGATGGGTGACTGGGACGGTTCCGTGGCAGTCGTCGGTTCCACGGCGGCTCATTACCGAGACAAGGGCACTGGATATGTTGCCGCCGAGTGGGGGGGGATCACCATATATGGTGTTTATTACTCCCCCAACCGGAGTTTGAGCGACTTCGAGGTTTTCCTAACCAGCTTGGAGACCTCGGTACGGCGACTAGCGTCTGGGCACGTCCTTGTGCTGGGGGACTTCAACGCAAAGTCCATTGCGTGGGGTTCCCCCAGGACGGACGCAAGGGGCGAGGCCGTAGAGGAGTGGGCGGCCTCGGTGGGCCTCTGTCTTCTCAACAGAGGCTCCACCAACACGTGCGTGCGACAGCAGGGGGGGTCGATAGTGGACCTTTCGTTCGCTACCCCTGCCCTCGCCGCACGAGTAAGGAACTGACGTGTCCTGGAAGAGGTTGAGACGCTCTCGGATCATCTCTATATCCGATTTGAGCTCTCCCGGACCCAGGACTCCAGTAGGGGTCACGTGGCGCGGCGTTTATCCCGCTTTCCGCGGTGGGCTGTTGCCAGACTGAACCGGGACCTACTAGAGGAGGCAGCCATAATTCACTCGTGGCTGTCTCCTCAGGCTCCGACCGAGGAGGTCGACGTGGGGGCTGGTCGCTTTCGCGATGCGATTACGCATATCTGCGATGCGGCTATGCCCCGCATTCGAGGTCATCGGCCTCCAAGGAAGGAGGTTTACTGGTGGTCCCAGGAGCTGGCGGACCTCCGTGCGGCCTGTACACGTGCCCGGAGGTCCTACACGCGCAGTCAGCGGCGTCACCGTGGAGACGGTGAGGAGGACCGGCTTCATGAGGAGTACCTACAGGCGCGGAAAACTCTGAAGCTGGCCATTAGCCGCGACAAAGAAGAAAAGAGAGAGGAGATGCTGGAGGGTCTTAATCGTGACCCCTGGGGTCGCCCTTACCGCGCGGCGCGACAAAAGCTCCGCGCGTCGGGCCCCCCCCTTACGGAGACTCTCCAGCCCAGCTTCCTGCGAGAAGTGGTTGAGGGCCTTTTCCCGCAACGAGCGGAACACACTCCCCCAGCGTTGGCCTCCTTGGCCGGAGACGACGGGGAGCACGAGGAGGATGATGTTCCGCCCGTCCGGGATTCGGAGGTAGGGGCGGCTATTCTACGGATCCGTTCCAAGAACACCGCCCCTGGGCCAGACGGGGTACCGGCCCGAGTCCTGGCCCTTGCCCTCAACCACATGGCAGACCGCCTCGGGGAGGTGTTCGACGCTAGCTTGGCGTCGGGACGTTTCCCTGAGTGCTGGAAGAGCGGGAAGCTGGTCCTATTAAGGAAGCCGGGACGGCCTGCCGATTCGGTCGCGGCCTACAGGCCCATCGTACTGCTGGACGAGGCGGGTAATTGCTTGAGGGTTCTTTCTGCCCGCATCGTCCGGCACCTTTACGAGGTGGGCCCCGATCTGTCGGACGCCCAATTTGGTTTTCGGGCGGGGCGTTCGACAGTCGACGCTGTTTTGCGCCTGAGGGCCGTGACCGAAGAGGCCGTGAGCTGTGGCGGCGTGCTGTTGGCGGTGTCATTAGACATCGCCAACGCATTCAATAGTCTGCCATTCAGCTGCATCAGGGAAGCACTCCACTATCATGGGGTGCCAAAGTACCTGAGGCGGCTAGTGGCAGACTATTTAGAGGAGCGTACCGTCGTGTACGAGGACCGAGAAGGTAATTTGAGGTATCGGCCCATGTCGTGCGGTGTTCCACAGGGGTCTGTTCTTGGACCCCTCTTGTGGAACATAGGGTACGACTGGGCCCTTCGAGCCGATTTCTCCCCCGGGCTGGGTGTATTCTGTTACGCGGACGATACCCTGGTGACAGCCCGGGGGGCGAACTTCCAAGAGGCGGCGCGCCTGGCCACAAGGGGAGTCTCCCTGGTGGTCGGGCGCATTGAGGCGCTGGGCTTACGGGTGGCCCTAGATAAGACGGAGGCCCTGTTATTTCATGGGCCCCGTCGTGGTCCACCCCCTGGCGCCTCAATCGTGGTCAACTCGGTCCTCGTACCGGTTCGGGCCCAGATGTAATATCTGGGCCTGATCCTCGACGGGAGGTGGCTCTTCGACGAGCACTTCCGACAGCTTGCTCCAAAGCTGGTCGGCGCTGCGTCTGCCCTAGGGCGACTTTTGCCCAATTTGGGTGGACCCAGCGTCGCGACAAGACGGCTGTACACGGGGGTTGTCCGGTCAATGGCACTTTACGATGCACCGGTGTGGGCGGCGGCTCTGACCGCCCAGAATAGGGCACGCCTCTGGCGCCCTCAGAGGGTAATGGCGGTCAGAGCCATACGCGGTTACCGCACCGTTTCGACGGAGGTGGCATGCGCGTTGGCCGGAACTCCCCTGTGGGATTTGGAGGCGGAAGTGCTCGCCGAAGTTTATCGGCGAGTGGCTGACTCCCGGGCGGAGAGCGGATTTCGCCCTCCGCCCGAGGATGTGCGCGAGTGGCGCGAAGCCGCTCGCCGAGCCACGATGGCTCGTTGGCCGTTCCGGCTGGAGACTCCACGCGCTGGCGGTCTGCCCCGCATGGGCGACGCAGCGCCGGGCCCTCACTGCAGTCATCGGAGTGGATCTCTCGCTACCGGCCGTAGTACGCTCCATGGCCGGTAGCGACAGTTGTTTTACCGCGGTCGCAACCTTCTGCGAGGAAGTAATCTCGCAGAAGGAGGCGGCGGAGAAGGCCCGGGAGGACGACCTCCACTCGGACCCGATCCGCCGCCGGCGAACCTGGCGGCGGAGGCGCGCCTATAACCGCCTCATGCCGCCCTGAGTGTGGCCGCGGGTGGACGGGGTGGGTTTCCCCTCCACCCGCATTAGTTTGGCCAGCCGCGAGGGGGCGGCGTCCGCGTGTGCCGGACGTCGCCTAAAGAGAGGAGAATTTTGAGACGGAGCCTGCACCAGGAGCGGGCTGGCGCTAGGAGGGGTCCGGATGTCTTAACAACAGCTGTTCCCGGATCCCTCCTGTTACAGGCGCAGAGTGGCACGCCGTGTGGTTTTAGTCGGTCCGAGTCCGACACACCACCCCGCCGCAAACCCCGGTGGGGTGACGGTCCGAGGGGATTTCCACACGTTAAAAAAAAAAAAAAAAAGGGTTTGTGTCAAGTTTTACTTCTCTTTGCAGTGCGGTTGTCCTACGTAGTTTGCAAGTTTTTGTTGGCTCTTATAACACCCACGGGATGAATAGGCAGGGAGAAACTACTGGCTTTCCCGGAGATACGGTCGAGTTAGGTGCGGAGTCGATCTGGGGCGGACCTGAAATCACACGGCCCGGGTTCTTCCTAGAGCAGGGCGTCTAAGGCTGGCCGTTGGGTTGGTTTTTAGTGGAAACAACTTAATACATTCACAGACTTTTGACTTTTTTACTAAACAGATTGTTGCTATTTTGTGTATTGATCTATGTCTTTAGGGTCATTACGCAAGAGACGATTTTAAATAATTTTCGAAAGAATATTGTAAAAAAAGACATTGACTTTGATATAACCACTATTTAAAATGAAATGAACATTTATTTTTTGTAATCTGCGAAGGACGACGGGGTCATACTTACTCCTAAGTATTTGCACCAATAAATCCCATTTAACCGACTCCAATTAATCAGGATTTCGTCAATAAGACTGCAGCAATCACTGCTGCAAGGAGACGCTTGCTACGTTTTATTTAGCTGGAACCCTCTTAAGTCAATTTTGGTACATAAAAGCACTAAGACTTAGAGGTTTACAATCCCCGAAGTACATTATTTTAGTACAGTTTCACGTTGTGAAACCATCTGTGTAAAACCTCGTCTCGCCGGCCTAATCTGTAGTTAAACTGTTCATAGTACATTTGTCAAAGAGAGCGTCTCGTTGACGTGACGCCGCACTCGGACCTCTGCCTACTGGTGGTAATGACCGCGAAACTACTTTTGTTAGTAAATAGGAGTTGGTTCAACTGTACGCTTATAGCTGTCACTGTATACAACCAAAGTTTACATGAATTATCATCAGAATTACAATCAGTTGCTGTGCTCGTTGATAACACAGATTAGTTAAATTGGAGATCCAATTATGGAAGTCTAAAGACATGCAACATGTCCGTGTGGTGACGGATTAAGAATACGGAATGTCACCACGCCTATTCATCCCGTGGGTGTCGTAAGAGTCGACTGAGGGAGCAAACTACGCAGGACAACAGCACTGCATAGAGAAGGAAAACTTGACACAAAAGGTATACGAACCCGTCTGGCCAACGTAGTAAAGTAGGCCAAAAAAGCAAGCTTCCAAGCTTTAAAAGCTGTTGATGATTGATGAAAGACATGGTGTTTGACAAGACTTTTCTGAGTAGTAGAGTAGTCATAGTGACTGACGATGCCGTGGACTATCTGAAGCAGTTAGTCACGAAAGATAAGGTTGCTGTCTTTTTACACTTGTAGATCAAGACTTAGTCTCGATAATGGCTCAATGGTATTTTTGGTTACCTGATATTTTGATCGAAGTTCACCGTCCGTGGTCACGAATAGACAGGTGGGAGCGACGTTCAGTGATGTCTTTATGAAGTGCGTATATTGGTACTGTCAGAACTTCGACTCACTTACGATCTCATTAACTTTGAAGACGTTGATTTTTTTATTATTTTAGCTGCTTTACGTCTATTTAGAAGTAATGATAACGGTGGAGAGGACCAGTTTTATGACCTATATAAAAATTAAAATTTAAAACAAGGGCTAAAAATTACAATTGGAAAAAGTATGTTCTCCTTTCACGAGTAAAAGACTCATTTTAATACATGATGGGAGCATCATAATCTTTTAGGTGTTGGTATCATTTATTGTGCGTTTAGTTGCTCGCTCGCACTATGACCGTGGTTTAATTCAATAAAACATGTCCTATACCGCACAGTTTTCATAGCCCTTTTGTCTATGTAACTGCGTAGTAAGGGCAGATTTACGAATGTAAGGTACTATTTAATTTTTAGTTCTTATAAAAATGTTAGGTACAAGTTTGTTTCCTCATTTTTTTTTGTTTATGAAAGACCCTTTTTTGTAGGACTTGCAATGTGTACGTAAAATTTCATGATAATTAGTTGAGTAGTTATGGAGTAAAGCGTGACAAACGAACAAACTCAAAGTCACGTTTAAGACATTACTAGTATTTGACCCCATATTCCCTCGTGTTTTTTTTTCAAATAAAATGTACCCTATATCCTTTTCGGTCGAAATTCCCCTGTGGCAATCTCTAGCACGTATATAAGAATACCGAAATATGAATTGAACAAAGAATAAAAAATATATAACTATATATTATAAGGCAATATTTCTCATCAAACAACAGCTTACGATAACAATAAACTTTTGTTATGATAATACAATTTGGAAAGTTCCGCACAGTCCAGCGTCTCAACGGTCGGTATTGCCAGAATGTTCTAGAAATAAGTTCGTAACGAAACCTTAATAGGTTATATCCGTCGAATATAGAACTTTACAATTCTATCTGTTCTCGGTATTTACGTACGGACAGAAAAGAATGTCCCATTATCAAACTTTTTTTTTACATTAGCCTCACTTGCGTGTTTGTAGGTTTGTTTGTAACCGACTCCTTTGGGCGTGATTTTGACTGTCTTTTAAACAATAAAAATTGACAATATTTCGGCAATTTTAATCTTCTAATCTTATAAATTCTTAATAAAGTAAATCAGTAACCCTGTATATACATATACATATGCAACAAGGAAATGTCATGAACAAAGGCGAGCTTAAGCCAAAACCTTAATTAAGCAAATAAAGGACAGCAGAGAAAGGTAAGTGCAAGGTCATGCGTACTTGGGAATCAGTAGAGAAAAGTATATAAATTAAACAAATACCGAAATTGATCTGTATAGTAACATATATATAACATCCCTGGGTTTCTTCCTGAACACATTCAGAGAAGGGCAATTGCGTATTGCATACGGTAAGACCATCCATTTCCATACAGCTGCAACACTAAAAGAATTGTCATAACGACTCGAAGTGTGGAAAGGAGTTCAAAGGAGGAGAGCAGACGAAGAGCTACAAGGATTGTTCTAAAGAAAGTCTTACTGATTTCATATTTTCATGCTAAAAAGGTTGCTATTATATTTTTAACAAGTTTTTTAGGGTATAGGGTCAAACGAGCAGTTGGGTTACCGGATGGTGTAACTGCCACTGCCCATTAACACACACAACTCAAACCCACATAAAATAAATTGACAAATAAAAAAAGGCCTATTTAGTTAAAATAAATTCACCATACATACGAGCAATCTACCCTATTGTTTTTAAATAATATTGTTATATTTAACTACCATGTAATTATGTTGGCCAGACAGGTTGGTATAGTAGGCCCAAACCTTCCTTCTAAGGAGAGGCCTACTGCTTAACACATTTGATCCGTGTGGTGACGGATTAAGAATGAATGGAATGTCAACGCCCCTATTCATCAAGGGGGAACGCAGGACAACAGCACTGCAAAGAGAAAAATAACTAGACACAAACCCGTTACCAATCCTGATCAGGAGAGGACCTTATGTCCAGCAGTGGACTATTAAAGGCTGTTGATCTGATGTATTTATGTTTGAACATTGTAACTATTAGTTGTAAGTCGTGATCTGTACACCAATTTTCCTTATGTATGTAAGTTATTTAGGGAAACATGTTAGTGGCTATATAAAACTTCTTTACACTTATATTGTTAAAAAAATTGTTACGCTGTTGGGTTTCTTAATAAAGATAAGTAAAATAAAAGAGTCAAAAGCGCGTTGCCGACTTTTGAGCCAAACCAATATAAGGTGGGGAGTTGGGCATCAGAGGCCCAAGTGTGATGTTATTTCAGATCAACTCCCACTAGGCCTTATGGTTACCTCATTCCCTCGGTGAAGAATAATTAAAGAATTGCTTAAAGCTTGTTTTAGACAAAATAATATCAAAATATTACACTATATATACTGATTTTTGACTGCACGGATGGTGTAGTGGTTTAAGCCGTCGCCACGCCGCTTACTGCTACGCTGAGTGTTGTGGTTTCGATCACCACATGTGAAGACACTTTGTGTAATCCTGATGATGAAATCTGGGTGTTCTTTGTGTCCGTTGCATGTATGTTTGTGAAGTCACAGACGCAGTATATTCTTAGGAATATATACTGTGCGGGAGTGTTTTTTTTTTTATTAATCTGTTAAAACATCCTATCGAGTACAAAAAGCGTTAAGAATGTAAGGTTTAATTATTTGGATCTTTTCAGGTTGTATTAGCAAAGTAAAATAGTACTGTAGGGGCGGCAAAGTGATGCACATTTAAAAGAAAGTTGCTCGGTCAGATCAAATTAAAGTTTGTAAAGGACAATGGCAGGTCCCCATACATAATTTTATTTGAAGTGAAATGACAGCGTTTAAATATCAAAAATGCCTATAACCCTTGAGAATTTATTCTTGAACATTCTCATAAAAAAATTACTAGCGAAAGAAGTCTAGGAAAAAAGATATTGGATTTTGAATGTTTCGAGGTTAAGTACTAAAATATTGTAAATGTTTTGTTTGAAACTAGATGGCGTTGTGTGTTATATATTCGAAAATATTATTCATCATTATTATTACTTATAAGAAACCCTATTTAGCTGTAGAAAGTGTTAGCCGACTCTCTAAATGGGTGAAGGAAGGAAGGGTATTTGCTTGGCATGTATTGGTAAACAATAGAAAAAAATCTTCGCTTACATAGCAGGTGTAATACTAGCCATAAATACATAAATTATTAATAATAATTTGAATAAATGTACTTCAATACACATTTACACAAGGCGGGAGCATTTATTTAATTATTCAACAGTCAGTAGTTGTGACATTATTTACTAAAATCTAAAGCATGCATCCATTATATTGAGATTAATGCACAACATTTTAAGGCATAACATCATGCATAATGGAGTAACACTATATAAAATTAAAATAAACATATATGGGAGTTTAATACTAAACAAAAGTAAAACAACCAAATAAACTACAATTGCCTTGTGAGAAATGGTATGTAAGTCATGCGTGTAAGTGTCAAACGACAAGACTATAGTCCGTCAACGTCGTGCGCGACCGTCCTGCGGGGTGACAGACGGTGGCGGGGACGAGGTACTCACGATGTCAGCGGGTAGCGGGTGGTGTAGCGGGGAAGGGAATCGTGTGTAGCCGTGTGCTAGAATGACGCGCTACCTCGCCCCCGCCACTGTCTGTCACCCCGCGGGACGGTCGCGCACGAGATTGCCGGGTTATAGCAAGTGCGACGACGACGTATCGACATTTTAAAAATATCGATGGATGTCTATTTATATGCCGTTATCAACCTACAATATTTTTTTCTCATCACACTTAGCAGAATATTGTTTTAGTATTTTTCTGTAGGAAATAACGTAACTATATTCTATTTATTTTGGTGTAGCAAAAATCTTTTAAAAAGAGTCAAAAATATTCTAAATTATTTCTAATTAGGTTGATTTAGTCACTACAGTACTAGTTACGGTAGCGTATGAGTAAACCCGTGGGCAGAAGCAAATTCATAATCATAATAATTGAACCTTCGATAGATATTTAAGCCAAAGTTATAACAATCGATTATCGATAAAACGTTCCATAATATAATAATGTCATCACGCATCCCTAGTCAGTTCGTGATGGCGATTCTGACATTACGTACTTAGGTCAAATAATATCTTTAAAAATATCCAATCTCTTATTAGACTTATACAACACATGGCGGTATAATGATAAATCATAGAAAAAATATTTAGTAAGGTTACTGTTAGTCAATTTTTTAAACGCTTCAGTATTAGGTAAATATGTTTCTGCCATTGTTCTTTCGACAAAATTAACAAAAGTTGTCGTTTGACTTTATGCTTAGACTGTAAGCCGCTTTTAAGCACTTTCGGCATTTAAGTTTGAGTTTAAACAAAATACATTTTTAATATATGTATGTATTTAAAAATATATAAGTATGTTTATCAGCAGTCTGGTTACCAGGTTATTATTATTGTTATGTTTCTCGATCAGAACAACAGCACTGCAGAGAGAAGGAACTCTTGACACAAACCCTATACCAACCCGTCTGGCCAGCGAGGTATAGTAGGCCAAAACCTCTTTCCTAAGGAGAGGCCTATGTCCAGCAGTGGACTATTGAAGGCTGTTGATGTGATGGGATGATGTGCTCGTATAAACTTTTCGTTACCCAGTGTCGATACAAAATTAGACAAAAAAAATTGTTTCCTCTGTTTTGTTGTATTCTTTTCATTTCACCTCTTATCCTAGGAACATTATTATTATTATTCATAAAGGGATAGGTAAGAGAACATTATAAAAATCTAATTCTATCAGGTCTTCTGAAAAAACCCAATAATGATTTAATGGTAATGTTTATTCATATATAATTAATGTCATGGAAGTAATAGTCGATTTTAGTAAATAAAAAAAACACTTCCCGTCTTTTGTTATTTCATCCGCTGAATCTGCTGTCGGTACTTTTACACTCAAAGCGTTGCGTTCATCTAACCACCTGCGTCTCACTGACTGTCTAGTTACGAGTGGAAGCGAATAATCAAAGCTTTCTATAAAATTAATTTAATTTTTGTTGCTGAATCAAAATCTTGTATTGTTGGACGAAACCATTTTAGATAATAAAACAATACACTATTTAGTTAAAATGAGTTAATGGACATTGTTATAGCTATTTATACCGGTATTGCCACGTCACGTTCAAGTCACACGACAAGTTCTGTGTTAAATAATTTATTTCAAAATAACTTTTATCAAATACTTTATAGTTTGAAATAATATTGTTTATAATTGTCAATCGAAATTCGAATAAATTTTGGATTTTTATCTTTTCCAGTGTACGCGAGTACGCGACCCTTGCTTCTTCGACTTTCCTGCTGTCTCAGTTCCAATTCCCATCCGAGATTACGTTCACTATGCCTCCTTTTCTTAAATCAAAGTTCTTCTTTCTTCCTTTCGCCGATCATAAGGAAAACGAGCCAATTTACAAATATACATATGCTGGCGATCCCAATTTAATAAAATTGGGAAAAAAGGCCCGAAAATTATGGTATGCTGTACCCTACCACGCTTCGCTATCATCGTCATCAACAGCCTTTAACAGTCCACTGCTAGACATTGGCCTCTCCTTAGAAAGGAGGTTTTGCCCTACTATTTCACGTTGGCCAGACGGGTTGGTACAGGGTTTGCGTCAATGTTTTATTCTCTTTGCAGTATTGTTGTCCTGTGTAGTGGTAGTCCTGGTAGCTTCGCTGTGGCATATTAAAATTGCATTAGTGAGAAATTAGGGGCAAAATGGAAGGAAACGATATAAAACTGTCCTTTAACCGGTTGTTCCATCGTTTCAAAATTTGGGCTCAATCGGTGCAGAACTTTTCGAGTTTTTGAAGCGTACACAAACCAACTTAACAGTTTTAGGTATTGTAGATTATACTGTAATTGTATGTAAAAAAGTTTTCTTATTTCTTTCACAATGGTTGATTTCAATGGTAGAAGCTAAATTACGTTATATTTGCATATGAAACGTACTTAAACATGGAATATTAAAGTCTAAAATAAAAAATATGTTAACACTTATAAAGAACTACAGTGACTTAAAATTTACAATTTACAGACAGTTTTGTTAACTAGAGATTCAAAACACGTATCAATTGCCAGTTTTCTCTTTGCTCATAACCGTTTTGATCCCAAATTAGGTAGAGCCTCTACTATGATAACCAAACTGCAGATAATTATACTTAGCAATATATAGATATTACTAAACACACTCAGACATAGAAAATGATTGTTTAAAGACAGACAAAAAAAGTCTTTGGTGTGAAACAAAACCACCTTTGGCGGAGCATCAGCATTCAGCATTATTAAACACTGTTGGTGACAAAAACAGCGTTCGTGACAAATAAGGACGTTCCATCAAGATCCTTAATACCTACTAGTTACCGACTGTTCAATTTATGTCAACAATTCTTCAATTTGTTGGTTTCAAAGTTTTATTTATTAGAAACTAGCTGACCCGGCGAACTCTGTTTCGCCTTAAAGGCAATAAATAAGCCGATTTTCGAATTTATTAAGTTAATTTTTTTTCTTAGAAAATAAAATGAAGAACAACTGTTGTCGACAACGAAATCCATTCTTTTCACTTTTGTTGTGACAGTTCCACCGTTGTCATCTGGTGATCGACGCCGATACAAAAAAAAAAAATACGGAATAAATAGTATCCTATGTCCGTCTCCTGGCTCTAAGCTACCTCCTCACCAATTTTCAGCCATATCGGTAAAGCCGTTCTTGAGTTATAAATAGTGTAACTAACACGACTTTCTTTTATATATATAGATTACGTTCCAAAGTTAATTGAATTATGTTATTCACTGGGTTTATTATGCAACCTTTAATGACCCTATATTTCTTTGTTTTGGACTCAACAGGAACCACCGTTATTAACGGGTGAAGGGACCTTGAATTCTGAAACTAGTCGGATGTCTCCACAATACACGAGTATAACCTTGTGTCCTAAACAAATATATAGCAATTCTTTTAGAATTGTCCGTATTTATTTTATTGCGAACAACTCATTGACCTCTGGAGAAGTCAATACACGAATATATATGGCACCAACGTGCTGGGACGATACATACGTGACCGAGAGGAGTATTACGTGTTTACTTATTTCATTTTGATTGTATACTACTGGTGATGAAGTGGATTAACATTTGTACCAGAGTTTTTTTACGGAAATGGGGGCAAATGAACAGACTGCTCACCTGATTACCTGCTCACCTGGTAAGTGATTAGCTCTGTGCATTATATATAACTCAAGAGAAATTAGAATTGGGAGGGGTAGGGGATACTCAACTGGAGTGGTGTCACGGCCTTCCAGAAAAATCAAATTACCGGATGCCATACTCCTCAACTCTGGGAGGGGGAGGGGAGGGTAACTAAAAGGACGAGGAAATTGTGTCTTTTGAGTTGCAAGTATCCCTAGGACGCAGTAGTCATCAAGTATCAGACCCATATGCTCGCTTGCCCCTATTAAAAAATAAAATAAAAAAAATAGGCTTTAGAACATTTATCATCATCATCACCAGCCTTTTATAGTGCATTGCTGGATATAACCCTCTCCGTAAAGACGAGGATTTGGCCTACTCTACAACACTGGCCTGATGGGTTGGTATAGGGTTTGTTTCAAGTTTTCCATCTCTTGGCAGTGCTGTTGTCCTGCAGAGTTTATCTCCCTTCGTCGGCTCTTACGACACCCACGGGATGAATAGTGGTGATGACCCTCCGTATTCTCAATCTAGCACCACACGAACAGATTAGTACATTATCATCTCAAAACCACCATTTGATATCGATACCTAACTTCAACGTGTAGTCGTATAGTTTTCTTACTAAAATAGCTGTCAATAATGTCCACCTCGACAGCATTCACCGTAAAATCTAGAAAGCGGAATTTTATTAAGCAATTTTAGTATCGACCAGCAGTTCTAATAAAGATTTTGTAGCTTAATACACGCTGGCTACACAATAATAAACTATCAAACCGAACGCTGTTTATATAGCTATGAAACATTACTAAGCTATATATTGCTGTTATTTATTTTATAGTCACGATATATATTGTGAAAATAACATAAACATCCAAAGTCGTGAAAGGTATTCTTACTTTTAGTTTGTGAATTCGAAAATATAAATGTATTTGTTTGTTTACAATTTCGTGATGATTCTTCGATTTCTTTTGTTTCGTTTCTAATTTTATTCTTTGTTTTTATGTACTTATCAAACTTCATTACGTGTAACTAAAACTTAGATTGGCTGTTAAACGAACTTATAAAACATAGAGTATTTGAATCTTTTATCAATAATACTAATTATAACAGGACATACCTCACACACGGCCATATAAACTAGGCAAAACTTGTACTGAAGTAACCAAACTGCTGATAAAAATACTTACACATTAATAAATATAAACACATTATAAACAAATTATATTCAAATACAGAATTAACGGTCGTGCTTATTAATACAATTATTTGATCTTAAGAAGACCCTTGCCTAAGAAGTTGTGACTAATAAGTTTTACTATTAGGTATTCATGGGCGGCGATTAGCACTTGCCATCAAGTGACCCGTCTGCTCGTTTACCCCTATGCCACAAAAACAAGTCTCTGCTAAAAGATAGAAGATCTTTGTGCTCTGCCTCCTCATATGTACAAAAAGTACCAATGCCCTCGTCTTCTTCTAAAAAAATTCTACCTACATTAAATGTTTCCACAATTCATCTACATTAGGTCAAAACATTTCATGATATTTCCGTTAACTCCCGAAACATTTAGCGAAACTGTCTTGTTGTGGCTCTAACAGTTATCGTTTCCGTGTTTAAGGTTATTACAGTGGGTAAGATCTTGACCCCAATGAAAGGACGTTATCCACGGCCTTGAGACACAATGTACGATATTGTACCTCGATATTGTGTGTTAGTATTATGAGAAACCGATATTTTCTGAAGTCTGCCATATTATTTTTCTGGTCGTATGATTTTGTGACAATAACTATATATTAATTATTGTAAGGCAAGCGTGAAGTTTGTCTTGGAAGAAATTGCTTCAAATAAGAAACGTCGATTATATGTTTATTTCGTTGTTGAATATATATTTCATCATCATCATCATCAACAGCCTATAACACCCACTGCTGGACCACTCCACTCCACTCCACTGCTGGACATAGGCCTCTCCTTAGAAAGGAGGTTTTGGCGTACTATACCACGCTGGCCAGACGGGTTGATACAGGGTTTGTTTCAAGTTTTCCTTCTCTTTGCAGTGCTGCTGTCCTGTTGTTTAGTTTGCTCCCTTAGTCGGCTCTTACGACACCCACGGGATGTATAGGGGTGGTGACATTCAGTATTCTTAATCCGTCACCACAAGAAGCTCCTTCTTTTAAAGTCCATTTCCTTCAAACAAATATATATTTATCCGAAATATATATTTGTTTGAAGGAAATGGAATTTAAAAGAAGGAGCTTCTCAATAAAAAAAATATGTATGTTATATTTTCGCCATTTGACTGACCTTTTGCTATAGCGGTTAGTGAAACTGACTGCTAAGCTAGGGATCGTCCATTCGATTTCCACCCAGGACAAATAAAAGTACGATGAACATGACTAATTGTTCTGAAATATAAGTAGTAAGTTGTTTAGAAATATATACGAGTAAGTATGTTTATTAGTATTCTGGTTACTATAGTACACGCTCTGCCTAGTTTTTGATCAGACGGCAGTGTGAAAAGAGGCGTAGCGTGGACTAACATAGACGTAGGCGAAGTCGCACTAGGGAGGCCCCTTTTCTTTTGCTCCAAGATCTACCTATAGATCTATCTTACCGAACATGCTATGACACGACATACCTACTTACGAGTATAATAGTGAAAAAAAAAGGAATGCTAGCGGAGTTCACCCTTCAAACAGGACCGCGTTTAAAAGTTTTTGGAGCTCATTTGCTATAGGCTGGAGGGCTCCAGCCTATAGCAGCTCTGTTGTAAAGCTCTCCAGGGTGTCAAAATAATTAGTGATCTGTATAATGTCTGCGGGAATTAAAGGAACCTCGGGAGGACATTCTAAGTGTGAGGCCGTGGGCGATGGCCCACTTCGGCCACGCCTAGCTACGCCACAGTGTGTGTGTGTGGTCATTATTGTTATTTGTAAAGGATATCAATAAGCCATTATTAATTGAATTTGCTGTAATCAAGGTTAGTGTTAAAGTCAGTCAGTCAGTCAAGTTAAATAACGTCTAAAGGTAAAAAATAAAGAGACGAAGAATTTCATGTTTTAGGCGTAGAGTTTAGAGAGTATTTTTAAGTATTTGTTTCTATTGCTATTAATATTTGGGGTACAGTTATCAAGATTTAATTTCTGAGGCTTAAGTTTATTAATTTATGTATTACACTGTTCATGTCTTGTGAATTATGCTAAGCAACGATACAAAACATAAAATAATCTTTATTGTACAAAAACAATGTTTTGTTTTTGTTTCGCAAGAGTTCATCAAATTAACAAACATGTACAAAAGGCGGCCTTATCGTTAAAACGCCATTTCTTACAGCCAACCTTTGGATGGACAAAACGACTGTAAATAGATGAGTTCATGGGTAGTTTTGGAGTAAAAATATTAAAACATGACAGCTTTGTACGTTGTGTAAACAATTTTATTTAGTACTTGCAGATTTTTATCCACAATTTTCTCTTAAAAATAAATAAGGGACGCTGTACGTTTTTACAATACGTATTTCTCATCGCAGCACTATAATAAAATACTTGTAGTTCCCAAAACTGTCAAGAGAGACTCGTTAAGTCAGCAATTCAATTCCTGAGCATTTCGCCAACAAAAGGCTTGAATATAAAAAAAGTTACATGATTCTTACAAACCAAAGGCTTCCATTGTATCACTTAAAGAAGGGATTTGTCAAAAGTATGGTATTTCAATTAAATGGAATCGCTCATGTATAAGCGAAATGGAAATGTTATATGTTCATCAAGAGTTTCATTTTCAAAATTAGCAATGTGTAAGTTGAAATAAATAGGTCGTTAGATTAATAGTTTCGTAAAAAAATATGAAATGCTATGAAAGCTAGTTTGAGGGATAGAATACTTAAATATTTTATCTTTCTTAATCATACATATTATACATAGAAAATATCCAAACTCCAAAACAAATTTTTGCAGATTATACAAACGGTGCCATTCTCGAAGTTGTTCAAAATTATGTGTACCTCGGGCAGACATTGCAGTTAGGTAGAAACAAATTCGAGGACGAGGTGAAGAGAAGAATTCAGTTGGGTTGGGCAGCGTTTGGGAAGCTACGTCGAATCTTGTCATCGTCGATCCCACAGTGCCTGAAGACGAAAGTCTGTAATGAGTGCGTCCTACCCGTCATGACATACGGAGCCGAAACGTGGACACTTACGGTACGGCTGGTCCACAAGTTCAAAGCCGCTCAACGTGCTATGGAAAGGGGCTGTACTCGACGTTTCTCTAAGGGATCTCATCAGAAATGAGGTGATCCGGCAGAGAACTAAGGTTACTGACATAGCCTACCGGATCAACAAGCTGAAGTGGCAGCGGGTTGGCCATATTAGCCGCAGAACCAACAACGGTTGGGGAAAACGAGTTCTTGAGTGGAGATCCCGTTTCGGCAAATGTAGTGTAGGACGCCCCTTAGGCCAGGTGGAGTGACGATTTGCGCAAGATGGCTGGCAGGAGCTGGATGCGAGAAGCTCAAACTCGATCTAAGTGGCGTGCAATGGGAGAGGCCTATGTCCAGCTGTGGACTGCGATAGGCTGATGATGATGATGATGATACAAACATTTGTCCGACCCGGGAATTGAACCGCAGACCAGAGCACAGCAGTCCCATACGCTACCACTGCACCACCGAGGCAGTCTGACTGATATCCTGGATGAAGCAGTTGGCGTTAGTAAATCTCTACCTCACTCCCGCATTAGGAATATCTCCTTTGTCGCAGGGGACTTTATAAACATACATGAAACGGACACAAAGAACATCCAGACAGAAAATACTTAAATATTTCTAAACATCTATAGATAAATACCCAGACAAAAAAAAATATCCTTATGTTCCATTCTCATCAATGTTTTTGGTCCTGTCCTCTCAATTATAATTTGTTCTGGGTGGGAATCAATCACTGAACCGATATATCAGTCAATTTATAATAAAATCAATTTATTTTTATATTGCGGTAACCATCTGATCTAAAATAGGTTTGAGTAAGCTAGTTGTCAGCCGGGCTGCAGCCTAACGGGAGTAATTACATTATTCAGTAAGAGTACAGGCACGGATGGCATAGTAGTTTAAGCGGTCACCTTATCGCTTCTTCTGCTGCTGCGCTGCTGTATTGTGGGTTCGAACCCGACAAGGGACAAAACTTTATTACAAACGTTATTCTGACTTGACAAAACGTTATTCTGTGTCTGGATGTTCTTTGTGTCCGTTTCATGTACGTATGTAAAGTCCCCAGCGACATTAGATATATTTCTAGTGTGGTAGTTGTCTCTTAAAAAAAAAGTAAAAAATACTTTAACTGTTACTGAGGATTTCTGTTAGTTTTCAGTACGATGACGTCGTACGAGTGCGACGTAATTGCTAAACTAATGTCGCATATAGGTTAGGCTAAAGAAAGAAAAATATTTTTTCAATTCGAAGCAGTATTTCCTGAGATTAGCGCGTTCAACCAAGCATACAAACACACTTCAGATTCATGATATTAGTAGAGATTCGAAAGTTTAATTCTAGCCTATTCGTGGGTTCTAATTTTACCTTATATTGATGTTCTTTCTACAACTTAACTTGACCTTAGTTTAATTACACTTTCCAATATTTATTACAGTAATATATATATTTTTTAATTTGAATTATTTTAATCTGAGCAGCAGAGCTGTGTATAAATTGACGACATATCTGTATCAAACATAAATCTTTTAAAAAGATTCCACCAAGAGTATTAAAAAAAGTCGGCTCATAAATATGCATCGGGACTTATCTTCTACTTTTATGGCGGTCGTAGGACTTCTCTATCATGCAGATATGTAAGCAAAATTGAACCATATTTAGATGATAGGTATTGGTTATATTAGCGTGAGGGGGAGGCTATTAAGGCTTGGTATAGAGGGTAGAAATGTCAGTTTACGGTCACTTCAAGGGGTAACATTAGAGGCGAGTGAAGTGACTCGTTACAGTTTTGTAGGACACGCATAAAGAATCCGGTACAAACTATTTTACGGCTGATAAACTGAGCATGTAGAATTAAAGTCGTTAGAGGTTTATGAGCTTTTTTCTTGAAGTTTTAGAATTGTTGACTTGATATTGAAGTATATTATATCTTTACTGGTATTTTTATACGAGTAGCAAATGGTTATTATGTATTTTAAATCTTGTTGTAGTGTGGGAGAAGCTTGCCAAGTCCATGTCAGACCACAAGCATTGTAGGGTTCCTTATATTCTTGCTACTTTTTTAATCAAGCAATAATGTCGTTTGAGACAAAAAAAAAATGTTTTGTATTTCATATGATGTCTTCTAAATAGGTATTTTTTATAACTTGTGACTAATACGCAGCTTTGAGCAGTTCCTATTCAATGGTACCTTTCTTATATATCTCCTTTTTCATCAATTTCATTTGAGGTAAGCGCAATATCTGAGATTGCAAAGGATTTTAGTCGATTTCTTTTATTTTGTCTGAGGCTCACTTCCTTAGGAATGTAATCTTTTTAAGGATAAGGTACGAGCTAGGTTGAGGGACACCGCTGTTTTAGATATAAAATTGGTACCATGAGAGCAGTACCACGAAGGACTCGGAGTCCTATGTTTATAGAGGCCACTAGAACAGGATCATCACACATTAACTATTTTAATATTCTAACCACTTCTTTTTAATATTCTGACCACAACTACTTAGATAGTCTTGTATAAAAGAGATTCCAGGACGTATGTTGAAATCATTATTTATTAGTAAGTAAAATAGTCATCTTTTTATTGTTTTGTTTATACTAAAAACAAGTGTAAGAGATGTAGCTTAAATAAGTAGCGAAAAAAAGTCTTTTTTTTAGGAAGCTTCATCAAAAATTATTGTGCATCTTACGCTAAAATATAATTAGGTGATATAATAATGGTCTTATTCATATAATGACTGCACGGATGGCGTAGTGGTTTAAGCGGTCGCCACGCCGCTTCCTGCCGAGTGTTGTGGGTTCAAACCCCACATGGACCTACACTTTGTGTGATCCACAAATTGTTGGTCTGAGTCTGGGTGTTCTTTGTGTCCGTTTCATGTATGTTTGTAAAATCCCCCGCGACACAGTATTTATTAGTAGTGCGGGAGTTGTCTTTAAAATAATAATAATAATAACATTTTCACACATCTCACCCACGGCCGTCTGATCCCAAACTGGGCATAGCCTGCACTAAGGTAACAAGACTGCTGATAAAAATACTAATGTATTTCTTAATACATACATAATAAAGATAAATTATACCCAGACACAACAAATGATCGTGCTCATCACAAAATTATTTGTCCTGGGTGGAAATTGAACCCCGACTCCGGCTTAGCAGTCAGGGTCACTAACCACTAGACAAACAGGACCAACCAAAAATAATAAATTGTTTATTTAAAAAAGAACAAGAAAATCTTCAAAAATATTTTATTTCATTTTAATTAGAAAATAGAACTTTAATTGCAATTTCTTCTAATTCTTGATTTGGATGTTGAATTGGTTTAGTTGGACAACCTTTACACGGACAATGGTGCTAATTCTGTTGTTCGAAAACTCTCTAAACTAAACTAAAAATCACTGAAAAGTTTTTTAGTCCTGTCAAATAACGTTTCTGATTCTGAAAACGTAGTACTTGGCAGTTCTAAACTAAATTTTAGTGATTTTTAGTTTAGTTTAGAGAGTTTTCGAACAACAGAATTAGCACCATTGTCAAATCTAATTTTGAGTAGTCTGTGTTATACTTTCAAAATATTCTAAATAATTAATCTATACTAATCTTATAAAGCTGAAGAGTTTGTTTGGTTGTACGCGCTAATCTCAGGCACTACTAGTCCGATTTGAAAAATTCGTTCAGTTTTAGATAGCTTATTTATCCAGGAAGGCTATAGACTGTATGTATGTATAAGGCTACAATGGTATAACTGAAATGGACGTAACGTAACGACGTTACGTCGTATAGGAGTGGAATTTCAATGAAAAATGACGCAAAAACGGGGAAAATTTATTCCTATTGAGGAAGAAAGCATTTTTGGACAGTTAAGTATGTGTTTATGCTAGTATGTATGATAATTTTACCTCAAAGGTAGATAAAGCGCTTGCTGCAGGAGTTCAAGAGCGACGATACTTTGAATCAGAGGACCTGGTGTAACTCACACATCAACTCGCTCTTGATTGGCGTTGCGATTGGTAAAGATTTTAGCGAACCAATAGCAACACCAAACGCGGTCACCGTGACTAACGAGTTCATACGAAATAAACTCAGACTAGTGACCACCCACCCACTGGTGACCTGTCTGCTTGTTTACCCCGATATCATAATAACATCCTTCAATACCCTACGGATAATAACCAGTTAAAAAAAGTACAAAATTAAAGATTTAAAATAGTATATTTAATATTTTCTCTTTCAAAGTCGCTCAGTTGGCGATGGAGTGTGCGATGCTTGGTGTTTCTCTAGTCGACCTAATTCAAAACAAAATGATTCGACAGAGAACTTGAGTAATCAAAATCGCACAGAGAATCAGTACGCTGAAGTGAAAGAGGTCATATCTCCAGGCGGACTGATAGCTGGAGCCGACAGGTGCTATAGTAGAAACCGCGATTAGGCAAACGTAGCGTAGGGTGCCCTGCGGCACGATGGACCGACGTCTTGAGGAAAATGGCTGGCAGTGGATGGATGCGGATTGCCCAAGACCGGGATGGTGGACGCTCTTTAGACGATTCCTTCGTTTAGCAGTATACGGCAATAGGCTGAAGTATAAAATATTTTATACGTACCAAGTAATATATAATACTTATTGTCATACTTAAAATCAAAGCGAATTTAGTGGAATATTGAACATCGGCATATTTAGATTTTTACATCAAGCAACCATCAGTCATGTCTTCAGGTAATGAATAACGCTTGCATGATCATGTAATGGACTGGACACCTTACGTTATTTTTTTCTTAATCATCAACAGCCTTTAGTAGTTCAATACTGGGCATAGGTCTCTCCTTAGAAATGGGGTTTAGCCCTACTATACGACGCTGGCCAGACGGGTTGTTATCGGGTTGGTTTCAAGTTTTCCTTCTCTTTGCGGTGCTGTTGTCAAGATTCGTTTGCTCTCTTAGTCGACTCTTACGACACCCACGAGATGAATTTTTATTAATATATTCGAATATAAATTAACAAATTGTGTGCACTGATAAGTTTCCTGTGCCTCTTTTAACTATTTAATCTGTGAAAGTTATATTTAAGAAATATGTGAACAACGGGAATGTGCACGGTAGACCTTTTTATAGCAGAAACACATTTTTTTTCCTTCACATAAATATTTATGCCTTGCGTTGCATCGTTCATTACGCAAGGTGTGATACAGCTCAAGAGATTCCTCATTTTTAAAGAAATTATAATATATGATAATTATATCATATGATAATTATATCATATGATAATTATATCATATGATAATTTAATTAAATTCATGAAAGCTTGCTAGATTTCAGGCAAAGATGGTATTGTAGAATACTCAAATTTAAATTTCGAATACCAAAGTTTTACATACAATACATTTAGTAAAGTGCGACCAATATCCAAAGCATGAATTCTACTTTAAGCATTACAGATAATAGATCAACTAACTTCATTTAAAAAGTCAGACAATTGAAAGACAATTTAACAGCCCCGCTTGAGTTTATCCTTTACACCACACAACACTCAAGTGTTTATAAATAAGATGTCTGTTAGTTTAGTTACGGACATATTTCAGAACGTCTGCATGTTGTCATCCCGTTCCACAATCATTTATATGATTTAGCTGCAACATGCCTTTGTTGAACGCCGTAGAAAAAATAAAATAATCAAAGGAGTTGTGTGTTGGGCGCGATGTTATTGATTAAATACTGAATTTAAATGGGTGTTGGAAATGATATGTAATTTATTATCAACTTTTTTAAATTGTTTTTGTTTCTAAAATCAAGATTTTCGTTATGAAGTTGTTTCTAAACGTTCTGGAGACAGCTTTATAAACTGCCAGAAAGTAGTTGTCTCTTTTATTCTTTTTAAAAATCGACGTGATTTAAAAACGCAAATCCTAAAGTGCAAAAAGACTGCACGGATGGCGTAGTAGTTTAAGCGGTCGCCACGCCACTTACTACTACGCGTTGTAGTACGTACGAGTGTTGTGGGTCCGATCCCCACATGGGACGACACTTTGTGTGATCCACAAATTGTTGTTCTGAGTCTGGGTGTTCTTCGTGTCCGTTTCATGTATGCTTGTTAAGTCCCCCGCAACACAGGATATATTGCTAATGCGGGAGTTGTCTTTAAAAAATAATAATAATAATAAAGTATAATATCAGGCAAGGAAATGCATAGTTATTTAATAAGGTCTTAATAATACTAAGAGACGCATTATTGATCTTTACATACGAGGGCGGGTCAATAAGTCCGTGACTTTTGGAATAAAACACAGATTTTTTGATAAATAAATCATTTTATTTTTCAACGTAGTCACCCTTGAGCTCTATACACTTTGTCCAACGCTTTTCCAATTTTTTTATCCCTTCCAAAAAATATGATTTGTCGAGGTCCTCAAAATATGCCTTTGTTTGCGAGATGACTTCATCATTGGAGTCAAATCTTTTTCCACCAAGCCATTTCTTCGGGTTTTTGAACAAAAAGTAGTCACTCGGAGCCAAATCTGGAGAATAGGGCGGATGAGGGAGCAATTCATAGCCCAATTCATGGATTTTTGCCATGGCAACTGTACATGTGTGCACCCTTGCATTGTCTTCAAAAAAAACTTTTTTCTTGGTCAAATGAGGTCGGTTTTTTTTCAAATCATCATTGAATCGGTCCAATAAGTTGGCATAATATTCCCCATTGATTGTTCTACCCTTTTAAAGGTAGTCAATGTGGATTATCCCGCGTGCATCCCAAAAGACAAAGCCATAAATTAAGCACTTATTTCAACAAATAGAAGAATTGCACACAGTTCATGTGACGCCAAGATCAAAGCCACCTTAATAAGCAGAATTTTTGGGATCAATTGAAATTGTAATTTATTTAGTAACCTCTAACCGCAAAGAAACTGACATTTGTGACATTAGCTTACACTCAGTGTTGCCACCTGCAAACAGAACTTCTACCTTTTGCTACTGTAACGTTCCATTTTACGCAATCATATCTTTAAAATAGTACAATGGAAGGCCAATTTCAAATATTATTTGACAAAATGAAAATTGAGATGCAAAACCAAACTGCTGAACTGAAGGATTCTATCACACAAAGTATTATGGATAAAATGGAAGAGAAATTAATTCCTTTAGTGGAAGAAAACAAAAATCTAAACAATAAAGTACAAAAATAAGAAAAAGAAATAGAGTTTCTAAAAAGAGGGGAGAAGAACAACAATATTATAGTATTTGGCCTAGAAGAAAAAGAAACTACAACTTCCGAATTACTACAAGAATTCAAGGAAAATCTGAAATATGATCTAAATATTATTGTAGAAGATTACGAGGTCAATAAAATCCATCGCTTAGGAACTAAAAACAAAGAAAATAACAAGCCGAGGCCGGTACTATGCTCACTAACAAGTAATTGGAAAAAGAACGAAATTTAAAAAAATAAAAAGAACTTGAAGAAAATTAATATCAGTGAAGACTACTCAAAGGAAGTGTTAGAAAAAAGGAAAAAGCTACAAGCTAAGCTAACTGAAGAGAGAAATAAAGGCAATATAGCATACTTAAAATATGATAAACTAATAGTTAGAGAGAATAAAAATGGCCAAGAGAAAAGAAAAAGAGAACCATCTGCGTCACCGTCCGCTTTTAATAACCAAACTAAAAAACAACAGACTGTGTCTTCAATCAAGTCAAACAGGACGAATGCTTTTGATATGATGAGGTCTAGATCCAACTCTCTTTCTAATATACAAATGAACAAAAAACAATAACAATTAAGAATCGGCAAACGGAAACCTAAGCCAACCGAAGAAACTGGCAACAACGAAATACAAATATACCAATCTCCCCCAAGCCGACTGGTCCTCGTGGGGGAAAAAGACCACAACCCTCCAACATCAAACAACAACATCAACAACATTAATATAAAAAACCACAAACAAAAAATATACATCGCAGCTCTCAATGTACTTACCCTGAAAAATGAAGAAAATTTTATGGAACTAATGTATGCGTTAAAACATATCAAATGGGACATTGTTGGCCTCAGCGAAGTTAGAAGAATGGGTGAAAATATCATATCTTATCCAGATTACTTGTTTTACCATATAGGCGAGACCCCAGGACTTTATGGGGTTGGATTCATTGTTAAAAAAGATGTAACAAAATATGTAGAAGGATTTGTAGGTATCTCGGAGCGTATTGCTATGTTGAATTTTAAATTACCTGGATACAAAGATCCTTGGTCTATTGTACAAATTTATTCGCCAACCGAACAATCGAATCCAGAAGCAATGAATGCGTTCTACCTCGATCTAAACAATGCCATTCAAGAGCACGGTCATAAAAATATTATAGTAATGGGAGACTGCAATGGCCAAATTGGAGAAAGGCGCTCAGGTGAAAAAAAGATACTAGGGCCATATACATTCAGTAACAAAACTAGAAGTCGAAATGGAGAACATATCACGAACTTTGCACTAGAAAATAACCTAACAATCTTAAATACTATGTTCATGAAAAAGAAGAAAAACATGTGGACCTAGGTCTCACCGGACTGTAGAACAAAAACCAAATTGATTTTATAATGACCAACAGAAAAAGCAGCTTCTCTAATTTTACCATACTCAATAAATTGAACTTTCACACTAATCATAGACTAATTAGAGCAGAATTATTAGCAAATCAGCCAAAAAAACCTAGACCAAGAAGAAAACCAGGAATTATAAGGCTCGGCAAACATCAGTCGGAACAATTACTAATCGCCCTCAGAGAAAAATTCACAGATTTTCAATCCAACACAAAAAAATTAGGTACACAAGAAAAATACAATTTGATAGAAAATACCATAAAAACCCAATTACAACTCACTGTAAATACCAATACTAAACCAAAAGAATGGCTAACAACAAATACCATAAAGCTGCTGGAGGAGAGAAATCGCTTAATCAGTGCTAAAGATACACAAGACAGAAGAAAACATTTAACGAAAATAAGTAAAGAAATTAGAGAAAGTATGAGACAGGATAGAAAACAAAGCAGAATGGAGATTATAGAAAAGTATATAAGTAAAACGGGTGGAGTTAAAAAAGCATACAGAGAATTGAAGAATTCAATGGACTGGATCGTTAAAATGAAAAACAAAAATGAAAAATGGAATCACCGAAGAGCAGACATACTGGGAATAGCAACATCTTATTACAAGAAACTGTACGAAAGTAACGTAACAGACAATGAAATCTATCTGGCGGGTACCTCAAGCATTCCTAATATTCTCCAAGCTAAAGTCGAGAAATCTATAGCTACCCAAAGTGTAGATAAAGCACCGGGTCCTGATGGTATAAGTAATGAAATCCTAAGACATGGCAAGGAAATCCTGATACCTGTACTTACAGATATGTTTAATAATATCATAAATACGGAAATAATACCCCAGCAATGGACAGAGTCTAACATTATTCTGTTGTATAAGAAAGGAGATAAACACGATATCGGAAACTATAGGCCTATTAGTCTTATGTCCAACATTTACAAAATCTTCGCTAAGATCATCTTAAAAAGTATTGAAAGAACACTAGACGAACATCAACCCATAGAGCAGGCTGGATTTCGTAGGGAATACTCGGTGATAGACCACATCCATGTGGTTCGTCAGGTTTTGGAGAAGTACAGTGAATACCAACTTACTTACTATATTGCGTTTGTCGACTATAGCAAAGCATTCGACTCTTTAATACATCAAAACATATGGGAAGCATTACTAGAACAAGGGATTGAACATAAATACATTCGACTAATAAAGAACGTATATACTCATAGTACAGCCAGAATCCAGCTGGAAAAGAAAAGTCATCCATTTAAAGTAGGAAAAGGTGTTAGACAAGGAGATCCCCTATCTCCTAAACTGTTCTCAGCTGTTCTAGAATCAACTTTCAGACGACTCAATTGGGAAAACTTTGGTATCAATGTAGACGGTGATACGTTGACACATCTGAGATTTGCTGATGACATAGTGCTTTTCGCCAAAACGTCCAATGACCTCAATATAATGATAAAAGAGCTTGCGATAGGAAGTGAGAAAGTAGGGCTAAAACTAAACCCAGCAAAGACTAGAGTGATGACAAATGGAAACAAAGACACGATACGTTTAGGAAATATGGAAATTAGCTACACAGAAGAATATATCTACCTGGGACAACTCATAACTCAAAAAGATTCCATGCGTAAAGAAGTTCAAAGAAGAATCACAAACGGGTGGAAAAGATACTGGAGCTTGAGAGAGGTTATGAAAGACAAAAAACTTCATATCAACATTAAAAGTAAATTGTTTAACACTTGTATACTACCTGTCCTTATGTATGGCTGTCAATCATGGACTTTAACTAAGGAACTGACAAGCAAACTCGCAACTTGCCAATACGCTATGGACAGGAGCATGTTAAATGTCAAGAGATCAGACAGATTAAAAAACCGTGTCATCAGAAATAAAACAAAAACCTTAGATGTGACACTAAAAATTAAAAGACTTAAATGGAAATGGGCAGGGCACACGATTAGAGGTTATGACAAATGGAGTAAGAAAGTGACAAGATGGTATCCCAGGGAAGGTAAAAGGAAAAGAGGTAGACCGCTGAAAAGATGGGATGATGATATCAGAGAAGTGGCAGAAGTGATGTGGAACAGAGTGGCTCAAGAAAGATCAGAATGGAAAAGGTTGGAGGAGGCCTTTGCCGATTGGCAAACAGATCTACAAAAAATAGATAAGTTACAAATACTAGAATAAGTTTTTTTAAGTCTTATGTTTGTTTTAGAATATTGTTATTAGGTTAAGTTGATCTGAATAAAGGCTATTATTATTATTATATTATCCCAAAAGACAGTCGCCATAACTTTATTGGCTCACAAACCCACCTTGGCCTTCTTTGGCGCCGATTCACCCTTAGAAACCCACTGTTTTGACTGTTGTTTGGTCTCTGGTGTGTTGTGATGGATCCATGTTTCGTTCACGGTTACAAAACGGCGCAAAAACTCCTCCATATTGCGATTAAACAACGCTAAACCTTCCTGTGAAGTTGTTACACGATTGCGTTTGTGGTCGACTGTGAGCAATCGCGGCACCCATCTTGCGGAAAGCTTTCTCATGCCCAAGTGATCATTCAAAATTGAAACCACTGAGCCATGCGAGATCCCTACGGCTTCCACAATCTCTTGCACTTTCAATCTTCGGTCGGCCAACCTTCGGCCTTCGGTCGGTCTCTTCACCCGAAACAATCGAAAAAAATCACGATATGGTTATCGTGATTTTTTTCGATTGTTTCGGGTGAAGAGACCTCAACTGGGCGTCCAGGACGTTCGGCATCTTCAGTGCTTGTACGGCCACAACGAAATTCAGTAAACCACTTTTTTACCATTGAAATCGATGGTGCAGAGTCCCCATAGTATTTATCAAGCTTAGCCTTGGTCTCGGTAATGGTTTTTTTTTGCAAAAAATAATGCTTAATAAGCACACGAAATTCACTTTTTTCCATTTTTTCCTCAAATTACTGGGTAGTCTGATAAAGATAGCTGTCAAACACAAACTAACTGACGCAGCAAGTTCAAATTTTGACAGGAGTCAACTGACAGATGCCTGTTGACAGGAGTAGTGTTGCTTTTTCAGTAAAGAGGTTAGAAATTCAAAACGTCACGGACTTATTGACCCGCCCTCGTACATATAATATGTGTTATGGAGTGCATTTGTCATTGAGTCTCCTGTCCCGAACCGCTGTATCGATATTGATTGATTTTTCCGTTTGTGTTTGAATGGTACCCGCGGTAGGGTTTAGATATTAGTTGTACCCTTGTATGACGTTATTGTTACAGAAAATACACATTTTTACAAAATATTGGGTATTAAGGTGTATTTAGGCAATCCTATATTTTGATAGCAAAGCATCTGCCTGGTCCGCTTGCTATTCTAACTCAAACTCAAAATATCTTTATTTCATAAAAATAAATAATTGAATTAGTCTCTTATGTAGACTCCAAAGACTGATCAATACACACTAGAAATAGTCTAGTATATGAATCTATAAATATATTATTTTAAGGCAATAACGTTAATTTCCATTGATGTAATCTAAGTAGTTTTAGTATGAAACTACTTACTTTTAATTTTTTTACTTGCCATAAGCTGAAAGACCATCTCTAATAGCAGCTAAGCAGCCAAAGAACTTTAAACTAACCTCTCTTTCAAAAGCCACGAACCATTTATGTTTATTGTTTCAAGGGATAAAATTCTCCTTCTCAACAAAACTCCCGAGATGGGCGGAACGTGTCCAGAATTGTATCAACTTGTGCAATAAAAACTTTAGTTCGGAACACGTTAAGTGATGTGAGAATTGTCAACCAATTTATTCAATTATAGGAGTTAGGTGTTTTTATACAAGTTTAGAAGATAAGGAGTTTAGAAGTTAAGACACACTAAACATATAGCCTGCCTAATAGTATGTGGTTAAGGTTCAAATTTCAATACAGGTAATTCATTACCAGGCCGAATATTGTGTGATGAGCACGATCATTTGTTCTGTGTCTGGGTGTAATTTATCTATAACACGTATGTTGGTCCAGCAGTGGCTGTCTTTCGGCTGATAGGAGATGATAAGAACTATGGCGGTTCTATAGCTATGATAATCAGAATATAAGCTGTCAAGAAAACAAATAGCCAATGACACATCCTAACTTGTCTTATATATATATCTATATATATATAGCTACCTTATACGGGGTTACTTTTTAAGTATACCTAGATACTTTAGAGGATTTTGATAGCCATATTCCTGATAGATATCACTATGAAATACCATATCTTAAACCTAACCATTTTCAAGATCTCACGAGGTGGGCCACACGAGGCGTGGGTAGATTCCTTAATCAGGCAATGATGCCGATATTTATATGGCAATCAAGGCAAGAACTTTATTGCGCAATGTAGGCAGTTTGGCCGATCTCTACCAGATGGCGTTGATGTTGATTTTTCTGGTTGTGGAAAATGTCGTACTTTTAACTTAATTAAAATTATAATTAAGTTTAGAGCAATTTCAGCTTGAAAGTGCTTTTAAAGTTTAACTTTGACAGTAGGTCCAGGTTTTGGCAAGAGTCCAATCTGAATAAGTATCTGTGTGATTTTACTTGCAGATTCAAACGATAATATTGATTTAGGACAAATTTAAAAGAATACTTAGCGTCTGTTTTTAAGTGCATAGATTCTTTGAGAAAAAAGTTGGCAAGAAATCTCATGGAGCATTCTCTTCAGAAATGCATTCGAAAATTAGGTTGAAACGTAAAAAAATATGAAAAACTAAAGCTATTCCTGAACTATTTTAGTAAAGGAACCTAAATAGTACAAGAAAATTATTATTTTTATACCATAGGACGCAAATCAGTAAACGGGTTACCTGATGGACAGTATACCACCGCTTATAGACTTCTGTAGGTCAACAGTCCAGTGCCCCACCCCAGAGTTAGGAGCAGGCGATAAGGCCTGTGGTAACTTCACTGCCTGTCAAGTCGGCCGATACTATCCGATGGCTCGCCCTCAGTTAAAGTTTAAACTGTTTAAAATATTACTATTATTAACTGTTTAAAATATACCTGTTTTCATCATATCACATCAACAACCTTTAATAGTCTCATCTTAGAAAGCATATCTAGCTAGCCAGACGGGTTGGTATAGGGTTTGTTTCAAGTTTTCCTTCTTGTTGCAGTGCTGTTGTTCCGCGTAGTTTGCTCTCTTAGTCGGCTCTTACGACACCCACGGGATGAATAGGGGTGGTGACACTCCATATTTTTAATTTGTCACCACACGTATGTCGTCACCACACGGATCTGTTTTACCATAGTAAAAGTTTTTGTGTCTATAATCAAATGCGCGCTAATCTTAGAAACTATCGTTAAAGTATTCTGTAGTCCTTGTGTTTGTTTAGTCCTTCTTTAATAGTTCATATAACGCAGAGTTTCGCTGAATTAGTGCATCCACAATATAGGGAAAAAAGCCATGGGTATTAAAACTTGTATAGTTCTAACTTTCTTCGAGGGTTTGTGGAGCCTTAACGTCAGCGGTTAACGATATTATTTTTTATAATATAGGGCTGTATTTACGGAGTAAATTTACTAGGATGTTTTGACTTAATAAATTCATGCAGATTCATGAGCGTGAACGTGATTTCCTCTACATTAGGTGTTGGCAACGTGACAAATATATATATCAAATTGCAAGCTACAAACATGTCCGAGATTTATATCAATATCTCGTACATGTATCGTGTGTCTGCGTTTTGGATATTTTAAATTATTATTTAAGAATCATTGTATATGTATTTGTTTTGCATGTTTCATGTTCCCAATGTTAAATGAGGACAGATTATATTACATTAAAAACTGAACTTTGTGTTTTGTGGTGCTGTGTAGATCAAATTTTTTTAGCGCAATATGGTCATTAAATATGCACGCAACATCAATCAACTCAACATCAATCATCAACAATATCGATACAAAGTATGATACAAAAAAATATATATTATGTCATTAAAAATCTCTGACTCTATAGCCCCACGTTGTCCAAGTGCAGCGACATCACATTCAAGGGCTGTTGCAATTTGCTTACACCGATGCACGCCACGAGGAACTTCGCGTCTTCCACACGTTCTTATACAATGTTCTCACTAATTAAAACTATGCTGCCTTGCCTCGGTATTGGTAACTTCTTGCTGAAGAATTTAGACCATCTTATTAATAGTTTGTTAATAATGTGGGGTAATTTAAAGAGCGATTTCTGATCGATGTACAATCAGGAATGCAGAGTGTTGTTATTGGGTAATCATTATCATCTGTCGCCGTCCACTGCTGAACGAAGGCCTTCCCCAAGAAGAGCCACAAACCAGTGTTTAGGCAGTCCACATCCGTCCGTTGCTAGCCAATTTCCTCAAGTCATTGGACCATCGTGCCGCAGGGCGCCATACGCTGTTTGCCTAATCGCGGTCTGCACTCTAACACATGTCGGCTCCAACGACCATCAGCGAGTTAGGTAATCAGTGAATGTGTTCTGTTACACATTGACCTGTAATTAAAGTGGGAATTTTATTTCCATTTCCATCCGATTACCTCGTTGGTAGCGTACCTAAGCAACTGATGCGCTGTAGGTGTTTTCTATGTATAATATATATGTATTTACAAAAAAAAAGTATATAAGTTTTCTATCAGTCAATCTAGCTTTCACAGTACAAGCTTTACTTAGTTTGAAACAAGATGGCTTTGTGTCTTAGATGTCCAAACAAATATTTATTATTGCTATTAACAAGCCTATGTCCAGCAGTGGACTGTTATAGGCTGTTGATGATGATGATGAACAAGTCCTCATTGTAAGCAATTAAAGAATTTGTATTTGTAGTGTTTAAAAAAAAGCGATTCAAAGCTTAACAAAACCCTTTGACCGCCATCGAAACCGATGATTCGTAACCAGTTGTAGAGGAGGAAAAATGATCTTGTACGAAATCAGTTACGAACCAGGATTATTACTCTCCTTAGAAAGAAGATTTTGGCCTACTATACCGCGCTGGGCAGATGGGTTGGTATAGGTTTTGTTTCAAGTTTTCCTTCTCTTTACAGTCCTGTTGTTCTGCGTAGTTTGCTCCCTTAGTCGGCTGTTACGACACCCAAGGGATGAACAACAGTGGTGACACTCCGTATTCTTCTCCGTCCCCACGGATAAATTACAGAAGAGATACAGATAAAAAATATTAAATAAAATTCCAATTTTAAATATGTACAAACGCAACCACAGCTCCGATATACGTGAATCATAACATGTTAAAAAATTACAATGTAAATAAAACATTGTGCACATTAAAATAAGGACGTAAATAAAATCTACAGACCATTAACATCGCTGCCAAATCATTTAATTGTTCAATTATCACTTACAATGTGCACATGTATTCATCTGTCACGTCCAATTTGTATTTTGAAAACGTCATTATGTAACCTCGTTACACAGATTTTAGTGTCCTTAATAAAATTAAAACTATAATAAAATCTGTTGAAACGTTGAAGATTCGAGAATAAAAAGTTGAGGAGTGTTGGATGTAGTCACTATTTTATCCATACATATTTTTGGCGATTTTAAAATTTCTTTCACCAATCTTCTCTTTCGGTGATAACCGACATATATGCGGGCATATATAAGGGAGCTAACGCAGGAGAACCAGAACTGCAAAGAGAAGGAAAACTTAACACAAACCCTATACCAACCCGTCTGGCCAGCGGTATAGTAGGCTAAAACCTCCTTCTAAGGAGAGGCCTACGTCCAGCAGTGGACTATTAAAGGCTGTTGATGTGATGATGTGATGCGGGCTGAGCTGCGGGCATAAGCTAGTAATCAAATATTACGATACGAGTTTAATACCAAACTTAGAAGACATCAAAATTAAATAATCATTGAAACAAAACACGTTTATATCTATTTGTAACAAAAGCTATCTAGGTTCCAATTAGTCGTTGCTATTACTGTGGGTTCTAGAATACGAATAAAGATCCTTAGGTACAATTTTCGGGTTTCCATAGGCCTGAACTATCAAAATGGTATTCTGATTTCAGAACAGACATGGCCAGTCGTGCGTCTGTCTGTTCATAAGTCACATGAGTATTACTCGGATTCTATTGGACCAGTTAAGTACATAGATTAGTAGGTTAGTTAGTGGGTCGGTAAAAATAATATGTATTTTGCAAACTAGTATTACTATTTTGAGTTAATAGTTTGAAAGTTTTTAACAAAATATTTTAAAATTTACCCACATTCCTCATCTTCGAAGTATTTGTAATCGAAATTTTGAGAAAAGTACAGAAAGTAAGTGTTTGTTGACGGTGTCATCAGAATAACACTTTGAGAGTATCTTTTTTATTTATGTATTATATATTATATACATTATAATTTGATATTTATAATGAAATTAAAATCTCTCATTATTTAGTACAAGCTCTGCTTAGTTTGGAACTAGATCGCGTTGTGTGAATGTGGTAGAATATTACTATTATTCTCATTGATTACATTTTTAAATATATTACAAAAGAAAAAAAATACATTAAAAAATATAAAAATATAGTAGACCACTAACATCGGGTACAGGGACCAAAACACCGGTGGTTAGGACTCCGAAAATAGGAACCTCCTCACTATACGAGCAGTGTCAAGGCGGACTGCCTTCTGTATCAGACCCTTGATCCAGCCGTCTAACGTGAGCCTCTTAAGGCGTTGGTCGAGGCTCTTGGCTATCAATCCGTGAGCAGATATTATTATTTATTATTATTATATTGATATGTATAAACTATATGTATGTATACCTAGTACCTATATATCTCTCGAGGCTTTTTTCCTTTTATAACATTCTTTAATATAGTCTCATCTCTACCTGTCCCAAATATAAACCTGCCACACACAGCTTTGCGGCAACCAAAGGTTTGACTGGAAGAACATGCCTGTGGCATTAAGTCCGCCTTATGCAATATGTTTGCAGGAAGTCTCAACAAATAAACAAATGTTTATTTATACATAATAGAAACCCCTATAGAAGTTCTACGGTCTCCAAGTAACTTTCGAGCAGGTCTACCTTTAAAACGTAGAACAAAGTAATTTATTCCTGTTCAAAATCTGTAAAATAGGCACCCCAATATGAATCCATACCGGAATAATGTATTTGTGGACAGCGACAAAGAGATCAGCAGTGTGCACACGAAACAACAAATTGGGTTAACTTATTGCGTGACTCGCGCTTCTGTCCTCGAGTTTTACCCTAAGGACTTTTTAAGTTAAGATAAATTCTTCGTTAAGATAAAATATATTCCTTACTGTCTCTGAAATAACTACTCTTTTGTCATTTTCTACTTCCTACAAAGCTAAATTAATTGGAGGAGCGTGTAGGTCTAGTGGTTAGTGATTCTGTCTGTTGAGCTAGAGGTTGTGGATTCGATTCCTACCGAGGACAAATAATTGTGTGATGAGCACGATCATTTTTTCTGTCTGGGTGTAATTTACCTAAAATATGTATGTATTTAAAAATATATGAAAATGTTTATCAGCAGTCTGGTTATCATAGTACAGGCTCTGCCTAGTTTGGGATCAGATGGCCGTGTGTGAGATGTGTGAGATATAAAAAAAAGTTTTATCTGTCAATTAGGCTACTCGGTCACCTTATATTAATGTACTTTTCCATAAAGATTAATCAATCACATAGATTAATTAATTAATTAATTTTCACAGAAAACCGGTGTTAAGCTATTCTTTCGTTGCCTTTCACTGAGTGAGTGAGGTTACCGGAGGCCAAATTCCTCTTCCCGCTGACTTGAGCAAACGGGCATCCTTATACCATAAAAAAAAAGAAAAAAAAGACTTTTTCATCGATCGAACATCCAACACTCCGTGTAGCAGGAAGCGGCAATATGGCCGCTAAAACAACCGTGCAGTCAAACAGTATCGAATACACAGTTATTAGCTGGAATCACACAAAAATTTACAGTGCATGCTCTTATTTTTCCAGAAATAACATTATACGTCAATGAATCAGCCTCTTGCATGTGCTGTGTGACGTATTGTGTTCCAAAATACTTCTGTGCAATGTACAGGTGCTTTAAAAAAATAAATGTTACGTTCTGTACAGATAATAAAGATGTAAGTAAAAAAGTAAAACTTATTTAATGAAGACGCTATTTTTGTATGAATTGTATCAACAGTCGGTACGTTTATTGCTTACTATATGTAATGTTACAGAGTTGTGACTGTAGAAGGGTCCGGTAATCCATATAGGTACGTCAGCATAGAAGGAAAGATAAGGTTACGTACATATACGTTTTTATGACATAGCGGAAACGCAAAGATGGTTCACCTGATGGTAAGTGTATGTAAGTTTATCTTGGGTAAGGTATATACCGTTGTTAAGCAATTCTTTTGTTGCCTTTCACTGAGTGAGTGAGGTTACCGGCGCCCAAGCCTTTGGAGGGGCAAAATGCTCCAAGGGACTCCAAAGGCAGCAACGCACTTGTGACTTTTGAGTTGCAGGTGTAAATTATTACTTATCTGTATTATCTAATGAAAATAAAGTTCCAAATACATACGATCCTCTTTTCTAATTTTTACACACATACCTTACCACATACATAAAATAGTGGCCTAGTTTTCAAATTCAGAAACATCTTACAGACTATGCGAAAGTAATTTTTAAAAACTTTTAACGTCAAAGGCGAAGTGTCGGTATTTGGAGCACTAGGAGGCCCGATAAGTACCTATGATGCCGAGTCATCATCGTCAGGTATCGGGGACAATGGCGGCCATTTTGTCAAATAAGTACGCTATTGCGATAGCCTGAAACATGTCCGGACTTGATTGAAAATCATTCACGATCGCTCGGATTACGGCAGATTTGTTTGAAAGTTTTACTTTGGATTATTATCGGAACTGGATTTCGAGCTTATAGGATTAAGTGTTGAGAGTTATTAGTAAAGAGAAATAGATGGATTTGGAACGGGAAATTAATAAAAGAGATTGTTTTGATTTAATTTTTCAATTTAATTAATAAATAATATATAATAATAATAAAAAATAATTCTTTTCTAATTTAATTGTTCAATCAGAATGGAATAAATTCATGAGTAGTTTTGATATTTCTTTAAAACTTAAAGACTGGTGGACCTGGTTGTCGCGTTGATTTCACGTTGATTCACAACTAGATTTAATATATATCCCAATTGCGTATGAAGTTCGTTATACTTACTTGAAACTCATATCTGAGTATAATAATTAATAAATGTACTTATTTTGACCTGTATAGTCACTTAAGTTTAAAATTACATATATATTCATATTATTTTAAAGCCATGTTAGATTATATGCATGCGGTGTTTACCTACATAAGTTATGCACTTAGATTGAGGTCAATACTATGTTTTATTTTTTACGAATGTTTTTGTGTAATAATTACTGGTAAACCAATAAATAAATAAATAAATAAAAATAAATAAAAATAAATTTTGCCTACTACTTTTGATATTCACATAGGGTTTAAATCAACGTGGAAGTAATAACATAACTAAAGGATGACACAAGGTCAATAGTATGCTCAATAGTTAAGTACCGTATATTAAAAAACTTAGCTTCTATTACATTAAGGTTAGCAAAAAAGACATACAGTCATACAGACACTCACGTGTCTTCATCCTCGTCCGGGGTAGGCAGAGACGATAGAACGCCATTTGCTAGGATCAAAACATACAGCTCTCGCCGCCTCCACATTCATCAATACTTTCATGCACGTTTGCTGGTTACAGACTTTTTTATTACCTTATGGAAAGTGACTACCGCCGCCTGCAACTCAGGAGTCACAAATACGTAACTGGCCCTTTAGGAAGGAGTACGCTCTTTTTGTTTGAAGTTCGTATCGCTCCGAGAATACCGCAGACGATAACTTGTTCCACATATTAGTTGTGTGAGGCAAAAAGTGTTACGAAAAGCGCCCAGTGGTGGAGCACAAGTGGTGGGGATGAAAATTTTGCCGTGTGGAACGATGGCGGAAAGTTGAAGCCGGTACTAGTCTGAACAATTAACGAAGCTTTTCTTCAGTACACAGCGAAACGTAGGTACTAATTTTTTTTTTCTTTCTTAAAAAGACAACGCATTAGGAATATATATATCCTGTGTTGCGGGGGACTTTACAAACATACATGAAACGGACACAAAGAACTCCCAGACTCAGAACAACAATTTGTGGATCACACAAATTGTCGTCCCATGTGGGGATCGAACCCACAACACTCGGCGTAGTAGAAAGCGGCGTGGCGACCGCTTAAACCACTGCGCCATCCGTACAGTCATATAATATTCTTCTGATTACTTGTTTAGACTCAGGTTTGAACGTATATATGTAATAATTCCATAAATGCTTTGAAGACATCTGGTCAGATATAAAGAAAAGGAATTGTCTTGATGACTGCATTCATTTAATCGTCGCTAGTGGAATTTCTTTACGAAACTTCAGCCTAAAATAGTACTCGCTGTAGTCGTAAATATCAAATATGTGTAAACAAACATTACAGCACTTGGTATATCGTAAAATAGTTGAACTCTTTCATGGGATGTGTCGTAAAGTTTTCTATAGCGCGTTGTTGTAACGAGGTATGTTATTGTGTTTCTAAGATGTATAAACAAAAACTCTGTCCTAGTTTTTATGGGTAGTAAATTATACTTTTTTATGTATGTATGCTGTTGGTGTGATCCCATTACAAATGGCACTAGGCTTTAGGTTAGATTGTATCTGAAGGATTAGGATACTTATCACAAAGACATTACTTTGACCACAAAAGGAAGATCATTCGAGGTGAACATGCTTGGTGGGCTGCAACTCAACGGTAACCATTTTTTTTGGTTGACAGGGTGGAAAATCCTTTCGGATCTCCTGCTCCTCAGGGACTCAGGAGCGACGTGGTGATTTCACTAAACACCACCCCGGCGGCCGGTGCCCTACTCTGGAAGGACCCGCACCATGTTATTTCAGGACCTCTTCAATTTGACACCAAGCCTGATCAGGCTCTATCCCCGGGGAAAACACTTACCCAAATCAATCGCGGCGTGGCGATCAGGCCGCCATCTTATCCCCTACCGGTCCAATCAATCTGCCACCAGAGGTCCCCACTATCTGACGGCCCGCGGTCTTGTCGATGTCTTGTATTGTCGCCGACGTCCTCGTCACTCGGGATCGATCCCCACTCACCCCGGCGATCTCGGTGTTCCTGATAGGCGCGAAAACTCTCATACCGCGATGCAGGATTATTAGTTCGGTGTGTTTTAGAAGCATATTTTTTTAAATATATAAATAGAATCTCTGTATCATCTAATATTTATTCCCTTTCAAATTTTATTTTTGTTACAGAAAATAGTTTGCCATAGTTCATGTAACAAAAATGCATGCAAACTGATTCAGTGGTTACTTTTATAAAAAATACGAACTCAAGTTTTTACTCTCTCTCTCTATTGCGCTCTCTCTACTCGTTCTGTTGCTTTAGTGATTAGTAATCCTTACTGGTAACCCAGAGATCGTGTGTTCGATTCCTAGCCAGGACAAATACTTGTGTATTGAGCATGATAATTAGTTTTGCATCTGGGTGTAATTGGTATTGATTTAAGAAATATGCGATGAGAAAAGGTTGGCCAGGTGAGCCAACCTCCTGGGGCGTTCACAGGCTTCTAGGTGTAATTTATCTAATGCAATACATATTAAATGAACGTATGTAAAACAAGAAGTTAAAAAATTAAACTGTAGCGGGACGTCATGCAGATGTGAAACATCGTAAAGAAACTAGAAAACAAACACTCTCAGATTCTAACTGGATATAATATATGAAATCCAACCAAGGCATTCTCATATCTCCATTCATATTCAATAGCTCATCTACAAGATATTCTAACAAACAAAGGGCTATGATTTGCTTTCAACGAAACTTGATCAATCTTCTTCGTTACTATGTAGCTATTTACCCCAGAGCCTTTCAACATTATACGATCAGAAACTTATTCTTGACTTGAATGAAATTTATACACATACTTTTGCGGAATACTGATATACGAGGCAGCTGACCTTTAACTTGCAGATCAGAGGTTCTATTTTATTTCTCATTTCTAAGAAGTACAGCTAAGGGAAAGACAATGAAATGTTATGCCCTGTATGGCGCAGACGAGCGTTCTGCTGCTATTGCTGGCGCCGCGCCGTGATCTTTTGAAGTTTGGATTACTGATCAGTACAAATAGATTTCGTTTTGATAAATATAATACACACTGATAGAATAATGCAAATAATTACGTATACACCTTCACATCATATCAACAGCCATTAATAAACCACTGCTGAACATAGGCCTCTCCTTAGAAAGGAGGTTTTGCCCTACTATACCACGCTGTTTGTGTCAAGTTTTACTTCTCTTTGCAGTGCTGCTATCCTGCGTAGTTTGCTTCATATGGCTCTTACGACACCCACGAGATGAATAGAGGTGGTAACACTCCGTATTCTTAATCTGTCATGAACACGGATGAATACACATATACACTGTGAATTTTTTTAGTGTACCTTTTTGTTTTTACTAAAAATTACACAAACTTGATTATTTATTTATTTATTTATTTATTAATTAGTACTGCCACATCATATATATTATACTTATAACTAGTTTTGACAATATTTGGCATTATACCTGATATGTATGACAATTAAGGTGTACATAGCATTTACTGTAATGTAGTAGTGTAAAAAGTAGTAAACTAATAACAATTAAACAAGAAAAAAAAAACTAAAAAAAAGTATACTTAATAATAATAAACTGTTTGAATTAATACTACTCTAAATCTATTTTATATCGTATTTACATTTGTTTGGGGTTAAGGTTGATGGACACAAAACATTTGTTATTTTAGTTTTAAATTAATTAAACGATTGCCGAAAGATTTCAATGTCTGGCTCACGAGTTTGGATCCTATTATATTGGTTAAGGACTCTATTTATGGGTGAATGTTGGCCTAAATTAGTTCTTGAAAATTGTGTGTGCTACTACACGCTTTACTACTAAAGATGACTTTCTTATTTCCGAGTTAAATTTGTTTATGAATAATGTTTTCGCTTAGGTTTCAAAATAAAAAAGAAACATATAGGAACCATAGACATTAAATTTATGCGCGAGATGTGTACAATTGGGGCCTGAGGTGAGGGGCGGGAATATCTCTCCCCACCGTCTGCAAACCTCTTCATATACACCTGATAAATTCCATCTGCAGCTCGCAAACCTCATCTATGCAGATTTTGCATTTAAAGATAAAGTGACACAATATGTGAGGGTTAACATTACCTTCAGCTTTTATTAATAGCTACATCCCACAATTTCAAAACAAAACCGTTTGTTAGTTAGAACATTTCATTAGAGTTAGTGTTTGCCCAGTTATTTTGCTCGAACCTCGTTCACTTCGTTCGTTCATTTAATATTTAAGAAGCACTGAGTTTGCACTTATTTTGAGACAACTTATTTAAGACTGTTCTTTAGATGACTTTCCCATTCTATACCTATTAATAATGACCACTACTAAACATCCTTTGGATATAGATAATATCAGAAGCGTTTAAGAAATATGTAGTGGTTCATTAAGGTGGCAAGTAAGTGGTCACTGGAGGCCTTAAATCTTGTAAGTACAATAATATTGTAATGTTATTATAATAACTATTATAATAATACGGAATGGCGCAAAACAACGCAGGACACCAGCACTGCAAAAAGAAGGAAAACGTGACATAAACCCTATAGTCCTATACCAACCCGTCTGGCCAGCGTGGTATAGTAGGCCAAAACCTCCTTTCTAAGGAGAGGCCTATGTCCACCAGTGGACTATTAAAGGCTGTTGATGTGACGATGATGTGATGTGCTGTTATAACTGTAATCTGATTCTGCAACATCAACAGGAATTAGCAGGATATCTTGATAGATATCCTTACCACCTTGTTTCGAAATTATATCGCATTTATATAAATTTAATTTCCTCTTTATATTATAGATATGTTGTTTTTATATTGAGAAAACAAAGTAATAACCTTATAATATAAGATTAAACCTCACGCATGGCCGTCTGATCCCAAACTAGGCAGAACCTTTGCGATGGAACCAGACTGCTGATAAATGTATATTTATAAATACATACATATTTTAGATAAATAGCATCTCGACAGAATAAATGATCGTGCTCATCATATAATTATTTGTTGTCCTCATCAGACAATTGTTTGTCCTAGGTGGGAATTGAACCCACGACCTGTGGCTTAGTAGTCAGGATCCATAACCGCTAGCTCAATAGGCCCGTTAATCATAAATAAAACTAACAAAAGTTATCTAACAACAGACATGTTATTATTATGAGAAGTATTTTTTAGTCCAGATGCGTAAGAAGTTAGTATAACCTGTGGAAAGTAGGGTTATAAGATTATTTACATCACTGATGTTGCGGATATGTATAGGCACTGGTTATTGCCTATTTTTTTTTGTTTATGGGGTGGAAGATCCTCATCCTCATGGATGTCCTTCGCCCATTAGGGGGTGGCGAAGGGGACTCTAACCGACTAAAAACGACCCCGGTGTTCCTCTTCTTACCAATGGCCGTGGAAACGAGAATCGCAATCGCAATCTTCCGCCACATCAGACCTTACCATCTTTAAGTATAGCATCTGTGAGACAAGTTTAAATTTAGTACATTTTGACTTACTTAAATATTCTGGATACTACCAATTTACCGTATAGAAATTTATCACTGCCTGCACCATTAGTTTAATCAGAATAAAGATTCATGTAACCGAGCTGGAGTAAGGCCGTAGTAGGGGGGTTTTACGTACGTATTATTGCTCGACCAAAATGCCTCTGATTGAGAGAAATGACCTTCTCCTGACCTTTAGGATTAGGGATGGGGCGAAATATATATCGATACCGCTAACAACGTTGTTCCGCAAGAAACATAGTGATTTATAGTGTTGTGTGGTGAATTTAATCTTATTTTCTACTGAATGTACTTCAATTATTTCTTGAAAATGATTTAAGGGTTGGCATGCTGCGTATTGATATGTCGTTGTGGATATTAAGAGTCTGCGCTGATCGTGGCGGTGATAGATTTTGTTTTACTGCTATTGTGCATCGCTCGCATAAGATATAATATAGAGATAATTTTTTTTTATAATCAATTGTCTTTTTGTAACAGTACTTTGTTTCTTTTTAAAAGGTGTCTTATACTTTCTTGGTGTGATACCGGTTACATGTATGAAAAAGAACATGGTGGTACGGCATCACAAAAAAAAAAAAAAAAAAAAGCATATTATTATATCACTCTAATTTTATAAAGGCTAAAATTTGTGAGGGTGTATATTTGACTTTTTGTTACTTTTTCACACAAACGACTGGACCAATTTTGATAAAATTTGGTATAAAGGTAGCTAACTAACTTTTTATATCGGAAAATGTTGTTTTCGATTTAGAATTTTCCCCAAGGAATTGATAAGTCGCGTGGAACAACGGGGGTCGCAGTTGATTAATATTATATAATATTACTCATTTTTAATCTGTTTAACTCTTAATACCAGTCGTTAACAGGGGAGACACCAGCCACCATACGTGCCTGGATGTTTGAAGAAACTGCTTACGCTTTCGCATGGAAAACACGTACGACACGTGTTGGTTACCGTCGTTTTTAAATGCTACATTGGTTAAGGTCTAGTAAGAAATCCAGGTGCTTGCTTCTGTAGTTAATCAATCCTTCCTGGCCCAGGTGAGGTTTCTAAAAGTAGAGCCTTTAAGGAACTGTTTCATCACAAGTTTTTCATCATCATGTCAGCTAAACGGTCAACATCCCAAAATTTGCCACAATAAACGGTCCTGCATCTGCATCCTTCATCACAAGTTGGTCGAAAAAATTATCTTATGAAAGGATCTAACATTTCCCTTTGTAATGTATAATTATTTCATTAATATTTTTCAATCTTTGAATGATTTAAGCGAAAAAGTCGCTTGCGAATTAAGGAGGTCGCTATTACAAACCCAGGAGAGTGCTTGCAGCTCCGTATTAATCTTGTTTAGGGTGTAGTTACAAAAATTCGGTATTTGAAATGAAAAATATTTTAGTACAGAAAATTATTAATCCTCATATCAGGCGCGGTCCGAGATAGGGTAGGTTTTCTAGTGTTTGTGGTCATGATTTTGTGAGTCCAACTATTGGCTGTGACTGCCAACTATTGGCTGTGACTGACCCTGCCTCATAATGTATAAAAAAATAAATAAAGGTAAGGTAAAAAGTAAATGCTCTAAAAAATAATATAATTACTCCTATATCTAAGCTACAAATAATAATAATAATAATATTCTACCACATACACACAACGCCATCTAGTCCCAAACTAAGCAGAGCTTGTACTATGGGTACTAGACAACTAATATAAATACATATATACTTTTTTTTTGTAAATACATAGAAACACCCAGACCAAATCAAACATCAAATGTTCATGCACACAAATGTTTGACTTGAGCGGGAATCGAACCCGCGATCTTTGGAATAGCAGTCCGTTACACAAACCACTACGCCATCCGGTCGTCATGCAGATAATCCGTAATATAAATACATATGTTAAAACTTGCAGAGCCCCTCCAGGTGATCTAATTATTTGTATTAGGAATGGGTTCACTGCAGTACTTTACTAGGTTGAGATTGACCAGTGATCAGACCTCCAAAGTCCTATTGTATTATCGGTGCCTTGCCATAAATTTCTGTAACTGTATTAAACAACAGATTGTTTTTATGTTTTACAAATTTAATGCTTTTTAAAAAAATAATTAGTTTTTAACATTTGTGAATAGTTCCTAAGCAGCTTATTTACTTAGAGCAGCAAGGCACTCTTCAATCAATCAATCAGCTTACAGGTATATTCAGTTGCTATATAAAATAACTATTCCAAACTAGATACTTCGGTTTTTTGAAATCCTACTTAAGGTCCAAAAAAGTTCTCCAGATTAGGAATATATGGGTTGATGTAAAAATATATGAAGAAGTAAATTGGTTTTCCAACAACTGTTTTGGTAAACAAATACACAACTTGTTTTACTATTATTACTATTTATTGGGTTAATAAACCTTTCAGTGTCACTTAAAATGTGAGTACAGTTTGATGTTTATGAATTGTGTAATATAGTATACATATATTCCTAAATGCCCTCTTGTCACTGCGTGTTTACTTACATATAAATTTTATAGTCATTGGTGTTAATTCTGTTGTTCGAAAATTCTCTAAACTAAACGTCACTTAAAATTTGTTTAGTCCTGTCAAATAACGTTTCATGAAATTACTACTACTTTCATGAAGTACCTACTATGAAAATAAAATATTATGTCAAAAGAAAATACATTTTTTTAATATTGAAACTTTGTCAACACCTAGGGCTTTCTCTACCAGTCGAAGCTGGGCGATGTAGAATTATAATGTAGTAAAAAAAATTATAGTTAATCTAAATCAAACCATATACATATATGATAGAATACACATTGCGTAAAAGCTAACATAAATAGATTGTTATTTTTATTTATATATAGAGGTCCAAAATTTCCAAAAGCATTTTTTTGAATTTAAATTGTTTTTGACCTTTATAAGGTTGTACATATACGTTCTCGTGTATTTGCTTGTTTAATAAAGCAACCTCAATACATCTGGCCATTAAATTAAAATTTTGCACAAGTATTTTTATTTTGTGGGGATTTTGTAAAGGGTCGAGAAACGAGAAAAATCATCGTAGTTCTAGCTGTTTTAAACTTCACTCCAATGTCTTGTCGAATATTTCAGCAGATCAATTCCTAGAAGAAAGAATTGCCAAGGATTATCTAGAAACAAAAAGCAAGAAAAAGTTTCGATGTTTGCACTGTTAAATAAAAGTATATTATTTAACTTAACTTTTTATGACCAAAAAATTAATGTGGTTTTATATTGTTGTAACAGTCCCACTCAGTTCTTATCAGCTTTCCTTAATTACATTCAGTCTTCTGGCGATTCCCACATACGTTTGATATCATTAAAATTTAAACTGCGGCCTGCTCATACATATGATTATCTAGCCTGGTCGGAGGATTCTCACTTTGTGTTAGGGCGACATAACACATGTTCCCCTACACTGATGGCTCGTAAGGGATCCATTGTGGAAGAACGGGTATGTAATCCAACAATACTCAATAGTTTATTGTGTCTTCGATAGAATGGATTAAAGTATGTTTTTCTTTGTATGTGGAAGTCGAATATTCTTTTGAATAATATTTAACAATGAACGTTTGAAACTCTATTATTAAAGGGTCGCACTGTCAAGTGCTATCTAGTTTTGACATTAAATGACCATGAAAATAAACACAAATGTAAAAATGTATCAATAATTCTGAAATCGTCTTCCGAGGCGAACACACTTCTCGATAAATAACAATCAATAACAATACTATTTGTTCCCTTTTTTTTGTTGTCGCCCCCGGAGTACTACTGTGCACAGCAAGAATCGCAACAACGCCCCGCCTCACCGGACACCCCCGGTCGTACCGGAGTGTCACCTGTCTCGGCTCGTTCGCAGCGGCCACATCGCCCCGAGATGTGGCCGCAGCGGTGGTAATTACGGAGCTAGCGACCTCTGCCGTCCCTTTTGCCGCCTCCTTCGATCGGGATCAGCCCTCTGGCGATCCCGCTCTGCAGTCTGCTTTTGGGACCTTTTGGGAAGGAGATTCGACTGCCATCCCCGCCACTCACCTGCATTGCCGCGATCAATGCTGGCGGTGACAGGTTTAGTCCGATCTGTCCGACAAGGATTCGACGCTCAGACTCCCATACAGAGCAGTCCTCCAGTGTGCTGGACGGAGTTCCGGTCGCAGTGGTGTCATTGTGCCGTGACCTCCCGCCTGATTCGAGTCAGATATTCACCGAAGCCACCGTGCTCGAGTCAATCAGTAGGTGATTCAGTCGTTCCTCCCTACCAATCCCACTTCCAAACCTGGCAGTCCACTCACGCTCCATGACTTGTTACCTAATTTATTGTTGTGGTGGATTGAGTTAGGTCTAATGAAAACTTTAAAAGAATATGAAAGTATTAACAGCCTATAGATCACGCAATCTCTAGAATTATAAATATCTATTAGCAGGGATTACAAATTTCCAGAATTTACTATAGCCATATGAATAGCTGTCACTATCGCAAAATACACGGATGAAAAAACATTAAAATCGATGTATCAGCACATCCCTATTCTTTTAGACATTGTTTTACGTATTTGGATATTACGTTACGACTCGTTTGTCACACGAACCCGCCGGACGTTTTATTTGTTTATTTGAAATCTATTGTAGTGAGTGGCCATTGTTTGTTAGAATTTATTAAGTTTTTAGAATGTCATCGGAAATGTTTAGCATTATGGAACAGATAAATATTTGAATTCTGATGTAAGGAAGGAATCAGTTGGCGTGTTCGAGAGATCTTGTTTATGTGTCGTTGCCACATCATAGAATTGACAACCATTCCACAACTTTGCCTGCGTCTCTCAAAAATGTATTTTTTTTCGTTTTACTACAGTTTTCATTGATGCTCGGCCTATTGATCGTAGCGTACCTAATGTTATATAGCCTGGAGCCTTTCTCGATACATGGGTTATCGAAACTAAAACAATTTTTCAATATCTACTGTATTTTTTATTTGAATTATTTACAGTTACATACATTTAAATTACAATTATTATTATTTTTTATTCAAGTCATATCATATAACCCGCTCCCGGTGCAAAGGTGCCCATGATACTGGCAGCATTGCCTCGCTGAATTGCAACTGACATCCTTTGCACCAGAAACGAGCCGAAGCGGGAGTCACCACTTTTATCCCTAACTCGGCGACCAATCTCCGCAATTAACTCTTTAGCTTCCGAACCAAACTAATTTTTCAATTAGAATCAGTATTTTCTGATTCGATAAATAAAAAAACAGTTTTCTTTTCATCATTTGTTTTACAATATAGATGTATCAGAAATTAATATTATTTAACGGGAATTAACGCGATCTCTTATTTAGGGTATTACATACCCTAAATAAGAGATCGCGTCAGCCTGTGACCACGGCCGGTGCAACCTGGTCGAAACGTCAGGCAAATCAAAGGTATGTAATACCCTAAATAAGAGATCGCGTTAATTCCCGTTAAATAATATTAAGTATCAGAAATTGTTAAAATTACCCTCACAAAAGAAGAGACATACTGCTTTAATGGTTCCAGTGTGCAAGTATCTCTTTTTACAAAATTTCATCTAAATCTGTTTATCTAACGGATACAGAGATAATATGTTTTACAGATAATTTCAAGAGTTAAAGGAAAATAAGAGATTAAATATATATGATAATATTTTACTACCAGGTAGCTGTCTATACAAGGAGTAACTTAGGCTATTTTTCTTCTCAGAAAAAGTCTTTAAAATTTTGCCCGGTCCGGGAATGGAACCCACTAAGGCAGCGCTTTTTAAATTCCAGGCGCCTCGGGTGCCATCATAGTATAATATACATAATAAGAAATTCTCGGGTAAAGCTAGATTTAGTTACCTACATGACCTTGATCTGCTCGAGCTTATAGTTCACACTAGCTGGTGCCCGCGACTTCGTGCTGCTTCGAGCTTCGAGCTGCCTGAGTGGATTTGATTCTCCGACTGAGTAAAAATCTTTTAGGGGTTTTCTAATGGAAAAAATGGACCTAAGTTACTCCTTATATAGACAGCTACCTGGTAGTAAAATATTATCAAAATCGGTCAAGCCGTTCTGAAGATTACCCGGAACAAACAGATAGACAGACAAAAAATATTTAAACTGGTTTTTAGGCATAGGTATCGTGCAAATAACCGTGTAAGCATGAAAAAAAAAACATCTTTTTGACATTACAAATAGACACTTCAATTTTATGTACTTATATAGATTACCCAATACGGATTGTACCATAATATGTAGAAGCATTATCCTGTTTTACGTTACGTTGCCGCAATTGGGTTGCCTGCATGAAAACAAGAGTTATATTTAGAACAATGCTTGTACTCGTAATACGCTTCTACCAACCCCTTTGAGTATACAGGACTGAGTGCATTTACGTATATATAGTTACGTACAATATACTGTCGTCGTTTCTAAAGCCAATCAATCTTCTTCGTATATATACATATAGATGAAATGTGTTACGAGTACAGCAATGACAAATGGATCGCCGAGTGATTTAGGCTTGGAGGAATAATCAAATGACGGTTATGCCTGCATTCATCATATTCACATCAAAGTCTGTGCACATTATAATTTGTTTATTAATCAATATTCATAATATTAAGCAAGGTTTTCGATCCTAAAAGAAAGGGTTGCCTGGTAAAGGAGGGGGAGAGATTATATAGAGATACTAGCTGACCCCGCAAACGTTGTTTTGCCATATACATTGTTTTAAAAAAAATGTCAAAAAAATATTAAAATTTTGAGTTGACCGATTCTCAGACCTACCCGATATGCACATAAAATTTCACGAAAATCGGTCGAGCGAGAATAATTTTATATATTAAATATAGAGATTATACATTAAATAGAGATTGAATGCACGGATGGCGTAGTGGTTTAAGCGGTCGCTACGCCGTTTACTACTATGCTAAGTGTTGAGGGTCCGTGGACAATTTGTAGATCACACAAATTGTTTTTCGGAGTCTGGGTGTTCTTTGTGTCCATTTCATGTATGTTTGTAAAGTCTCCCGCGACACAAGATATATTCCTAATGCGGGAGTTTTTTGCTACAAACAAACAAACAAATACTAGTGGTGGTTAGGGTTCCTGACTGATGAGCTAGATGTCGAGGGTTTGATTTCCACCACCCTAAGTAGGAAGCAAACCCTCGACAGTTAATTGCGTTTTGGTTTTGTATCAAAGAAGAAAAGGCAGGACATCAGCTCGTTTTCACTAGAAGAATTTTGTCCGTGTGGTAAAGATTAAGAATAGGAAGTGTCTCCACCCCTATTCATCCCGTGGGTATCGTAAGAACCGTCTTAGGGAGCAAACTACGCAGGACAACAGCACTGCAAAGAGAAGGAAACCTTGAAAAAGACCCTATACCAACCCGTCTGTCCAGCGTAGTATATTAAGCCAACACCTACTTTCTAAGAAAAGGCCTAGTATTAAATAGACTAAGTCGAAAGCGGCGGCTGTGTAAAAATTAAGATGGCGGACTTTTTTTCTGTTTTCTTCTATATAATGACATTTTCTATAATTATCAGAAACAAACCAATTTCATAATCGATACTCCACAACATCTTGGATGATGTTTAGTCTTTTTGATTATTATTGGCCTTTTTTTATATACAAAAGGAAGATTTTTTGGTCTGCAGTTAAAAACTACCCTTTTTTAAATTATGTCATTGTATCGTGGTTCTATTGTATATAATTTACCCATAATATAATTTAAGTAGTATGAGTTAAAGTTGTCAGTTAATTTGATAAAAAAAGTAATCAAATTCCTCAAACAACGTCAATCTTGACTATAGGCAACTTGGATGATAAATTTGAAACATTCGTTTTACTGCCTAAACAAATTTGTAACATTTGCACGGAGCTTATAAAGGCCAAACGCATTTATTTATTTAAAGATACCATTTTTTCGTCTTTCCTCTGTAAGATAATCTAGCTTAACATTGTGTTGGCTTCTGCGTTGCAATTTGAGATACGCGATTTTATTTTTGTTCAGGTATTTGTAAATTCTTAATTATTGTTTGTGCCGAAAAATCGCGATACTATATGTGGTCATTTGACGGCCCTTTTGGTCTAGTGGTTAGTGACCCTGACTACTAAGCCGTAGGTCTTGGGTTCAATTCCCACTAATCACAAATATGGTGTGATGAGCACGGTTATTTATCCTGTGTCTGATCTTAAACTAGGCAGAACCTGTACTATGATAACCAGACTGCTGCTGTATGATAAACATACTTTTATAGCTCCAAATACATACATATCATAGATAAATTCCACCCAGACACAGAATTAATCATCGAGCGTATCACACAATTATTTATCCTGAGTGGGCATCAAACCCACGACCTCCGGCTTAGCAGTCAGGGTCACTAACCACTAGCCAAACAGGCCCGTCTTGTGTCTTGTACAAGTGTCTTGAAAAGAGCACAGTGGTAGGTAGGTTCGCTTAAGTATATTAAGTGTATGCCTAGGAACGCCATTCTTCGTCACATATGGGCCAGGCTCAACTACCGTGTAACCACGGTCTCACAGAAAACCGGTGTTAAGCAGTTTTTTCGGTGCTTTTCACCGAGAGAGTAAGGTTACCGGAGCCTAAACCCGCCCTGATTCTGTGGATGCCCCGGCCTTTCCACAGAATAGGCGGTGAGTGAGAGGTGGTCAGAGGGCGGTAACGCACCTGTGACTCTTGGATTGCAGTTGTTCATGGGCGTTGGTAGCCACTTACCATAAGGTGACCAGTCTGCTCGTTTGCCGCCTATGCCGTAAAAAAAGATATAAGACTGAGTTTATTTATATGTCAATTTCGTCAAAAAATTTGGCCATGATAAAAGTATCCTCTGTTCTATTCTACACTAAAATTTATCTGTGTGCTAAAACTCGTCCAGATCCGTGACAGAAAGCCGTTTTGGTGTGATTGAGTAACAAACAAACTTACGTTTTAAAAAGTTAATCAAGTAGGCAATAGAAATAGAAATATTTATTTTTCAATGTAGGTAAATTAATATTAGATGTTACATATATTTTTAAAATAGGTCGCTACATTGTACCCATAGGCATACAATTTTAATTATTGTTTCATATAAATTTCCAACCTCAAATATTGCACCCTTAGGGGTGAAATTTAAAAAAATCCGTTCGTCCGTACGTCACCTAAGGAACATTTGCGTAAAATTTCATGCATCTGGACCCACCGCTATTAGCTGTGCGTTGATCGATCAGTCAGTGAATTAGTCTATCAGTTTCTTCTTTTATAAATATAAGCTAAAATAAATTATTTCGTTTTAATTTTAAAATCAACTACTAGTCTCTACTTATAGTCTCAAGATGTCGGTCTATTATCTTAATTACCTCGAAACTTAACATTCAAATTACTTAACAAACTTCAGCCTTTCAACCCATGTCCCACCTCTATTACCCTAATTAATTAAGTACAACAATGACATTGGAGATACGGGACATGGCTGAATACCGTTTATCACAACATGACAATGATAAATGCTTGCTTAACTATCACTTGTGAGGTAAGAGCGAGAGGACTGTATTCTCATAACTTAATAATAATATTCTTAAGACATTTCTACCCGTCCCGGCTTTGCACGGATAGTAGAGCGTAAATTATTATGCCTGCATATTTTTCTGGCTTAAGGTCGCATTACCTTGTTGCTTCGCTTTCACAGCAGACCTTAGCTTGAATTTATTTAAAAGCTTTCAACATTTTCAATAATTTTCGTCACATTTCAACTAATTTACACAAAATCTTAAAAAAATATACACCTAACTACTAACCTCTTTCCTACCTGGAACCTACCTCTATCGCATTAAAATCCATTCAGTAGTTTTTCAGTTTATTAGATAAACAGACGCGGCATCATTACACTTCCGACGTATACAAGACTTTTTTAGAAATAAGAACAACAAGGTTGGATGGCTCAGATTTACCGGCAAGGCAACTCGGGTTATATGTAGTTGTGCGACCCTCACGTGAAGCCCAATTCTTGTAATGAAAGTTCCAATTAACTCTCGATCTCTCAACTGACATAAAAAGGAATTTTCATAGTAAAATAGTAAAGTATTACTAAGACTAGGAGATTACTGATTTACAGAGAACGTTGGATGTTTAATACTTCACTACTTGGGTCTAAGCTTTACTACGAAAATAACTTTTATGACAGTAGTGAGATCGAAAGTTGATTGGAACTGAATTTTGTCCGGATTGTTATTACGAAAATTGGCCTTATGCTCGAACTGTCGTAAACACTTTCTAATCCATCCGTATAACCAAACCGATACCTCAGTCGGTCACTCCTACCATAACGATCCGTTTTACTTGTCTTTCCTTACATTACAATCCCACTGTTCTTAACTAATTTCTAAACCATTTATTACGTAAATGGGTTTTTAATACAGTTATTTTTGAAGAATAAAGTCTTTTTCACACATAGAGACATTACATCACATCACATCAACAGCCTTTAAAAGTCCACTGCCGGATATAAGCCTCTCCTTAGAAAGGAGGTTTTGGCCTATTATATATACATATAGACATAATAAAAGCAAATCAAGAAGCCAACACTGATCTGCTTCACTCATCTCAACATTTAAGCTGCTGCTAAACATTTTCTTAAAGATTATTGAGTAGGAATAATAATAATAATGCCGAAATCCTCTCTCATACTCTTACAAGAAGCAGTCCTTCTTAATACATGTCGTCTCACATGCAAATTTCTCGCTTCATCCTGATCATCTTACATCATCCCTTTCTGGCACACTTGGCTAAGGCCCGTGGGTTAGATTTTGTTACCCCTTTAAAATAAAAGGAGACCAGAAAATGTATAAAAGAAAATAATAATAAACGAACGCCCTTTTTCTTTAAATAATAACTTCACACATCTCACACACTGCAGTCGGTCATTACTTTTTGCTTCACACAACTAATCTGTGGAACAAGTTATCGTCTGCGGTATTTCCAGACTGATACGACCTTCAAACCTTTAAGAAAAGATGGTACTCCTTCCTAACAGGCCGGCAATGCGTTTGTGACTCCTAAGTTGCAGGCGTTCATGGGCTAGTCGGTTCGAGTCCGACATGCCACCGACAGGTGGTATCCGAGGGGATTTCCGCACGGGAAAAAAAAAAAAGGCGTTCATGGGCGACGGGAGGCACTTTCCATTAGATGATCCGTCTGCTCCCTCTTACATAAAAAAAACAACTAGTATTCCTACTATGTAAATCTATTTTAAAAAAGTAAAGTAAATTGAAATCGATTCATTACCTTCGATTCGATTTATCAATAACTTGAAAGATACTAACTCATAATTTCAAAATCCGAAGTTTTTAACAGGCAAGCTATCGTCTCTTCATTCAATTTGTAAAGTAGTCTGAAAAGAATTTTTGCGTAGGAGTGACACAGAAAAGAAAACAGCATTTTAATTATGCTGTATTTGAAAAACGACGAAACATCAGTCAAATTTAATGAATGGCAGATGATAGTCAGGAAACGAACATTGAACTAAATTGAATTTTGTTTTGTATTGCTAAGTAAGTTTTGAACTGACTCTAAAGAAAGAGGAGGTTAAATATAGATTATGGTTTGTGTCTTTTATTACCAGTGTGTTTTTTTTTACCTTTTAATTAATTTATATGCCTTTAAGAATCTCAAATTCACTTTGTGGTCCGTACTCTACTGTCATTATGTCTTTGATTCAAACCCAATAATTTCTTTCATTTTTATTTTTTAAATATGATTGTATGCAGTTTCATTTAATATGTTATCATAAAATCAGGTATTCTATTTCTATTTTTTTTTCTGTTTTAAAAAAAGACAACTCCCTCACTAGGAATATATTCAGTGTCGCAGGGGACTTTACAAACATACATGAAACGGACACAAAGAACATCCAGATTCAGAACAACAGTTTGTGGATCACACAAAGTGTCGTCCCATGTGGGGTTTGAGTCCACAACACTGGACGTAGTAGGAAGCGGCGTGGCGACCTCTGAAACCACTACGCCATCCGTGCTGTAGATCTAAGAGGCCTTGCAACGAAGTTTTTGCACAGATAATTCACAGTCAAATAAGAGTTTTAATTAAAAAGTCAACTCTTAACATGGAAATATAATTAAATAATATGTTTAGATACGTAGTATTCGGTAGTCGGTAGTCGTTATCCATTATTTTATTAACCTTATAACGTCTTTGTAGTTGGTGTAAACAACTTGGATGACTTGATTCGCTGCACTGCTAATATCAGTTCGCGACGTCTCCGAACAAACCCGACGTATGCTGACGGAGCCGGCTGTCTGTGGCGAAGTCATCGCCATATGACGGAAATTTGAATTTTAATTCCTGTTCACACATTTTAATTTCCTTTACCGCATTGTAAAATGCCGTCTGGGTCCGCCCGATGCGAGCCGGACGGTATCTAAAGCTTACATTACATTCCTGCTAATTATATGAAATATAATATAAATCTGTAATTTGGGAGGGTCGATGTCCTCTTAGAGGCTCAAGTGCAATTAAAATAAGATACTCGTACAACCTTATACACTGGCTGAGAACATGGCTGTAAAAATTACTTTATTTCGTTACAATTTCTTGTTTACAGGTTGTTTGATAGTTATACTCGTGTTAAAATAACAGTGATTATATACTTAGAGCTCATAAGTTAGACTTAGTGTTTGGTTTGGCTACTTAGAGAGGTTTTTTTTTATGGAATAGAGGGCAAACGAGCAGACGGGTCACCTGACGGAAAGCGACTACCGCCGCTCATGAACGCCTGCAACTCAGGAGTCACAATCGTAAAATTATTAAATTATAAAATATCTTGAAAAACACCCCACGCTTTTTACCATAAAATGATTTTTCTTTTAGAACTTATGGAAAATTATTATCTCGGCTAGTTACAAAAGCCTATTTTTAAGTTATTTTAAACGATAATTTATTTTTGCTTTTTTAGTCATTAATGATGATTATTTTTTCACTAAGACTAAAAAACTAACAAGTAAGTAAGTCACATATGTTTCAACACACGCCTCTTAATACATAACAAAAGACACTACCGTATTTTTAGGTATGAAAAAAGCCGTTAATCCTGAAGATTCTGATCAGGATTATGGGCCAAATTTATGATATTATTGTATTACTATTGCCCCGTAAGAAGGGTGCGAAGTTTCAATCTAATTTGACATTTTAAAGTGGGTCAAAATTACGTTCGAAGATTCCGTTACATACATCATCATCATCATCATCAGCTTATCGCAGTCCACTGCTGGACATAGGCCTTTCCCATTGCACGCCACTTAGATCGATTTTGGGCTTCTCGCATCCAGCTTCTGCCAGCTATCTTGCGCAAATCGTTACTCCACCTGGCCTGTGGGCGTCCTACATACATAGACACATATAAAGCTAATAAAATCGTGTTAAATACTAACTCCTTTGTCTGTGTGTGACACTTAGTTTATATCTTGACCTATTTAATTGCAATAGCCTATGCTACCATTATAATATAATATTTTCAACGTATTTTGGCAGCTAATGGGAATACTTTGTAAGATTCCACCTCCTGTGGCCCCGTGCCAATAAATCATACTTCCATGGCTAAAAACGAATATTTGTTGCTATGTGTACTTTTAACAATGGTTTGTTTAAATACTGTTATATGCTATAACTGTAAGTAAAATATGATAATTTCATTTTTTTACATTCGTAGATCTCCTAGACCGTCTTGTAGGCTCCCTCTCCAAACATGAGTTCGGCTTTCGGGTCACAGAGCAGAGTTTGGTAAGGTTAGCAGTAGCAGAAATATTAAAGTATTTATTTTATCATGTGATAGTATATGTCTAAGGAAGTTTGAATTTCAACTTCTGTTGCTGACTACGAGTATATTGTTTCCTTTTTTTTTTCTTTTTTTTCCCCCTCGGATGGACTCGAACCGACTAAAACCGCACGCCGTCTCGGGTACTAATAGCCGGGGAACCAGGTATACCCTAGAAAGGAAGTCCCTGGTGAGTATATTGTATCCTGGAAGTTAAAGGTTATACTACAAAACAACATAATAAAATATACAGAAAACTGTCATCATAAAAAAAATATATATTTATTGTTTGAACATTAATGTAGGTAGCTATTTCAACAATATTTATAACTGATCTCAACCTAAACATAAGGGTATCAGTATAATTCCTAAAACCAGAATAACAAATATATTGAAATTGATTTTTATGGTTCCGTATCTCAAAAGGGTAAGGAACCCTTATAAGATCACTTTCTTGTCCGTCTGTCCGTGTGTCACCACCGAATTTCTCAGGAACGCGTAGACCTAGCAAGTTGAAATTTATACCTGATACTGAGGTCTATGGTCTCTATTAGGTGTATAAAAAACAAGGTCCTGAGTCAACACGATAAAAAGATATGGGCAAATTTCGATTTTCGTGAAAATTTGTAAGTACCAAAGTTTATCTTAATTTTCAACTTTTTTATTTTTTGGAATTATTGATTTATTTGTGCTGTAAATCTACGTAAAATCTGGTTAGCTACGGAACCCTCGGCGCACGAGTTCGACTCGTACCTGACTGGTTTTTGTTAAATAAGCAACGTGGTGAACAGAATAACATAATCATTATAAGTGGTAACAGCTAGTAGTGACGCACCCTCCGCACTACTCATCGACCTACGTGACCATTTTTAAAAGTTATGTGTTTGATGAGCAAGTGCCTAAAATGCTAAATTAATACATGAAAGTTATCTGCTGAAAATCTAAATTTAAACAAAGTGTATTGTTTTTAAACAAGAAACTAAGATACTGTGTCAACTTAAAATAATTATTATTTTTCTAACATGAATCAGGTGTATAAATTTTATTGCAAGAATACGTAAATGACAAGAAAAAAATGTGTGTATGTGTTACGTTTTAAAAAATAAATGTGCACCAATATTATTTATTATTTCAATTACTTAAATCTACCACTAACTCTCTGAAAAATAATAATCATCAAAATCCTCATAAATTCATCAAAATAATAGAATAATTTTGATATAGGTTGCCTGGAAGAGTTTGCATGTAGCAGTAAGGCTCTTTATTTATCTTTTTTTATTATTATCTGTTTGATACATGTACGATAACTTATGAACAGCCTGTATTCAACTAAAATTTAAAATAAGTCTTACTTTTATTTAAAAATTGAATATTAAAAGCAAAAACTCACTAAAGTTCACCATAAATAAGATTGTAATATAAAATCAAATCGTAAGCGGATTATTTGATCGCAAACGGGTTTTAATTAATATTTAACTTGAGCTTATGCTGTAATTTGAAGACCCACTTTGCTTTTTATGAATCATTTGGGACTGCAGTATTTCTGGATTCGATTACGTTTCAATCGTGTTTCAACTTAATTAATAATTTTAGAAATTACTCACATTAATCATTCAATTTCTTAAACTTATCTTTACTAATATTATAAAGATTAAAGATTTGATTATTTGAAGTTTTTTCGTAATGGATAGGCGCCGAAACAACTACAACTAACTATACTAAAAATAAATAACTCGACACTGACACCACATTAGTATCTATATTCCCGGGAAGTCGGGGCGGACCGTTAATATTATTGTAAACTAGCTGACCTGGCAAACGTTGTGTTGCAAAACAAAAAAAATTAGGGATGGGTCACCCTTACCATTTAGGGGTATGAAAAATAGATGTTGGCCGATTCTCAGACCTACCCGATGTACACACAAAATTTCATGAGAATCGGTCAAGCCGTTTCGGAGGAGTACGGGAACGAACATTGTGACACGAGAATTTTATATATAAGATAGTAAACATTTGTTAGCTGAGATAGCGGGTACAGCCAGGCTTTGGCCGGCTATACCGGAGTGCTACCACAGAAAACCGGTGGTAAGCAGGTTGCCTTTACCCAGCGAATGAGGTCACAAGGAATCAGCCCATTGCCTTCCTCTTCATTCTAAGGACACTTAAAGGGTTGCAATCCCAAGTGGATTGCAACCCTTTAAGTGCTCTTAATCCATAAAAAATGGTTTTTTCTCACAAGGCTTCATCATCATCAGCAACATGCTTTTAATAGTCCGCTATTGGACATAGGCCTCTCCTTAGAAAGGAGTTTTTGGACTACTATTCTTGACTGGCTCACAAGGCTTAATCATTTGGAACGGGTGGTTATGGATAGTTGTATATTGGCTATTAAAATCAGAAAAGTAGTATTGTCTTCTTGTTTACAAGTGTGTCACAGTTCCCCCCTCCAGAATCTGGGGAGAGGAGGATTGTGTCTCTGATAACCTCACTCAATGCTAAGCACGGGTTTTTTTCTGGCCCATTTGTATTGAAAAATGGCTCTCCCACGGTTAAACATCGATGTCTATAACAATAATAACCTCACACATATCACATACGACAGTCAGATCCCAAACTCTTTTTCTTCTCTTTCTCTTTTTATATGTTATATAAAAAGATCAAATGATCCACATGGATTCACCGTGCGGATACCGGGCCCATCTCGTGATAGATGGAAGCATCACATGCGACTTTGACATTTATATTTCTAAATATGTATAGATAAATTACACATTTTTTTCCTATGCGGAAATCCCCTCGGATACCACCTACCGGTGTCTATGTCGGATTCGAAAAGACTAAAAACCGCGCGCCGTCTAGGGTACCAGTAGACGGGGAACCAAGACAGATCTGTGCCAGTTCAGTTCAGGCCAGTCAATTCTGTAGGTTATATGTAGAAACCGTTTAACTGTGAACGAATATCCTGATGCAATGCATATGAATTTAATTGTTAAATTAAGTTTAAACACATTTGTACATTACTCAGTAATGCAGTTGAATAATAACCGTTCACTGGACTTGCTGTTGATTACCCGCACGGTTAACTAATTGCGCAATAGTCCGTTAATTATTTTGGAATGTGTCAATAATACATAAATGACTGACTGCACGGATGGCGTAGTAGTTTCCTCGCCGCTTCCTACTGCGCTGAGTGTTGGGAGTTCGATCCCACATGCTACAACACTTTGTGTGAGCCACAAATGGTTGTTATGAGTCTGGGTGTTCTTTGTGTCCGTTTCATAAATGTTATTAAAGTCCTCCGTGACACGGGATTTATTTCCAGTGTCTTTTTAGAAAACAAAGGTCAAACCTTCAAGAAAAGAGCGTACTCCTTCTTAAAAGTCCGGCAACGCGTTTGTGACTCCTGAGTTGTAGGCGTTCATTTGCCGCGGTAGTCACTTTGCATCAGATGACCCGTCTACTAACTCTTCCATAAAAAAATGTAAAGGTAAACTATCTAGGTGAATATCTAGGTGAGGTATCCAGAAGTCGTGGGTTCAATTCCACCCAGGATAAATTGTTGTGTCATGAGCACGACCATTTGACGACCGGATGGTGTAGTGGTTTGTGTAACAGACTACTATTCCAAAGGTCGCGGGTTCGACCCTATTCGACTTAAAAAAAGGTATATATGTATTTATATCAGTTGTCTAGTGGCCATAGTACAAGCTCTGCTTAGTTTGGGACTAGATGGCGTAGTGTGAATGTGGTAGAATAATATTATTATTCTCTTTATTACATTATAAATACATATTTATTACTTTTTTAAATATATTACAAAAGAGAGAAAAATACACTTAAAACTATAAAAAATAGTAGACCACCGACGTCGGGTAGAGTGACCAAGACACCGGTGGTTAGGACTCCGTAGACAAGAAACTCCTCACTATACGATCCGTGTCAAGGAGAACTGCCTTCTGGATCAGACCCTTGATCCAGTCGTCTAACTTGAGCCTCTTAAGGTGTTGGTCGAGGCTCTTGGCTTTCAATTACAGATACGTGAGCAGATACGTGGAGGATACCTGTCGCTACCGGCCGTCAGACGCTCCATGGCCAGTAGTGACAGAGTTTTTACATCTCAATTCAATTCACCGTCGACGAACCGGGCGGCGGAGGCGCGCTTACCAGCGCCTCATGCCGCCTCCGAGTGTGGCCTTGGGTAGACGGGACGGGTTTTCCCCTCCACCTGCTATAACGGCCAGCAGCGAGGAGCCGACGTCCGTATGTGCCGGAAGTCGCCTAAATAGAGAATTTACCCGAACGTTGTACCCGCGCCGTTGCGGGCTGGCGCTAGGAGGGGTCCGGATGTCTTAATAACAGCAGCTCCCGGATCCCTTCTATCTACAGATCTATTCTCTACAGGCGTAGAGTGGCACACGGTGTGGTTTTAATCGGTCCGATTACGACACACCACCCCGCCGCAAACCCCTGTGGGGTGACGGCCCGAGGGGGTTTCCACACGTATTAAAAAAATAGGGTCGCTAGTTAATAATAAAACGCAATATATGTTACTGTAAATATTACATGTATTTCAACTTTTGCACATAAACAAGGCGATAAGAGAATACAATTTTATTACATTCATCTTAGTCGGATGAGTGTGGAAAGATAAAAAAGTTGCCGCTGTTATACATACAAGTTTAAGTGCACATAAAATACTTCATTGAAAACAATCTTTAGACATCACATTGCTTCAGGAATGTTTATTATGTGAAAGCTTATCTGTTTCATGCTTGAATATATATTTTTATACTGAATTTTGGTATTTTTATCAATCAAATATTTTTGTATTTATGTACAAAATGCGAAAGCTCTATTAAGACATTTATCGACAGAAGTCGTATGAGTTACAAGGGTTTAGGGTTTTTTGATTGAAATAGCGTTTTATAAATGCACATATAATTATGACAATACCTACGTTACTAAAAGTAATTTTATAATTAATCATTTCCGCGTGGTAATGTAAAAAAATAAATTTAGTTTATATACAATACCAATTATGGACATTTCATACTATTTATATTTCGACGGTCCCTCCGTAAATTATATCGTTTATTATTTTAGAATTACCTACTTTTAACATACTACTCATAAAACCACTAATTAGTTTATCTGGAATAAGTGAAACTTAACAGTTATTTTTTTATTTCTGAAATGAAGTTCAATTTTCGTAATAAAACTTCGGTTAAAAAACAGTTCCGATCAACTTTCGATCAGGTATTTTCGCAGTAAAGTATTAAACATTCAACGCTGACGTTAGTGTGATTATACTACTTCGCAATTTTACTACGAAAATATCTTTTATGACAGTAGCGAGATCGAGAGTTGATGGTAAATAATTTTTGACCGAACTTTTATTACGAGAATTGGCCTTCTAGTGTAAGAATCGTCATCTAGAAACCTTTGAAGGAAAATTTTAGACAGAAGAAGACTATTACTATTAAAAGATACCTACATTAAGTTTTATTTTTTATTTTAATTCTTTATGCACAAATTAAAACTCACTTGTACAATGGCGGTCTTAATGCCACAGGCATGTTCTCCCAGTCAACCTTTGAGTGGCGAGGAAATGTCTGAGTAGGTGCACTAGAACTTAAGTTTTGTTTTTAAAAGTTTTTTTGTCTTTTAAAAAGACAACTCCTTCACTAGGAATAAATCCTGAATCGCGGGTGCCTTTAAAAACATAGATAAAGCGGACACTAAGAACACCCAGACTCAGAACAACAATTTGTGAATCACACGAAGTGTCGTCCCATGCGGGGATCGGACCCACAGCACTTAGCGTAGTAGTGAGCGGCGTGGCGACCGCTTAAACCACCACGCCATCCGTGCATTCTAAATTATACTTAATTGAGGAGATGGACATAAACAGTGGGACAGATAAAATACACATTCACATATAATTGCTGAATTAAATACATACATAGAATATACACAAACAATATATAAAACTTTAAGAATTTAATATACTTACTAGCAATTAAAATAATGTTTTTAAGATTTTTGTTTAAATTACATCATTTTGGAGCTTTAGGACACTCGAAAATTAAATAACAATAAAAAAGGGCCTTTGAACAAGATCAGGGCCTCAATGCTGCTATTTTATGTTCACGCCAAGTCACTGTCATACCACTGACACGCTATTGAGATGCCATCGAGTGGTCATTGGCATCGGTACAAATATCGGTAGTCTACACTAACTCAGTGTCTTTACAGTGGTAATGGAATGGCAGTGGCTCATCAGTGGTGATATCAAAAAGATTGCCATATTTGGAAAAATAAATAAATCGTTTCCTTATAATTTGAAAATATACTACGTTTTTTACTGAGTTAGTGTAGATTATTGATTGGTGAAGAGTTTAGTTAGGGCCAATCACAACAACGAACGCGGTAGCTGTGACCATCGTTTCGATGTGAAATAAATTTACACTAGGCCCTCAGAACAGACTTTATACGTAGAAACCGTCGATTATATATATATGCACATATATTATGCAAAAATAAACAATCATATTGTTTGAATTGTTGTACATGTATACGGACAAAACATCTCAACACTACAAAAATATAATTACTTATATTACAACACTATTACTATAAAACATGTTTAAAAAAATGTCAGTCTACATATAACTTTTATCTTTCCACAGAATTTTATACCAATTTTATTTGTTACGTGAGTTATTAATTTATTACATATAAATACATTTATATACAATTCATTACAGATTATTTTTGGCACATATAATGCTCCAACAACATTAACAGTTAGTTTTACTAACGTTTATAACACGTATTTTAAGTACATTTTTATAGCAAATTATTCATTTAAGTACTAAAAGCTTGAATGTCGAAAGTCCGGTGACTTATGAAGACTTTAATATAATTTTTTTCATGTTTATCTGTATTTTAATATCACAGGAATTTCGATATTCATCATTCTAAATATGAACAATAAAACTTATTTTTTTAACGTATATTCTTTACTGTTATAGACAATTTGTTAAATATTAAATGTATGACTAAGTAAAATACTTGAATAAAATTAAATTAATACGTCTGACTGACGTCACTATTAATTATTTTGTAATATAAACATAGTATACTAAGGTTACGGAAAGGATTATACGTACTTTATCAACATACTGTGTCTCAGTATCATTAAACATCAACATCAACAGCTTTCAAGACTCCACTGCTGGACATAGGCCTCCTTAGAAAAAAGGTTTTGACCTGCTTATACTACGCTGGCCAGACGGGTTGTTATAGGGTTTGTTTCAAAATTTCCTTCTCTTTGCAGTGTTGTTGTCCTGCGTAGTTTGCTCCCTTAGTCGGCGATTACGACACCCATGGGATGAATAGGGATTGTGACACTCCGTATTCTTCTTCCGTTACCATACAAATAGTCTAGTGTTTTACTGTATGACTCTATAAACAAAAACTCTTGCAGAAATAAATAGTAGTAACAATTTTAAATAACTTAAACTTAAATTAACTATTTTCCTGCCAAAGAACATACCCCTCTATTATTTATATAAAAATTAAACATTTAAGTCACATACCACACATCACGATATAACTTGGTTAATGAGAGACACATTTCTGGTAAGTACTAGAACGATATTATACATAATTACCTACATTATTATATGGCAGTGATTTTTAAAATAGTCAAACTATACTAAAACCATAGTCAGTAGTGGTTGTGACAAACTCTGAACATAAAGTGACATTTCATATATTCTGTAATTTTAAAACATAGAAGATGACACCCCCCCCCCCCCCCCCCACGCTTGTAGAAATAAAAGCGGTAAAGGAAAAAGAAATCGTTTATTTTTTTCTTATTCGCGTAAAGATGTTTTAAAACCGTTATTATATTTTAGTACATGTTTTTAACTGAATTGAATTATTGATTGTGCCTCACACGTGTTCTTTATAGTTGATGTCTTTCCTAATATTCAGCAACGAGAAAAAATTCCTTTATCTTCAAATCAAACACAATTAAATTGAAAATTCAGTAACTTTAAAAGGTACTTTAGACGGTAATTTACGTTACAATCGTCAATTATTGAGATCATTTTTGGTTTCGATCAATAAGACTACAACACAATAAGATTCATACAAGACACAATAAGATTCCCTAACAAAAATGGAATTCTGAAATACAAATGTATACGTGCGGAATGTAATCATTCAATAGTTTATAGAGAACTTCCTAAACGGGGACATCTTAAATTTTATTACAATCATAATACACAGAAAAAGAATAATATTGTTGCAGTCACCACATTAACACTAGATCCTGATTATGAGATGTTTTGGCCAAGTTCACGAACTTTATAGAACTTTCTTTGAGACAAGTCCAGCCAATAGTTTCCGCTACGAGTTAATTGATTAAAACTATTTCTGTTTTTAATAATTCAGTAATTGATTTCTTCCTAATATTGCACGGTTAGAGCAAATGAAAAAGTTCAGTTCCCTAAAAACTGAACTGAAGTAAATTAAAAGGGTAGATTTATTTTTTCAAGTTTAAAATGTGTGGCGAAAACTTCAGAAAACTTTTCAGATAAGGTATGAATTATTCCTCATAAAGATAAGGCAGATACGAACTTTTTCAATTACGGAACATAAAAAGTTTGAAAGTAGTTAATATTTAGTATGTCATCTTAATTTATGTTGCATGTAACACACATTTTAATTTAATATTAATTAATAATAAGTTAAATGCTTTGAATATAAATGTATTCAGACGACGATTGAAAAATAATAGTTCTGAATATTATCTGAACATTATACTGTGTGAATATTTTTATAAAAGTGTATTTTTTTAGTGAATTCAGTGAATTCATACAAGAAATTTCTCTTATAATGTAGATATGCAGAGAATAAATGTTGTATTAACAGAAATAATAAACTTGATATAAAACAACTAAATTTAGAGCACGCCGTTCAAATAAACCTTATAGCTTTGAAAAAAAAAACAAAAGATAATTTATATAAAATATTGCCAACCAATAAAAGCCGAAATCTTAAATTGCGTTACGCTATAGAAACAAAATCCTTTATTATCAAAAGTCAATTTTATGTGCGACAACCCTTGCCAAGCATTTCGAAGTAAATTATTTAAATGAACTTTTTACGCTAGACGCAACCCTAGCAGAAATTAATGTAAAACTAATTCAGCAAATATACAAAGAAATGAGAGGAATAAACTGTTTTTATGTTAGGACATATATCACGGACGTTTGACAAATGGCCCATTCTATTTATCATCCTGTCCGGGGCAGATGACAAATAGGAACCGAAGAAATAAAGCCTAGCGTGTCTCTTATTTTAAGAAAAACAATTATAAATGAACTCACACCAGTTATAAAGTAAAAAGACAAATTAAAAAAATAGTAACAGGATTTACAGGAATATTTATTATGCTATAAGTCCTCTCGCTCAATCTCTATGGTTTTGTATGCTCTGTTTCACTAATAGTAAGGAATATGAACTAAGAGTTTTGGAGTCCAAATTCGTTCAAGATTGGTTGAGCCATTCGTCCTAAAATGCTACAGATGGACTGACAGGTAGACGTTATAAAATAAACTTTTACATTTTTAACGATAGACATTGAGATAATTTATTTTAATACAATATTAGAAAAAAAAAAACCTATAGACACCTAATAATAAAGGTCTCGCTTTTCACCGTTTACAATATCGTAACAAAATCTAAAAAAATATGTCATTCTTAGCTTATGGGTTTACTTTAAGGGTCGTCACCCCTATTATTCCCATACTTTACGGGGTAAGGATATTATATTAAATATATCTACATTATAGATGAAAAACAATAAAATTAATGCATAGCTTCATATTAGACGATTGTGCGGTTTTCCTGGCTAGACCATTTGTGAAATTGGAAAAATGAGTAAGTACTAGTATTTGAAGTTGCTCCTATAATTTAAAAAGTTCTATTTCCTAATAGAAATCCACATAATTTCTGTGTAACAGTGGCTACATATCCTTTTAATAGATGAATAAAGTCGGAAGGACAGAATGATATGACTCTTATATCGAAGTTTATAGTATTAAAATTAGGCGAATGTGATTTTCACATCATTTCTTTATTCGCATCGTAGTGATAGCGAGTTCAGAGTTATTGTTTTAGTTTAGCTTTTGAAACAAGCTTTGATCAAATCTCATTGTAATATTTTGGATGTAGCCACGATTTAAGTGGAAGCGACAACAAGATTCTTGTTTAGGGGTTTCGCTAAAATTTGTTGTAAAAAAACCTTATTAATTCATTTTATGACAAAGATAAAAGAAAAGATACAGCTATCAAGAATATTGTAAAGAATATTCAGATATGAAACATTCAATAAGTTTTCTTTAACATCATGAAAAGAATCATAAAGAAAGTGGTACATACTCGCGTCTTTTATCTCCAAAGAAGTAGACAGAGCCGTATTAAACGGCCACATTTTGCTGATTATAATTTTAGCAACATTTATGTAACAAGGAACTTTGAGGTGACCAAAAATAAGAAAAATACTGAAAAAAACATCCTTTTATGTAAGCCTACTTAAAGTGCCTTGATGGGTTCAATTATTCGAGTAAAAAAGAAATCTAATGATAAATATGGCAGGCTTAACATTAAAAGCTTCGGGTACTTAATTGTGGTAACTATAGGCTTTGGTCCGTCGAATAATTTATGTCCTTCAAGCAAACAACATTCTATCATCGATACTTTCACAAAGTTTCAACTGAATACTATTTGTAGTTGAAGTACGATAAAATTAAATAATCAAAACTTTCCTTCTTGTCATATTCGTTCAATTATTTATATATTTTCATCATAAATCTATTCGATTATCTTAAACAATACAACAACCACTACATCCAATAAAAAAGGGTGTTTTCATACAAAGCTCTCTTTAGTTTTGTAGTCGTATATAAATATATTATTTTCTTTATCAAGTGTTGGTATACAAACAAATTTATTTCTTCCCTCAACCGAGTCACTTACATCTAAAGTAATAGAATAAACATTGTTAGTTTTTACATCTAAATTTAATATTTGTATTTGTTTATTGTTCTCATTAGCAGTATCTATTGATAATAGTTCGTTAGAACAATGATTATTGTGTACCTCAGCACATGTGTCATTATATGTTTCATTAAAAGCAGCAACAAATTTCATACTGTTACGTCTTGTGTTCTCAACATTTATTATTTCGCCTACTTTCATTTGTTTCACATTTTCTTCTTTGATCTTTTTACTTTCTTTTTTAACAAAATACTTTAGCGACGACGTTCTATTACTGTATCTTCTCCAAAAAGATTCAGAAGTATTCTGACTGCTAGAAAATCCTGTTGATATGGTTGTATTAAATGTGTCCCTTCTTTGCATTGTCTCCCTCAAGCTTCGACTACACCTCATTAACTTATTTATCCTTAATAACTTTACAAAACCTTCTCTAAATTTAGACGACATCAAATTGTATAATATTGGATTGATTGCCGAATTCAAATACAGCATCACTCTACAAAAATATAAAAGTATATAGTAACCATCTATACCTAATGACATTATTGTCTCTGGTGGAAATACGATTATCCAAAGCGTGAGTGCTTTGAATGGAAGGAGGCAGATGAAGAATGATAAGACAACGGTCCCTAGCATGAGGATGACTTGTTTCCTATATCGTACAACGTTTCCCGTATTGCTGGTATTTTTGCTGTTCTGTGCAATGATAACGGGATTTTCCATGAGGTTTTTGGCGATGACACTGTACAGAACGAGGAGAACTGCAAGAGGAACTATGAAGAACACGGCGATAGTGAGGATGAAGAACAGAGCTGACCAGAAGGTGTCGGCTTGTGTGAGGCAGACGGGTACCTCGGTTCCGTCATCAAAAATCTCGTAGGTGAATGTTGCCACGCCAAGGATGGGACTGAAACAAACAATTAAATATAAGTATATGTGTATTTCCTTTTTGTTTTATTTTTGGATTTAGAGTTTTAATAATTTGATATTTTATTTATTTATTTATACATCTTTATTGTACACAGTATATATTGTACAGACATGGATGGACATCTACATTTTTGTATTACAATAGGCAGTCTAATCGCTCACGGCGGTCTCTTAATTTTACACGGCTTTTGTTTAATCTGATTTAGGTAAGATCGTGTACTTTAGATAATTAATATATATATAAAAGTAAACATACTAAATACGCTTAAAATATACATACTACTAACACATATAAATCGATATAAATAATAAATATATATAAAGGTTATAAAGGTTAAACCTGTGATGTACCAAGTATTAACAAACAATCAATATCCCTTCAACAGCCCTTACAATGTCAAGTAGTAATTTGTGACTTGTTTTTTGAATAATTGCAATGATTTAACTTTTTGCACCAAGAACGATTTGTCACTAAATTGTGTGGTATGCTTGGGCATTTTCAACTGCAGATTCTCTGATGATCTCAGGAGCCTGCAATGTGAATTGTGTAAGAACTCAAAACGTTCTTTAAGATAGGACGGTGAATGTGGTAAGAAAAGAATACTGTATAAAATAGAGAGACGAAAACCCGATTGGCAAGGATTTAGGAGGCAATTTTTAGAAAGAAGAGAGCTTACCTGTGTGTGGATATTGGACGATAGTCTGAGTGAGCAGAAGGATTACATTTTTTAGAGAGAGGAGTGATTTGAGCCATTTTCCACGCTGATGGAAAAACACTATTTGAAAACGGAATAATTAAGGATATGGCAAATCACAGGGTGGATTTCATCTAGGCCAGGAAGTACCATATTACGGCTGATATTGTCTGTTCCTACTGCGTTAGAAGTTATAGATACTACGCTCTTCTTAACATCACAAGCAGAGAATTGACTGAAAACAAACGAAGGGCAGTAAGGAGTCGGCACAGATGAAAGATAGTTTAGCGTACTAGTTTTAGTAGTTCCCCCAAAATGACAGGACGCAGAAAAATATGTATTTAAGGAATTGATATCAACATGTTTTGAAACAGAATTTGAGCATGATTTGCCGACCGCCAATGTCTTAAGAAATTTCCAGACTTTAAATGGATCACCGTTTTCAATAGATTTACGAATGTTCCGGCGTTGAGCATTCCTACATACGTTATTGCAGTGATTTCTAATATGGACAAATTTATCCCAATTTGAGGTACTAGGGTGACGCTTGTGCTTACAATGCGCCTGCTATTTCTTTCTCTGTAATTCCTTGATTTCATCAGTTACCCAAGGGGCGGACAGATGCCTTACCCTAATCAGACGCATTAACTCGTTTGAGAAATAGGAAACTTTTTCATCAATGCATTGCGAGTTGAACAACATACTCCAATCAAGAAAGAAGAAGATCACCGAGATTCATCCTACGAAAATTGCGACAGGAAAGTGTTTTGGATTTAGGTTTAGGAGTAGGAATTGGATAGGACAGAAAGATGAGGTCGTGATAGGAGAAGGAATCAGCAGAGCACTGACCATTTGGCTATATGCTCTGCTGAAGAGACAATGATGAGATCAAGGAGAGAAGAATTGCGGTTTGGCATACTATGTGTGGAATTGAGTGGCAGAATAAAAAGATTGTTAGAATCCATGACCGATCGAAGAAAGGAAGAGCGAGAATCGTTCTTAAGTAAACAGGTATTAAAGTCACCCATGGCATGACTGTACGGGTGTTACGGTACGAGGTGTTAAATTTTCCAAGATTATTTAATTTGAATAGAAATAATCTACTCGCAAGAAGGGACAATAATAGATACCGAGAAGTAATTTTTAAGTGTTTGAGTACCAAATCTATGAAAATATGCTCGCCAGCATTTGCAGGGGGTGGTTGAGATGACATACTAACAACGGAGAAAGAAATGGGAGTACGAATGTATATGGCATCACCACCGCCTCGTCCACACATACGATAATTCCGTACCAACTGAAAGCCGGGTAACGAGTATCATGTGGTAGGTAAGCATGGCTTTAACCAAGGTACCGATATAAGGATGGTGTGTATGTTCCTACAGTTTAAGCTAGTTAGCATATCACTGAAATGTGCCGGAATGACATTGATGTTCCTGGGAGAACTGAGCCGAGATTGTAAAACTGGTGTAAACTTATAAAACTGGTGACACTACTAGATACCGAAAAATAATCTTCAGTATCGCCATTACCGGTTGATGAAGTCATTGGTTTAGCTTACAAAAGAAAATACATCTCTTGTAAAGTATAAATGAAGAAGATATTAATGTGGTTTTGAAACACCACAGATAATGATAATTCAGAAATTGTCTAACTAAACTTTATTGTTACCATAATCATCATATGAAAAAAGATATAATTAAGATTAATAAAGAAATACCTAGAAGTAGCAAATACCTTAGATGCTTGACAGCAAGTTAGTAAAATAATTAACAATAAAGTGCTGTGGTATTGCAACCACCTTATGTACCACCTTTTTCTATCATAAAATCAGTAATTTAAGAAAGCTGAAAAGAATTTTCATATCAACCATCCAGATTTCAGATTCTGTTTTACTGAGATAAATTAAACCATTCACAATTTATTACTCGTTGATTTAAGAAACTGAATATAACACCCACTCTGCAACATTATTAATTTATCTTGTTCTCTTATGGTAGACCTAACAAAAAATAATCTCGACCGAAATGTAATCTGTCGTAGTAATTGTAGCGGAAAACGAATATAGCAAGTGCTTCCAATCAAGCACAAAATTAAGTGGCCAGGATATCTTTATCCAGATATTGTACATTTTTCTTTTCGTTTCCCTAGAATAATATTATTGTTCATTACTGCTGTTACCGAATCCTTAGTGAATGAGAGTTCTTTGAAAACCAAATTTTCCTCTGTATTGTGATTTTTTATTATTGACCAGTTTGTTTAGTATTACAATCCGCTGGCTTCGCTCACGTGTAATTCAGAATCAAGTCGATTTTTGTATCTCACAAATTTTGAACATAATAATTACGAACGGGTAATAATCATCGTAATTTGTGACTGTATTTTAGATATTGTTAACTTTTGATGATGTTTGATTTGAACTTCAAACATCATCAAAATATCAAATCATCTAACTTTTGGCTATTTTGATTCGTCAATTGAGTATCTATTAGTCATTTAATATAATATAATATAATATATCTCACACACTCACACACGGCTGTCTGATCCCAAACTAGGCAGAGCCTGTACTATGGTAACCAGACCGCTGATAAACATACTTATATATTTCTAAATACATACATATTATAGATAAACTACACCCAGACACAGAACAAATGACCGTGCTCATCACACAATATTTGTCCTGGGTGGGAATCGAACCCACGACCTCCGGTTTAGCAGTCAGGGTCACTAACCACTAGACCAACAGGCCCGTCAAATTTATGAGCGTTGTAAATCAATTTATGAGCGTTGAATGCTAGTTTATCCAATCCAATTAGAGCATCTAGTAAAAAATATTTTTCAACTTTACCATCATTGAATTTATTTAAAATAGGCTGTTCCATAATACCTAGTAGTAGGAAAAACAGTACACTGGAGCTTAGCATGGCCGTGGTATTATATGCCTTATGACAAGAAGACGAATGTGGCCTATTTAAACATTGTCAAATATTAAATGTTTTCGATAAAGTGAGCGTATGTGTACTAGATGAGGAATACCACAACCTTGCTTAATTGAAGAAAAATATAAGATTGGAGTCACTACGTCACTTGTCATACCTACCCACTTATAGAACAGCTAAGCATACTAATGTATATGGGACGCGGACGTGGGAACACATTCTGCCCCGTATAATGAACAACATACCTATCGAAACCTGTAGCAAGATGAATAAAAAAAATTGTAAAACTGTTTACATAAAATATTTACTGTCTAGCTGATACTCAACTTTATACATATACATATGTAATTAAATTGTAACTGAGATGTGTCTGGTATACCACGGAAAAACTCTTGATGGTTTGTGTGGAATACGATGGATAAAATGCATGTGTGAATTTTATATTAGACAATAAATAATAAAAAAAAACATAGAAGGCAAACGAGTACACGTGTCAACTAGTAGTAAGTCATCTGAACCTGAAACTCAGGAGACACTGCAGACACAGACGTTGCCGCAATCGGAGTTGACCCTCAAGAGAAAGAGGGTCCGATTTGAACTTCGGATGACCTCAATCATTCAATGAAAAGCAACAAAAGATTTGCTTATCACCGGTTATTGTGAGACCCTGCTATCAATCCGGTCCAGGTGGCTCATAGACGCTTAAGCATTGCTCTCCTCATTGTTTTTCGAATCATAAAAATCGATGTACAAAGTTTTCTTTGCGTCCTTCGTTCTAGAACATGATGCTAATAGCCTCAACAACAAATGTGTAGCACTAATTAAAACGATGTCAATGCATAGTTATCTAAACAGAATGCACCACGGCTGTTGTTCTGTAGATGATAATGTAGTAATTTATGTTGCTGCTTACATTGTCTAGTTACTACAAAAATGGTATTACAATAATGGTATGATACGACTGATAATGCGAAGTAGGTTGAAGTGTGTGTTTAGAGTTTTAGTTTATTCTTGGAGATCTAATAGATATTGTACATTAGATTTTTTTCCTTTTTTCTGTGCGGATATTCTCTCGGATACCACCTCCCTGTGGGGTGGTTATTTGGACTCAAACCGACCAAAACCTGCACGCCGTCTCGAGTACCAGTTGCCGGGGAACCAAGTGTACCCTAGAAAGAAAATCCCTGGTACATTAGACTAAGACATTTTTAAATGTGTCATAAATAAAATTCGTATTTAAATTTAAATTATTTTTAATAATTAAACATTTTTTTAAGTTTTCACTTTATTTTTCTTAAAAAGGGCTGGATAATTATTAACATATTTCTCGGTTTCGAAAAACCGAGAGCCGAAACAGCCCTGCAAAGAGAAGGAAAACTTGAAACAACCTCTATACCAACCAGCGTGGTATACAAGGCCAAAAACGTTTTTCTAAGGAGAGGTCAAGGTCCAGCAGTGGACTACTAAAGGATGTTGCTGATGATGCTGACGACGAAAGAAAACACTAGTAATACTATTTTTTTTTATGTTTCTCGAGACATCCATGAGTTTGTAATGTCAGGATAATGTCAATAAAATGTTTTTCTTATTTGCCAATACAACTAGTATAAAAGTATGTTATTATGTATATTAATACAAACGACTTTTTCTGTGTTACAAAGGACTCTTTTGGTCCCAAATGCCCTCCAATTCCGTAGTGGCAATTATGTGTTGGTGGATCTCGTCATTTACATTGTAAATTATCACTTTGTTATACACGGTTTTGCGAACATGCCTTTGTTTCATTTATACTTATAATATGTTTCTCGGTGAATGTATCGTCTACAAGAAAATGTAGGCGGTCGTTCTGAAGTATAATACACCGAAGAGCAATCATTCCGGGTCGGAATATAGGCAAAATTAATATTAAATAGAGTTAATATGAAGTGATCAGTACATAACTCGAGTTACAACCCCATCGAGCATGCTGGAGACGAGCTTGAACGATGCGTCAGGTAATGTTACTCTCCACCCGACCAGGTTTCAAGAGCTTTTCCATTAGAGTCAGAAAGAAGAGAAGCTTTCGAAGTGAAGAAACTTTGTTGCAGCATGGCCGCAATAATGCCAGCCTGTAGAGGTAAGTTAAAGCATTGAAATCAAAGACGACTGTAAATTTATAGAAAAATATGGTGTTGATGATGATAATTAACGTGTGTAGTACGTATAGATATATCTATGTATGACTTAAGACGATATTATAAAACAAATATATATGGAGAATTGACATCAGTAAGGACAAGCAGAACGTAACGTTGGATATTTATAGTATAGCCATTTCTTTGAACGTTTTCGATATTTTATATTTATCTGTTCATCTGTAATCAAGTTATTGTAAATCCCATTTACAATAACTTGTCAAGTGATAATAATAATGGGACCAATAATTTAAATAAATTCCTTATGAAGTCTTACTTTGCATCAGTTTCTATTCTTTCTTGTTTCTTATACTGAAAAGCAACACAGTCCCACGTGTACGCTATATGTACAATGTGATGCATTGTACACATAGCATGGGAATTGAACTCACACCACTCAACTACGAATCTAAATAAAAACGACTACTCCCGCACTTGGAATATATCCTGGTATATAGGACTTTACAAACATACGTGAAACGTACACAAAGAACACCCAGACTCAGAACGGCTCATTCTAAGATTCATTATGAATTTTGTTCGAATATTACAACCATATCACTGTTCAATAAAATAACTAGAGTAGAGAATTACAAAGAGAATATTTAATAGCAGTAGTGCTTTAGTAATTACGAAGCTATTTTTGTTTATAAAATATATTCCGTATGGAATAAAAATAAAGTGAATGAATTGAATGGCCTTTCAGGCAAAGACTTTGAAATGATTAATTAGCGTCTTTTAATATGTTTGCTGGATCTTGTTTTTATTTACCTGAGTTAAATAAATTTATTTTTTGACTACGAGCCTAGATTCTTGCATTCATAAGCTTTAAGAAGTACTAAGAAAACTTAATATACTTTTGTTAAGATGTATGGTGGGAGAGCCATGCTTCGGCACTAATGAGCCGGCTCGACCGTAGTTATACCACGGCCTCACGGAGAACCGGTGTTAAGCAATTCTTTCGTTGCCTTTAACTGAGTGAGTGAGGTTACCGGAGTCCAAATCGTCCCACCCGCTGACTCGAGCGGGAGGGACTCCAAGGGCGGCAACGCACTTGTGACTTTTGAGTTGCAGGTGTCCATGGGTGGCGGTAGTTGCTCACCATTAGGTGACCCGTCTGCAAGGTTTCCCCCTTATACCATAAAAAAAGAGTATGAAAGTTTAATTTTTTTACTAGCTGGTACCCGCGACTTCGTTCGAGTGGAATTTGAAAAGCGCTGCCTCATTGGTGTACTACGGTATGCCACTGCAGTCTATGAGGCCTCGGGTTTGATGCTCGGACCAGGCAAAACTAAATAGGCTTTTTTTTAGAGGAGAAATTGCATAAGTTAGTCCTCATATAGACAGCTACCTGGTAGTAATATATTATCAAAATCGGTCCAACCGTTTTGAAGATTACCCGAAACAAACAGATGGACAGACAAATAATATTTAAACTGGTTTTTAGGCATAGGTATCTAGTAAATAACCGTGTAAGCAAAAAAAAAACTATTATTTTGATATTACAAATAAACACTCCTATTTTATTTTTCGTATATATATATGTATTTTATAAATATATAAGTATGTTTATCAGCTGTATGATTACCACAGTACAGGCCCCGCTAGTTTGGTATTTGACGGCCATGTGTGAGCTTATTATTATTAATATAGGAGATCTCAATTCATCATCATCATAATTAAAATTGATTGTTGAGTCTGATCCATTCGTCTTCGATGCAATGATAACACACCTTAATACTTACTGTACAGTGAGTGTATACCTTTACTGTGACGAACAACATGCCGACAAGAGGAAAAGTAATTGGGCCTTAAGGCTATTAACAATATAGGTCCCTCAGGAGAAGTACGTTACGAGGACCTTAATTTAAAACGTTGATTAACCTCTATTTGGATAGCACTGAAGATTACTTTCATTTTGTATCTATTTATCTATCTATATACTTGTATCTTATATACTTATATCTATTTATCTTCTTATATATAAAATTCTCGTGTCACAATGTTCGTTCCCGTATGTACTCCTCCGAAACGACTTGACCGATTCTCATGAAATTTTGTGTGCACATCGGGTAGGTCTGAGAATCGGCCAACATCTATTTTTCATACCCCTAAATGGTAAGGGTGACCCATCCCTAAATATTTTTTTTAGGCAAAGCAACGTTTGCCGGGTCAGCTAGTCTATCTATATACTTATGTAGATAGATAAATAGATATTTCACATCATCAGCATCACATCAACAGCCTTTAATAGTCCACAGCTGGACATAGGCCTCTCCTTACAAAGGAGGTTTTGGCCTACTACCACGCTGGCCATACACACTTCTCGTATAGGGTTTGTGTCAAGTTTACCTTCTTTTTGCAGTGCTGGTGACGTTGTTTTGCGCGGAATGAATTGGGGTAGTGACATTCCGTATAGATATTTATAAAAAAACATTTTTTTTGTATTCCATTTTATAAGTATAAATAGTTCCAAATGTTTATTACGCACATCAATATATGGGGTGAGGTGTTATAATATTTATGGAAAGAGAATAAGGGTGCTGTTGTATGTTTTGTGCATTTACTGTGAAGCGGTAATGTCCACGTATGTCTGGACGTTGCCTAAATGAGATTTTTTACCTGAATGCCGGTACCCGGGGAACAAAAGGCTCGGAATCCCTCCTAAATGAGGTGCAGTATGGCACACCGTATGGTCAGTCAATTCGGTTGTGACACCTTCGCAGACTCCGGTAGGGTGACAGCTTATGGTCGTTTCCACACGTACAAAATAAACCAATTCACGTTGGAATTTGAATATTACAGAGGTTGGTAGCAGTAAACAAACCCAACCGATCCGCAATACGTTACCGCGATTTATATCACGTGGTGTTTAACCACAGTGCTCTAGAACATGGATCACTTTAGAACAATGATGAACATTAGTTCACACCGGTTGCCTTAACTTCAGCAATTAAAATAGGCTAGTGAAAAAAAAACAGCTTATCTTACTTAGAATCGGAAATATAGAAAATTAAAGTTATAAAAACATGAGAAGAGTTAAAATACTGCAAATCTGTTTAACAAAACATTTTTTATTTGGGGAGGGGGGGGGGGGGGGGGCAGACGCGCAGACGAATTACCTGATGGAAAGTGACCACCGCCGCCCATGAACGCCTACACTCTTTTCTTGAAGGAAAAAAGGCAAGTGATAAATCGTTCAGTCAGACTCGGAACAGCTTTTTTTTTAAATAGAATCATCAATTTACTTATACTAACATACCGCCCGATCATATCATTCTTTACTGATAATATATTATTATATTATGACGACTTATGTTAATATTTCAACAAATTTCAAAGCTTTCACAATACTATTATGAGAACAAAACATTACGGTATTGCGTTTCTATGTACACATGCCAACGTTGCGGTCATAATAAACTATAACACCTAAATTTTATTATTTCAGTTAGTTACGAGTCAATTGAATGAAATGCGTTATTGAGATGATTGGTGCTGTTGTGTGCGATAACAATAAAACTGTATTGTTTGTTAACATCGCTCTCGTTCTACCGTTTAAATTCGTATAACTCCTGTTGTAGATTGAAGCTGAGTAGTTCACACAATGTCCAACTACAGGGCTTAATACTGTCATTAGTTTTTAAACATCGTTAGCAGCAGTCATAGTTTAATGTTAAATTATTGTTAAGCAATTGAAAAGGTATGTGGACGTAACATTAGCGACGGAAATTCTCAATTTTTTTGCAGGTATTTGCATCGGAAAGATCGTTTTTTTAGTTCTGAGACTGTGGACGAATAATTGTTATTTCCAACATAAATAGAGGGTCTTCCAAACAAGCTAGGTGATCACGCCTGGCAGCAGCGCAACTCTTTATATTAGGACGTTGTATCTAATTGATACAAAAACTAGGCATGACTGTGCCCTTACGGTTCTCTGCTAACCTCTATTCACTTGAGGTTTGCTGGAAGAAAACTCAGTTTTGGCTTAAACTCGCCTTTGTACATGGCATTACCTTGTGATTTATATTGTGTCTGGTGTACGATAAGGAAAAAATGAAAATAAAATGAACTTTAATTGCGTGATACAGTATCAATACTTACTGTGTAGTTAGGCCCGTTTTCGCTAGATGGCGCTAAAGAATAAATCGAATAATTGTATCGGCCGGACGTTTTCGGCGTTGCGATTGGTGAAGACTCGGGTTAATTGTAACTCCGAACGCGGTCCGTGCATGACCCCTGATGATTAAAATACAATAGTGGCTACATAGTATTTATGTCTGGTGATACTATTTAACAACAAAATGTTCGGCAGTAGGTATATGTATTGCATTAATGTTACTATTTGATAGAAGATCCAGATCTAATGTTTATAAACGTTGCCTAAAGATTGAGAAAACATAGGCGCTGAACTATTAGCAGAACCTCTGTTAAATAAATTATGTTAATCATTAGAAGCTGTTTGTTAAGAACGTGATTCTAGTTTATTATTACAACCATTATGCTTACATAACACAGGTTCAAGTACGTTTAGTATCAGTTTTGGTTGCTCCACTTTTGTTGTAGGTACAGTATCAACAATTCGGTAAGTAAATAGCGTAAAGTAAATATATTTAATTGAGTTGGGCGCCATTGTTTCAAAATGGCCTACTTATCTGGTTGGATTAAGCTAACATATCTTTACTAATGTAGGTACGTTGAGGTTTTAAGGAATACTTACGAATTAAGATTATTTTCTGAAGTTAAAACGAAGTGAGATGGGAATTGAAAACACTCAAAATGTTCTACTCATTGTTTGTGCAGAAAATTCTTCAATAAAATCCCAGATCGATTCAAAGAACTAACCTTAAATAAGTTTGTCCCAGCCCTAACAGATTGGTTAATTACTAATACATTTTATTCAATCAAGGACTTTTCGAATGGCGGAGAGTAGTAGGTATAATGAATAAAAGTTAAATTATAATCAGTACACAAAAACTCATGAATAATGACAATAATAATTTATCCAATCCATAAGTTTTTTAAATAAAGTGTTAAATTTGCATGCTATTTTTATGGCTAAATGGGCCTGTTGGCATTATATTAACCTTTAATACCACAATATGTACCACCCCATTTATAGCAAATATATAATTTGAATTTGAATGCATCGCAGAGGAATGTGACATACTGCATAATAATTTAAAATATTTCTTCTTATAAATATTGGTCTGATATTATTTCAATATATTTTGTAGGGTTTATAGGGATCGAATCCATAACACTCAAACCTACCGCTTAAACCACTAAGCCATCCGTGCAGTATCTTTTCTTTATTTACTACCGATTTACAATAAATAATTACATGTATCATGATTTTTTAAGCAAGTCTGGCACTTCGAATTTCTTAACTGTAAGAGAGCCATGGGCTCGACCTGAATGATACCAGCAGTGCTATTCTCTAAGGAAACAGGGTTGCGTACATCGCTGCTACAGCATCGAACTTCAAAATAAGTTCATTTGTTTTTAGCGGTGGAAACCCCTTGGACCGTTACCGAGGTTTGCGGCGGGGTGGTGTGTCGGAATCGGACTGACTTAAACCACACGGTGTGCCACTCCGCGCCTGAGATAAGAGGGATCCGGGAGAGCTTCCAACCCCAGCTCTTGCAGCTTGGAGACTGTCTGTTGCGCAGTATGGGGTCGCGCGTTGTCGTGAAGGAGCAGTGGGGACGACCGATTGACCAAAGCTGGTTGCAGATGTGACCACCAGACCTTGACCTACCGACTTGATATTTTCTTAAAAAAGACAACTTCCGCATTAGGAATATATATACTGTGTCGAAGGGGACTTTACAAACATCCAACAGGTAAACCGTCTGCTTATTTGCTCCTATACCGTAAATGCTGCGTAAAAAGGCGAAATGTACGAAGACTCGATCCTCCAGTCAAACCATCAACCCGGTTTTGGGGGGCAAAATAAGGTCACGTCACCGCCTCCCCTCACCTCAAGTATATGAATATGTATTTATGTAATGTATTATTAGTTAATATATGGAAATTGTGAATGCGCACATACGCTACATATTACTATATAGTATAATATAGTATAGTCCATATTCGAGTAAAGGTTGCCTCGAAGAGATCGCAGACTGCGTTATAAGGACGGCCGCCCATTAAATCAAATTCAATCAAATTAATTTTCGTTTGTATTATACATTGTGTGTATCCTAATTACGGTGTGCAATAAGAGTACTCTATTACCTATTATTACTGCGCTGAGTATTGTTGGTTCGATCCCTACATAGGACAACACTTTGTGCTATCCACAAATTGTTGTTCTCAGTCTAGGTGTTATTTGCGTCCGTTTCATGTATGTCAGTGAAGTCTCCCGCGACACAGGATATATTCTTAGTGCAGGAGATACAAAAAAAACCTTGGGAGGAAAGAGAAGATAAACAAGGCAAGGCTATAAGTTTATAGCACATAACTTTGTACGCTTTAAATTATAGCCGTCTAAATACAATGAGCAATAACTTAAAGTGCGTAAAACCAATTATTTACGACTAATATGTATTGTCTTGCGTCACCCATTCATTGCAGCGTAACTGCCGTGGTATTCATATTGTTCACATAAATTAATTACGCATGGGTCGATTATTAAGTTTGAGATAGAGTCATTGATCTTTTAGAAGTATGGCACGATGGTTAGACGTCGTATAGTTTGATTCCCCTTGTTTGCAAAATACTTATTTGCTCAAGTATTCCAGGACTGCTACATAGATGTGACTGAACAATACGTTTTAAAATCAAAGAAATACTTTGACTAAACCAACGAAATAACTAGAAATGGCTACTTCATTACATGTATGCTTTGAAAATGGGTGCGAGGGGTATACTAGCTAAATCCTTCTGTAACTTTCTTAAAGATCTTGAATTGCCAAGAGTTTCAGTGCGCTCTTTTCATGAACAATTATTCAAAGTGGCATTATTAGGCTCGTATAAAACCGTAAACAATATGGTTAGGTAGATGGGGTAACACAGAAGACAGTGAAGTGAGCGCTGACGCGTCGCATGAAGCTCTCTCTAAACCTACTCCTGTGTCGCAATTCCCAGGCACAGTCGCATATGTTGCCCCCATCTATCACGCGATTTATCCGGTACTCGCACAGTGAATCCATGGAAGGTCAAGTAATAGGTCTAAATATTTAAAAAAAATTGACAAAATCGGCATTCACGTGAGTGAAGCCGCCGGTTTACGTTACTGATCCTGTATCGCACTATTAAGGTTCTTGTTCATTGCATCTACGATTTTCTAATATTAACCCTTGCAATACGGCCCGTCTTACAAGACTACCTAACCTGATTGGATCCTACACACGAAGAACCAACTTATATTCCACCAATTTCTTCAAAAATACATGATACTTGGCCGCCATTGTGGATTGGTTGATTTATATTTGGATGTAAGTAATTAACCCCAAACCCAATATACTGTACCTAGCCATTAATATAGATATAAACCTATTTATTAACACTTAAGTAACAGTTGCTCGGAGTAAATACGTTTACAACTTGATATATAAACGGCAGCCATTTCTTATGATCGAAACTACATGCGCTCTAGTTGGCAGATTAATAACTTCGTAATGACTTTTGAACGACTGCTTTGTACCGAAATATAAATTAGCAAAGGATTACTTTAAGAGCGACGTAGAATTTATTAATAAGGTTGTATTTTAAGGCAATACGTTCTCTGAATCTTGGTCTCACTAAAATGTAGAGGATTTCCATTGAACCACTATTAGAAAAGCATCTGGCGATAACAATCTATGGTCACTTTATTCCTGTTTTCTTAACTATTTGAAAACCAACGCTTATATGAATACTATTGTCTATGTGGTATCGGATTAAAAATACGGAGTGTCAAAACCCCTATTCATCCCGTGGGAGTCAAACAATGCAGAACAACAGCACTGCAAAGAGAAGGAAAACTTGACACAAACCCTATACCAACCCGTCTGGTCAGCGTGGCATAGTAGGCTAAAACCTACTTTAAGGCCTAAGGCCTCTCCTTAGAAATGTTCATTAGTAGAATATTAAAGGCTTTTCATGATGATGATGATGATATCCACCCTTGCGGATGACAATCGTAACTATTTTGAATGTTTTTTTTTATTACTTACCTAATAAATAAATATCTGGCGACCAAGGTGTTTTTGGTAGCACTGCCCCGCAACGGTTTTAATGATTTTAATGTTTGTTTTCTTATATTTGGTAGGTATGACAATAGGTCGTTAAGTATTTTTCGTTAAACAAATATGATTTAACAACGAACAAATAATGTTCCGCTGACCAGATTGTATATCTATATAAATAAAGCTCAATCTATTGGACTCGTCCTAACGATTCAAATTCACCCAAACCCGAAGGGTTTAATGATGAGACCCGACGGGCTGCGGAGCGGGCGCGCCTTTCGTTGGCAGAAAGGGAACATCGGGGTTCCCACACAGAAGGGGGTCACCTATAAGCCGTAGACGGCCCAAGATACGTCGGGGTACCAGCGATCTCCTTTCTAGGGTACACCTGGTTCCCCGGCAACTGATACCCGAGATGGCGTATGGTTTTAAGTCGGCTCCCCACCGGTGGGCGGTACCCGAGGGGATTCCCAAACAGAAAAAAATGGTTAAATGATAGCTACTGAAGAATTTCACCAACCACCTCCATCATTAGTTCAACTAACAAATGTCTTCCTAATTACATCCACGAATATACAACAGTTAGAAGCAGAAGAAATAGGGTGAAATTAACTTTCAAAATTGGTTTTACATAGTTAACAAGTCAAGCTAATAAAATCGAGTTAATAACGATAAAATAATAAAACTACATTAATACTTTGGCACTTACTGTTATTTATATTTCATTTATTTATTTATTTTACATTTAAAATAAATAGGCATTTCAATCACATTAATACATAAGACAAACATTGAATACAAACTATAATTTAAACAGACTTCATAACAATAATAATGTAATACAAATAGTACATATTACATTTAATTTATTTATATTTTCTAGTGGCACTTGTGATAATAATAACTTCAGATTTCTTGTTAAACCGTAGTAAGTTTTAACTGCAATCAAGCAACGATCAAGATACGTGACGGAGCAGAAAGAGATGTTCGCAATTTTTTACGTAACTGTCGCAAACAAAATTTTTTTATCAAATATTAGAATGAAATAATTTGAAAAGATTGTTGCGCTCATTTTACTGGCAAATTAGGAAATCAGAAATAATGAATTTGATTATGAGGTTGTTATTAAAAGTTCGATTAACCACAGTCTGAGCCGACAGTATTATAATCAATATAATTATCGATATTTCTTAAGTTTTTGATAAATTATTTTTGCATAGCTAATAGACTTTTCCGTCTGAATCTGTTAAATTGTCGCCTCCTTTATTCCACCATTAATACTAACCGATTTTGTAATGACTGACAGGGACTAAAACCAACTTTGTCACATAAAATATCGGCAACATTTATAAACTTTAAAAGGACTAAGTTAAAGAACCCTAATGATAAACAACTTGAACTGGGTGAGCAATTTTATATTTACTTAAGCATTTTTAAAGTATCTCGTCTTCAACATTTAAAACCAAAACGTTACCTTACTCAGTCACTTACATACAGAACCTTTGCTAATTCTTCTTACGAGGACCCTTCTCTACACAAAACTTTCAGGAAACTCATAGTCAACGCTTTTCGACTTCTGAAAAGCCACAACACAATCGACTTTTATCTTCTGATACGCAACAAATTTCTTCTCACAATCCATACTTCTAGCTTTGGCGCTGTTTATTAAGACGCTTCGTCTTAGAGAGTGGTTACGGTCCACTTCTATGTCGGACCTAATATTTCTACTATTGGAATGACCGATAAACTGTCCAGTATCATCTCCTTGACAATCTGTACTATCATCATTAGTATCTACATCGATAACTTCAGATATTTCAATGTTGCCTTCGCTCCTCATTCGGTTAATTTTTGGCGCTGTATTTGAACAAACAGGTGCCGACTGTTGTCTAATAAATGTTTTACTAGCAAATATTCTGTCGAATATACCTTTTTCTACTTCATCCTTGCTTTCAGACTCCGTCTCAGTACGATCGATGCTACTTCTGTGGCTAAATAGCTTTTTTAAGCTATTCGTTGTTCTCGTTAAGCTGCTACTTGTCGTAGAACCATTTGTAATCGTTCTTTGTGCTCTTCTAGCCTTAATTTCTAATTTCTTCTTGTAACAAATACATACCTTACAAAAACCTATGCGGAACTTTGAAGACATTAAATTGTAAAGTATTGGGTTTATCGCAGAATTTATGTACAGCATGACTCTTGAGAAATAAAGTATGTTGTACCATTTCTCTGGACTCATATCATCGTAATGCTCTGAAGGTGTCATGATGATCCATAAAGTTAGAGCCCTGTACGGCATGAGACACAGAAAGAAACACAATACTACTGTCCCTAGCATTAATATAACTTGTTTCCTTGCTCTGGCGTTGTAGGGATCGACGGTTTTATTCATAACTATTTTAGATGCTGCAGTAATTAAATTTTTGGCAATAACGCTGTATAATACGATTAAAATTATAAGTGGAAGGACATAGAGGAGTATTATGACGGCTACGAAGAATGTGATCTGCCAGTAGTTGATGGCTTGTGTGAGGCATTGCGAGTAAGTTGTACCGTCGACTCGAGTTGTGGTGTGGTGCTCCGCAATTGCCAGGATTGGACTGAAAGAGAATAAACACTAGATAAACATTTGCAAAGTTACAAATAAATATCTACACATAGACATGATTCTACATACATAAATGAAAACTAAAGATGTCGTAACAAATGGTACTCTACTACTTACTAAATACAGTTTCAAATAAATTGACAAAAATATACCAAATGAGTGTCATTTATCTTTTATGCAATGGATAGTTTGTTTTATTAATCTTTCAACAATGTTAATTTTAACCAGACATTACCTGATATATAGTTCCCTAAAGATTGTTCAACAGCTCATTCAAAATAATAAATACTGGCACATATTTCTCTTAAAAATTTATTACGTTGAACGTAGCATTGATATGCCCTATTAATATTGTTCACTGTCAAACTCTGTGGTTTTATTAACTTACAAAACTCCAAACATTAACTTTCTCGTAAAATGGGTATGTAGGAAATATATTTGTCTAATTGTTTTTTCATAACTTTATTTTATATTTTTTTATAAATATTTATTTGCAGTGTTTTTTTTGTTATTGACTTTATACCTACATCATTATTAATTATAATAAATTGTAGTCTCCATTACTTGATTTTCTACTGTTAGAGTGGTATTTTTTTACAAATTTAAATAGGCAGTGTAAAAGATTTTGCAAATCTTTCGATAAGCAACAAAGTTCAGAGTATTAATACCCGAAATGAGAACGCCACATTTCTTTGAATTCGTTAAAAAAAGCTCAGCTGAACAGCTAAAATAAATAAAAACTTTTTAAACAATTTGCTTTAAGACGCTGTGATTATAAAATTTAAATAAGATGTCATCAAAATGTATGTAAACTGCATAGATACTCGTAGCTCACATAGGTATAGTATAAAGCGTTAAAATGTTACCTGTTTAACTGCCTTGAGGCATTTCATTTAGTCAAACACGACAATTACAAATCGTTTCTTTTAGCTCAGATCATTTATGAAAACTATTAAGTAAAACCGTTAATTATTTCGTCTTATTGATGATGACGAATGACTAAAATTATTTTATGTTTATTGTTTCTTCTAATGGTCGTTCTGTCTCGACGAACGGAAAGTGGAATATCCATATTTAGCCGTCGTTCTTAATGAGTTTTTGTTTTATGACAGGGTCAAACTAGAAGGTGGGTCACCTGGTGGTAAGTGAATACCCACCACCCATGGACACATGAAACTCAAAAGTCACGGGTGCGTTACCAGCTATAAACTTGAGACTTGTCTATGGTCGGTATGTGGAGGATGTTGAAATGATAGATACCAGGTTTTGAAATAGGACAGTCGCCTTGCAGTCAAGCTAAATGCTTGCTGGACTGGGTGGAATTCAAACTCGTCAGTGCTTGATCATAAATCCACCGGTTTCGCCATAATTTTATGCGGTATTTATTATTAGGACTTATAACATTGTATGACTTGTTTAATTTCGAAATGAGTCGAGTCGAATTCGAGTAGTTATTTATAAACAAGGATCATATTTTTAAATTTGATTTAAAAATGGTAATGATGTTCTGGATGAAAGTATTTTATGTCATATGCTATAAATAATTCATTTAACTTCAAATTTATCCACAAATTTTCCAAAACGAAATGTATCTATCTAAAGTTTTTTTTTTTTTTAACTTTTCAAATTTATTTATTTGCTGTTTTAACTAGTATCTTTAGTACTTCGCAAATAGCTGGACAAAGGCATTTACGAATACGTTCGTAAATATATACGTACTAACAATTTCAAATGAGGTGTATAGTTTGGAGTTTTGTATAGTTACTTTAAATTAATAAACCTTAAAGGTATATTCATCCATATTGAATAGAAAATTTTACGAGTACTGTAATAAATTCAAAATGTTATTATGAATTTGATACTTGACATCAAACATTTCAACAAGAAACTAAAAATAATAAATATAATGTAAAATGCATGCAATGAAAATAAAACAAAATCACAACAGTAAATATCCCAAGTAAAAACATACTTAGCACACATTACAAACTTAATCTTCTTTCCTCGTAAACTAAGTTCATAAAATTCTAGAAATTTCGTTCTCTTTTCTTTTAATTTGACGGGCCTGTTAGACTAATGGTCAGTAGTCCTGACTGCTGTGCTGGTCGTGGGGTTTATTCCCATGATTCTCAGAAATATAATTTTATGATGAGCCCAATCATCTGTTCTATGTCTCGGTGTAATTGATCTACAATATGTATACATACATACATATAGCTATGTTTAACAGTAGTCTAATTACCATAATACAGAATCTGTCTAGCTTGAGATTTTAAATATTTAAACTGTAGGTAGAGTCATTGTCGTCAAAATGTCGTTGTACTAAATCATTTTTAGCCCGTATGATGCAATAAAATGTAATGTGTGCTGAGTATGTTTCCAACATTGAGGTGAACAAACAGACAAGTAAAGCGTGTTTACAGCATAGCCGTCACGTACACTCAGAACGTTAAGCGTAAACCATACGAACCTTGTTTCTTAAAGGTTTTTGTTGTCGCTTTCATACCACTAGTGATTATAGCCTTGAATAAAATCTATTACACACTAAATTGAGTACATTTTCACTTTTTACATTCAAGTATAAGATCTTAGCTCTTCATCTGAAGTTCTTTAATTATGTGTAGTTCTTTGTATCTGGTATTATATTAATTACAAGTGTGTTAATTTTGTTTATGTTAATTTATTAATTTGACAGGTCTGTTGGTGTAGTGGTTAGTGACCCTGACTGCTAACTCGGAGGTCGTGGGTTCGATTTTCACACAGGACAGGATATTGTGTGATGAGCACGGTGGTTTGTTCTGGGTCTGGGTGTAATTTATCTATAATATGTATGTATCTATTTAAAAATATATTAGTATATTTATCAGCAGTCTGGTTACCATAGCACAGGCTCTGCCTAGTTTGGGATCAGACTTCCGTGTGTGAGATGTGTGAGATATATATATATATATATATATATATATATCTCATCTTTTAAATTTGAATTTATATATATATATATATATAAATTCAAATTTAATAGATGAGCGGGAAATCTCTGTAGTGTGTGTAATATTAGAACAGCGATATGATTTTAATATCATAGTGGGTGAAATTGGTAAAAATAATTATAATAATTCCAGTTCTCCTAACTTAATAATAGACAGATGTTGCTGAGCAGTTTGTTCCACCGCACTGCTTCTTTTTCTCAGCAAAAATACTAGGAAGTGGTTCCAAGTTGGGCGTTTTTGAAAACTGTCTTTATGTAAACAATGACGTTCAAAAATTGCCGGCATTTAGCCTAATTTGAATATGAATGACGAAAAAATGGTCAAAACTTAACTAGTAACAGTTAAAGTTTGTATGTGTTTGCCATGGAACATATGTTTTCTAAATGTTTTTGAGTCATAAATTCAATGATAAAATTCAAATGCTCGTAATTTCAGTCGATATAGACAATGACACACACACACATGACACCTGTATAATTAAACAGCAGTAGCAGTGTGGTTACGGATTAAGAATACAGAGTGTCACCACCCCTATTCACCCCGTGGGTGTCGTAAGAGCCGACTAAGGGAGCAAACTAGGCAAGACAACAGCATTGCAAAGAGAAGGAAAACTTGAAACAAACCCTATACCAACCCGTCTGGCCAGCGTGGTATAGTAGGCCAGAACCTCCTTTCAAGGAGAGGCCTATGTCCAGCAGTGGACTATGAAAGGCTGTTGATGATGATGATGAACAAAGCCCACAAAACAAAAAAATGTGACATACTGTAAACCAACTTTTCAATTGGAAATATAAAGCAGTAGTTTTCTAATAAAAACCATTCCGTTCCTTCATTCAGTATAATAATTGAACTGGACGAACGACGCGCGACGTCCGATATGGCAGCGAAAGATTTATTGAAAAAGGGCCATCTATTATTTAAACTCGGAACCAATATAGAGCGGATGTCGCCTGTGTCTTCAATAAGCTGTGGTATTAAAAATTCTTTAGAATAGAGAAACTGCACTAGTCGTCTTGTACCAAGAATTCTTTAACAAAGAATCCTTTATTGAGGGCGGTAGACAAATGTTCTAGTTTTCAGACTTTCAGATAATAAATTGGTACCAGTTCGTGTTATATATATTATAACGACGTGATACTATTTGCCTTAGAAATATTTAGAGAAATGCAGACGGTTTTAGGAATAAACGTGAAACACACAAATTTGCAGACACAGGAGGAATATTAGAACTGAATTTATAAAAATAATATGTATTCTTGCTATGCGAGAAATATACTTTGCTTTACGTTATTAGCTATTAAAAGTACTGACTTTTAAAGAGAAGTTATTTTTTCAAATTGTTTATAATAAAGAGTTTGTGGACGATAAACCGCAAGGATTTTGCAAGTAACGTTTTGACGAGTATTCAACTCTACGTACCGCAATATATTACAGTCGGTCCGCTGTAAAAGTATAAACTTAATGAGCAATATGTCCAGGAGCAGTATAAAATATCCTAAACTTAAGTTTTATAGAAGTGGATATATTTGTGTTTGTATAACCAGCTGTATTTAGGTCACAAGGGTTGTAGAAAAATATTATAATCTTTATTAGTTTGTTAGAGGGATTTTTAGAACTTGCTAATGGTGAACTGAGGATAATTTAACTGAATTTGGAAGACATGAATTTGGACTTCATTTTAATGCAATTGACTGGGAAGATTATGAATTTAGCTGGTTTTTTTTAATTTAGAAAGATAATAATATCTCACAAATTTCTTGAACAGTTTGGAATAGTTTTTGTACGCGTGCATATTATTTTGGATATATCAATATGGTCGACAAAAAAATTAAGAAATTTTATGATATTTTTTGATAATGGAGATTAACTTTAAAGGTGGATGTTTGTTTCTATCTAAAAAGAATTTAAACCCTAAAATTTTTGGTCTAGCTCGGTAACTACGCACGTAGTTACCGAGCTAGACAAAAAATTGAAGAGCGAATGAGACAAAAATAAAGTGCTGCGTCTCACTTTGCTGCCAACATTTTATACGTGACTTCTCGCTCTAACACGTTTTAATAATCTAAGCATTCCTGACAACTTAAGTTGACAACAATTTTACCAGAGAGTAACTTTGCCTTAAGTTAAAAACATTCATAAATCTTCAAACTTGAGTATATAGCGATAAGTAGGAACCCGAAGATAACTTAGCATATGGATAGAACTCTACAATAAAATCCAAGGAAATGCCGACTACGTGAATTTAAGTTGATGCAAATGTGGTCTAAACTTCGTTTAAGAGTTTAGGATCATCTCGTAGTTGAAAATTCTTAACAGATATTAAGAGCGACTTAATGCAGTAAGAAGTGTAACAAATTTTCACTTGCAGAATTCGGCGTGGGAGTGATTTTTGTTCAATGTTTTTGATAGTGAAATTCATTATTGCCATTAGTATTTGATAATCCTTAATAACATATAATAATAATATATTCGGCAATCATTGTACCGATAGTCATATCGGCCCATGAATTAATTGCTAAGAGCCTCGACCAACATCTTCAGAGGCTCGCGTTAGGCAGTTGGATTAAGGGCCTGATTCAGAAAGCAGATCTGCTCGATATGGCACGTATTGTTGATGATGTTTTACTCCACAGACTGTATCATGTAGCACCTGTGTTTAGTTTTCTGTCATTGAGTTTTAGTGTTTTTATTTCTTGATACTAGTTGATAAGAAAATAAACGGGTAATGTCGCCCAATGAGGTCAAGTGACACTAGTGGTTGGCACTGATAATCAGTATTGGGGTGGGTGCTACCCATTTCGGTGTATGCTGAGTGTCCATCCAAATGTCTGATACACGACGCAAGTGTGGTTGCCTTGCCTAGTCACACATTTGACACGTGAGCACCAGTGAGGCTTTGCAGGTGTCGTTGAGGCGAATGCCACGTAGCCAATGTTGCCGCATTGTGCGTGACATTCGAAACAGCATGTTTTTTAGCACAGGGTTGCCATATATTTTTTTTTTATATATATAAATTGTTTGTTGTGTATCTTAGAAATAAAATATGTTTCCTATCTTCTTCTTTCTTGTATTGTGAGAAGGCTTCTGTCTCTGGAGTTCTAACCACTGATATCTTGGCTTGACTATTTTCAAGTGTATTTTTTTGTACATAAATATATTTAAAAATATTATTTATATGTATATTTAATTTAATATTTAATTCACACATGGCCGTCTGTGCCCAAACTAGGCACAGCCTGTACAATGATAACCAGACTGCTGATAAACATATTTATATATTTCCAAATACGTACATATAGATAAAATATCTTCGACAACGGTACTTTAGACGCGAAATTAAAACGAGATACGTATTTCCCTTCATATATGTTTGACTTTAATATCCGTTTCTTTCCATACTTTTTATCACATACAATATTGTAGTCAGTCATTTTGGTCAATAAGGGTGCAAGGTGCAAGCCCATTGCCGCTAACCAGGTAGTTTTGAGAGAATGGAAAAGCTAAAGAATATGGAAATGTAGGCCAGAACAGAAGGTAATGGAAGGAGTAGGATACAGCAAATACGGATGGACTAGCAGGTATAAGTAATAGAACGAGAAGATCAGGATCGGCTACTGAACCAAACCAATTTTTTATTTTTTCAAATTTCGACGACTGGATGGCGTAGTGGTTTGTGTAACGGACTGCTATTCCAAAGGTCGCGGGTTCGATTCCCGCTCAAGTCAAACATTTGTGTGCATGAACATTTGATGTTTGATTTGGTCTGGGTGTTTCTATGTATAATATGTATGTATTCACAAAAAAAAAAGTATATATGTATTTATATCAGTTGTCTAGTACCCATAGTACAAGCTCTGCTTAGTTTGGGACTAGATGGCGTTGTGTGTATGTGGTAGAATATTATATTATATTATATATTATATAATTCTTTTTAATATCGGCAAAAAAATAATAATTTAAAAACCTTGGATAAGGTGATGTTAGCTTGAAACTTCAGCAACAATGCTTTTAGAATGAATAATGTATATTTTGTATGACCTCTTCACATCACATCTCAAAGAGAAAAGAGAATCGATGGGTAATTTTTACGATGTCTAACGACACCACCAACAGCACGCCGCTTCAGCTCACCGCCTCTTCGGTCACGGCCCTCAGGCGCAACACAGCATCGACAGTCGAACGCCCGACACGGAAACCAAATTGGGCGTCCGACAAATCGGGGCCGACTTTGCGTAGGTGCCGTACGATGCGGGCAGAGATTTCTCAAACAATTTACACAAAGTAGCACAATGGGGCTGTAGGCCGCGACCGAATCAGAAGGCCGTCCCAGCTTCCCGCTCTCCCAACACTCAGGGAAGCGTCGAACACCTCCCCGAGACGGTCTGACATGTAGCTGAGGGCCAGTGCCAGACACTTTATACGAGTATACTACCTATACCATGGGTTCTACACCTAGTCATTATAGTCAACCTAATACTTGCTTTTTTTTTTCAGTGAATCACTATAAAAGTACAAATAGGTACAACAACAACAAATATATCCCTTTCTATTCATAAATCACATGCCAATTGACAACTTTTCTCGTTGGCTACATTCAAAAAACGTCTGGACTTAGAAAATTATTCTTGAGGTCATTTTATACAAAAAAAAGTTTTTGTAGACGGACATGAAACTTTGCTTTCAACCCAGAACTGGACTTTTATACAAAGTTTTTAAATTAATATAGTTGAGTGGACTACATAATAGCCAATTTGAGTAAGGGAAGCTATTTTACTTATGTTCTTTTTCATATTGGACAGTGTAAGTGTATTATCAGAATTTATTTTTTTAGGCCACACGTATTCAGTTAGTACAATAAGTCGAGAAAACCCAAAAAATTGGGATCGGAACGGGCAATTCTGTTTAGCAATTTTGGTGTATGTGTATTTTCGGTAGCGTAGTGGTCTGTTTCCTCTCTGTTACTTGGGAGAACTGGGTTTTATTTTCTTTCTGTAGAAATTGTATATTTCTTCAACTCAAAGCACCTTTTTTTTTTTTTTTTTTTTTTTTTTTCGGGGAACCAGGTATACCCTAGAAAGGAAGTCCCTGGTGCCCCGACATACCTCGGGTCATCTACAGACGAGTAGACGACCCCCCCCCCCGTGTAGGAACCCCATGTTCCCTGTGCTCGCAACCCTGTGTTCCCTGTGTTCGCAACGCGCTCGCCGCCACCCCGGCCTGCTTCTGCTAGGGTGACAGATGGCCTCACCTGTCACCCCCAGGCCTGCGCTTATGGAGGACGGAGGTCGTTCTGCGACCTCCGGCGCCTGAGTCGCCTGCGGTACCTGGCCCGTTCCCGGGCCTGGCGGGCTGGAGAGTTCTAAACCTCTCCCGGTTCCGCTCCGCCGTCTCCTTCGCGAGCATAACTTGCTCGCAGAAGGAGACGGCAGAGTTCCACGCACTCTCGCTCCGCACGATAGCCGCAATCAGGCTATCGAGCGAGAGAACTCTCACTCCGATGGCCGCCACGAGGTCTCGCCTCTGCTCATCCCACGCCGGGCACTCTGCCAGCGTGTGGAGAGCCGTGTCCACGGTCTGGCCATCGCAGTGGTGGCACTCAGGCGTTGGCTCCTTGCGGATCAGACACAGGTGATCTCCGAAACATCCCTTCCCAGTGATCACCTGCGTCAATCGGTATGAGAGGGTCCCGTGACGCCTCTCGAGCCAATCCTCCATAACGGGTCTTACCGCCGCGATGACGGCGTGCCCGAACTCAAAGCACCTGTAATAATCTCTCGCAGGCTACATGTTGATAATTATATTTATTATTATTTTGATATACAGGAGAAATCATATCTGTATAAATAATAATATGTGTGCAATTTTAAAAACACAAAAGAAGCTGTTATAAATAACATTAGACACGCTACACTATTTCTGCATTACAGAAAGGACAATGGCAGGTCCCCATACATAATTTTATTTGAACTGAAATGTTAGCGTTTAAATATCAAAAAATCCTTAACACTTGAGAATTTATTCTTGACCATTCTCATATCAAAATTACTTGCGAAAGAAGTCTAGGAAAAAAGATATTGGATTTTGAATGTTTCGAGGTTAAGTACTAACATATTGTTAATGTTTTGTTTGAAACTAGATGGCGTTGTGTGTCAGATAGCCGAAAATATTTTTTTCATTATTATTACAGTATATGAAATAAAAAAAATAAAGCATAACATCTATTCGAGTTTAACACTAAATTAAACAAAAATAAAATAACAAACGTGGTGAGTCCGGAGCATGACAGGATCTAAACGACGACGTATTGACATTTTGAAAATGTCGATGTATGTCTATTTATGTGCCGTTATCAATGACAGTGTATTTTTCTCATCACACTGTGTAGTGGAAAATAACGTAACTATATTCTATTTGTTTAGTGTGTTTAAAATCGTTTAAAGAGAGTCAAAAATATTTTAAATCATTTCTAATTATGTTGATTCAGTCACTCTACCGTACGAGTGAAGACGAGGGCAGAAGCAAATTCTTAATCATAATAGGTGAACCTTCGGTAAATATTTCAGCCAAAGCTATAAGAATCGATTATCGATAAAATGTTTCATAGTATAATATTGCCACCACGCATCCCTAGTCAGTTATACGTGATGGCGAATCTGACATTACGTACTTAGGTCAAATAAAATCTTCAAAAATATCTTATCTCTTATAAGACTTATACAACACATGGTGGTGTAATGATAAATCATAGAAAAAATATTGATTAAGTTTACTGTGACTCGATTTTTTAAACGCTTAAGTTTTAGGTAAATATGTTTCTGCCATTGTTCTTTTAACCCGTCTGTTTTTTTCTCTTGTTATGTTAGAATATTGGTTATCTTTTATTGTATTATATTATAATTGATGTTTATGTATAAAATAGACAGCACTATACAATGATTTTGCACACCTTGATCATTTTATTTTATGGAAGAGGGGCAAACGAGCCCCCTCTTCCATTAACGCCTGCAACTCAGGAGTCACAAGTGCTCTTTTATTGAAGGTAAAGGCCGTATTGGTCCGGAAATATCTCATACGATAATTTGGTGGTTTTAAGTGACTATTGTTATATAACAGAAAGTACTTATTTTATGTAGAAATAATAAACAAAAAACCGGAACCGCCAACATTCAATGTGGCGTAGTGTAGTGTAGTAAATTTAGTGTTTGCATGGTATTCGTACCTAAATAGGAGCATTTATTGAACGACGAAGGACTCGTGATATAAAAAAAAAAAGTTACTACTGTAAAGTGCAATTTTGGACTTTATACTTATGGAGTACATTTCTTATTTCCTTGTATAGAATATATTGTACTCCCTAATCACTAAATATCCATTTAAATATACGTATATCCCCGCAGAGGCATATTACCCCTACTTTAGTCAGCATAAAATGAGCGTTTAACATGAGTACATATAATTATTTGTTCTTAAAAGAAATTAAAAGTTAAGAAAAGGAATACGGATGAATTGTGGAGTATAGACCATGGCTTAAGCATATCGGGGACGCATACTAGTAACTCAAACCGTCACCAAATATTAGTCCAGTAATTCTACGAAAATTGACTTTTTCGATGATATCCAGCCACAAAAAATAGGGTCGTGTAGATTGAAACATTCTTAAAAACGTAGTATAGTTTAAATCTCTATAGCTGTTGCACAACATAACCTAAAAAAATCATAAAAATTGAAAATACTGTTTTCAGACAGAAAAATGTTTTAGTAGAATGACACTTGTGGGATTAGGATTCAATGTATATTTTCTGAGAAAATCGGAAAATACTGTAAAAAGTTTGGCTTTTTTATTTTTAACGTATTTATTTAATTATTTATAAAGCAAATCACTTTATATTCGGTGAAAAGGTAGCCTTTCTTGAGTGGAAAACAATAACTTTTGTAAAATTAAAAACAATTCAAAATCCTATTTATAGTGAAATTGGGAAAAAAAACGTAAATCTTTGCGTAGCTTAGGGAGGCCCTAGAGGATCCATTTAGGGTTTAAATTCTTTGTAAGACACAGTACTATCATACAATAAACGTGAGAAACATTTATTGTTAATCTAAAAAAAAATGAAACAAAAATCGACAATTTTTTTGTATTTATTTTTTGTTTCTGGGTAGCATCGCTTCTATCATTGGGTCGTTAATAGAATTACTGGAATATACAGCCATCAACAGCCTTTAATAGTCCACTGCTGGACATAGGCCTCCCCTTAGAAAGGAGGTTTTGGCCCACTATTCCACGCTGGCCAGACGGGTTGGTATAGGGTTTTCACAGCCTCATGCCGCCCTGAGTGTGGCCGCGGGTGGACGGGGTGGGTTTCCCCTCCACCCGCATTAGTTTGGCCAGCCGCGAGGGGGCGGCGTCCGCGTGTGCCGGACGTCGCCTATAAAGAGAGGAAAAACATTGAGACGCAGCCCGCACCAGGAGCGGGCTGGCGCTAGGAGGGGTCCGGATGTCTTAACAACAGCTGTTCCCGGATCCCTCCTGTTACAGGCGCAGAGTGGCACACCGTGTGGTTTTAGTCGGTCCGAGTCCGACACACCACCCCGCCGCAAACCCCGGCGGGGTGACGGTCCGAGGGGATTTCCACACATTAAAAAAAAAAAAAAAAAAAGGGTTTGTCAAGTTTTCCTTCTCTCTGCAGTGTTGTTGTCCTGCGTAGTTTTCTCCCTTAGTCGCCTCTTACGACACCCACGGGATGAATAGGGGTGGTGACACTCTGTATTCTTAATCCGTCACTTAATCCGTCAGCAAAAGTCGTAAAACTTACAGCGTAACTCTCAATGTAACATTTATATTTAAAAATACCGACTTTACAAACACTAACACATAGAATAATAAAAACAATAATTTTATTAAAAAAGTAATTGTTTTAAGAGAAGTGCATTAAACAATTGATTACATGTCATATGCGATAATTATCTGAGGAATGTAACATATCCGATCTACTTTTTTTATTAAAATAGTAAATGATGGAGAATAAACACAACCTTAATCTATTCTAGGCACAATGATAAAGTAGAAACTCGCAAATATCAAGACAATTATTTGCAATATAATAACCGTAGGGTGCGAATCAAAATGATCCTACTAATAAGCCAAGTCAGATTTGATTATTCAGATACAGATGATGTATGATCCATCCGTTTTGTTGTAATGTATTATTTTTGTCTGTCTTGAGAGGGACAACCTCTCTTGAATAACGACCTTGTACCTTAGAGATATATTTGTGCAGTCCCAAGTTTTGTATTGTTCTTAGATTAAATTATAGTTTAGTAAATCCAATGGACTAGCCAGTTCCGCAAACTTATAAAAGAAGTAAATGGATAGTCCGTACATCGCGAGAATCAAGCTCTCTAGATCTAAAAATAACAACAAAATATCACATCATCATCAACAGCCTTTAATAGTCCACTGCTGGACATAGGCCTCTCCTTAGAAAGGAGGTTTTGGCCTACTATACCACGCTGTCCAGACGGGTTGGTATAGGGTTTGTGTCAAGTTTTCCTTCTCTCTGCAGTGCTGTTGTTCTGCGTAGTTTTTTCCCTTAGTCGGCTCTTACGACACCCACGGGATGAATAGGGGTGGTGACACTCCGTATTCTTAATCCGTCACCACACGAAATATAAGATTGTAAAAACATTTTTGTTGTTGAAACATTATTTACCTATGTCTTGATAGCTTGCTTCTAGCCAAAAAGTTATGATCTTAGATCAATGTGAAGTATGCTATAGTTTTCAATTTACCGGGTAAATATTAATGTGGTGTAAATGCTATTAGGTTTTGATTGCATTGCCTTAGAAGCTGGATTGCATTGTGTTGATGCTATATTTGTTGTAAATGTGACCTTGGTTTGTGCACCCCTTAAAAAATCCTGAAACGACGCATTGCAGGGTACAGCTATGCCATTATAAAATCTTATCAACATTGCTAAACCTCTATTCTCTCTACGCGCCCCATTATTAGCCTAACACACATTGAGAGCGACTCATCCGTCATATTGATAGACTCATGAATAATGTTTAGCCCCCGAGGGCGATAAAGCTTATGTTCCAAATAATCACCTCTTGGTAGTCTTTGAAACAGATACAAAACGGATTTTGTGAATGATAAATTACTTACAAATTTATCCCAATTACATTTCTTGGAGGCTTATGTTACAGTTGTCTTTGAATAATATGGAAAACAAGCTTTTGCAGGCAGCTACGCTCGCATAATTGTATATCCATTGTCTAGGTACCTTAGTAGGTAGGTAGGTGAAGGCTGAATGATAATAATGGCAAAAGTGTAACAAAGAGATAAAGAGAATAGGACGTAACATTTTAAACCGTGTGGTGACGGATTAAAAATATGGAGTGTCATCACCCCTATTCATGCCGTGGGTGTCGTAAGAGCTGACTAAGGGAGCAAACTAAGCAGGACAGCAGCAGCACTGCCAAGAGAAGGAAAACATGAAACAACCCCTTTACCAACCTGTCTGGCCAGCGTGGTATAGCAGGCCTAAACCTAATTTCTAAGGAGCGGCCTATGGCCATCAGTAGGTTAGTAGAGTCTGTTGATGATGATAATGATGTTTTATTTCAAGAACAGGGAGTGTTCTTGAAATAAGACATCATTATCATTGAGGACTTTAAAGTTGCAGTCATAAGACATAAAGTGGATTTAACATAAGTGCTCACGTTGATGAACACGATCATTTCTAAGGTTTTACTCAACAAAAGGTAAAAGCGACTTCAAGATCACATCGTTGTCTATCCGTATTGCACCAGTGTCTGTCTGTTTTATAAACAAATGCCCTGTAAATCTAAACCTGTAAGTATATACTTGTCATTGATCTAGAATCAATAAATACGAGTTTAGCGAGAATCAAGGCTTACAGCAAAGGTTAAAGGAAAAATCCAAAAGAGTTTTTGACATAACAGTATTTGTCGAATATTTTTTATTTACAACCATTTTATAACTACTTGCAAACTTAACATTCATGTTGAGTAAGTAGTTAAAATGCTATATATTTTAGAATTGATACCTGATGGATAAACTGTCCACATACTTGTACAAGTTTGTATCAAATGCTCGGGAAGCGAATCAGACTCGCACACTTAACGCACACACGTTCAATTTAAGGTAACTCGTGCAAAATCATTTTAATCTGCGATATTCTGTAGGAGTAATAACTCCAAAATAGACAGTGTAAATTTCAAGGATACCTTCCGCTCGTCGCACATCAAACTTATATCACTGAAATCTGATATTTTAGGGGGTGTGTGTTTAAGTCTACTCACAATCATGTGAGCTAACGACGGACTAGACGGTATTTGCTCTCAACTACTTTGTAACCGTGATGCATTCTCTGTATTTAAAAGACGCCTGCTTTTTCAATTCTAAAGTTATCACTTTGTACTTGCTTATATGTCTCAAGACTTCACAGAAGTAACTATAGTACCTGTGTTATTTGGGCATACATGATGCAATCTGGACAACAAATTGGAATAGGCCCTACGCTGTTCTTGAAGAAGCCGTTCTGGTGATGATAGATTAAGTTTTTCTCTGCGTCTGTTTCTAATTATCAAAGTGCACAATGGAAAATCCCACGACCTAAAGGTAAGTGGTTGACAACATTTTTAAATACCGGTATGAGTAACAGATATGACGTGACATTGCCAGGTCCATGTCTTGTCCAGAAAAAAAAAACATCTATAAAAATGATTCTGATCAGATGATCATTCAGTCCATCGCTGTTTATTTTAGATTTTTCAAAGATACAATTCTGGAACTTTCTTATAAGATAATGATCATGATTTAAAAAGGTTAAAACTATTAGTAATTTTCTTAATTTAAAAATTAGATTTAAAAAGGGTACCTTTAATAGACGGCGAAACAACTAGACAATTAAATTTGCCAGAGAATATTTTTGTCTTTTATAAACTAATTTAAGTTCATAATTATCAACCTTCTTGGTTGAAGATGTTTTTCTTATTTCATACGTCATTATTAAAGTTTAGCAAAGCAGCACACGTGTTCACCCATAGTCCATTTTGGGTGTGTAGTTAATAGCTTTGGAAATTGGTTAGAAAGCAACACTGGCGAATTGACGCTGCGGTTGGAACGCAGCTGGTAACTCCTTGTCTCTCGTTAATGCCTGCTCACAAACAATTTAGGCAAAAATAATGTATTGTATTATTATATTGTTAAGAATACAAATATATATTGATATATGTGGTTGTTTAAATATTCATTATTGAAAGTGATCAGTGATGATGTACTATGGTATAAGAATCAAGTTATTGGGCAAGCTTTTGAGTATTTAATGGTAGTCAACGGAAACTTCACTTATTTAACATACCGATTTCTAAAGCAAAACCTCCGTAGTTTCTTAGATGACTCAAAGATATTACATATTCCAATTTAAAATTTATAAATCATAATCGAATTTTAAATAACACATAATTCCGAATTCCAATTTCGAATTTTAAGTTCTTTTCTAGTTAAACCCTTATACCTACCATCACTGGTCACCTATACCAACACGTACCAGTTTCTTACCTCGTAAATAACGCAGCAAAGAACCACACTAACGCACAGATCAATGCAGCCCTGGTTTTAGTGCAAACGTATCCGGCTCGCAGCGGTTCACAGATGGCGTAGTAGCGCTCAAAGCTGATCGCTAGGATCGTGAGGACTGACGCGTGGGTGACGGTCAACTCCACAAATGGCACGGCTAGACCTGGAGACAAACAGAATATTTTAATTTTATAATTCAAGTAGGTAAGTAATTCTATGTACATATAACTGAGACAAGTCGCAGAAATAATCTATGTTATTTCAGAAGAGTGAATATACAAGAAATTACATGTTAAACGCACAAATTTAGTCCCATTTATGTATTTATACCTATTGCTGCAATCGGACACTTTAGGCACATTTATATTTTATGTGGTCTAAAAATACCTGACCCATTTAAATACATTCTAATAGTAAGTATAAATTTAAATCGCTTAGACTTGTGTTAGCACTTTACCATTTTTGTAGTTTCATTAAAAAAATACTGTGACATTGTAATGCTTTTACAGTCCTACCAACTTATCTGTGAACTGAAAGAGGACGGCACCGTCGATTCAGTGTTGCTAATTAATATAAGGTGTCCAAAATTGAGTAAGTTTTCAAGAAAGAATTTTCACATTAGACATAATCGTTTAATAAGAATTAAAAACAAAACAAATTAAAAATAATGATACCTCTATAAAAATAATAAAATAAATAAAAAGAATTTGATAATTTACAGTTGCGTAGGTACACTAACAGTTTAGTCTCTCAGCAATAAACAATGGCTTTATCTAAAAAGTAATCCAATGAAGTGGAAATTCAGCAGATAAAATGTTCCACTTGAGAGATACAACTTTCATTTAATGCGAAGTTAAGTAGGTACCTACCCTAGCATGTTATGTATGCATGTATGTCTAGCATTTAGTTATGACCGTAACTAACCCCTAACACCAGATTTGACTAATTATAATTAGCAGTGGTACCTAGTGGTAGTGTAGTGTAATTAAAAAAAACAAATTGCTTTATAATAATTTATTGAAAACCAGGTTTACAGTAATTAAATGAACCTGCATACACAACTTCATCCTGGTTGAGAGGCCATACTCCGCTTATTTCCGTACCACTATCATCATTATCACTATCGCTTTCGGTTTCAGTGTCACTTACAACTTCTATAATAAAAGGTTTATCTAAATACAAATCATGTTTTAAGTATTCTCCTTCTAACCTGCGAACATGTTTACTATGCTGTGCCCACTCATGAACTGTAATAGCGTCAAAAGCTTCTCTAACTAGGCAGGGAATTTCAGCATTTTTGTGCTCAATATTTACATCAGCAACTTTTCTTTTCATTGTGCTCCATATGAGTTCAATGGGATCACAGTGATAAGGTGGTAAATATAAGCATTTATGTCTATTGTCTTCTAAAATTTTTTCAATCTCATATACAGGTTCAGGCTTGTTTCTCTTAATTATTTCTAAAAGCTGAGGTTTAGTCAAATTCTCTCCGTAGTCAATTTTATTTTGGGTCAACCATAATTGCATATCTTTTTTTAAAGAATTCGTATTTGGGACTTTATTCACACAAATACTTTGATAAGGAGCATTATCCATCACTATTATGGATGGCTCTCGTAAATTAGGCACAAGTTTTTCAATAACCCACTTTTTAAAGTTGGTACTATTCATCTCGTCATGATAATCACCACTTTTTGTGTTTGATTTAAACACAAGTAGTGCATTTGTAACAAATCCAGTATCTCCTCCCGCATGATACCCTTGCCCTTTCGATACAGGCTCCAATACTCCGTCTTCACTGTCTCCTTGCCAACATTTACCCGATGTATGCGAAGAGTGAATATAGGTCTCATCTAAATAAATTATGGGCCGGGGCTGGGGAGATTTATTATTTTTATCCACTGCATGCAAGTACTTAGCTCTCCAAGCTGATATTTCATTACGCTCCATAAGAACCTTTCCATTGGATTGAGATTTTTTAAAACGAAATCCCAACTTGTGAAGCAGCTTTCGCAGACTCTCTCGCTGTCCTGTGTAATTTATTTGTCTTTAAGACCTCTAGAAGCTTTTTAACAGTAGGGACAAGGGGAAGGTACATGAATTTTATTCTGCCAAAAAAGATTTTTTGGCAGAATAAAATTCATGTACTTTCCTCCGTATAACTCCCATGTTAAAATCATCAACTTGCACAAATCCACTTTTACGTTTTCTCTCCTTGCCTGGTGTCCAAATTTTTGTACCAGTTTCTTCTGCTGCATGCTCTTCCTTAACTATTTTTGAAATTAGTCCTTGACTCGCACCTGAAATATAAGATAACAAAATAAATGTTAGTAGAAATTTGAAATCTGGCAGGTTAGTTGGCTCACTCACTTAGCGGGTTACCTAATAGATGTACGTTACCGTTACGCTAACCCGCAGCAAGAATAGAAGCGAATATTTCGTGGACTTAAATAATTAGTTAAGTACCGGGTAATTTATAACAAGAAAGTTGACAACACTAACCTGTCGCTGCCGAAATTCGTTTGTATATTTGATTAAATGGAATAATCGGAGACCCCGCCCGAGCTTCTTCTTCAAAAAAGGTTTTAACCTTTAGAATAATGTTTCGAGCATCACTTTAAATAGCTTTCGGCATATTTAACTTTATAAATTCAGCAATATCACGACAAAACAACCAGAGAACCCGAATGTAGTAGACACTGACAATCGAATGACATTTCAACACGACGGCCGTAGTTCCAATTTTCGCCATTTCACAGATAAGTTGGTAGGACTATACATTTAGACACAAAGGAAAAAGGTAAGATTTGAGATGGAAATTTGTAGCACACAATGACCGTTTTCTGTTAGGATACTCGTATTTAATTTATCTCTTAAATAGAATAAAGCTCTATATTATTTTATACACTGTTTAACAAGAGTGAAGTATCTTGGTACGTGATACAACGTCCATGCTTTTCTCATTATTCTACATCCCACGCACAGAAATACCAGCTCTTTTTTACTTATGTATATCCAAGTTAGCAAGATTATAGTGTTATGCGCAGCTTAGTAGTGAAGACATCTTTTTATCCGCCCACGACTGTAGTAAACAGTATTTGTTCAAGAATGAACTATTTAAAATAATTTGCTGCAAGTACTTTGTATTCTGAAACAGTTTCGTAAGTTGCAGTCCATTTAATCAGCTTTCCACATATTTGAAACATTTTTTTTGGGCATTGTTTTGTGAAAGTCTTTCTGAAAAAGTCTGAAGAAAATGCTAGGGACTTCATATGGACGACATGGAAATTGTGATGCGTACTGAGTATATAAGTAGAAGTTGGATTTGATGCAACACTTCATAGTATTACACTACACATGATATACTATAATCTTATTATCATTATTGTAACTTAAATCAATAAATCAATATTGATTGGCTTTTTCCAGAGGCTTCTCTCGGGTAAGGGTGGTTTTTCTATCCCTTCGTGGCAGAAACTTTTACTATGACAATTTCTGAGTAAATATTTATAGTAAAGCTCATGATGATCAGGTGGATAGAACCTCAACAAACATTGATTTGTATAAAAACACTAGCTGTACCCTGCCACGCTTCGGTGTGACACATTGTGATTGCATTTGCAACAAGGCTGACGGGAAAAAAAAACATCAAAACAATTTTTGAAGCGGTGGCGGCGAATTGGTGCAGAACTTTTTTGAGTTTTAAAGCGTACATAAACCAACGTAACAGTTTTTTATATATAGAAAAAAAGATTAATAACGAGCTATTTCTTTGTTACGGTTTCAAGCTCCAAATGTCCAACTGATCATCATCTAATTTTATATAAATAACATAGAACACATTTTTTGCAGAAAAATGAGTATATAATTGGGGAAAGTATGAAATTGCCGTTGTAGTAAACAAATACTTTGAATTTACATAAAACCTTCATGGTGTGAGATTTTCGTGTGAAACTTTTTCCACATGATGTACCTTAAATTATTTTAAGACTGTATTTCACAACTAAGACTTTATTTTATCATCACCATAATAAATGTATATTATACCCATTGCAAAATACATCTTTTTACTACTATAAGGTCTGTGCTAGGCCTCGGACGGATGGAGAGACGGTCATGAAGAAACTAACATATAACGGTCCTTTGTTGAGCACAAATCCTTAAAAAGAACTCAAGTTTACGACTTAACTAAAATAAAGGCACCAAAACAGTTTACTGCGCTCATTCAATATAAGAATTTCTTCTCTGTCTCCCAAAATATAAAATACGGAATATACTAGAGCAGTCAAAATACTTTTTTATTATAATGTATTATAGAAAAGGTTCTAAAACGTACCATTTAACTCGCATACGGGCGCGGCGCCAAAGCAATGGCATTGGAAAATAAACGCGGATAAACAGCTCTAAGGTTTTCTTTGCTGCCATTTTACCATTTTAGTTTTTTATTTGATTCTTATGTCGAAAGTTCTTATGTGTATTTTTAGATACAAGGTAAGTAAGTGAGTTAGTTTTACCTAGATATATATGCGTTTGCGACAGCTCTGGATAGAAACAGCTATCGCAAACTCAGATTAGTTTTGAGAACAGAGCAGTGTAGCGCTTTGTTCCTGTAAGACAGTATAGAAATCACTGTTGTACTTTCATTTTACATGCTCTATGGAACTTTGATTGTTTTATGTTCAAGCTACTTATCCCTGAAAAAAATATTTTAGATAGTTAAATTGAGCCGCCAGGTTTGAACTCCCATTGTCTTCTAATTCTGTTCAAAATATGCCAGATGGTATACCATCTAATATAATTCTGAAGAGGATTACTTCCAGACTGGAGTAGTACCGGCTTGACACCGTTTTCTTACAGCTAGATAGCTGTAAGAAGACAGTGTCTGGCCAGACCTACTACCTTTGTGCGATACCTTGTAGATTTTTAAAGGTTATCGCACAAAGGTAGTGGGTGCGATATCATTAACGCGCCAGTTACTATACTGTGGGTATGCCAGGCGAGATTGCACTATAATTGAACTCGATCAATGGCCTATGTGCTTATTGGTGATCTTCGTTGTGAAAATAATGGTGTACAATATGCCATCTACATTTATAAGATTAATAAAAGAGATGAAACATCAAGAAATTACAGAATAATTTTACAGATTTGTTAGCTTTCATATGTTCTAAAGACTATGGCTGTCTTATACGAGTATAATCTCAATTTAAGGCTGTCCTTTAGAAACTAAATGTTCGATACTAATTTGGAATATCTCACGTCTGGTCCCGAGGGCTTTACAGATATTGCTCTAATTTATATTTGATTCTAGAATATTCCAGATTAGAATACCTAATCTTACGTCACCACTTAAACAATTTTTAAAATTTAGGTACAAAATTCTGACCACACTGATGAATGTGGTAGAGGTCCAGGGGTCTTTTCTAGGGTATACCTGGTTCCCCGGCTATTAGTACCCGAGACGGCGTGCGGTTTTAGTCGGTTCGAGTCCGACATGCCACCACATAGGTGGTATCCGAGGGGATTTCCGCACGGAAAAAAAAAGGGGTCTTACTTATTTTTTTTAAACCATAAGAGGATAGTTGAAACTACGCTTCATAGAGCCTATTATCTACTCGAACGATACGAAATCTACGAATGAACATGCTCGGTGTATGAAGATCAAAATGTCTGAAATTTAAATCAAACTAATTTTTCATATATTTTCTCCTATAGATTTCTATAACCAATGTTACCTAAATTTAAGACAAGCAGGGCTTGTTTATCAGCAGGGCTATTCGAATTAAACTTTCTTTGAAGATATTAGGTTGATAATTCAAATATAAGTACGCCTAGTTTATGATTTGCTACAAAAATACAAGCAACATTACTTGGAGGCTCTGAAACAAGCACATATTTTTAAAAACTACGAGCATAAACCGTCATTTTAAATACGAATTAGGCACTAAATCGTTTAAAAATCATCTATGGTAACCTATAATTGTTTTTGTTTTGTCTATGAATGAGAACTTATTCAAACTCATTCGATAGTGAAAGCGTATAGACTTGCTTTTATTCTTATTTAACTGTGATACTTCTAACTTTATCCCGTAGTAAAATGTTCCACGAATTTCATTTTATGCGGAGATCCTGCTTTATCTGTCTATCTTGCATACCCGTAGGTAATATTGTACCAAAAAATTGTTCATATAAATTGCTTTGTAAGTTGTTGCTCCCGAATATGATTGACAGCATCTTATTGGCTGGAAAGAGGAGATAAAATATTACTAAATGTAGTCTTTATTCCTTCACATCACTGTTTCTTTTAATATTATTTTCCGTTGTTGACTGTCAAATCAAATAAGTTAGACAAATTGGACGTCATACCTTGTTATCATCGAACTATTTAACTCTAATAGATAATGTTAAAAAATGTAGTACACTTAATTTAAAAAGCTCCTAAATTATTTATTTTTGTAATATCAAACTTTTCATTAAGAACTTATCAAAATGGAAAGTTGGCTCCGGCATTAATGGGCAGGCTCGACTGGAGTCAAAACCGCTGTTAATCAATTATTTCATTACTTTCCACCGAGTGAGTGAGATTACCAAAACCCAGTCCCCCCCCCTCACTTCCTCCTCATGATTTTGTATTTTATCACACTGCTCGTTTGTGCCTCTATATCATAAAAAAAGAAAACCTTTTTGCCAAATAAAAAGATTTTCAATTTTCCTCTATACATCTCTTCTATTGTCACTAGTTTGCCTTAGCAAAATGCTCCGAACAGAAACATTCGTGTGACCCGAATCTGCCTAGATAGAGTCCCAATAAATTCAACCCGCATTGACTAATGGCTATTTTACCGCACTTTGTACATTAACGTTAAATAGACATTTTCGTTGCCTGATTTATAACAGATAGATAGTGTTTTTGTTAAATTAACGGCGGTGAAATTTATTTTAGATAGTATAGTTTTTTGCTCATTTAATATGCTTGACAGAATTTAGGTACCGTTTAGTGTAAATTATCCAAAAGATATTTATAGAATACAGATTTAAATGTCTTAGAAAACTACTACTAGTGTTGTGTTATACCCTCTGAAACTACAAGTCTGTTCTTAAATATGCACAGTTCGCTTACGCCACAACATACGTCATCAGGATTATGTGTATGTGTATAATCATATAATGTAACTATACTAAAATAGAATACAGAGTGTCACCGCCCATATTCATCACGTAGGTGTCGTAAGAGCCGACTAATGGAGTAAACTACGCAGGTAAACAGCACTGCAAAAAGAAGGAAAACTTCAAATAAACCCTATACCAACCCGTCTCGCCAGCGTGGCATAGTAGGCTAAAACCTCCTTTCTAAGGAGCGGCATATGTCCAGCAGGGGACTAGCATAGGCTGTTGATGATGATACTAAAATTATAAATGTGAAAGTGTGGTAAAGAGATAGTTCGGGTCCCAGGAAAGGGCATAGGATAGTTTTAATCCCAGAAATCATTCTTTAAGGGGGTTAAAAGAGGGGTGGAAGTTTGTATGGGAAATTACACCTAGACACAGAACAAATAATCGTGATCTACACACAATTAATTATATGTTCTTGAGTGTGGTCGTCTTTATAACAAAATAGCGGCGAATAATGAATCTTGACATCTTCGACTCACGAGCTACCATTTATAAGAGAAATATACTCACCTTACCACTTTGAGATAACACAATGTATCGCTGTATACATTTAATTTAGTTTGGCATAATTGCATCATTAGCTTAAATTTCTTGTGAATTTGGTCAAAAACTTTATTTAGTTAACTAATAACCTTAGAGCCTACATATCATATTGTACTAAACCTATATTATTTTTGCAATCACCATGCTTTGTTAATTACATTTTTAAGGTTATATCAGTACCATGTGAAACTGGCTTCATGGAATTACTGGGAATAAACCGTAGTAAATATCTTGATTAATAAATAAATCTTTTGGATCATAAGTGAAGTTAGCTAACCACTAGACCTGCTGTATAATACATATTTAAAAACAGAATTCAATGGATTATCAAGTCTTTAAAAAGGTTTCCAGTTTAATGATGTGTGACTACAAACAACATAATTGCTACTGCATTCGGTCGGATTATTTATTTTTATTTATTTATTTATTTATTTTCTTCTTACAATATCTTTACAGTAGTATTCCAAGGCGATATTGTAGCCACATTAATTAAACTTAAGCCAAACTAAACCAAATTACAAACTAAATTAACAAATTTTACTTAGTGCTATAATTGTAAATTCACTCAGAGAACAACAAAATATATTCTTAAAGTAAATAATAGATTGTAATAGATTGTAAATATCTAAAGCATTAAAATAATACTCACATAATACTCGTACTTAATTGCTATTTTTTCTTTAGGTTTAGAAGCATTACTAAATCTTTGATAATAAAGATATTAAGGGAACCATATGTCTAAATTTTCCGACTGCACTTCTCCTCAACTGGAAGAGTTCGAACTCAGCATGGGATAAAATTGACTGCGCGGATGGCGTAGTGGTTTAAGCTGTCGTCACGCTTGTTGTTAGTTCGACCCCCATGGGACAACCCCTTGTATGATCCACAAATTATCGTTCTGAGTCTGGGTGTTCTTTGTGTCCGTTTCATGAATGTTTGTTAAGTCCCCGCAGCACAGGATATATTCCTAGAGCGGGAGTTGTCTTTAAAAAAACTTCGCAATCACTTATGATTAATCATGTGATTTTGAAATCATTTCATAACACCTGTGACTCATCTACAGTATCATTGCGTCTAATTATTATTATTACGCTGGCGCCAGACACGCGAAAGGTCGAAAACTAAAAAAAAAGTCGGCTTGATTGATTTTGATGGCATTAATATCTGTCTATGACCAAATCTATGTAGTGATTTATCACAGTGACTAAAACCAATCACTACCTCAATGAATATGATTTAAAAGTAGCAATAATTTCCATGTCTAATTCGAACTAACTGCACTCACTATTGAAACACGGTTTCAAACACTGTAAGTAAATTTAAAATATAACTGTCGAGTCGGGCCTTGCCACTGTGACAATACAATAAAATACAAAAAACTTAGATGTCTATCCGGTGACAAGAATATCTTTAGGCAGATTTAAAAAGGACGTCACTTAATGAGCGCCATCTAGGGATTTTATTACCAACTATACAATTTGTATCTGAATATTTCAAGAGTTGGTGACGTCAAATATCAGTCACGTACTAGAGTTTGAGTTTAAGAAGGAATTTTTATTGTAGAGCTACAAAAATGTCATTAATTCTGATGAGGTTATTAACAGCTTAAATACGAAATTAAGGATAGTTACATACTTATGAGAAATGGAAGGAACGCATAGCTGTGTTTCTAATAATGCATGTAAAAATGAATGCAAAGTGATAACTTTCTCTTTTACAACGCCAAAACGGTAGATACCGTAAAAAAAATACAAAAACCAACTTATGACTTCACATTTTGCTGTATTAACATATAATTGAATACTAAAAGAATAATCTGTCTTTAACGTCTGATCCCAAACTAGGCTGTACTACGGTATTGGTATTGGTTATGGGCTCCGATTTTCGTATTTAGACTCGAGCGTGGTCCTTTATGCGTCCAGAAGAGGTTGGCTAGGCGAGCCAACCAAGCTCCTTCCAGAAGTGCAGAAGCCTCCTGGGGATTTTACAGGCTTCTAGGAGCTAGTTTAGAAAATTATCTTGTTTATTCTTACAATTTATATATTTGAAACCTGAGTCTAAAATGTTTGTCACTTCTGCCAACAAAATGTCAACACACTGCGCCACATTGAATTCGTCGAAAACGCAAATACATGCATCAATTTCTAAACGAAAATATTTTGAAGTACTCATGTAATTGTTACGATATTAATTTCGAAGCATTATGAATTTGGGTTTTTTTTGTTTATAGAATCAAATAAATTTATTTAATCAAAGTATCTTTTACCCTCGTTGTTCATAATTTTCTGATAAAGATTTTTTTTAATATGTCGAATCTGACCTCAATTCATCGTTCTTACGTAACCATAGGAACTTTCTCGAAAATACAAATGTTTCCTTTCAACGTACATTTTTGGCACCAACCATGAGTGTCATATTGCAGATAACACGACGCATTTGCTGATTGCAAATAGTTAGTGACTGCACTGTGTGTAGTGAGTGTGTAGTAAGATCTAGAAAAAAGATTTGTTCTTTATTTAAAATTAAAAACAAATTTCTTTAACCTTCTTCTTACTTCTTTTTCTTTAGCTTCGTAACCTTTTGTCACATTAAATGCACAAATTAGCCTATTCAGTTCAGCCCTGATATTTTGAGTAGTTAGCTAGAATAACTATAATAATAATAATATACCTCACACAACTCACACACGGCCGTCTGATCCCAAACTAGGCAGAACCTGTGCTATGATAACCAGACTGCTGATAAACATACTTATATATTTTTAAATACATACATATTATAGATAAATTACACCCAGACACAGAACAAATGATCGTGCTCATCACACAATATTTGTCCTGGGTGGGAAACGAACCCACGACCTTCGGCTTAGCAGTCAGGGTCACTAACCACTAGACCAACAGGCCCGTCTATATAACATACCATTATTCGTTATTACTATTATGAGATGCCAGAATCTTTAAGTAAAATCATAAACATAGATTGTAAAAATAAATGAAAATATAGGTTTGTACTTTATTAGGGACCTATTTAATACTAATACATTATTTTTAAAACATCAGGCCTAGGTTAAGGAGACATGGATGTTATGTTCGTCTATAACAAAGGAAGGAGCAAGTCTGGCAGATAGCAGCTCCACGATTGTTATTGGGAAATTAAATTGTAACTAAATATTTCACGAGAAATTTTATTGTGCGACGCATTATCATTAGTTACTACGTAGTTGGATGGTTCTCACTAGATGGCACTAAAATATTTAGTTTTTATAAGTACATGTTACAGCAAGCTATGAAAAAAGTTTCAAGACATGTTTTTAATAAATGGTTATAAAGATACTGCTATCTATGTTCAATAAGGAAAAACTTGATATAAACCCTATACCAACCCGTCTGACCAGCGTGGTACTTACATAGGCCAAAACCTCCTTTCCAGCAGTGGACTATACTCGTAGAAGGCTGTTAATAATGATGATGAATGAAGCTAGTTGATTAAACATTTATAATGATGATGATGGTTGATGATGTACTATAGTACTTGTTTATAATAATATGTGAAGTGGTATAATTGCATACTGCAACGATTAGTAGAAAATTAATCCCTTTAAGCGACTTCACTAGTAGTTGCAAGTGAGGGATTTTTGTTACAATATAACTCTTTCCTCAGGTATTAACATTCATATTTTGTGTGGGTAAGTGAGTACCGTCGCCCATAGAACTCAAGAGTAACAAACATTTTAGAATGAGGGGGGAGAAAAAATCCTTAACTCCACTTTTCTGTCAGGCCGTGGTATCACTCCAATCGAGTCAGCAAATTTGAGTTAAAGCACGGCTCTCCCTCCGTAAAGTTTATCATCATCATTAACAGCCTTTGATAGTCCACTGCTGGACATAGGACTCCCCTTCGAAAGGAGGTTTTCTATACTACGCTGGCCAGACAGGTTGAAACAGGGTTTGTAGTTTGCTCCTTTAGTCGACTTTTACAACACCAAAGGGATGAATAGGGGTGGCGACACTCCGTATTCTTAATATGTCACCACACAGACAGGTAAAGTTTATATTAAAATGTAAATAAATGTGACTTAAAAAGAAGAGACTTGTTATTTTTGAAGGATTTTATAACGCAAATCCATATGTAAATTAGTGACTTAAATGTTAACCAATGTAAATTCTGAGCCTCATCGTTGTCACAAAACAAAATCCTCATTTAAAAAAAAAACTGTTAATCGGATAAGTCCAGAAAGTCTTTTATAAAATAAATGTATTTACTTTAACTTCATTTTGCGATTCTTTTGGGGCATGAAGAGGTTGTCGTTTAAACCGAGCCAAGTACAAAATACATAGATATTAGAGATAAATTACACCCAGACAGAACAAATGATTGTGCTCATAAGACATTTATTCCCATTTCCCATTTGGAAATCGAACCCAAGCACCCGGCTTAGCAGTTAGGATGACAAACCACTAGACCTACAATAATTTGATTGTAAGTTAACTAAAGAAACATAAGCACAATTATGTTGCAGCACGTGAATCTTATATATTCAAGAATTTGAAAGAATTTTTTTGTCCGTGTGGTGACCACCCTTATTGATCCCGTGGATGTCGTAAGAGCCGACTAAAGGGAGCAAACTAAGCAGGACAATAGCAGTGTAAAAGAGAAGACAAACTTGTAACAAAACCTATACCTACCCGTCTGGCCAGCGTGGTATAGTAGGCCAAAACCTCTTATCTATGGAAAGGGCCTATGTCCAGCAGTGGACATAGACCTAGGCTAGTCTGTTGATGTTTGATGAAATGAGTCTTAACTTTATTTATTCCTTCTAATATATTCTTACGCGAATTAATGATATTTATTTGATGATGAAATGTCTACCAGTCTACCGTGGATTGTGTGGAAACGACTAATAAAGGTATCGTCTGCAAAAGAAAATTTAAAAAAAACATCATATATTTAATTGTCTTAACCAAATCTTAACGACTCAGAACAGTTTTATGATAACAGACCCTATCAGTTCAACTTATAGAAAAAAATATTAAAGCTCCAGATTCTACTTTTTAGCATACAAGGTACGTAAAATAAAACGATCCCCGACTAGGTACATTTGGGTTCCCCTTACGTATGAGTACTAATAATACTGTTAAAGCCTATTCCAGGATTTTAGATCTGAGTTCACTGAACACTAGTATCACCTTACTTCTGAATAATTTAGGAGCGTCCTGTTTTACAGAATATTTTTAGTTGTATTTCGTATAGTGATCGTGAGGAGAGTAGGTTATAGATATTTGGTGATAAGCGGTAAAAGATTCGTACAAATTAAAACACACAAAAAAATGCCAAGTGTAATGAAATAAATGTCAATGTTACTTTATTTATTTGTTATGTTTTTAACTTCTTCGTGAGTCAAGAAACCTTTATGAAATATAATGTTCAGATACAATTGACACAGAAGAGAAAACCTCTAGAAAAATAAACTCCAGAAAGAAACAACTATTTCTTTGAGATAACTGATTTAGTTGGCAATCATCAATCAATCATCATCATCATCAACAGCCTTTAAAAGTCCACTGCTGGCCACAGGCCTCTCCTTAGAAAGGAGGTTTTGGCCTACTATACTACGCTGGCCAGACGGGTTGCTGTAGGGTATGTTTCAAGTTTTCCTTCTTTTTGCAGTGCTGTTGTTCTGCGTAGTTTGCTCCCTTAGTCGGCTCTTACGACAAACACGTCTTCTTAATTCATCACCACACGGACAGCTCGACACGTTGGCATAGCTATAATTTTTATCTGCAAGTTCACTGGTTTAGTGTAAACCAGTAAACTTGAGGATAAAATTAATACTCTAGTAAATTTTAAACATACGAGTATTACTTTGAATATTATTGCTTTGTATTTATTTTTCATGTCCTGATTTTAGTATGCGACTTCCTGGTAACATTAAAATTATGCCCGAATGTACTAGTATTTTGTAATTTTGAAATGGGGTTTTGATGTTTTCGTATATACCCTGGTAATAAAAGTTGTAATCACGTCTCTTAGGAAACATTTGCAATAATGAATTATGTTTCAATATAAATAAGGTTAAATTATTATATTTTCTCAAATTCTTGTCGCTCTCGAGGCCGGTGGATGTCATCAGAAGACTGACAAATAGATATTCTACCAGTGCCTCTCATAAAACGTATATTTGGACACTCTCAAAATAATCGAAATTTATAGAGTATTTTCCGTTGACCTAGAACTATGAAATTTGGCAAGTAACACCGTCTTATACTACAAGTATAGGTAAAAATATGAAAACTAAACATTTGTAATTAAATCCTGTACATGTACCTATAAATGTGTACGGAACAAGGAATTTTTTGGAGTCTGACTCGCACTTTTCCGGTTTTTTTATTATTTTATCGGTTATGATTACGACGTTTTATCAGTTATGTTTACATTTTATAGATTACCAAATATACTTGACAATAATAAAAAGCAAATGTGATAATGTGCTATGGATATTAAGTCTAAAAACAAAGTTGTATACACAATACAACAATGACTGCACGGATAGCGTAGTGGTTTAAGCGGTCCTATTTATGTCCTATTTATTGCTTCAATTATGGATTTCCTACCAAACTTTGTATAATTAAAGTAGCTTTTATGTAGCTTAAAGTGGATTCTCGTTTCAGGTTTGAATGCTCTTAATATTTTTAGAGCGAAATTATACTTTCTACAAAGACGTACGGTACAAAGACGGTATTATTTTGGTTTTGTACTGAAAGACTGCACGAATGGCGTAGAGGTTTAAGCGGTCGTACTACACCGAGTGTTGTGAGTTCAAACCCCACATGGGACGATACTTCGTATGATCCACAAATTATTGTTCTGAGTCTGGGTGTTCTTTGTTTCCCTTTCATGTATGTTTGTAAAGTTCCCCGCGACAAGGGATATTTCTAATGCGGGAGTTGTCTTTTAAAAAACAAAAGACTATTAAGTAATAACCTTGTTCTCTACGTGTGTTTTTTGTCATTGGTTAACTTTTAAGAAACTGACAGGGGGGACCCCCTGTCAGTTTCAATAGTTTTTTTAGAATTGATTGATTTAAAAATAAAAGGCTTCCTTGTTAGGGATAGTTTATTAGTTTCATGTTCAAATGTATGATTATTGTTATTTTTATTGATGTGTTTTGAAAACCTATAGGTAAATAAATACGTCGAAGCTATACTGGTAAGTATTATTTGATCAAAATGGAAATATTGTCTCCACCCAGATCCGCAAATGAGATACCTGATATGTATAAAAATATTACAAAGAAAGTATTACGAAACATGTTCCAGAGATTCCGGTATAAACAAAAGTGCATTTATTGTCGATAATATTAAATATTTGAACAAAATAATGCGTTAAAAGGTTTAGTAAAATTGTAAAAGACAAATATTGTAGCTTTTATCGTATACAAAAGATGGGTTGTGGATTATAAGAATTTTATTTTAAATAGGGCTGTCAATTGTATAGCGAACTGTAAATTAATATATTTACTTAGTTTGCTTTACTTGGTTGAAATCCAGATGTTTATTTTCATAATGGGTTGATAATATACGTCTGGCCAGCGTGGCATAGTAGGCCAAAATTTCTTTTCTATAGAGAGGCCTATATCCAGCAGTGGATTATTGAAGGCTGTTAATATACTGGCTGTTAATATAATAGGCTGATGATGATAATATACAATACTAATTATTTGTATTCTATATGTTAATAGCATTTATCTGCTGTTTTATTTGACTTAATTTTGACTCGTTAATTATTTTTTTCTGTATAAGTAGTAACCTATTTTATTCCAAAATCTAAACATGTCTGTGGTAATTCCATACAGATCCATTAAGCTATTCTGACATGATCAGAGTAACAGACATCCATACCTCCATCTTTACAAATTTTTGTAAATAATAAGTAATAATAAGTACCTGGATTTCTGGATATATATATATACATATACAATAAATATATACAAGAATTGCTCGTTTAAAGGTATTAGATAGGATTTCTTTTAGTATTGTAGTAATGAAAGAAAAAGTCGACTAATCAGTCGGCTTTTAAATCTTGAAATTGAATTGCAGTATACGGACATACAGTATACAGACTTTCCGCTTTGGTTGGTTATTCATAAAGCAGGTCTCGAAAAAACACCTTTATAATTCTCAGAAAAAAAGGAACTGTTGGCAACCCTAATTGACACATAGCGTAGTTAACGACACGTTAAGGATGTTCCTATATAGTCAAATACAAAAACGGTTAAGAATTATGTAATATGTATCTGCATGTTATATAATTTTATTTAAGTTTGCACTTTAGGAAAATATGCAGTAAAGTGAAGCGAGCACGTGCACAATTATTATAACGAAAGATTATAAATAAAAGATGGTGATGAGCAGGTTTATAGTTGTTAAAGTAACCTATTGTGTAGGGGCAAACGAGTAACGGGGGGGAGGTCGTCTACTTGTAGTAGATGGCCCGAGGTATGTCGGGGCACCAGGGACTTCCTTTCTAAGGTATACCTAGTTCCCCGGCTATTAGTACCCGAGACGGCGTGTTGTTTTAGTCGGTTCGAGTCCGACATGCCACCGATATGTGGTATCCGAGGGGATTTCCGCACGGAAAAAAATAAAATAAAAGGGGCAAACGGGTCATCTGATGGCAAGTGACAATGCTGCCATAGAGACCTGCTATTAGAGAGACACAAGGTGTAAACAGAAGCTTGAAGAGGCTAGATTTGAGTACCCGCATTTCCGTCCTGCCAGGACAAATACCTGGTCACGTTTACATGTGTGTATTATTTCGGTAAGTAAGCGTGAATTGCAAATAAATTCTCAAAATACTATAGTTTCAAAATCATTCTGCTTTATAATTTATTTAGTTTATTTAAATCACAGACGCTTCGTATTATTAACCAATTATTTCGTTAGCCGCGTGTATGTATACTCATGTGCCCTTAACCGTGTGGTGACGGATTAAGAATACAAAGTGTCACCACCCCTATTCATTCCGTGGGTGTCGAAAGAGTCGACTAAGGGAGCAAACTACGCTTAACAACAGCACTGCAAAGAGAAGGAAAACTTGACATAAACATTATACCAACCCGTCTGAATAGCATGGTGTTACTACACCACGCTATCCAGACGTGCCGGTATAGGCTATCCTTCTTTTTAAGGAGAGGTCCATGTCCAGCCATGCATATCCAGGTCCATGACTATTAAAGGCTATTAATGTTTATGATGACGTTTATATAATATATTAGAATATTTCTAAATATGCTCCAACGTGTCATAATGATTAATGTTGACGAGAAGAAAACGAAACACTATCTAGGTCTTTATTGCACTCTACACGCAAAAAGCATACTTGTTTTCATTAGCATAATGATAATGATGGCATAACTTAAAACTCGTATTATTATTATCACTTTATAATGAAAACAAAATGGCCACTTAATACCGAAATACCGATCGTTAACCTGATGAGCGCTCAGTTTCGGCGAAGTTTTGATTAATTCGGTTTAGTAGATTGAGAGTCGAAAGGTGAATCATTTTTGTTCGTAAATCTCTGTACATATGCAAACAAAGGTGTTTTATGTTGATTTGAATTATTATGTAATATTTATTTATTTATTTATTTATCAACTTTATGCACATAAGTACAATGGCGGACTTAATGCCATAGGCATTCTCTACCAGTCTACCTTAGGGTGGTGTGGAAATGAGTGTGGAGGTGCACTACCCTTTGGTTGAGAATTATAAAGTGGACATAAAAGAAGTAATGATAGCAATACTGAGCAAAAAGCAATGAAATAATATATAAATACCAACGTATACATACAAGAATACATACATTCATATTCATATATATTGTGTTATATATATACACATACATATATACCATAATATATATAGACTCATATTTGTGATGATTCCGCTACATTCCGGTCAAGGAGAGCCCGCACCTTCGCCCTAAACGAATTACGACTGGTCGCCATTCTGATATCCTGGGGAAGAGCATTCCATAGAAGTACAGATTGAGTGAGGAAGGAAGAATGAACACACGCAGAAGTGTGGGCAGGGCATAATTAATCGCTGCATAACACTTAAATATTAATCGATACATAAAAAATTACTTGCCCTGACTGACTAATTTATCAACGTAGAGCCTAAACCACTATGAAAAGGACTAAGAAAGGACTTTTGGAAATTACACTTCTGAGGCGGTAAAATAACGGAGGAACGATTGTATGAAAAGAAATAATACAAAAAAAAGAACCATCATTGTTCGTGCAGTTTTTTGTCTTCAATGACAATTCTAAGATGTTGAATCTTCTGTCTCTTACAGCAGATACTTTAGAAAGTTCAAAAGGTCGACAGTTTTATAAAACTTCTCACGTTTTTAATATGTAAGGCGCTTCGCAAACCTTAGTTACATATTACTAACACGCGTGTTATATCTTCGGATACTCGTCGCAGCATCAATTTTTAATATCTGGTTCAAGGTTAGGGCCTTACAAGGTTCGATAGAGTCAATTGCTCTACATTTTTTTATGCTTGTACTTCAAAACTCTGTCGTTTATGAATCTTTTTGTGTGTAGTATACTTTCCCTTTGATGCCATTTACATAAAAAAAAAACTATCCCTATGGCCCTTGTTCTCCCAAGAGCAGGGCGCCTAAGGCTGGCCGTCGGAGTGGCTTTTAGTGGAATCACCACATACTCCTGGCTCCTATATCCCCAAGGAGCCGGAGATCCGAAGGGATTTTAAACTCCGTCAACAAAAAAAAAGGTTAAAAAAAAAAAGAATACACTTTATCACAATTCATCATTATGTAGGTTCATGTACTAAACTGTATTCTTTAGTTTTTAATTTTTCAGCATTTAGGAACGGACAGGGCTGGCCCGACTGTTGATTAAAAGGAGTTTAATACCCGCTTATCTATGTATTATATATAATCATCAACAGCCTTTAATAGTCCACTGCTGGACATAAGCCTCTCCTGAGAAAGGAGGTTTTGGCCTACTATACCACGCTGGCCAGACGGGTTGGTAAAGGGTTTGTGTCAAGTTTTCCTTCTCTCTGCAGTGCTGTTGTCCTGCTTAGTTTTTTCCCTTAGTCGGCTCTTACGACACCCACGGGATGAATAGGGGTGGTGACACTCTGTATTCTTAATCCGTCACCACACGGACCATATATATAAACATATATTTAATATTGAGTTGGTTTTAAAAACTTGTTTTTATCTATATTTGCATCAGATTTGTTCCCGTTTCTCATCTATGAATCTCAACAATGTGCCACTGTAAAGCGTGGAAGGGTGCAGCAAGTTTCTAATAATTGTATAAATGAATGTGTCTATTTACACTTGACTATGTATTTTCAAGAATATATCTAAGTAATTGCTTTAGAACTCATAGGTAGAAGCCATGTATATAGGCATATAAAAGCAAAAGCTTGTTCTATGACATTCGAATTCTTAAATAGTAACAAAGATCTGAAAGTCACATATTCCACGCTTCCAAAAGACATCGAAAGATAAAAGGGCAACCCTAACACACTTAAAAGAGGTGAGAGCTACGCGATAGAAAGAGAGGCAATTTGTAATAAATGAAACTGTGCGTAAATGGCTTCGTATAATCTCAATTGCACTTTATTATGTCAGAGCAAGAGTCGATTTTCAGTCAAATGATTTTGCTTAGTGGAACTTTTGTACTATTACAGTAATAATATGTATGTTGTGGTTTGGATCTGTAGAAAGCTCTAAGAATAGAATTATAAGAACAATAAGTCTTAATATTTCAAAGGTCTTAAAGTTAGAAGAGTTTATTGACCTATGTTATTTGTGACCGAAAAGGTTTAAGAGACCATTCAACGAATTCAACACGCAAAATATAAAATAACATTACGTTATTTTAATATATTTAATAAATAAAGTTGTTTATTAAGACTATAAAGGTCTAATAGGCAATAAATTGGGTAGAAAGCTTATTTTATATGCGTGTAAAACACTAATTATTCAAGCAAGAACAACACATTATACCGAAATGTTAGGTAATATGTAATTCGAACATATGATTTTTAATTACCATTTAGGCCTTTTACAGCAACATAATAAAGAGGGTGTTCTCAATTCCCTTGTATGTTTATGTCTCCGAACTCCGTGATTTTGTATTTTTTTTTTAATTACGAAGATGTACTTTTCGTTTGGTTCCATTTAAATTTAGAAAAAAATACCATCCCCAAGTGTGGTAAATTAAGAAGTGAAGAATTCAGTTAATTAAAGTCCATAATGTGCAAGTGGCTAGTATACATAGCCACACCGCCACATACAACAGGTAGCGATAGTTAGGTATTCACCATCAGGGTTATCCGTCTCCTCGCCTCCTATCGCCCCGCCTCTTTGCCCCTATTCCATTAGAAAGGTTGAAGTTCTAAACCCCAATCGTGAAGACGGAATAAAATTACTTGCCACCATGAACCTTAGGCTAAAATCTGCTACATCTATTTTTGGGCTGTTGAAATAACACCCTTAATATTTTGTATAACACTAATCATTATCATTATTTCTAAGTACAAAGGAAAGTCTTGCTTGGTTGAAAATTAAAGCAACTTAACGTAAATAGACGTATCACAGATGCCAAGTTACGGACTTCAGTGAACAATTCCTTACTAAGAATATAAACTTTAAGCACTAAAACACTTCTTTTTCTGTGCGGAAATACAATCGGATACCACCCACGGTTGGGGTGGTTATTTCGGACTCGAACCGACCAAAACCCGCACCCCGTCTCGGGTACCAGCTGCCGGGGAATTAAGTGTACTCTATAAATTAAATCCCTGGTACCCCGACGTACGTCGGTCATCTACGGCGTGTATATGACACCCTCCTGTATGGGAACCCTTGTGCGTGTCTCGCCACCACCACGGCCTGCTTCTGCTACGGTGACAAATGGCCTCACCTGCCACCCCCAGTCCTGCGCTTATGGAGGACGGAGGTCGTTCTGGCACTTCAATACTACATTTTATGGATTAACTATTACCGCATTAATTCTCAAGTTAATATGAACAAATGGTACCATTTTCGCGCTTTAACCACACTACAACCCACCTAAGATGAACTTTTGATGCTTTAGATTAAAATTGTGCTGTATATATAATAGGTTATATAATATATATATATTATAATATAATAGGCTATTATAATTTTATATACATTAAGTTTACATAATTTTATATGCATATGGAGCAAACTACACAGGACAATAGCACTGCAAAGAGAAGGCAATCTTGAAACAAATCGTTTAACAATCTGTCTGGGCGGCGTGGTAGCAGTAGACTATTAAAGGCTGTTGATGATACTCAGACCTATATTCCCGAATGCGTAAGCATAGGCGTTCTTATAATTTTAGTCCCACGTACGTACTGAGAGCTAGCTTAATGCTAAAGTAATAAATTAGAAGGTAAGATTAAGAGTATATTGAATTGAAAGATAGATATGAAGAGAAGGAAATGGTAGGAATGGGTTGTGGCGACTTCGGCATACAGTGAAACAAAACATACTTTAGCGCCACCTAACGAAGACACACCGAACTACAGCTAATTCTGTATCGCGATATGAAAAGTACTCAATTCCCGTTCCCGCCAGGTATGACCAGGATTCTCTCTTTATGTGGGAGCGATACGATGCACGTTCCTCGACAAGGATTGTTGCTTATACAAGTGGAGTCAACAGTGAAAGCAATAGCTTGAGCTGGTCTCAAATTGACTGTTGAAAAAAAATCCGACCTCATTGACCAAACATTGACATGTAATATTGACAAACATCCAACTTACATGTAGATACAATATCAAAAAAAAATACGAGTCGACACAGGTTCTGCTACTTTTGTTCGCAAGTATATATGTATATAAAATTGTTTTTTTTTTAATATGATAACTTGTTACTGGTGCTAGTTCCGTCCTGACCTCGAGCCAATAACAAATAGTAATAAAATGGTGACAACTATTTATTGTAGGTTTTGGTACCTATTAGTTACTAAAACCTACAATTCTATTATTTTATAGACACTGATGGAGTTAACCTATTTTGTGGCAAACATTCGAAAGAAACGTAAACGGGTCGTGACAAGATCTTATGAGTTTTGACATCTTGATTGCCGGCTGCTTTGTCTACGCCGACCTTTGTCTCCGCCACGTATCAACTTGACTATTGAAAGTGTTATGCGTCGATGAAAAACACTATGCCGAACTGCGTTTCATTACGAATGAACGAGTTTTATAATTTGATATACCGAAATAAAACTGCTACATTCGTAGCCTATTGCTTTAAGGGAGTAAGGGAGCCTTGCATTACTATTGTTTTGGAGTTTAATTTATACGGATGCTTTCATTTTGGTATAATATGTAGTTCAGATTATAACTTTGACTGCCTCTCAAAATCCAAAGAGTTTGAAACCCGAAAGCTCTCCGTTCAAAGTTTCCGTATTGTTTAGAAACAGTGACCGTGTAAACGTGAAATGCTTTAGCACAAATATTTAGAAAGACTCGACTAGAGCTTCGGCTTCGGAAAACCAGTGTTAAATATATATTTTTTTTATTCCATAAGAGCCGACGGAGGGAGCAGGCTCTGCAGTATGATAGCACTGCAAGTAGAGGCATAACTTGAAACCAACCCTTTACCAACCCCAGCGTGCCAGCGTGGTGTAGTAGGCCAAAATCTCCTTCTAAGGAGAGGCCTATGTCCGGCAGTGGACTAGTAAAGGCTGTTATTGAAAAAAAAAATGAGTAAGTAAGGTTACAGGAGCCCCTAATTCCTCCTACTCTAATTAGTTCTGGTGGGCGGGGCATTTAAAGAGCTGCAATGGACTTGTGACTCTTGAGTGACCCGTATGCTTGTTTGCCATTGCTATAAAAAAAAATTAAACCAGAATTTCGTTCATGACGTAAGAACAGACAAAGTCGCATCGAAAATTAAAAAAATGCGCTCCCACTCGAAATCAGGATGTCCACAAACCGTTTCGCATTTAAAAGGAATGCACATAATTACCTTCTTGAGGAGATGGCAGAAGTGACTTAACAAATGGTACACCTCCTAAATTCAAGCATTCACATTGTACAAACATAAATAATATGTATTTATATCTATATTTATTTCTATATATATATGTGTAATTATATTTGTATTACATTATAACTTATATGCATAATATTTGTAGATTTTGCTTAGTTTTAGATAAACAATTATTTATAATCATTGATTACAATCGTAACCTCGGTGCACCTACCCTACAAGATTTCTACACCACCTAAAGGTTGGCTGGTAGAGAATGCCCAGGGCATTAAGTCCGCCGATGTACATAAGTGCATGAAGATGTAAAATAAATAAATAAAATTAAAAAAAAAAAAACAAAAATTAGTAATATTGTAATGTCAGGTGCTATTTACTTCTCTCGCTCGATAGCCTGATTGCGGCTATCGTGCGGAGCGAGAGTGCGTGGAACTCTGCCGTCTCCTTCTGCGAGCAAGTTATGCTCGCGAAGGAGACGGCGGAGCGGGACCGGGAGAGGTTTAGGACTCTCCCGGCCCGCCAAGCCCGGGAACGGGCCAGGTACCGCAGGCGACTCAGGCGCCGGAGGTCGCAGAACGACCTCCGTCCTCCATAAGCGCAGGCCTGGGGGTGACAGGTGAGGCCATCTGTCATCCTAGCAGAAGCAGGCCGGGGTGGCGGCGAACGCGTTGCGAAGCGCGCGCGCTTCCAGGGAGCATAGGGAACATGGGGTTCCCACACGGGGGGGGGTCGTCTACTCGTCTGTAGATGACCCGAGGTATGTCGGGGCACCAGGGACTTCCTTTCTAGGGTATACCTGGTTCCCCGGCTATTAGTACCCGAGACGGCGTGCGGTTTTAGTCGGTTCGAGTCCGACATGCCACCGACAGGTGGTATCCGAGGGGATTTCCGCACGGAAAAAAAAAAAAAAAAAAGGTGCTATTTACTATTTTGAATGCTGTGTGTATCTCTAATGGACAAAAAAGAAAACCAGGAATGCTATTTAGCATACCAAAATAGCATACCAGATATGCTATTTTGTGGAAATATTTTACAAGAGTGCAGTGTATGTATGCTGTTGGTATACCAAAAAAAAAAGACTTTTTATCACATACCGAGTATCGGAAACGATAAAGGATAAAAATAAGTATCTATATTTTTTTATTTGTGAAAGTAGCGGGAAGCCCTTGGATGCGGGCAGCACAGGACCGTTTGCTGTAGAGAGAGCCTTGGGGGAGCCTATGTCCAGCAGTGGACGTCTTTCGACTTAGATGATGATGATGATATTTTTATCAGATTTGAGAACTACTCGTAGTTAACCCCAAACAAGGCTTCGATTTCATTCACGTCGTGAGTGTTATATTAATTCTGCATAAAGGTTTATTCAATTAAAAATGTTATCTAATCGGCTTCTGTTCTCTTGTTTAAGTATTCCACTTCACGTTATTGGATATTTGTTTTGCGAGCTGCCGCGCCTTTGACATATATTTCAAGTGGTTTATCCGCAGTTTTATCAATGAACTGAATTAAATTAGGTCAAAAATATTTTGTTTCATTGAACTGAATAAGTAAGTGTTACCAAGAAGCTCTCCATGTAAATACAGATTTTTAGCTAGGAACGATAATGTTGTAGCTTAAACTAACAGTCTATCAGCCATATAGAGAGGCCGCGCGTCGAATGACGTTGTGTTTTTAAAGTACTTAAAAAAAAGAAGGGTTGCAACTTGGTTGTATTTTGTTTTGTCTTATAACTCAGTATTTTAAACATGGAAAATTATGCATTTAAGTTGGTGGTGTTTATTTAAAAGTTCAGTATGTATAATGTTTTCGTAGCAAGCAGTTCACAATTCTGCCTAAGTAGAAAATGTACCTAAGCATAAAAAAGTTTAGAAAAACTTTATTTTTCTGTTCATTTGAAATTGTATCTTAGATTTAATATATGGCAATCCAAAAACCAAGTGTTACCAATTTAAACGAACGATTCAAACAAAATGCGTATTTTTGTTGACGCCTACACTTTAACGCCATCATCTAAACATACCCTGATAAATTAAAAGCATTAAAAAACGTTCTGAGTTAAGAAGAATGTACTAATTATTACAATAACATAATATCTCAATGGAAGAAAATAAAAATCAACGAGCATATCTTTATTACAAGTACTTAAGACAGTAAAGGAATTCTTGAGGCATGGTTGCATAAATACAGAGATACGTTATAGTCTAAAATAGAACACAGGCTATTTTCATCAAGGAAAATTCTAGATATTGTTGTAAACGAAGTCACGGGTTAAAGTTATTCTATACATTTAATATATCTTGCACTGACTGACTAAATGATTCATCAATGCAGAGGCTTTAGGTACAATCTTGTAATTTTGACAGCTGATAATTTCTATGTAGTAAGCACCTACTAAGAATGGAGCTCAAACAAACGGCGGGCCCCAATTGGAGGAGAGTGGCTCGTGACAGAAACTAGTGGAAGGAGCTAGAGGAGGCCTTTGCCAAGAGGCACACTGAATTGAGGGACATATTATAACAACATTTATTATAGAGAAACATAAACAATTCAGAATAAAAGGGCAAAATAAATAAATAAAATAAAAGAAACGAGAAAGTTCGTTACTTTAAAAAAAAACGTTTTTTTTATGGTATAAGGGAGCAAACGAGCAGGCGGGTCACCTGATGGTAAGCAACTATCGCCGCCTATGGACACCTGTAACTCACAAGTGCGTTGCTGCCCTTGAAGTCCATCCCGCTCGAGTCAGCGGGAGGGGGGATTTAGGCTCCGGTAACCTCACTCACTCAGTGAAAGGCAACGAAAGAAACACCGGTTAACACCGGTTTTCTGTGAGGCCGTGGTATCACTCCGTTCGAGCCGGCTCATTCGTGCCGAAGCATGGCGCTCCCACGGTAAAATACGGGCGTAATACGGGCGCAGCCGCGGGTAATAGCTAATCATACATAAACGGACTTAAGTATAAAGACTTAAATCTGATGATACAATAAACCCGTTACAGCGGACCACAAGTTCTCAGAATAGTACTTCGCTTCATATGTTTATTTAAAAGTTAATATCGATATTAGTGCATTCGATTACCACAGCAATGGTCATTAAAAATATCTAAATAAGGAAATATTATGTTAAAATGCAATAAAAATAACATTTCCTGAATTTGGTACTGGCGTGGGGTGGCCGGTGTAGTATTCGAGCTCATAAAATATGGTCAACGACTTTACTGAGATTTTTATTATTGTACTAAAGGGAAAAAATATTTTTTATATATATTATATGCACGCTCTCCTACTATGTTGACAAGAATATTTTTTTCAGTTAAATTTAATGTAGCCATCAAGTATATATACGTTAATTAAGCATGGTTTGATGTAATTATGTTCTCAATACTCTATTTTAGGGTTCCGAATGTACCTAAAAACGAAAAAAAACCCTTATAGGATCATTTCGGAGTATCTTTGTTTGTGTGTATGGTCAGCGGCACGTTTCCCCCGTCCGGTCCGTGTGGTGACGAATTAAGAATACAGAGTGTCACCACTCCTATTCATCCCGTGGGTGTCGTAAGAGACGACTAAGGGAGAAAACTACGCAGAACAACAGCACTGAAGAGAGAAGGAAAACTTGACACAAACCCTATACCAACCCGTCTGTCCAGCGTGGTATAGTAGGCCAAAACCTCGTTTCTAAGGAGAGGCTTATGTCCAGCAGTGGACTATTAAAGGCTGCTGATGATGATGACGTTTCCCCCGTCATGCAAAGTCGAGTTGAACACAAAGAGTTTGGCCCGGAGATCGGCCTTATAGGCCTTAGGCCTTCGATGTATGAGAAAGTACTTTTTAGTAGGTAATACCTACCCGGTAATAACACATTGTGGGCAGTACATTTCCAAAAATATATTATTATTTTTCTATTTGTATCTGGCGTGGAGAGCATGGATTGGTAAACGTGGGATGAAACGGATACATACTCGTATTTAGTTAGATGTACAACTGACGATCTGAGAAGGGCAGCTGGGGTAGATTGTATGCAGAAGTTGGAGGACAGAGGACTATGGCGTAGCGTACTCGTAGGCAAAAGCCTATGTTCAGCAGTGGGTTATAATACCTAGGCTTATTGATTGATTGATACTGATATTGATACTGTGCCTTTATTAGGGTCATAAAATCACAAAATACTGTAAAAGAGAAAAAAAAAGAATATGTGAACATATTAAATTTATGATTATAACCATAAATTTAAAGCTCTTCTTAATTGAGATGTTTCATTACAAAACAACGCTACAAGATATTTTAACAACCGTTGATATATTTACTTATAATATGTAAGTAAATAAACCTCTGTCTCATAATGTTTATTTAATGTACCGTCATGCGTGTGGATGGAGAATTTAAACAGTCTTTTTGACGCGGTTTAAATATGTAGTACGCTCGGATTTTTCGAGTAAAACGATTTAACTTCCAACAAATAATGGTTAAGGGAGTTCGGTAATGTTGTGTAATAATACTGTACGTTGATTATTGTGGAATAAAGTATTAACGATGTGTTCGTCTTATTTCGACTGCTTTCTTAGTGATGAGTGTTATAATTTATTAAAGCTTTGTTACAGTAAGATGATAGTACCCTCTTAGGAGATCACATCACAAGGTGTAATGGCGAAAGTGTACGTCAATATGACGTAACCTTCATCATCAACAGCCTATATCAGTCCACTGCTGGACATAGGCCTCTCCTTAGAAAGCTAAGGAGAGGCCTATGTCCAGCAGTGGACTGATATAGGCTGTTGGTGATGGTGGTAAGTATATTTACGGATAATTATTAAAGGTTGTTAACGTTTTTTTTACCATTGTGTTGTAATGAAACATCTCAATTAACAAAAGCTTTAGTTGTGCCCACTATTACTAAAACCTCATCTAAGGAAACAGGAAAATCAAAGGTTGTAATTAATTTGATTAAAGAGAATTACGCTTAGCCGGTGTAAGCTAAAAAAAGACAAATACGCTAAAGATTTAGACGTGACTGTATTTTATCTTATTAAGATACTTCTATTATTCTACCTAATATTATATATATAAGTTTGACTTTGCAGTTGAGACCTTGGGAAGTTGGAGTACGACGCTAAGTCTAGTCTAGTTTTGAAACGTTATTAGTATTTACAAAAATTCCTTTTATTTGGCCTAAAGTGCTAAGACTTCTGCAACTATGAGACAGATGTGACAGAGGACCTATTCTTTTAGGAATCTACAAAAACACAAGTGTGGTCAAGCAATATCGAGATATGAAGGGAATTGGAGGTTTACTGTGATCGCACTCTGCTCTTTAAGGGGATAAGACATTAAGTCACAAAATTAGGTGATTAATACTTTTGTATTCGACGTAACTAAGGCACAATAATTAAAAAGTAACAATAAGACTCGTCTGCCAGAGTACCATCCAAACAATTAATAAGAACGGTTTTTCATTTTTTCCTGTTTTACCTGCAGCTTTGCCCGCGTGTGTTTTGGTAACCATGGTCCTTTATCCTGTCCGTTTATATAGCATAAGATTTTTTGCGACCTCTTTAACAATAATCGTTATATTTCAGTCAATTTACATAAAACCATCATGAATTATACACCTAAACCTTCCTCAGATTTTTTTTAGTTTATACAGAATTTTTTGAGCTCATTTTATAATATGTATGAATGCACAAAGATATATTCTCTGCCTGTCGACTGACTGGGCGATGCTCAGTTTATTACCTCATAACTACGAGTATGTCATTTAAAAACCTAAGTGGGCAATTATTATTGTATTTCAAAGGTTTGCTTCCAGATTGGTCAAATACGGATATTACATAAAATTTACATTAAATACTTTATTTCTTTCTATTAACCATTAGGTAGAAGTGCCTTTCTTCTTATGGTATGGTAGTATACATATACTACCTAGTAGGGTTGTAGTATGATATGAAATAACCTACATAGGTTATTTCATATCATACTACAACCCTTAGCAGTGACCGAGAGCTGGCGAAAGTGTTGTAGATATTAGTTTATATAACACACACTTTATACGGCTTTATATAAAACATGCTTTACCTGTGGCTCAAAGTTTTGTTAAAAGGATAAAGTTCGAAGTTTTAGAGTGTCTCATAATGTTTATTTAATGTACCGTCATGCGTGTGGATGGAGAATTTAAACAGTCTTTTTGACGCGGTTTAAATATGTAGTACGCTCGGATTTTTCGAGTAAAACGATTTAACTTCCAACAAATAATGGTTAAGGGAGTTCGGTAATGTTGTGTAATAATACTGTACGTTGATTATTGTGGAATAAAGTATTAACGATGTGTTCGTCTTATTTCGACTGCTTTCTTAGTGATGAGTGTTATAATTTATTAAAGCTTTGTTACAATAAGATGATAGTACTCTCCTAGGAGAATACATCACAAGGTGTAATGCCGAAAGTGTACGTCAATATGACGTAACCTTCATCATCAACAGCCTTTACTAGTCCACTGCTGGACATAGGCCTCTCCTTAGAAAGGAGGTTTTGGCCCACGGTGGCCAGACGGGTTGGTATAGGGTTTGTTTCAAGTTTTCTCTCTTCTCTCTGCAGTGCTGTTGTCCTTGTAGTTTGCTTAGTCGCCTCTTACGACACCCACGGGATGAATAGGGGTGGTGACACTCTGTATTCTTAATCCGTAACCTTATCAGAATAGAATCCGTACATAGTGTAGTATAATCTATAATTTACATTGGAAGTATAAGAAACCCGACCAAAACATAGCTGCCTTAAACAACTAGTGCTTCTTCTATCAACGTGTTATCCACTAAACATTTTACAGGCTAAAATAGTACAATAAACTGCTTGTTATGGTTTTCAACAGAATTAGGGTTCGAAAATGAAAAATATTTTTTCTTATAGGATTGACAGTAGGTCGTGAGAAACCGTTGGAAGCGGACTGGAGAGCGGACTGGACTACTGGAGAGCCTTGGGGAAGGCCTATGTTTAGCAGTGGAGGTCTTTTTTATATGATAGAGGGAGCAGACGGGTCACCTGATGGAAAGTGACCATCTCCGCCCATGAATGTCTGCACCTCAAGAGTCACAAACGCGTTGCCGGCCTTTTAAGAAGGAGTTCACTCTTTTCTTGAAGGTTTGAAAGTCGTGTTCCACACATTGGTTGTGCGAGGAAAAAGTGTCTCGAAAAGCGCACAGTAAAGTACCTACTTTTAAGTAAAAAGTAAAGTCTTTTGGCTGAGATGATGACATCTCAGAAATGTAAGTATAATCTGGTGTAGCAGACACGTTCACTATGAGGATCATGTAATGCGATCATGTAATGATTGCCAACTCCATAAGTTCAAACGGGAAATATTTATAAAAATATACTTCATACAAAAGTGTGAACACCTTTTGTATAATATTTCATATCGAAAGTTAAATGTAACTTCCTTTCCAATAAGACATATTGAGGGCCTTCAATAAATGTTGTATAACGAATATTAAACATATGAACACTGGGTGCCTATACGACCGTATAGGTGCTATTGAGGAATAACAGGGACGAAGATCTTGATTAAACATAGAAATATAAGATTTAATTCTGAAACGACTGCACGGATGGCGTAGTGGTTTAAGCGGCCGCCACGCCGCTTCCTACTACGCCGAGTGTTGTAGGTTCAAACCCCACATAGGACGATACAAATTGTTGTTCTGAGTCTGGGTGTTCTTTGCGTCTGTTTCATGTATGTATGTTTGTAAAGTCCCCCGCGACACAGGGTATATTCCTAATGCGAGTGTTGTCTTTTTTTAGAAAAAAAAAAAAAAAATCTTGTCTCGCTTTCTCCAATAAATGTTTTCTGATTAAAATGCTTTTCCTGATGCGTGTACGGTTGATTTTACTGTCTACGGAGTCTTCATTAACAAAACTCACAATTCTACTGTTAAATAAAATCTTTGAATTCTTTATACGTCACAGTTCACGTGTTTAAATGTAAAGCTAGTTGTGTTGTCTTCTTCTTATTGTTTTCTTTTTTTTTCTTTTTCTTTCTTACATCGATGACCGCTTGCCTAACACCACTGTTTTAGATGTGAAAAAGGAAAAAGTCAATTGGGGTATAGTTTTATAATTCTGAAGAATGTATTCTCTGATTTATTGTAAAAAAAACATAGGATCGAATTGATAACCTCCTCCTTTTTAAACATACACACACAAAAATTATATTTATTTATAGATTTTTCAGGGTTTTACTTTACTCAAACAGTTTAATCTACCTTAATATACTACGATTTCACGACAAGTCCTTTTTCCGATACTTTGGCCTTTGCAATACACTCATATAACATTAAAAGTACTTACATAATTCTTTTCCGAGCACCCACGTCTCTGGCTTCGAATTCACCTCGACTAGAACTGTAGGCGTACACACCAACAACACCATCAAGTCCGCTATGCTCAAGTTCACCAAAAAAATGTTCGTAGAGTTCCTCATATCTTTAGTCTTTAGTATCACTATCGGCACCATGACGTTCCCTATTACACCCAAACACATTATCACTATACAAAATGACATTGACGTTGCCTTTATGTAATACGGGATCTCAGCGTATTCCGTAAAATTGTCATTCGACATCTCGAATGTCGCATTCGTGAAATTCGCTTTCGTGAAACCCGTGTTTTCGTAGTTGATGTCAGAATTTTCGTATGTGCAATTGTGTGTTTCATTTTTGTAATATGTGTAGTTTCTACAGGCGTATTGTATTGTGTTCACATCAGTCGTGTGTGTGAGATTGGCTGTTGAAATCATGTGTGTGTGTCAGTTCATATTTTCACATTGCTTCTTTTAGTGCGCTCTTGGCTGAAGGCGCTTTTATAATGTTGACATGTCTGATCGTAATTATATCTGTAACAAAGAAAATTTAAGGTTAAAGATTATATTTAAAATGAACATGCAAGTATTTGGATGATACAAATCTCTACTTAACATTATAAATGCGAGTTCTCTCTGTCTGTTAAACTTTTACGGCTAAACTGTTAAACCCACTTTAGTGGAATTCGGCATGGAGATACCTAGATAAGAAAAGACGGTCATAGGGTACCGTAATAACTGACTTACACGAGGGTGGAGCCACGGGCAAAACCTAGTATGATATAGTATGATATGCGTAACAATCCGTCTGGTGATGCTTGACTTGGTGACGGATTAAGAATACAGAGTGTCACCACCCCTATTCATCCCGTGGCGTGGGTGTCGTAAGAGCTGACTAAAGGGAGCAAACTACGCTAAATAACAGCACTGTAAAGAAAATGAAAACTTGACACAAACCCTGTACCAGCCCGTCTACTAACTTCTCTAGACGGGTTGGTACGGTAGGTTACCACGTGCCACGCTAGGTATTATCAAAACCTCCTTTTTAACGAGAGGTTTTCTATGTCCAGCAGTGGAATATTAAAGGCTGTTGATGTGATGTGTGCGTAACAAAAAGTAGCCTAAATGAATGACGTATACCTCTTTGAAAAGTTGTTATCAAAACTTACCCAACAATGCGTTTTGACTTGTGGACTTTGACTTTAACTTTGTAGGGTAAACAGCCAATTAGGGCTTCGCCCACGTGTATGTCGGTTATCGCGTTAAAAAGTAACCTATGCTACTCACTGATGGTGTAGCTTTCCATTGGTGAAAGAATTTTTGATATCGGTGTAGTGGTTCAAGCGAAAAACGTAACAAACATACTTAATTTCACATTTAAAATAAAAGTATGAATAAGAATACAGTCGATTAATAATCTCACATACAAAATTAAACTATACCAATATCAGTCACATCCGTTTAGTAATTATGATGTCACCAATAGACACAGATTTACCCGTTACGAAAGGACGTTAAAATATAGCATCGCACTCGCAAAATATATGTAATAGTACTGTACAATAATTTTGAGACAAATTAAACATGTTCCACCTTATATACTACAAAACAAGGTACAAATCTATATTCTTATTCTCTGTATCTATACATTCTTTTGAATTTGAATATTACTAAAGTTTTGGCCCGCGAAACTCAAACTTAAAATATCTTTATTTCATAAAAAAAAGATTGTAATCGTCTTTTATGTAGACTCTAAAGTCAAACACCAACACACAATAGCAACAATCTCTGTTTCATCAAGTATTTAGAAAATAAATATAATAATATTATACCTATCGAAAATCTATTATATGGCTATGCCGATCTACAACCGCTCATTTCGAAGGGGTTGACCCTTATGAGAAGAAAGGACAAACAAATTTACAGCCACTCTTTTTAATGAACAGATAATAACAATAATATATCTCACACATCTCACACACGGCCGTCTGATCCCAAACTAGGCAGAGCCTATACTATGGTAACCAGACTGCTGATAAACATACTTACATATGTTTAAATCCATACATATTATAGATAAATTACACCCAGATACAGAACAAATAAAATGATCGTGCTCATCACATAATATTTGTCCTGGGTGGGAATCGAACAATAGATACTTATAGATACAATAGCATCATTAAATGTACCACAACATGTTTTGATATGTGAAAGTGAAGTGAAACATAAAAAAAAACAAACACGCTTGCCTGTAATACAAAACAGAAGCATATTTTAATTCCCCAATCCGTTAGAATTGAAATAATTGAATTGAATGAAAACGGCTTACCTAGAGAGTCCAAGTCCAAATATAAGCCAGATATATTTTAAGCCCGTAAATTCCCAAACTAATTTATATGATTACGTCCCTTCGTCATTTTGGTACACCTACACTCATTTTGGCCCTAATATACAGAACAATGTTTGCAATTTAAAGTGTTAGGATATTTCTTTTATTTTTAGGTTGCGTTAATACTAAGAATGTGGGGTATTTAGTTTTAATTGAAACTTGTTCATATGTCCGTCTTTTGGAGAAAAATATTGTTTTCTGGAGCTTTATTTTAATTCTATCGGGAGTCATGTTGTACGTATGTACTTAAGTGTAGAAGCTCGGTCATCACCTAGGACTTACTGTTTTTGAGTTGCTCCATAGTTGATTAAATTCTACCTGTTGATAGAAATCTCGTCAATATGGTCATGTATGTCTATTTTTTTTTTTTTTTTTTTTTTTTGTTGTGATTTGTTACAAGATCTACTGACGGTAGATAAAACTCATATAATATATAATCACAAACACAAAATTTAGATACTGTGTCTGCCTAATCTAGATGGGGAAATGGTTGAGATTATAAATATATGTATCGTTTTTATCGTTCAAAATGATTGTAAAATTTTAGCCTTGTTATTCTGAGTCTGTGATGCCCCTAATGTACATGTCTATTATGTATTCCGTGTATATGCTTTACAACGGAGCTTGAATAATTTGTACGTCCTTGAATAACGCGAAACTCGTAAGCAACATAATACCTTCCCATTTAGTTAAATTACTATTGTTCGTTGTGAGACGTTGAACTTTTGTTCGACATATCATAAAGTGGTTAATTGAATTTAATAGTTTCAAAATTTTTCTCGATAATTAAAGAAACTATAAACTACCTAATTCTTACATCTATTTATACGTACTGATAATAATAAATGCTTGTTCTCTTTTGTTGACATCTAGGTTTGCTTTTCGTATAAAATTTTAAGTAAAAAAATTTTGAACGTATTTTAAAATTACAGCTAATTTCATTCGTGGCAAAGCATACTCGTAAAAAAGATGCATTTCTTTGGGAATCTATTACTCAGATTGAATTAATTATCTACATACAAGATTACATTTTTGTATGCAGATAATTCATTAATTTCTCTCACTATGGAGGCTCACGCGAGTCAGAATCTGACTTGTTTACAAATCTATTACAAGATTTTCTTACGGCATACACATATATGAATCCTTAGGTTTATTTTAGGAATTTAACTTTTTTAAATAACATTTTAAACATCCTGTTACAGGTTACATGATAAGTTCAGTAGGTATCCATCCATATTATTTTCAAAGAAGCTATCTGTGTTTAAGATCTCCTGGCTTCCGGGACGTTCGCACAATTAGCGAGATTGGAGGCCCATTAGCTGGTAACCTCTTAATATAACACCCAAGGTCTGGTTATCTATATCAAATCTTTGAGAGAAACTGGAACGGGGAAGATTTGATAAAATTTAATTTTCGCCTCGACGCTTTACAAGGTTACAGACACTTTAAAACGCCGCCTAAAAGATTTCATTTTTATTTTTTATTTTTGTCTATGCTATAGTGTTGTATTGTTAGATAGTCGTTTTAAAAATATTAAGAAAGCCTAAAGAAGTGTGAATATTAAACTTTTAAGTACAATTTTTTTATTAGAACTAAGTGTAGTGTAAGTTGTAACATTTATGATATTAAACAATTTAAAAAAATCGATTTACAAGTATAACAATAGCATCCTGTTTATGAATTTGCTATTGCGCGTGGGCGTGGTCGGGATTTGTGATAAGATGTACATTTTAAAAATATAATATCTGTCTACCTTTTGTGTTTATATACCGTTCAACTGAACTATTGCGATTTGCATACATATTACCAGAAAGACAGCAAAAGGATTACACATTTCGTCCAGAAAAAAACTCTAGTGATGAAAAAAATTACGCCAGAGAAGCTACGATCAATAACTGAACTAAAACTAAGTTCAGCTATCTGTTTACTTACCTCCTTGATAAAACAGGAGATATGCAAAATATTTTCTGACATATAGCGGTAACATTGCAAACGGTAACAAATTAATTCAGCCCTGCGTACTTCACGTACGTAACATACGCCAAACAAACACAACCATACGGGGTATACGTGTTCTATGTAAATTTGTACTGTTATTCAACACTGTTTCCTGGGCTTTAAAAGATCTAGCTACCTCGTATATAACATTGAATATTTTAGACCACAACAATTCCAGTTAATATCGAATTTCCACTAGTACGTTTGAGAATTGATTTCATTCGTTTATTTTTGATACTCTTTAAATTTCCGCAAAGAAACTACATAAAGATTAGAGAATACGCGTGTTCGCGTATGTCTACCAATTATTACCGAAGGATCGTCATATTTTCTAGTCATAGTTCTAGTCATAGTTTTAGAAAATATGACGATCATTGCATCTATTTCTTAAAGTAAAAAAAAATGTATGAATGAGTTACTGATATTAATGTTACAGTATAACAGTGTTAACAAAACAAAACACGCACGTATACAATAATAATATTCTTAAAATAGATTCTTTTAACTCGAGAAAATAAGGTTTTAATTCGGATGAACTCTAATATAATACTCTTTTAAAGAAAATATCTGCCAAGCTTCACCTGTTGGTTCCTCAGAAAACATTTCGAAACCGATTTCAAAGCGGTTTACTTTAAATACTGTTCTTTTTTTTGGTAAAGTATTATGATTATTAAGGTATAACATCCAACGTATTGTATTTTAACCGAAAATTGATTCGGTAGTCTGCTAGTCTTAGTACGAGTAATATTTTACTATTTTACTACAAAAATACCTTTTATGACAGTTGTGAGATCTAACGTTGATCGCAACCGAATTGAGACCAAACTTTTGCTACGAGAATTAGCGTTCTTAGCACACGCCCGAAACTTAGACCCCCAAACATAAACAGTCACAGTGGCCGATATCGGCTTGGGATAAGTAGGTAATACTTTTGGTTTCCTTTACAAAATACAATTCTACAAATCTTATAAGAAATATCAAAACAATAACTTCACACAACACACACACGTATAATCTTTAAATGTTATAGATTTGAAATAAAATGAACTGTCCTTTAATCCACGTACTCATAAGAAAAGCTATAACCAATATTTCCTTCATAAAAAGACGAGAGTTTCTCGGTTAAAGTGCTGACATTTTATGATTCAAAAAGACTTGTCGTTCAGTAGTTCGGCGGGACGCGTAGGCGAATACGTCTAGACTTCTTTACATAAAATGATTGGTCAAATCGCTGTCTAAAAAGAAGTCATACTCTGATCAAGTTACAACTTACAATACAATACAACTTACATAATAGCAGTATATCATCTATATAATATGTAAAAAAAAGTCAAACTAAGAACAATTCATTAACAGCTTTTAACAGTCCACTGCTGGACATAGGCCTCTCCTTAGAAAGGAGGTTTTGGCCTACTATAGCACGCTGGCCAGATGGGTTGGTATAGGGTTTGTGTCAAGTGAAGATTTGAGACGGAGCCCGCGCCAGGAGCGGGCCGGCGCTGGGAGGGGTCCAGAAGGCGATAACTACCTGGACCCCCACTTTTTTTTTTTTTTTTTTTCCGTGCGGAAATCCCCTCGAATACCACCGGCGTCGGTGGCATGACAGACGAGTAGACGACCCCCCCCCCCCGTGTGGGAACCCAATGTTCCCTGTGCTCCCTGGAATGGGTTCCCGGTTCAAACGCGGGGGGGGGGGGGGGGGTGAACATATGCTTCTCCTTAGAAAGGAGGTTTTGGCCTACTATACCACGTTGGCTAGAGGGATTAGTTTATGCAGTAGTATTGTCCTGCGTAGTTTGCTCCCTTAGTCGGCTCTTATGTCACCCACGTGATGAATAAGGGTGGCGACATTCCGTATTCTTAATCCGTCACCACGCGGACAAACCTCACTCAACCGGAGTGATACCACGGCCTCACAAAAAACCAGGGTCAAGTGGTACTTCCTTTTTTTTCCACGGAGTGGATAAGGTTACCGGAGACCAACCACTGCTCCTGATTCTGGTTGAGGGGGACTCAAAGGGTGGCCACGAGCTTGGGACTCGTGTCGGACTCGAGTTCCAGGTGTCCATGAGCCAAAGCTACTTACCATCAGGTCTGTTCGTTTTTGAAAACTCTATATGCCGAAAAAAAATCACAACATTTCTGAAACGTTATGTAACTTTAAATATAGTAAACATTGTTTACGTCATAACAATATCAAACCGAGAGTCGTCAATCATTTAATGGTAATGTAGTAAATTTAACCGAGTCTAAATATATACATGCGTGTTTGTGTGTGTGTGTTATTTTATTATAGACAGAGGCACAGATTTAGATTTAAATATAATGTCTCGTATCTCTCGTATACTCTCGATCAAGTCACATTTCAATACTTAAATTAAAATCGGTCGATCCGTTTAGGAACTATATAGCACAGACATACCGATACACAGGTTTAACTTAAAACACCACTCCTTTTCTGTCAAGGTTTGAGAAATATATTCTTCAACAAAAGAACCTCAATAACAGTCCAACATAAAAGTTTATTGAATGACGGTCGAATTTGGAACTCTGGGTGTCCAGCTGTAATATTTATTAGTCGCGATTTTCTTGCTAACTCGACAACTTTAGGAATCTGATATCTAATATAGGAACATGAGTATGTGTTCGTTTTTATGTACCCCTAACCTTTCATCCGATTGTGATGAAGCTACGGGAATTATTGTGAAAACAAGAAAACATGTAGTGATCTGCAATATTTACTAACTTTTAAACTGTTGCGTTTCATGTATGGAGGGTAGAGACAAGGAGAACCATCTCTGTATATCAAAAGTGACGGCAAAAACGCCTTCAATCAGGGTGGCACTGCGGTAGCCTAGGATACATTTATATTGGCTTTAATAATAATTAGACACTGTGCACTAGGCTCCAAAAATATTTAATGAGTTTTACAGACAATAAATAAACGTGTAATAACTTTCAGACAATAAAAGTATTATAGTATTTTAACTCAGCACACTTCACTCCGTCTACAACAGCTACGAGTATGTTCATATCGTAGTTTTTTCGTACGCCAGCGACCTCTACACTTTTTCAACTTCCCCCCAATATAAGAAGGTTCCCAAGGAAGGTGATTTCCCAAGCCGGCAAATCACATATATACATACATACATATAAGGGAGCAAACTACGCAGGACAACAGCATTGCAGAGAGTAGGAAAACTTGAAAAAAAACCTTTTTTTTTTTTTTTTTTCCTCTGCGCCTGTAATAGGAGGGATCCGGGAACATTTGTTATTAAGACACACTCCTAGCGCCGGCCCGCTCCTGTTGCGGGCTCCGTCTCAAAATTTTCCTCTCTTTAGGCGACGTCCGGCACACGCGGACGCCGCCCCCTCGCGGCTGGCCAAACTAATGCGGGTGGAGGGGAAACCCACCCCGTCCACCCGCGGCCACACTCAGGGCGGCATGAGACGGTGATAGGCGCGCCTCCGCCGCCCGGTTTGCCGGCGGCGGATCCACGGAAACCACTGCCTAAGTGGTGTAGTGCAATATGCGACTGCAGTTCATGAGGCCTCCGGTTCGAATCCCGGACCGGGAAATTTTTATAGGGTTTTTCTAAGAGGGAAAATAGCCTAAGTTACTCTTTATAGAGACAGCAACCTGGTAGTAAAATATTATCAAAATCGGTAAAGCCGTTTTTAATATTATCCAGAATAAACAGATAGACCGACAGACAAAAAATATTTAAACTGGTTTTTAGGCATAGATATCATGCGCAGCCGACTGGGACTCCGCCCAGCATACGCTGGAAGACTGCCCCTCGTGGGTGTCTGAACGCGAGGTCCTGGTCGACCAAATCGGACGAGACCTGTCCCCGCCAGCAATCATTGCTGCCATGCTGGCGGGTGAGGAGGGCTGGGGCGCAGTGGTCTCTTTCTGTGAAGCTGTAATGCTCCAGAAAGAGACCGCTGAACGGGATCGGGAGAGGGCCGATCCCGAACGTAGAAGACGTCGGCGGCGATATCAGCCGTCGACGGGGCCGCGGGCCGCCAGAGAGTGGGGACCTCTGGTGGCAGATTGATTGCTGCGGTAGGGAATGGAATGGCCGGCCTGATTGCATTAAGATGCGATCGGGCCGTCATGCCGCGATTGAAGGGGGAAGTGTTCTCCCCTGGGATAGGGCCTGATTAGGCATGGTGTCAATTCGGGGAGGACCTGAAATAACATGGTCCGGGTCCTCCCTAGAGTAGGACACCTAAGGCCGGCCGTCGGGGTGGTTTTTAGTGGAATCACCACATACTCCTGGCTCCTGGGTCCCCGAGGAGCCGGAGATCCGAAGGGATTTTCCACCCCGTCAACAAAAAAAAAAAAAAAAAAAAAAAAAAAAAAAAGGCATAGATATCATGCAAAGAACCGTGTGAGCATGAAAAACCCTATTAATTTGACATTACAAACAAACAATTCAATTTTATTTATTTGTATAGTTCTGATTATGATATTTATTTGTATATAATATGCATGCATGCATGATGCATAGGGATAACAAAAAGATATGTTTATGTGCCTGTATGTATGTAGTTAAATTTTTCGAAACATGTATTATTTCAATGAAATAAATAACAGTTTGAAATACACACTTGCCACACATAGTTCTGCATTGCTCATAAGTTGGCTAGAAGAAAATGCCTATGGCATTAAGTCAGCCTTATGCAATAAAAATTGCAGAAAGTGTAAAATAAAAAGAAAATATGTCGCTTATAAGTTTTTTAATATTAAGTTTATCAAACTAAACACTTACTTATAAGCTTATAATATAAAAACTTAATGACGTTTTTTGGCGCTGCTACATGCTTATTTGTGTGTACACACAAATAAGCCAGTGGCAGTGCCAACTTACTTGTGTACTAAGTTTTTAGTAATAATTGTTGTCCTTTAGAAAGGTATCATTTTTCCTTCTACGAAAAAAATGTAAATATTTCGGAATCAAGATTTATCATACGCCATATACCTTCCCGGGACGAGTTCCAAGTGTAGTTACTTTGTTTGTTATGATATAAGGTAAACAAGTGGCAAGGAGTTGATTAAATATATTACTGGCCCCGTAGTTTTATGGGGTGACAAGTTCTTAATCATATATAATAGATCGACATTTTAGTTCATTACTCCCAAACATAATTGGGTGGGCCTGTTGATCTAGTGGTTAGTGAATCTGTCTACTAAGGTTCGTGGGTTCGATTCTCATCAATCACAAATAATTGTGTGATGAGCACGATCATATGTTCTGTGTCTGGGTGTAATCTATCTGTCATCATCTTCAACAGCCTTTAAAAGTCCACTCCTGGACCTTTCTAATTAGAAAGGAGGTTATACTGCATAATTAGAAAGCTGAAATGAAAACTGCATAATTATAATTAGAAATTAGGTTATACTGCATTGCTATACCACGCTGACCAGACGAGTTGATATACGGCTTGTTTCAAGTTTGCAGACGAGCAGACTGGTCACCTGATGGAAAGTGACCACCGCCGTGTGGCACGATGGCGAAAAGTTGCGGCTTGTGTAAATCCGAACAATTCCTCCGAGCACTCTCCATGATATATGCAATAGAAAATATGAGTGAAGCCACATTTCTACGTAACGAATTGTAAACATACAATTATAATGTAGATATGTTTTTTTTTTATCAAATTAGTAAATTCTTAAATTACATTCTTGAAACCCTTCCTATTTATTTAAACGCAAAAATTTAAATGCAAAAGTGTTTCAATTTACATAATATATTAAATATACTACGGGAAATATCTAATCCAGTACCCTCGATTGAAATACCGTCACAACGACATTGTTTTATCAAACGTTGTACAAATAAAATTCCTCTTTTATAGATTACCGATACCAACATCCATTTGTAGCTTATTTACCTACAGTGTGTACAGGGTGTGTGTATTTAGTAGAATAAATATTCGCAAGGGGTATTTTATGACTGCAATAAAGGTAGCTATACATATATACACTTGAGATAAAAGAATCCGGATCGGAAGAGGAAGAGGTGAAGGATAGGTAATTGTACGGAGTGTCCAGCACACTGCTCGGACCTCAAGCCGATGGTGCGTGCTTAGGACGAACTTGGAAAATGCCCGAGATAAAGAAACCCTCCCCCCCTTAAATTTTCTCGAAGTTCACACTCAAAATTGGTCTCAGAGAGTTTGAAATTATTGATGGCTAATATACAAACAGGCCCTAAAATCATACTTATATTCCGTGTGGTGATGGATCCAAAAAAATATTGCGCCTGTAACAGGAGGGATCCGGGAACAGCTGTTATTAAGACATCCGGACCCCTCCTAGCGCCAGCCCGCTCCTGGTGCGGGCTCCGTCTCAAAATTTTCCTCTCTTTACGCGACGTCCGGCACACGCGGACGCCGCCCCCTCGCGGCTGGCCAAACTAATGCGGGTCTTGGTGTGTGGTGGTAGGCGGGACTCAGTTCCCTTCTAGCGACCGAGTGCAGGTACTTTCCGGAGCAACCGTGCCCGGAAAGCACCTGCGTCAGCCGGAAGGAAAGGGTCCCGTGCTGCCGCCCTGCCCACTCGGCGATGACCGGCTGGAGAGCCTCCACGGCGGCAAAGCCAGCGCGTGGAGTCTCCAGCCGGAACGACCAACGAGCCATCGTGGCTCGGCGAGCGGCTTCGCGCCACTCGCGCACATCCTCGGGCGGAGGGCGAAATCCGCCGCTCCGCGACTCCGCCCGGGAGTCAGCCACTCGCCGATAAACCTCGGCGAGCACTTCCGCTTCCAAATCCCACGGGGGAGTTCCGGCCAACGCGCACGCCACCTCCGTCGAAACGGTGCGGTAACCGCGTATGGCTCTGACTGCCATTACCCTCTGAGGGCGCCAGAGGCATGCCCTATTCTGGGCGGTCAGAGCCGCCGCCCACACCGGTGCACCGTATTGTGCCATTGACCGGACAACCCCCGTGTACAGCCGTCTTGTCGCGACGCTGGGTCCACCCAAATTGGGCAAAAGTCGCCCTAGGGCAGACGCAGCGCCGACCAGCTTTGGAGCAAGCTGTAAGAAGTGCTCGTCGAAGAGCCACCTCCCGTCGAGGATCAGGCCCAGATATTTCATCTGGGCCCGAACCGGTACGAGGACCGAGTTGACCACGATTGAGGCGCCAGGGGGTGGACCACGACGGGGCCCATGAAATAAAAGGGCCTCCGTCTTATCTAGGGCCACCCGTAAGCTCAGCGCCTCAATGCGCCCGACCACCAGGGAGACTCCCCTTGTGGCCAGGCACGCCGCCTCTTGGAAGTTCGCTCCCCGGGCTGTCACCAGAGTGTCATCTGCGTAACAAATTACACCCAGCCCGGGGGGGAAATCGGCTCGAAGGGCCCAGTCGTACACTATGTTCCACAAGAGGGGTCCAAGAACAGACCCCTGTGGAACACCGCACGACATGGGCCGACACCTCAAATTACCCTCTCGGTCCTCGTACACGACGGTACGCTCCTCTAAATAGTCTGCCACTAGCCGCCTCAGGTACTTTGGCACCCCATGATAGTGGAGTGCTTCCCTGATGCAGCTGAATGGCAGACTATTGAATGCGTTGGCGATGTCTAATGACACCCCCAACAGCACGCCGCTACAGCTCACGGCCTCTTCGGTCACGGCCCTCAGGCGCAACACAGCGTCGACTGTCGAACGCCCCGCCCGAAAACCAAATTGGGCGTCCGACAGATCGGGGCCCACCTCGTAGAGGTGCCGGACGATGCGGGCAGAGAGAACCCTCTCAAACAATTTACCCGCCTCGTCCAGCAGCACGATGGGCCTGTAGGCCGCGACCGAATCGGCAGGCCGTCCCGGCTTCCTTAATAGGACCAGCTTCCCGCTCTTCCAGCACTCAGGGAAACGTCCCGACGCCAAGCTAGCGTCGAACACCTCCCCGAGGCGGTCTGCCATGTGGTTGAGGGCTAGGGCCAGCACTCGGGCCGGTACCCCGTCTGGAACGGAACTTGGAACGGATCCGTAGAACAGCCGCCCCTACCTCTGAATTCCGGACGGGCGGAACATCATCCTCCTCGTGCTCCCCGTCGTCTCCGGCCAAGGAGGCCATCGCCGGGGGAGTGTGTTCCGCTCGTTGCGGGAAAAGGCCCTCAACCACTTCTCGCAGGAAGTTGGGCTGGAGAGTCTCCGTAAGGGGGGGGCCGACGCGCGGAGCTTTTGTCGCACCGTGCGATAAGGGCGACCCCAGGGGTCACGATCGAGACCCTCCAGCATCTCCTTTCTCTTTATTTCTTTGGCGCGGCTAATGGCCAGCTTCAGAGTTTTCCGCGCCTCTCGGTACCCCTCATGAAGCCGGTCCTCCGCAACGTCTCCTCGGCGACGCCGCCGACTGCGCGTGTAGGACCTCCGGGCACGTGTACAGGCCGCACGGAGGTCCGCCAGCTCTTGGGACCACCAGTAGACCTCCTTCCTTGGAGGCCGAGGACCTCGAATGCGGGGCATGGCCGCATCGCAGACATGCGTAATCGCATCGCGAAAGCGACCAGCCCCCACGTCGACCTCCTCGGTCGGAGCCTGAGGAGACAGCCACGAGTGAAAAACTTGAAACAAACCCTATACCAACCCGTCTGGCCGGCGTGGTATAGTAGGCTAAAATCTCCTTTCTACGGAGTACTTTACTAGTCCAGGAGTGAACTAGTAAAGGCTGTTGATGATAAATCATACATAAAATGAAATTAATTTTGGTTTTTTTACACTGCTGATCCCGTCCTTGATTCCTCTGAATGAAAGATATCCCTAGGAAACAATAGTTTTTTCCTAAATGATCCCTTGGTATAGTGTATGCCATATTACATGCTGATTTAATCGACACTTAATATGTAAAAGTGTGTCAAACAGAAACCACCTGACATTGGGCATACCTGTACAGTTTGGTGCGAGAACTTTTATTGTGCGATTAAGGATTAGTAGTTACTCTGTAGTTCAGTGTGTCTTCTTTAGAAAGCGCTGAAGTATGCAACTTTTTTTTTACACCTACATTAGGAATAAATCCTGTGTCGCAGGGGAATTTACAATCATACATGAAACGGGCACAAAGAACACCCAGACTCAGAACAACAATTTGTGGATCACACAAAGTGTCGTCCCATGTGGGGTTTGAACCCACAACACTCGGCGTAGTAGGAAGCGGCGTGGCGACCGCTTAAACCACTACGCCATCCGTGCAGTCAAAATTGGTTGGTTTGTCTGCAGAAGTTGCCAAACAGGTGTCTCTAGGCAGCGGCAGTAATTTACCATCACATAACCCGTGAGCTCGTTTACCATTAAACAAATGAAAAAAAAACAAGCAACATTCTATCTTCAAATTATACCAAACATATATCATTGTTTCTTCAAACAAATTTGTTTACAAATGAACTTGAACAAACAAAGATTCTACTTACGAAGCTAACCTCGTTTTCTTACCAATACAATAAATTTGCTTCTAAATTACATCCTACTAAACAAAAAAGGTTTGAACTTAATAAAATACGCAATTCAGGCTCGTGAGCCGTAGCTAGGATTATTTAACCAGCTTATTTGGTTTTCTATATGTTAATGAATGCAGTATAAGTAAGAGAATGATAAATGTAAGAAAAGGGCAAACCTATTGAATACACGTAACTATTGTATGTGTGGACTACTCGTAGGATATAAAACACCAGTCTAATCAAGCACAACCAGAGAAATTTAGTCCAAAATCAGAATTTTTAGGAAAAATTGAACAGTCGTTAAACATGTTATTTTTGCCAAGTTTAGATTAGTTTTTCGAACATTTAAACACACAAACTTTAACATATGAATTATATAAGTAGGACATTATAAATTATTAATATTTAACAAATTTAGATCTTCAATCTTTTTTGTTCTTTAAGTTTTTCTTGTTTGAGTTTTTCAATCTTCAAAAATTGCAAGTGCAATGTCAGTAGAATATTAATCATCTGACGTAGATAAATTGTTGATAATCAATTTATATTATAACTATGTACCTACACAATTTCAGTAATACATCTGTATTGATGATATATATAGATCACATCACACAACGTCTGATCCCAAACCAGGCAAAGCCATAAACATACTTCAATATTTCTAGATACATACATATTATTTATTTATCTATTTACAACTTTATGCACTTGTGTACATTGGCGGACTTAATGCACTGGGCATTCTCTACCAGCCAATCTTTGGGTGGTGTAGGAATCTGGTGAGGTAGGTGCACTGAGGTTACAGTTGTGAAATTAGTTGTAAAGTTTTAACTAACATATACAGTTACACACATACATACACAAATATACATACATACATATACTTTGTATTCGTACACTGCTAATAGGGAGGTATGCTATTGAATAGGTAACTCCGTTAACTCAAGAAGGGTGTGTACATTCTTTTTAAATATGTAACGGTTTGTGCACATCCTGATTTCGAGTGTGAGCGCATTCCGGAGTAGTACTGCTTGCAACGAATATTACAGATACATATTATAGATAAAATAAAATAAATTACAACCGGACGCAGGACACATGATCGTGCTCATCACATAATGTTTGCCATGGTGGGAATCACACGGCAACTCACGGCCTCCGGCCTGGCAGTCAAGGTCATCAACCACTAGAACAACAAGCTCTATTCTTTAGAAGGCCATCTTTCAATAGATACTTTCATATTTTTGACATTTGTTAATGTGGGTTACATATTATAATGTGGACTGATACTTGTTAAACTTTCCTTCGAAGGAAGTCTTAGCAAGAAATGCTACAATAAACTTTATAATACTACATCAACACAATTTAATTATTAAAGACTGGCGTAACGAAATAAAGTTCAACTCAAGTAAACTTAATTTAACTTTTTGTTTTAATCTTTAAAGATTAAAACAAAGAACAATACATAAACGTCACACAGAACAAAACTATTAAAGCCTAACTCGATTGGAGAAGACCATCGTCCTTATTTCAAGTTGAATCTAATTTGTTTCTTACAAAGAACGGCTGCTTAAATCCTTTCTATTACTTGAGAGCTTTTACATTAGACGATGCAGATCCGACACGTCACTATGCAGACAGGAAATTGACAAAAAAATTGCCTTGTATCATTTGCTACTAATATATATATATTATTATTTTTATTTTAATACTTTATGCACAAGTGTAAGTTGTACAATAGCGGACTTAATGCCACAGGCATTTTCTCCCAGTCTACCTTAGAGTGGTACTGAAAAGTGTGATTAAGTTCACTAGAGATTGATATGTAAAGTAAGAGAAAATTATTGAGAAGTTAGACAGAAACACTAAGATAAATACATAAACGCATACAAACGTACCAAATACATACACATACATAAATACTTAGTTACATACATACATAAACCTACATATGAATAATATTTAAAACTTTAAGGTTGTTATGAATCTGCTAGGGTGTCCAGAATGCGAGCTCGAACTTTCATCTTGAATAAGAGGCGGCTGCGTGGTATCCTGATTTCCAGAGGGAGAGCGTTCCAGGGGAGCACGGATTGGATTAGGAACGAGGAGTGGAGACATGGACACGTGGAGAATAATGTAATCTAACATACTACAGCTTGGTACTATACATTACGACACGTAGTGTTTTAAATAACGTAATTATCTACTCATTTACGTACGTTTTTTAAATATAAAAGTAGGAAGTCTTTTTGGAGTTTATTCGTTTTAGTTTAGTGGTACGTCAAAGCTGACATGCACACTTTTTTATTTTATTATCATTTAGGGGGCAAAAGAGCAGGTTAGTCATCTGATGGATATTAACTATCGGCGCGAGGAAAGATAGCGAAAAGCTGATATTAGTCTAAACAATACTCTGTGACGTATCAAGTAATTACTCGATACGTCACAGAGTATTGAGCCTGCACGAATTCTTAATTTAAATTAGATTAGACCTTTGTCGTCTCGTCTAAAGGGTTGCAAGCGTCTTTCCTTGTTTCCTACCTCATTTAATTAATCCAGCGGTCTACAGGGACGTATGTAATAATTTCAAGCACGTACCACGTAATATTAAACTTGCAAATTATGGGGTCTTCCTTAAGAGTTCAAAGATAAAGTTTTTTACTACCAAACAAAATATTAATTAGGAGCAAAGTGGTAGGACCTTGAACCCAAAGGACTTTGAACATAAATTTATTGATGTCAAACTCTTTGTTCGTAAGAGCATAAACGAATTGGAGAGGCAACACTGGCGGGTCGAACTGTCGTTAAAAGTATTTAACTAGTTCTTAGTTCTAATTACTTTGAAATGAGGTTAGAAAGTTTTATTTGAAATTTTATTAAGTTTTAAATCTAAAATGAACATAGACAAGTAGAGGGTTAGTTTAAATTTCCACGTTGTGCCTACTCTATTTATAGTAATTGGTAACTAAGTTTTTGAAGTTGTTGATGGGTACGCACCTGGGAAAGAAAGTCCAATTATAACTTAATTCCAGCTAAATTCCAGCTTCAAGAGAGAGGTTAATAGTCGAATCGAACTCGGAGGAGCAATATCTTTTAAATTCGAAATTCCTGCCTGCCTAAAAATAAAGGTGTTCAACCAGTGTGCGTTGGAAGTGAGGACATAAAAGTCTCAATCGTGGTCTTTCACTATCGGCTTTATAAGCAAGCTCAGGTGGCTCAACGTTCAAAGGACTGTGCTCGTTATTTCTCTGCGGGATCGAATCGTAAATGAGGAGGCACGTGCCTCATTTCTGATCAGTCATAACGATAGGTGTGAACCTTCTGATAGCAAAACTGTGCTAGCAAAAGTCCATACAATTTTGGCACAGTATATTGATGGTGCCATTTTTTGAGATTCAATAAAACATCCGCGTTATTTGTATACTTAGGGCATACTGAAACTTTCCGGATTCTGATAAATAAGAATAGATATAAGACTTACGATATATTTATTGTGTTTCAAAGCTTATTCCCTTGCAATTAATGCATTTTTGCATTCGATGAAACCACTGTACAAAGCAGTTGGACCAGTCTTCCTTAGAGACCTCAATGGCTTCATGGAACGCATTCAACACTGATTCAGGCCTCATAAAACGTGTGCCTCTAAGTTTGTCTTAAATTTTTGGAAACAAAAACAAGTCGCAGGGTGCGAGGTCCGTGCTGTAAGGCGGATGCGTCACAGTTCCACATTTGAAGCCTTCAAATAGGCTTATGTTAACTTAGCGGAATGTGAGGATGCGTTATCGTGGTGAAGGAGGACATTGCTTCAACGATGCTTTGCCCGATTTTTTTCTAAGACTCATGGCAAGAAAGTATTGACGTACCAATCTGCAGTCTCTGGCAACTCTCTTGTTGAGTTAAGCAACAACGAAAATCATTGAACGAAAATGTTGAGTGAAATTCATTTTGATAGCGACTCACAATTTTCAAAAGGACGTCACAATGGAAGAACAAATAACAGTCTCGCAAATTGAAAAGTAATACTTTTGTCCCCAAAGAGTTCCATTTTCGAACTTCATAATTTATTTTTCATTCTTTAATTGTAAGTGGCCGAATCCAGAGACTTTCAAATAATATATTTAGTTGTGGAGTCAGACATTTATTTCTTTAATTTAATAAGCATGCTGAAGTGGTAATGGGCTAGCCACATTTGCAGTCGATTGGCCCTGGATTGTCGATAAACAAATGGACGCTTTTAGTCAGATAGACTGACGACCTGAAACAAGTACCTGGGGAAGATCCTCGGAGAGGATCAAGAGTTAGGCCTATATTCAGTTATGGACTGTAATAGACTGATTGATTGATTGAATGCTAAATGCTTTCATGAAATCGTATTGTAATGAGGATCTTAATAAAAATATTACAACTATATCAATTATTTACAATGGTCAGACAAATGATGTCATTCTTAATTGCTTTTAATGTACGAACCCCAACAGCGAGGTAATAAAGATTTGGAGTAATAATACCATCAACTAAATTTGCCGATGTAATTAATCCTTCAAGGTCTGATACAAATATCTGTATGTAGATTATATATTTTAACAAAATAGTTATATGGATGTACAGATTCGTCATCAAGTATCAGTACAAATCAACGTAATTTCTTCTTGTACATTTATACTTAACATTTTTATAGCGACATGCGCAGTAATTTTTGTCAAAAAACAATAGCTGAAAAGAACTGCTGTTAAGGTTTTGCCCACTTAAATTAGTCCAGTTGGTGAGAAGCAGCTGTGTACTACGTGTGCGTGCTACGTGTCTGGCCATCTCCTGGACAGACAAAGTGACGAAGGAGCGGGTGCTCGAAATGATGAGGATGCCCAGAGTAACTGCTATGTTAAAACAGAAGAGATTGCGCTGGCTAGGATATGTGCATCGTGTGGACCCCTTTCGTTTGCCCATAAATCAAATTCCTAGGAGGGTTCCTAGGGCGAATAGCTCATGCCAGGGGACCCGTGGGCCGTCCAAAGCTGGTGTTTAAGGGCAGCGTAAAGTGCGATATGGGTAAAATGGCATGGATATGGGCAATATGGGTTTATGGACTTCGTAAAAGAGCGTGATCAGTAGAGAAGGTTCGTTTCAGACGGCCTCAAAACCCATGATGAGGCTTGGTTGGGAATGCTGAATTGTAGGCGAGTACACTTGCACGAGGGGGATGGGGTTTCAGGTAATCAACTCCTAACTTGTCGGCACTGTGGGCGTTGCTGTGACTCTCGTATTGGTCTACACAGTCACCAGAAAAGTGCCGAAACACCCAGGATGCGGCTTAAATCATCTGATCAAGATGTTAATATTCGTAGGTCAATGATGATGTGTGTGTACATGAGTACGTATGCGTATGTATGTATTGTTCTTTCCAACTTTTCAATTCTTCATTTTTCTCTTTTGCAACTAGCCACACATTTCTCTACCATTCTAAAGTAGACTGAGAGAAAATGACATTGGTATAATGCCCGAATTGTGCAATTTCTTAAATTGTATTTGTGCATTAAAAAAAACATTCAGCTTAATTTTAATACTACAGAAGAACATGGATTTTTATGTGGATAGTATGTAAATGTGAATATAGTGTAGGCTTATAATGTTAGTTCATATTTTAGTAACTTTCTGGTGGTTTTGAGTGTTTCCACGGTCTACTCAAGTGTCCTCCTGGCGGTAGTTTCGTGTTCCGGGTTGTTGATCCTGACTATATCGGTTAAGCTATACGATGGCTAGGGCCCGTATGCCATCTGTATGGACGGGCCGACTCAAAACTATGGTCATTTATTCAAAAGGCCAACCCAGACCCAATACTACACTCACATAGTTTTTTTTCTTTTTTTTATGGTATACCTATGGGTCACCTGATGGTAAGCAACTACCGCCACCCATGGACACCTGCTATTCAAAAGTCACAAGTGCGTTGTCGCCCTTGGAGTCCTCTCTCTCTCGCTTGAGACAGCGGGAGGGGGGATTTGGGAACCTCACTTACTCAGTGAAAGGCAACGAAAGAATTGCTTAACACCGGTTTTCTGTGAGGCCGTGGTATCACTCCGGTCGAGCCGGCCAATTCATGTCGAAGCATGGCTCTCCCACGGTAGTTCTCTTTACCATTGTACACAGACATTAAAAAAGACACCTCTGCGGTTAGTGAGTAAGACTTAGGAAATGCCGGCGCCTTCTAGCTGTAAAGTCCGACTTGTAAAAATATATGAAAAGATTTAATTACATAAATAAATATCATTTCATTTCATCATTTCCTTTAATTTCATTTCTTGCCATTGTTATCGTCAAACATTCACTATTTGTTACTCTAATAAAATACAATTCTCCTACTAGTAATGTCCAGTTAAATGTCTGTGATTTATCGTTAGGTACTACGCCGTGATCAATAATGGCCTCATTTTGGGAGAATTCACCATCTGATGTTACCGACGATACCGTAATCCTAATGAAATTTCCACACCAACGGATTCGAGGTCGAAAACTTGTTGAAAAACAAACTTAAACTAAAAGAACTCCTTAGTTGAGAAGATTATAATTAAGCGAACATAAAGTTCTTTGAAGCTAGTTCAAGGATTCCACTGCTTGGTTTAGGCCAGAGGACGCTTTTGCCTACTAATATTTGTTATTATTTTAACTTATCCTCTCTCTATTTATCATTAATCGGACTTTCTCGTTGGTTCATTTCTGTATCCAACTGATGTTCATCATCTGTCTCCAGCACAACATTTCAAATGCTGCCAACCTATCGCTGTCTCGTTGGGTCAGCGTCCATGTTTCGCAGTCATAAAATGCAACACTCCAATTTGATGAGCTGTTAGGGAGTTGATCTTGACCTTGAACAGGTGTTTCTTGATAATGACGTTTCAAAATTTTGTTTCTTATTTATTAGCACCTTAGTATAAGTTAAAACGTGATGACGCGGACACACCACGAACTTGAACCATTACATAATCACTCATAATTCATCAGCCACCATTCAGCCATATTCTCATGCTACACCAGCCGTAACTAGTGCGCTCCCGAATTATATTCCAATAGTTTTGCACTGGAACTCGATACGTAAACCTAGTTTTCTAAGTCCACTTAGCATTATAGCCTGACTACCTTCCCGCTCCCTACGTGACCACATAAAAATGCTTACTAGCATAACAAAATGATATTTACGGACCGATACGACCTTCAAACCTTCAAGAAAAAAGCGCACTCCTTCCTAAAAGGCCGGCAACGCATTTGAGTTCATGAGCGGCGATAGCTTTCCATCAGGTGACCCGTCTGCTCGTCTGCCCTCTCTGACATAAAAAAAGAGGGTTTTATTTAGGTTAGAAAACATATATTTTTTTTAAAGACGGCTTTCGCACAAAAAATACAATCCTGTGTCGCGGGGGACTTAAGAATACTCTCAGACTAAGAACAATACTGTGAGAATCATACACATTGTTGTGATCGAACCCACAACACTCAGCGCAATAGGAAGCGGCGTGGTGACCGCTTAAAGCACTACGCCATCCGTGCAGTCCAAATGATAATAAAATCAAAGTATAACCGTTTTTTTTCTACCCGACTGCGCCAGAACGAGAATTATGATTTTTCAAACGTATGTAAATTAAACAATACGCTCCGTAGTTTAAATGGCATAATGGATTTTGGCTCGTTAGATTCATCTCAATTATGAGAGTGAATGAGGGTACATTCATAAATTATAAAAAAAATTGAGTTCTGAGTTTTTTGTTTTTTTTTTTCAATAATTAGCTTGTTTAGTTCAGTTGGTTAAAATGTGTTTAGTAGACTTATAGCAATTGAATACGTCAGAATCACAACCCTGTAACGTGAACTATCGAACCCTCTATCTAACTAACTTGCTTGCACTTCCCAATTCACCCGTGGAAGTGAATCAAACCTTTTCTTCTTTATTGTAGGTATACTTATTATTACTTTTTAGGTTCTTAAGATCTTTGTGTGAAATAAATTACGATAAAAGCTAGGGTTTAGTTTAGGGTTTTTTTATTGGTTAAACTAAAACACTTAACGTTTTGTCAATTAATAACCACGAATTTGACTGGACAGTCATACACAAGTACTCCATTGCTTATTTATTAAACGCTTTAGTCAGTTCTAAAGATAAATAAAAATAACTTCTATCATGCTGCTTTCAGTTCGTTCGTAGCCTTTATTAAATCACCGTTAGTCTCTTTAACTAAGTTGTTCGTTCGTTTTAACTAAATACACTTAAGTAAGTATCATTTAGTTTAAGTTCAACTGAATGTAGGTTCCGAGAAACTGCAGATAATTCTGCGAATTTAGTTTCACTTTAAGTGCATTTGGAATTTACGGGTTAAGATATAGTTTTGGCATAAATGATCAATAGGGAAGAGGTTACGTAACAATTTTAGTGTAGATTTTCTTACATTTGGGGATGGGAAGTTGCGCTCCTGTAACGTCACTCGCTTTGTCAAAAAATAATGATAGAATTGTTTTTTTTTATATATACATAAGAAAGACTCCTCCCGCACTTGGAATATATCCTGTGTCCATGTGGGGATCGGACCCACAACTCTCAGCGTATTAGGAAGTGCCGAGGTGACCGCTTAAACCCCCAAGCCATTCGTGCAATCAGATTAACACCGGTTTTACGTAAGGCGTTGGTAATTGTGTTCTCCAACGTAACTAACTCACACATTAATAGTATTCCTATCAACCTCGTTAGGAGTGGATTCACCTTCGAAGAGGGTAGAGGTAAAGTTCGGACATGCTACAATACGATCCTAAGTCCAACGTCTTAACAATCATAATCATCCAGAAGTGGTTAGGAATTAAATAAATAATACAGAATTATATGAAAATACAACTATATTCAAATGCATTGACTGTTTAGTCCAAATCTTTTTGCCAAGTAGTAAAATATAGTAGCATCATCATCATCATCAACAGCCTTTACTAGTCCACTGCTGGACATAGGCAAAATATAGTAGCATTAAAAGGTTATAGTATATGTACTGTTGTTGACTTGTGACAGTCGACATTTTGAATTAATTAAAGTTATATGTAACACATTACATAACAATAAGTAAAACATGCAAATAGCTAGTCGTATAAGATCATTTGGATGCGGTAACAAGCATTTCTTGAATTTTTTTTATAGTATAGGAGGGGCAATAAAGAGTACGGGTCACTTGAAGGTCAATTCTCGTAATAAAAGTTCGGTCACAATTCAGTTCTGATCATCTCTCGGTCTTGCAACGGTCACAAAAGGTATTTTAGTAGACATGTGGTAGACATAAAATAATTGCTACTTTTAAATCATATTCATATGATAATTGGTTTTAGTCTCAGCGATTTCTCATGTGATTGTGATTTGGTCATGGACAAAGATAAATGCCATTAAAATCAATCGAAATTTTTGTTTTCAAAGATTACGCCCATTTTTTTCTCGCGAGCGTAATAATAATAATAAGTCGGAATGGTTTTGTAAATAAGTCATAGGTGTGATTTTATGAGCTAGAAGGCGTATGATTTATCACAGGTGATTATGATTTTATTCCATCCTTATTTCGTAGTAAAGTATTAAACATCTGACGTTGACTGTAATGTGATCATATCGTACTGTAAGCAAAAATTGAATGGTTAATCTATTAGTATTAGTAATACTTTACTATTTTACTACGAAAATACCTTTTATAACAGTTGCAACATCGAGAGTTGATCGGAACTGAACTGTGATCGAACTTTTGTTACGAGAATTGACCTTCAGATAACACGTCTACACGATTGTGTCCCCCCCCCCCCCCCGAAAAGAAAAAATGGTAATACAGATGTAAGTGGCACCTATTGAGTCCCCCTCCAGTCTTTTGAGCCACCCCTAACACAGTGAATAGTAACGAAAGACTTGCTTAACACCGGTTTTCTATGAGGCCGTGGTCTCCCTCCAGTCGAAGAGGTCCACTTCTTGGATGGTTCTAAGCAATGGTATCCCACGATAAGTGCAACGATATATGTAATAGTTTGGTATAGTTAATTTTTAGGGGGAGTGTTATGTCCCCACCAGAGTGAGGATCCGACCAGGTGAGGTGATCATGTTTGGCGGACCGTAGTTCATCAGTTGATATTGAAAAGTTGTGTATGTCGGCGCGAAAACTTTCATTGCGCTATACAGGATTAGTAGATACAGATAGTAGATAGGTAAAGACGTGGTTCGTGAGTCTTCGTTGAATGTCGTTGTAGTATGTTTTTGTTGATAATAACTATCACAAAGAATCTATGAACATAAATAAAAATGTAATAGTTAGGTGACGGAAAATAAAAGGGTTTTATCATTATTATTATCATTGAAACCAAGTTCCTTCTCGCGCGTTGTGAAAGGGGGGGACGGAAAAAAATCTCACGAAAAGTTGTAACGATACTTTTTATTTTTAATTGTCACTTGTCAGTCATGCAGCGCCATCTATCGAATAGATAGGAAATCATTACTTTTCATCTCAGTAAAATTAAAATTTATGTTCTTAGGTTGAGCAAAAAATATTGTATTCGACATCATTTCTCAAGGAGATTTCACCAATGTATAAATTGTTTTAATTAGAAACCAACTGAAAAATATGTAGGTAATAGCCGCTTTCATAGATGGCGTTGTAATTAAAATCGTGACGAATCAGTTTTACTCGATCGTCACAACTTCGTTCCTATCGGGTGTCCCACGACACCACACGGCTTTTTATACCATGTTTTGGAAAAGTCCGACTTATTGCAAGCTTGATAAGCACCCTTTATAAACATACCTGAAACATGAACACGTAACAGATTTACAGTATAAAATCTCTCTCTTATCTAATTTCATCCCAGCCTTCGAACACCTCAATCTCTAAATCAATCTTGATGAATTTTAGCATAAACTGTATATTGGACTATATATAGACTACTATTTGGTAAGATAATGTTACTATTATTATTATTCCTATTAAGTATCAAGAATACGAAAGTTTAGAACTAAGAATAGCATTTCACTAAAATACGTACATATTTTGAGTTTAATGGATCCTTGTGCAGAGTACATATTAATTAAAGTGACACGTCTGCACCTAACCGCTACTTGGAGTGCATTTGAAACAAAAATGATACGAACAGACCTCTCCATCGTACAATTCTGTTTATTTCTGTTTATTTATGCAGACGCACACCAAGATTTCTGTGGTTTATGTAAGGATAAGTTATTATTGAGCATTTTTTATAAATTTGTTTACAAAATGAACAGTTTTGTGAAGAAATAATTTGGAAACTGGTTAAAATAAAGATGTTAATTGCAACCAGCAGAAAAAAAACAGTGGAACGCCGGGAGTACCGACAGAAGTGAAAATTTTTATACAGAGGTATCGGTAACGGTAACAGTGTCGAGAGTTCAATTGCTTTTTCCCATCTTAAAAGCTGAAAAAAAAACTAAAGCTAAAAGCTGAGCTAACTAGTAAGCTGTGGGTAAAAGTTTTTTAGATTTTAATGGTTGGCCCCTTGATAAGGCATGACAACTTCTTCAGAATAATACTAGTAGTAAACATAGAAAGCAAAAGAAAATGAGGAAGGTCTAGATCAACGTACATAAAGAAGAAAGTGGGATTTGTCGCCTATCAAGAGGTCAGATAGCAGAAAAAAGAGGGGCATGGACCCTTAAACCGAGAGAGAGAGAGAGTGAGAGAGAGAGAGAGAGAGAGAGAGAGAGAGAGAGAGATTATCATAATCATCATCTTGCCCTTTTCCCAATTATATTTGGCATCTCCGCCTCGTGCCACTGCTAACTGCTTTTCTAGCCATAACTTTTACGCAGTCAACGTCAAAATATATACCTAATATACGTTTATTTTTTAGTTAAATTCTCAAAAAGTTATTTAAGATATCAGAAAAATTTAAAAACTTCACTATGTTGTGTGTACGGATCCCGCATTTAAAATTAATAACTTTATTTTAGTTAATTAAAACTTGTCCGCGTAGGAGGGACAGGTTATTATCCTCTTCTATATTAAGCCGCCACAGTTAGTTTTATAAATACTCGTAATGTTTGAAACGAGGTCTTTTTGTAGAGAGCATGTTAAGTAATAACTTAATTCTTATTTAAATTTAAAAAAAAACGAAATGTATAGACTAATTTTTGTGTTAAATTTGATGATAACATAAGACTACCTTCATGGCTTAGAGTTTAGCTTCAAGTGTTATACTATACTATTGAGTCACTAACTTATTATTTTTCTAAAATACTTGTACGTGAATAATCATTTATTCTTCTGTATTCTCTCTCAATTTTGCAATGCCTGGAAAAGGCTACTAAATTGAGACAAATTACTATTATAAGACCATTAATGTGCAATTGGTTAGCAAATAAAGATTTGATTAGATTTGATCTGATTATTTCGGAGAGTCTTGATCTGTCAAATTGATAATTTTCTTTTTTTAAATCGACTTATAACAAAGAAGCTAAGGCTTGGAATTCTTTACTTATGTGAATTTCATAGCCATGGATCTATTTTAGCGGCTGCTCCTTTAATTTAAAATTACTTGATAATGGACACTCGTATGCGTAATATCGTCAAATATATAAAGAAAAAACAGCTGACTCTAAGGTGAGCTCAAATGGAAAAAAGAAATCCCCGTTTCAAAACATTTTTCATAGATACTCGGTTCCTATTGGTTTTAGCATGATGCTACATAGCCTATATCCTTCCTCGATAAAAGAGCTAACAAACACACTAAAATAATTTTCAATTCGAACCAGTAGTTCCTGAGATTAACCCGAAAACACAGACTCACAAACTTTATATCTTTGTAATATTAGCATAGATAAAGACACAATATAAATCAATTCTCAGCAGCGCTCAAGAATAGTCAACATAATTTAATTACTCTTTGTCTTTAAGCAAAACGGTATGTACTTTTCAGTAGTAACCACGAACTACTGGAAACAAAGACAAACTAGATGGGAACTTAAATTGTGTTGCAGATAATAAGAAGAAACGGGACAGAATAATTGTATCAGAAGCCTTTATCAGAAAAAATAGGCGTCGTTGAAACCTCGGGTCAATTTCATTAAGTGTTTTGCGGCGATTAGGTAACATAGAAATTTATTTTGTAGATAAATTGGTTTGTTCTATTTGGGTTTTTTGATGTGACTACTTGGTTCTTCTCGCTTGAATGGTAATTTATGGCCATGGTTCTGGGGAAGAAAAAAATGGAATTCCGCTGCCTCACACTGCAAGGGTATCATTAAAGTGAACAGAAAATGGGTAAGAACTATTTCTTTCTTGTCACATGGGAGACGAACTAGCAGATTCAGAGCATAAAATAATCTCAAAATGGTCTTCTTGACCGCATGCCCTAAGGTTGTTGGGCAGGCTCATATGACATAATAAGTTAGAGTAAGGCCGCTAATCGGCTCAATCGATGCTGCTATATTTTTTGCAGGTTGTTATCATAAAATAGGGCTAAGCATTTTTGCGGTATTTATTTTCGTGCTGGTAACTAAACTGCTCTTTTCTTTGTTATTTAGTAGTTGATACTCTTGGGTTGATAAATTTTTTTGATAAAAACACCTTTTTTTTTGTAATATTTTTTCTTCACAGTGTAGTGTATATTTTATTATTTCTTTAAAACTAGCATTTCTTTTCTTTTTACACGTTATTCGTAGGCGTTTGTATATAAAATGTGACACCCAAGTCCTTATTAAAGTAATTTAGAGATATTTCGAACATACGTCCAACCATTCAGACGTTATCGATTGCGAATAAAAATTAAAATAATTTGTCCACTTTGAAAAAAAAAAAGACGTGTGGCACTCGGGGACTGCCGCGGTAAGGCTATTGCATAGCATTTTGTATCAACTTATGCAATTATAATTATTTATTTATTTTATTTTAAGTATTTCTTTTTCTTTGATATTAATTCAAGTTACACTTTTTGAGCGTGGTGACCGATAAGAAAACATTTTTTTTTCTTTTATTAAATAAAAATATTGAAGCATATACATATTACAATTTGTTTTTAAATAAATAAATAAAAAATATTATTTTTAAATCAAATTACATATCCATGTAAGATTTTTCTGCATTATGTTGACGAAATTTCCTTTGACGTTCAGCATTTGATTTTGGTACTGTTTTTTGTTTTGTTTTTAGCGTGAGGTTTTTTTTCGTTACGGAATTTCTGGATTCGGTCCCCGCGCTCAAGGCCCTCGATAGAAGCTATGCAATAGCTTAATATTCATATATATAAAAACTAAAACAAATAAAAACTTTAAACTTTAATTTTCACGCTGAATGCAAACTCGGTCACAAAAACTGTCAACAAAAATCGTAGAACGCAGCTGTAATTACTTGCCATCCGATGAAATATTTTAGAGAATACAAAAACAAGGTGTACGCACTTGACTGTATGAATAAATGAATAGCAAAACAAGTATAGAGCGAAACGGAGTAGAGTTGCCGTACATGTGACATTTTACCATTTTTTGGGAATGTTACGATTACACGAAAAAGTAATTTTTAAATTACTTGGGTTAAACATTTTGAAACTTGAATTTTGTTTCACAACTCTCGCACACTCGCAAGAATATATATCCTGTCGCGGGGTCTTTTAAAACATACTCGTACATGATACGAACACAAAGAACACTCAGACTGAAACCACAATTTGTGGATCACACAAAGTGTTGTCCCATGTGGAGATCGGGCAGGGCAGTAGGTGCAGGCCGTGCTGTAAAAATATATAAATTCTATTGTGTTCTAAATTTTAAGTGAGCTAAGAATACGATACGATTTTTTTCAAAATCAACATTCAACATAACATATTTGTAAATGACTTGGCGTGTTCCGTTTTAAAAAAATAACTGTAAGTTGGTTATGTAAGGAAAAGCTGGTAACACTTTCACTTGAAGAGGCGCAATAAATAACTCCACACGAAGATTATGCGTGCTCTAGACAGTATTCAATTTAGTGTTGATATCTAACTGTGTTAAATATTAATGCATTGTTTAATAATGTTACGACTTACGTCTATTTCCTCAAAGAGGACGACAGATGCGTCACAAAACACCCGCAATTTGCTAAATATTTATCCCACTTGCGTATCATCATCATCATCAACAGCGTTTAGTAGTCCATGGTTAATTTGTTAAGGGTATAGCAAATTAATTCTCACATATGCCTTTTCGAATTAGAAAACATGGTTACTGGAGAACTGTTTTATAAATAACTAGCTGACCCGCGCAACTTCGTCTGCGTCTCTCAATAGTAATAAATTTTCTCCGTTTTTGAAACATTCTTCATTGGTGCTCCGCTCCTATTGGTCTTAGCGTGATGATATATAGCCTATAGCCTTCCTCGATAAATGGGCTATCTAACACTGAAAGAATTTTTCAAATCGGACCAGTAGTTCCTGAGATTAGCGCGTTCAAACAAACAAACAAACAAACAAACTCTTCAGCTTTATAATATTAGTATAGATTATAAACGTTGTACAACTTTACTCAAAATTACCCCTTTGTTTGATTTGAAAGAAAATTTCAATTCACAAACTAAACTTCATTCTCAAAACTAGCTAAAATAAGAATGTTTCCTGAAGTTCTAGTCTGGGTATAATCTGGTTGTGGACCGCTGGTGATTATAAGTAAAAAAAAGGACCCATGTTGCCTGTTTTGCTCAATTTCAAACTACGCCTCCGTCTTTGTAGCCACATTTTTTGTTATTTTGTGTTATTCAAAAAAATGCAATTATATTTTAGCAATTTCTAAACTTTTTTGCTTCCATCTATTAAACCAAGCGTTTAAAATTAATTGTTAGCCCTAACTAAAGCTTTTGTGTGAGCTGAATATTTTATAACTTAGATAAACATTTGAAAAGAAATATTCTATTAGAATTTATAATTGAAGTCCTTGATACACAACGGACAATAGTTAAGAGAGAAAAGCAGTGGGAGTGTGGCGACTTCCACTTTCAGAGAAATAAAACATACTTCAGTACTATAATTTAACAAAGACACGTCGAACTACTACGAAGCTACTAATTCTGCATCGCACAATGAAAGTTCTCGCGACGATTAGTTTAAGCCGTGACCAATCCCCGTTGACTGCGTTCGCCTGGTCGATTCCTCCCTTTATATGGTAAAAATATAATACTTATTGCTTCATAAGAGTGACGACGACAGGCTCTAAAGCGCTGTTTCATCATCATCATCATCAGCCTATCGCAGTCCACTGCTGGACATAGGCCTCTCCCATTGCACGCCACTTAGATCGATTTTGGGCTTCTCGCATCCAGCTCCTGCCAGCCATCTTGCGCAAATATTCGCTCCACCTGGCCACCTGTCCTACACTACGTTTGCCGAGACGCGGTCTGTTACCCATTTTAAATCAACATTAACTCATAATGGCTGAAACAAAGGTCAGTATCAATTGCGTGTCAATACGCCATTATAAGACAAATGTACTACATTCTCCAGGAGAGTCCTTGTAATTGCTGGTAACCGTTTGCTATTAGGCACGTCGAAGTTACCACTTTAATTACACATCAACGGTACTCCAATAAATGTATGTATCGAATAATTATATGTAGGGGATAATCGATATCTGAGGCTCACGAAATTAGAGTTTATTTTCAACAGAAATAAATATTACTAGCGATCCGACACGGCTTCGCACAGATGAAATGTAGACATTACTAATAATATTATTGCGGTGTCAGTGTGAAGTAACTTATTATCTATTCTTATGATAGGACTATACTACAGGACAATATCTTTATATCCAATATTTATAGGCCCGCTCCGATCTTAGCGGCCGCTGCCACCCACGACGGACGTAGAGCCCGAAGCAGTACGGCCGCTTTGCACCCACATTTTAAACCTCTAATATCTTCTAAAATATTCATTTTAATGATATGCTGTTGAGAGCAATTTTAATCTACATTAAATGCACAATGTATCGTAGGTATTTAATTGGATAAGGAATCATAATGTATTGTTTAAAATAGCTTCGTAAATAACCTATTATCTTTTTGTAATATTTAGAAGATAAAAATTGTTACTGTTCCTTAGGAGATAGACATACGCCATCGCAAACTTTTTTGTAGATCTTTTTAAGATATACAATTCCGTAGGACATTATTTTGGTCTTGGGTAGGTAGGGAGGGAGGTCGCGTCACCTATCGACTGACGCAGGTACTCACTGGGCATGGTTGCTTCGGTGAGTACCTGAATCGTATCGGACGCGAGGAGACGGCACAATGCCAGCACTGCGCAGCCGACTGGGACTCCGCCCAGCACACGCTGGAAGACTGGCCCGCGTGGGCGTCTGAACGCGAAGTCCTGGTCGGCCAAATCGGAAGAGACCTGTCCCCGCCAGCAATCATTGCTGCCATGCTGGCGGGTGAGGAGGGATGGGGCGCAGTGGTCTCTTTCTGTGAAGCTGTAATGCTCCAGAAAGAGACCGCTGAACGGGATCGGGAGAGGGCCGATCCTGAGCGTAGAGGACGTCGGCGACCATACCAGCCGCCGACGGGGCCGCGGGCCGCCAGAGAGTGGGGACCTCTGGTCGCTGATTGAATGTTGCGGTAGGGGATAGGATGGCGGCCTGATTTCATTAAGACGAAATTGGGCCGCCACGTCGCGATTGAGGGGGGAAGTGATTTTCCCCTGGGATAGGGCCTGACTAGGCATGGTGTCAATTCGGGGAGGACCTGAAATAACATGGTCCGGGTCCTCCCAGAGTAGGACACCTGAGGCCGGCCGTCGGGGTGGTTTTTAGTGGAATCACCACATACTCCTAGCTCCTAGCCCCGAGGAGCAGGAGATCCGAAGGGATTTTCCACCCCGTCAACAAAAAAAAAAAAAAAAAAAAAAAAAAAAAGGACATTATTTTGGTCTATCTCGTAAGGATTTGCTAGCGTTTGGTATGTAAGCGCGCAAAACCATGTTTTTTAAGACAAACCCTTGAAATTATCAGATTTTGTCTACTATAATATGCACGTATTATACGTACGTATGTTAAACCTTCCTCTTGAATCACTCTATCTATTGGAGAGAACCGCATTAAAATACGATGCTCAGTTTAAAAGATCGAAGCGCACAATACAAAAAAAGCGACTTCATTTTTTACTATGTAAGTGTAAGTTGTATGTGAAGTTATAACTTCACAATTCTCAAATACGACCGTCTGATCCCAAACCGAGCAAAGCCATTGCTACCTGTACTTTTTTTTTTTTTTTTTTTTTTTTTCCGTGAAATCCCCTCGGATACCACCTGTCGGTGGCATGTCGGACTCGAACCGACTAAAACCGCACGCCTTCGCCGGGTACTAATAGCCTGGGAACCAGGTATACCCTAGAAAGGAAGGCCCTGGTGCCCCGACATACCTCGGGTCATCTACAGACGAGTAGACGACCCCCGCCCCGTGTGGGAACCCCATGTTCCCTGTGCTCCCTGGAAGCGAGCGCGCTTCGCAACGCGCTCGCCGCCACCCCGGCCTGCTTCTGCTAGGGTGACAGATGGCCTCACCTGTCACCCCCAGGCCTGCGCTTATGGAGGACGGAGGTCGTTCTGCGACCTCCGGCGCCTGAGTCGCCTGCGCTGCCTGGCCCGGGCCCGGGCCTGGCGGGCCGGGAGAGTTCTAAACCTCTCCCGGTCCCGCTCCGCCGTCTCCTTCGCGAGCATAACTTGCTCGCAGAAGGAGACGGCAGAGTTCCACGCACTCTAGCTCCGCACGATAGCCGCAATCAGGCTATCGAGCGAGAGAACTCCCACTCCGATGGCCGCCACGAGGTCTCGCCTCTGCTCAACCCACGCCGGGCACTCTGCCAGCGTGTGGAGAGCCGTGTCCACGGTCTGGCCACCGCAGTGGTGGCACTCAGGCGTTGGCTCCTTGCGGATCAGACACAGGTGATCTCCGAAACATCCCTTCCCAGTGATCACCTGCATCAATCGGTATGAGAGGGTCCCGTGACGCCTCTCGAGCCAATCCTCCATAACGGGTCTTACCGCCGCAATGACGGCGTGCCCAGCGCTCGGTTGCCCGAGTCGTTCCCTCCACTCCCCTATGATGACCTGGCGGAGTTGGGATTTCCGGTCATCGATTTCTCGAATCTCGGGGCATCGACCCAACTCCTGCGCCTCCTTGCGCCACTGATACAGTGCCGCAAGGGCTCTCGCCTCCAGGTCCCACGGTGGAGTTCCGGCCAGGAGACTCGCTGCCTCAAAGGAGATCGTGCGGTACCCCCTTATGATCCTGATGGCCAGCATTCGCTGCGGTCGTCGCAGTATCGCGACGTTGCTGGCCTTCAGGGCCCCCGCCCATACCGGGCACCCGTAAAGGGCCATGGACCGCACAACCCCCGAGTAGAGTCTCCTGCAGGAGTCATCGGGGCCCTTCATGTTGGGCAGCAGCCGCGCCAACGCACGCGCTGCCCCAACCAACTTGGGGACCAGACCTCGGAAATGATATCCGAAGTCCCATCGGCCATCGAGTACGAGCCCCAGATACCTGATCGAGGGCTCGATGCCGATGCGAGTGCCTCCTACCGTGAGGCTAGATCCCTCAGGCGGCTTCCTCCGAAGCCCGTGGAAGAACAGGGCCTCGGACTTGTGCAGAGCCACCTCGAGACCCAGCCGCCGGATACGCTCAACGACTTGGGCAACCCCGGCCGCGGCCCTCTTGCCGCGCGCCGTCACGAGTGTGTCGTCCGCGTAGCACACGACGGCGACACCATCCAAGAAGGTACCACGAAGCACCCAGTCGTAGCCGATGTTCCACAAGAGTGGCCCTAACACCGACCACCGCACGACATTTCACGCTTACCGAGACCGGTCCTACTGGGGTAGACGACGGCTCTCTCCGACAAATATGCCCCGACTATGCGGCGGAGGTAGAGAGGCACTTCGTGATACACGAGCGCCTCCCTGATGCAGCTCCAGGGCATAGTGTTGAACGCGTTGGCGATGTCCAAGGACACCGCCAACACCACTTCACCCCGGGAGACTGCTTCCTCCGCCAGAGCCCTCACGCGCATGATCGCATCCACGGTGGAGCGCCCCTGACGGAAACCGTACTGGTTGTCCGCCAGATCCGGCCCAACCATCACGAGATGCTTGACGAGGCGCCTTGCAATCACTCTTTCAAAGAGCTTGCACACCTCGTCAAGCAACACTATGGGCCGGTAGGCGGACGGTGAGTCCGCCGGGCGCCCCTCCTTTCGGATGAGGACCAGTTTCCCCGTCCTCCACAATTTCGGAAACTGGCCCCGCTCGAGGCATGCGCTGAAGAACCCTCGCAGTCGGGGCTCGAGAGCCTCGTCGACTAAGGCCAGGACCCACGCTCGGCCAGGAATGCCATCGGGTCCCGGGGCGGTGTTTTTGGCTTTAAGCCGTAACACCGCCACCCTTAGTTCCACCCCAGTGACCTCAGGCACGTCGTCGTCATCCACGTTAGGCGCCTCAAGCGCCGGAGGCGGAGCCATCTGTGGCGGAGTATGCTCCACCACTCGCGTTGGGAACAGGGAGCCAACGACCCTCTCAAGCAGCTCTGGCTGAAGACACCGTGTGAGCGGCGGGGCCCATGGGCGCATCTTGCCCCTAACCATACGGTAGGGGCGTCCCCACGGATCCCGCTCCAGTGTCTCCAGCATCTCGCGGCGGGCCTCGCTCTTGGCCCGCTTTATCGCTGCCTGAAGGGTCCTCTTGGCAACCCTGTAACCCGCTAACAGCTCCGCCTCTCTCGCTGCCGCATCTTCGGGGCGGCGACGCCTCCTGCGGAACCTGGACCACCGGCGGCGCGCGGTCACGCAGGCTTGACGTAGCCGTGCGATCTCCGGCGACCACCAGTAGACCTGGCGCCTTGCAGTATTGGGCTGAGCCCTAGGCATCGCCGCATCGCAGACGCGGGTCATGGCCTCCCGGAACCACTGTGCTTCAGCATCGACGTCGACAGGCCTGTCCGGCGCAGGAGCCCAGGCCTGTACGATGGCGGCTTCCAGGAGGAGGTCGCGATCTAAGCGCTTGAGCGCCCAACGTGGTTCAGGTGGTGCCGGTCTGACCGGCGCGCCATCTGCAGGGGCGGAGACGTCAAACCGAATATATCGGTGATCCGAACCTGTCTCCTCCCCGACAACGACGCGCCAGCCTTGGACACGACGCGCTAGCGAGGGGCATGCGAACGAGATGTCCACGATCGAACTACCCCTCGCCGTCACGAACGTGGCCACGGCCCCCCGGTTTAGGAGAACTAGGCCGAATCTTTCAGCCCAATTCTCCAATGCCCTGCCCCTCGGGTTCGTGCGCAGGGAACCCCAAGCCTGCGACCAGGCGTTGAAGTCCCCCAGCACAAGAACCGGGTGGGGGCGACAGGCATCGACGACGACGGCCAGCTGAGCGAGCCATTGCTCGTACTCAGTTAGGTTTCGGTTCGGCGTGAAATAAGCGGCCACGACCGCTATATCTCCAACTATCGCCGCTACACAGCCCCGTCCCCTTGCAACTTGCTACCTGTACCTGAGCTAGAAAAAAAACGGAAAGATTATGAGGATATTATATTAAATTTACTCTTCTACTATCTAGAAGCTATATATTCTTACTGGACACGGGGAGTTCAATGTCTGTATACACCGTATGGGGATCCGAAACAGTCCCGATTGCTATGTACTGTACGGGATAATTTGACTCCACCGAACACACCTTCTTCGTCCCCAAACGGCATAATAAAAAGGGAGTTCCACGAAGACCGGAAGAGGTAATCCTTTGGATGCTGGAAACGGCAAACAATTGGACAACAAAAAAAGAAAAAGGGAGAAGAAAGGAACACGGAGGAGTAGCCGAAGCTAAAGGCTAGGAGGGGTCCAATACCGCAAAGTAATGCTAGCGCGGTCCCGCGGTTCTAGGTACAAGAGAGGTGAGGTTTTTAGTGGGTAAAAATCGCACACTTACCGTTCTTCAACAACTTGACAGGTGTCTTTGGAAGATTTCCTCCTCTCAAACACCGTAAAACAAAAAACTATTTAGAAGCGTAATTCTCAATAATATTATTTTTATGAGTCGAAGCTATAAACATGGAGGAATAGGCATACTAACTTCTGTCGTAAAGGCTAAAACAATAGGATCTAAATTAGTTTACGAGCAATAATTAAGACGTTACTATTCTGACAGTTTTTGCTATTATATTTTATATCTGGTAAATAGAATGAAGTAGGGTCCGCTTTTGTTTATTCAAAATTTATTTCGGTTTTTTATAAGGGAAGTGTGAATAAGCAGGCAGATCTCCTGATGATAAATGAACACCTACTAGTACGTCGAGGAAGTTTGAGTGCCTCCGTCAGAATTAGGCGTAAGGCGTTGTAGCCATATGTTATGTCTTATAGTATGCCTTTTAGGTTTGAAAAGTTACATACAGGCACACATCAAAACAATGTCGTGTATATTTAATGATGCCATTGTATGTTTTATTTAAAACAGAGTGGCAGTGAGTTTCTTTGCCCTTTCTTCTCATAAGGCTCAACCCCTTGGAAACAGGCGGTTGTAGATCGGTAAAGGCATATAATAGATTTTCGATACGTATATATTTATTTGCTAAATACTTGACTAAACAGAGATTGTTGTTATTGTCTGTGTTGATCTTCGACTTTAGAGTTTACACAAGAGACGATTTCAAACAATTTTAATTTTTTTATGAAATAAAGATATGTTGAGTTTGAGATTATTCCGGGACATGTCTCCTGCGATAAAATCTTTCTGAGTATTTTATTTTTGCTATTTTCTTGTGGAGCATTTATATCTTACGTTATAATAAGGAACATATGTATGCATAACCCACCATCAAAGTCGTTCGAAGAAAAGTAGTTTGCAGTAACTTTTTTATAGTTGAAATATAAATTTATTTAACGCCTAACAGCAATTTTTTTTACAGTCCATGTAGAAGAAATTATGACATACTTAAATAGATTTACACAATCATTTTAATTTTTAAACTCGTCGTTTGAAATATCGAGGAATTTCACATTTGTCGAGAACGATATCTACGACATTAAACCGGCTAATAAGTATGGAATTAGGTGATAGACATCATGGTCTATTAAACAAACACACAATACTGCACGGATGTCATAGTGGTTTAAGCGGTAGCTACGCCGCTTCCTACAGCGCTGAGTGTTGTTGGTTCGATCCCCACATGGGACACCATTTTTTGTGATCCACAAATTGTTGTTCTGAGTCTGGGTATTTGTAAAGTCCCCCGCGATACAGGATATATATATTCCTAATGCGGGAGTTGTCTTTAAAAATATATCAATACAGAAATAATTTAGGTATAAGGGAGCAGAAAATACTTCGAACATAGACTAACTTTTATAGTAGATATTACTGTTGAAAAAAGCATGAAAGTCTGCCTTGAAGGTCACTCGTAGAAGAGTTCTACACACTACACAAATTTTTTAATAGTGAAAACTAGGTAGGTGTCATAAAATTTGAGTTAGGAACTATTTTATACTAACTTTTGACCGCATCTCCGCTCGCATGTATGTCAGTTATCGCGGTAAAATTAGCCTTTGTTGTCACTGATAATGTAGCTTTCCATTGGTGAAAGAATTTTAAAAATCAGTTTAGGCGTGAAAGCGTACAAACAAACTTACTTTCACATTTAGAGTACAAGTATTTATATGAGTAATGTTAAAATCAACACTCGCTCGTTCATAATTAAAAAATATCAAATTCCAAACTCATCAAAACTTTTATAAATTAAGTATCAAGTCTGATTATTACAACCACTGGCCTTCTTCAAACAGAATATGTACAAAAAGAAGTGGGTGTACATTTCTGTGGCTCGTAGTGTACTGTGAAACAATAAGGACACAATATAGCACTTAACTTGAGCAGCTAACAAGCTGAGTGTAGTGTGTAGAAAGAAAGCCAATATTACCAAAGCGAGTGTATCTTAATGATCGAGCTCAGCTTTTATATTTGATTTATTCGATTTTTGCAGTAAACCAGTAAATATTAAATGGTTTGTTATGTTGTACTTATTAAAAGTTTTATGAAAACACACAATTATTTTTAATAACTTCTCACATCTCACACACGGTAGTCAGTTCTCAAACTAGGCAGAACCTGTGCTATGGTAAATCTACTGCTGATAAAAATACTCATATATTTCTCAATACATACATATTATAGATGAATTACACACAGACATAAAACAAGTAGATAATGATCGTGCTTATCACATAATTATTCGTCTTGGGTGGGAATCGAATCCACGACCTCCGGCTTAGCAGTCAGGGTCACAAAATGCTTGTATTATTTATCAAATTTCGTTGTGTTAATCAATTTTTCTTTGGTAAAAATTAAACCTATGTACAGCTCAGTCCACAACAGTAGGGGACAGAAATTATTTTTTTATAACAAATTCAATGAGTTCCTTTGAGATAGGTGACACTTAATATTGAAAAAAAAATCGCATGTTTGTATATTACGTTAATTCAATGTTTTGATATTTCTGTTGACAGACCACAAATAAAACAAAAACAAGCCAAAGCTTTGTATTTTATTTGTGGTTCCTAATATTATATGCCTTTTTAAGTGAGATATTTCATTTAATTGGGTAAATTCAATTAAATTTTAAGTGGCACATACAAATTAAAAGTTATTTTTATAGGTTCCAGGACTCGGTCCCAAAAGGCGCTCCATCTAGGGCACAGAAATACACAGTAAAACTACACACTTCTGAAAAAAATATAGTTGATTAAAGAAAATTGATGAATGTGTTATATATTGATATTACAGACTGCACGGATGGCGTAGTAGTTTAAGCGGTCGCCACGCTTCCTACTGCGCTGAGTGTTGTGGGTTCAAACCCTACATGGAACGACACTTTGTGTGATACACAAATTGTGGTTTTGAGTCTGGGTGTTCTTCGTGTCCGTTTCATGTATGTTTTGTAAAGTCCCCGCGACGAGTCCACGAGTCCCTAATGCGGGAGTTGTCTTAAGAAAAGAAAAAGAAAGATATTTTCTCTGGTCCTATTCCGCTCTTAGGTTTTTCATGCCTATCACATCTTTTTAAAACCATCATCATCTTCAGCTACCTTCTTTTAATATTTACAATCTAAATAATTCAAAGAGGCAATGACCTAAAAACAGCAAAGCAATATATTTATATCGCCTTCAGTTATTTGTCTCTAGTTGTTGAGCAAGAGGCACAAAGGCAATATGAGCATTCTTCGAAGAAGCTTTGAGCTCGACCATATTGAAATAGAAAAAATATTAATGCAAGACGCATTTGCTTGTACGTAGCCTTTCTATAAATAATCTTCTTTAGTAATATATCTTTGTAATAGTGACTTCTAAGTCCTGTTAATATGCGGTCATTCGTGCATCTGGATTTTAAAGATCGTTCGACTGTTCGATCGTTCGTTCACGCGATGGAATCTTTCATTTGTTTCATTATAGATTATATTTTACCACATTCAGACAACACCATCTAGTCCCAAACTAAGCAGAGCTTGTACTATGGGTACAAGACAACTGATAAAAATAAATATTTACCCTTTTTTTTTGTAAATACATACTTATTATACATAAAAACACCCAGACCAAATCGAAATTAAATGTTCATGCTCACAAATGTTTGACTTGACCGGGAATCGAACCCGCGAATAGCAACCCGTTACACCAACTACTACGTCACTTCTGTACTGCATTAGTGGGTCACGAGAACATGATATATATACATATTCTTATATCTTATTATATATACCTTGACCCAACTAGAAAATGTTTTTTTTAGTTTGTCAATGTTTATATCTGGGAAATTTCCATGTTGTTTTACAGGTTATGTATCTTTTAAACTATAGATTTTTTTTAATACTCTATTATAGCAATATTTTAATCGTCATTTCTATATTTCGACCGTTAATAATTCAAGCTTAAGGTGATACATGTGGTGGTGATACAAGAGGTGCATAGATACGTTAGCAAGCACATGTTACTAGACTGAAGCTCTGGTCTAGTAACATATACATTGCAACTCCCAGCAAAGTAAACAAAGAAAGTAACAATAATCCCGATGAGCAAAGAACAGCGTCATGCTAATATTGATTCAACCTTAATCTTCTAAAAAGTATACCTAGTTAACAAGTACCTACAACTCGAAATGGTATAAAAATTTGGTATATCACATGGTTTATTTTCCACTAAGTTCGAGTTCTTGAGTGAAGATCGCATCTCGGCAAACGCAGTGTAGGACGCCCACAGGCCAGGTGGAGTGACGATTTGCGCAAGATAGCTGGCAAGAGCTGGATACGAGAAGCCAAAAATCGATCTAAGTTGCGTGCAATGGAAGAGGCCTATATCCAGCAGTGGACTGCGATGGGCTGATGATAATGACTTTTCACCAAATAAACATCACACTCAGCTACTATACAAATATTAAACCATAGACCCAACCAACTATTAGAAAAAAAACTAGATCAAAACATTACAGAATGGAAAGCACCCGAAGAAAACAATATCAAAGTAGGTCTGTGTTCTTGATCGTAAATTATAAAGAAAAGAAATATTCCGTGTATGCGTCATGCTGCAAGTTTGACGTCATCCCTAAGTATATACACATTTCATATAACCCTCGGATTGTGTGTTTGAAAAAGTTATTCACGATGCTTATTACGGTCTGTTGGACCTACATTACTACTAAAGTAGGGACACAAGCTGTCAGCATTTTATAACGTATTCACCTACTGCGTAGCACATCTCATTTTTACTTATGTATGATTTATAAGTTTATTAATTATATTATTTACGGATAAGGAAAAAAATAGACCAAATTTTTTCCTTGACTGTTTTAGGATCTAACAGATAAAAGGGTGGTCGAAACAAAACAACTGAACGTCAGTTTGTGAATTCTGGAATTATTTTGTAAAGCTTCGACCACTTAAATATGTGGTAGTAAACTTTAAGGAACATATTGTTATAACGATCAGCTACTGTGGTGAGTTAAAATGTTTATAAAAGAAAATCTTAATTCTAAAATCCTAAGTAATTTTATATGCGTGAAATGTAAGTAAGTATAACTCTTTGTTATACTTTTACGCATTTATTACTTAACCAATCATCACAACATGCTACATAATTACACTAATGTGAAAAATAATAATAATATAACCTCAGACATCTCACATACGGCCGTTTGATCCCAAACTAGGCAGAAATTGAAAAATAAAATAAAAAATATAGAAAAAAATACCCTGTCTTTTACCCTTTATTTTTATTATCTTGTTGGTAAAAAAAATTACTGTTTGTTTTTTTTTCTCTTTTAACAGAGACTGCTCTTAACATAAAAGCCAACAAATTACTATAAAAAGTACTGTTTCGGAGAGATTACATGACAATATTTTTTACATTAACACAGGAGAAGGTTTTTTTATGAAAAAGGGAGCAAACGAGCAGACTGATCACCTGATGGCAAGTGACTACCGTAGCCCATTGACACTTGCGACTGAAGAGTCAAAGTGCGTTTTCTCTCTTTAAATCCCTCCCACGCTCTAGAATCGGGAGGCAGGAGGATTTGGGCTCCAGTAACGCCACTTACTCGGTGAAAAGCAGCGAAAGAATTGCTTAGGACTGTTTTCTGTGAGGCCATGCTATCAATTCAGTCGAGCAGGCCCATGTACGCCGAAACTCTTTCATGGTTATAATAATATAAAATACATTCAAACGCCAATCATACTTAATTGCAATTATGGGTCTCTGGGACCCTCTCAGGCACATATCGGGTTATGCATACAAACAAGTTAATAACAGGTTTACTCGTCCGTAGGTGCAAATGTAGCCGATATCAACCAACGATACATTGTATGCTTATAATTATTAATTTGGGTGCACATAATAGCAAGCCAAGTCTTTTGAAACAATAGACCGATAACATTTATCTCTTCATAAGTCGTTATAGTGATTTATTGGCGTTTAATTCTATTATTTGTCTGCTTTGATTCATGAAGTTATGGTATAATTAAATTGATGATAGCTAATAAAGTGCGGAATTATTACACTGAAACCTGGCTCTGATTGTGTAAACATAAAATGGCGTAAGTTACACCTACTTCTTTGATGTTAAAATAAGCTTAGATAAACGCTTTTGTAAATTGAAATATTTTTTTCTAAATAGTATTTTTCAAGTTAGGAAAAGAATTTCGCGATAAATTATTTCTTGACATAAGGTGGACTTAATGCCATAGGCATTTTCTTCCAGCCAATCTTTCAGTTTTTTCGTAGCTTTGAGTTTATTGACATTCAAGTTTCAGGTTCAAGGTAGTTCTTCGAAATTTCATTTTTTGACTGATTCATATGGCCAAAATTTTATTTCACTTTCAGCTCTGTGTCAGAGGTTCATATGAAAATAGGTATACCAAATAAGCAGATATAGAGATATAGTATTCTAAAATACTTTATCAACGTTCAAATATTTTGTGCCCATATAATTCACAATTTGTAACAGATCAATCAGAAACAGAAATAAAAATGGAAAACTTTATTTAGATGGACGCTGTATTAAGAAGATAATCATATTTTAACAACAACAAAAATAATAATAATAGTGATAATATCCCTAAAAAAGTTTATTAAAGGCAAAAAAAATTCTTGTTAAACATTTCTGAAACTCCAACATATAATAATTCTTGTATTATATGGAAAAGCGAAAATATCGTAATATTAGAGAAATTTTAACTATTGCTAATAAATTAAAATTCTGTTAGGTACTAGAAAGTGATTATAAAAGCTACATTATATTAATCTCTCTGTTTAATTATTTTCCTTGTGCAAATCATAGTCCTGTTTATTATACTTATTGACTTTCTTAACTATAACCTTTCATAATTAAAAAATCACAGAAGTACAAACTTATTCCAGTAATGCCACTTTTCCCACCAGTCTTAATTTTTAATTGGAATAAATAATCGCATTAGTGTATTTATTACTAACAAAAATAAGATCAAAATCAATGTAATGGCATTTTTTACATTAATCTGTTTTATTAACTTTCAAAGAAACACATAATAGTATGGTTAACTAATAAGTTATGGAGTCAAATTTAAGAGAGACTGAGCTGATTTCAATGTCACCCTTAAAGCCTTTTTCTATTTGACGAGATCTTAAATTTTTGGATCTTGAATTTCTGATGAAAGGTCGATAGGACATCTCTGGTGAATTTTGGAGTTATAGCTTTTCATTGATTGACGAAGTCTGCATACAAAAGTTTTTTTGTTTTTTTTTAGTTTATTATGCTTTGAATCATTAATTTTCGATATCATACTTCATGCAATTTCTTACATGTTATAATTCACAATATACAGCACACGCATTAAAAAAAAAATTACGTATGTTTTGAACAGTGAGAATACTGGTATGTACCGTTTGATTGTTTATTTTATACTTATTTATTTATACTGTCACTAATCTTCACCTTAAAAGTACAACACTTATACGAAAATTGAGTTGGCATGTCGAGTTTATCTAAGTTATTAATATATAAACTATGTATCTGTTCTGTTTATATTCAAGTTATACCTATCATGAAAAGTTAACTAATTATAAACTGTGCTGGATAATAATCAAAGTATAAACTAGACCAAAATCATACGTATAACATAGAGAATGTCCTAAATAGAAAATCCCTCAGATCACTAAAAAAAAGCCAATAAATTCCATAGATATATAGTAGCGATCCTAAATAACGTCGAACTCATTTTACGAGGCGCGGACAGTCTGATTGATGTTTTGGCAAAAGATCGCGCCGCAAATTGGTCTTTCAATATTTCAAACTTGGCTACGCCCACTACCCGACACGGAGATTACAAAAACTGACAAGTGACAACTTAAAAATAAATTATTTTCGAGTTTTATATGATACAACACGGCTTGAACATGATGATCGATAAAAATTATTATTCAAACTTGAAATGCCTTTCTTGCAATGATTGTGTGGTGATTGTAATCTCCTTTTTTTGCCAAGTATGATAATTTAATTACCTACATAAATAATTGCGAAAGTATAATAAATACTTCTGAGATGATATCACAGAAAAGCGTAGCCGACAGAAAGAAGAATCTGCAAATTTGAGGACAATGGAGCTTGAAACTGGATACAGAGCTGGCTTAAAATGAAAGAAGAGTGCGGAGCCACTGACAAAAAAAGTATATACTTAAATTTAACGTTCTTGGGGTTGACTGCACAAAACAAACTATGATAAAAATGATAATGCTCTGAAGAAATTACAAGTCAGATCAATAACTGACACATCTCACAACACACTGCCATCTAATCCTAAACTAGGCAGAGCGTGTATTATGGTAACCAGACTGCTAAAAACCTACTTATATATTTCTAAAACCGTGCATATTTTTACACCCAGACAAAGAACAAATGACCGCGCTCATCACGCAATAATTTGTCCTGGGTGGGAATCGAACCCACGACCTCTGGCTTTGCAGTCAGGGTCACTAAGCACCAGACCAACAGGTTTGTATGTCTGGACATTCATGTGGTATGTAATGATAGAAGAAATGGTGGTCTGTTGCCTCTATCTACGCAAGAAGAGAGAATTGCGGGGAGTTTACATGTCTATGTCGGAATTAATCCAAATAAAACTAGACGATGTTACTTGTTAACGTTCTTTGACACATAACTGCATGCGTTAGTAACGACTGTTGTACAATCTCTTGAAAGACACGATTGTGGTACTTCCGTTTAGTGATGATAGAATTTAAAAAATGTTCAATTTATTTTAAAATTTGTTTGCTGATGATAAATTTCGTTTATATTTTCCTTTAATCACATAATGTTAATTATTTGTAATGCAGTTTCGTTATTTATGATTACAAATATTAATTAGTAAAGATATCATCGCAAATTAGAAGTATTAAAACAATGTGTCAAAAAAGATTTGATGTTGGAGGTGGTTAATAGGTGTTTCAAAGTAGTTATGCATAGTTTAGTCTGATTTTCTACTATCTATCTACGTTACCTATCTACGTTTCTAAGTTCACTTAAGATTCCCACACAGAAGAAAAAGGGGGGAAATGTCTGAACGGGTGGGAATGCACTTGCGACTTGCAACTTTTGAGTATAAGGTCCTTGTGTGGCGGTACTCATTTACCATGAGGCGGCCAGTCTCCTTGCTTGCATAGACCCAAAAAACTTCTTCGATCAGAGACGGCACTAACACTCTGAACCACTGATGATAGAAGTGATACAACAGTTGGCTCTTGGGCTATCCATATTAAATAAAAAGGCGCATGAAGGATCATCATCTAAACTCATCTTTGTGTGGCTTGTTATTTTATTTTATTTAAATGTTCAAATCGTTTTAAATAAAATATCTATTAATCATCTTTCTTAAAGGCGTTATAAAGAAGACACATATTAATATCAATAATAAACTACAGTATTAGCATCACAAATAGACATAAGCATGACGCATCTCACGATTCAAGATCTGATAGAATAAAAATGTAATAAATTAAAATTGGATCTACTTGCGTAAAATGGAACCAACCCACTCAATTTACATTTTGAGAAAATGTGTTTCTATGTTATAGGAACAAACAAGCAGTCGTGTAACGTGATGGTATATTATTATATGGTAAAAGTCCATGTGATGACGGTTAAAGAATACGGAGTGTCACCACCCCTATTCACTTATTTTACAAGTCATGCACATTAGGTGCATTGGCGGACTTAATACCAAAGGCATTCTTTACCAGTCGACCATTGGGGGATGCAGAGAAAACTGGAAGTAGGTGCATTTTGGTTACAGTTAATTTTATACAGACTAAAAGCAATTTGAGCTGAATACAAAACCACATATTTACACATATACAAACCTATCATATACGAGTATTACACATAAGTACATACAGCATTCATCCGTGTCGTAAGAGCCGACTAAGGGAGCAAATACGCAGGACAATACCCAACACACTGCAAAGATAGGAAAACATGAGACAAACCCTATACCAAACTGTCTGTTAAGCGTGGTATAGTACGCCAAAACCTCCTTTCTAAGGAGTGGCCTATATCCAGCAGTGGACAGTGGCTGTTGACGAGGATGATGATGAAATGACTACCGCCACCTAAGAGGACCCAACAACTAAAGAGACACAAATGCATCACAGCAGAATTTGAGGGTGTATTTTTGATGAGGCACCGATCTTTACAGAATCGATACAAGGTGCATTTAGATAGCTTTTTATATACTTAACTCGATTACGGCATTTGTGTGGTTTGGTTCCTGCTTGCATAAGTAGATCCAATTATAACTATACGTCTGCGCAGATGATGTTGTCAACACAAAATACATCTTCTACTGACAGAAACCGAAAGGACATAAAAATACACTAAGATTTATGTTCTCGATATCAAATTCAAGAATACTAAATCATGTGTAAAAGAACGCACTGAAATAAAAAAATCTACTTAATGTTTTTATTTTTAACTAGCTGCGCCCCGCGGTGTTGCCTGCGGTTTATCATATATATTGACATTCTTGCTTATACTATAATGTTCGAGACATTACATTTTTGGGGTAAAAAGTAACCCATGTGTTAACCCAGGAGGTCAGCTACAATATCAAATTTTATCAAAAGTGGTCTAGTCGGTTGAGCGTGAAGAAGTAACAAACACACACTTACAGACTTTCGCCTTAATAATAATATTAGTGATTAATACTGCTGCTGCTTTCTGAAACTTTTCTGAACTGCTTTTTAATAAATAAATGTCGTTTTCTTAATATTTAAGGTTTATTTTTCATTATGGATACGGATTACGTAATAAATTTAAAAAAAAAACAAAAAAAAAGAGGGGTTACGCTCCCATAACCTCACTCACTCGATGAAAAGCAACGAAAAGAGCCGACCCATCTGTGCTGAAGCATGCCTCTCCACCTCACACTCGAATAGGCTACATATGTACATAATAACCGCTGACGGGCCTGTTGCTCCAATGTTTAGAGACCCTGACTGCTAAACCGTCTGCTCTTGAGTTCAATTCCCACCCATGACAAATATTGTGTGATGAGCACGATCATTTGTTCTGTTTGGGTGTAATTTATCTATAGTATGTATGTATTTAGAAATATATAAGTATGTTTATCAGCAGTTTGGTTACCATAGCAGAAGTTTTGCCTAATTTGGGATCAGACAGCCGTGCGTGAGTGTAGAGTGTGTATGTGTGTGGAGTTGCCATTGCCGGTTGCCACTCTTTACAATTATACACACATATATAGTGCTTATATAACACACACACACATACATCAAAGATAGTTCTTCGAGTTGGTTAACAGAAAAAATACCTTATTATCAGAGTAATTATGACTATTAAAAATCTAAAGATTTAAACATACCTAAAAGTAGGACGATCGGGGATATACCTGAAAACATACACAAGAAGCATTACTAAATAATATCACTATTAGATATGTTGAATTATCACTCTTATTACACATACGCCCAAGGTCTTCTCTCGTAAAGAGCGAACTTTACAGTTTTAGGCATTCGGGTCCAACAGGGCCGTCATCAATCATAAGTGTTGACATACGATACGACCTTTAACCCTTTAAGAAAACAGCGGACTCCTTCCTAAAAGGTCGGCAACGCTTTTGTGACTCCTGAGTTGCAGACGTTCATGGGAGGCGATGGTCACTTTTCATCAGGTGACCCGTCCGCTCGTCTGCCCCCTCTATCATAAAAAAAACGTATTGGATTACATTTCACGAAATTTAAAATTAATACAAGCGACGAACGTTAAAAAACTATAAAACACGCATTTCTGTTTCTTTTGCTATATAATTTTACAACTACTATAATTTATGACATGTAAATATAAAAGAAACTTCATCAAATATCTAGTGCATCTAAAAGTGAAAACCGAGTCATATCGTGGCTGGTCTTCTGGTCACGGCATATTGACGAATTACAGCATCAACAACATATGTTAATATCATGTCAAGTACATCACATCATCATCATCAACAGCCTTTACTAGTCCACTGCTGGACATAGGCCTCTCCTTAGAAAGGAGGTTTTGGCCTACTACACCACGCTGGCCAGACGGGTTGGTATAGGGTTTGTGTCAAGTTTTCCTTCTCTTTGCAGTGCTGTTGTCCTGCGTAGTTACCCTTAGTCGCCTTTTACGACACCCACGGGATGAATAGGGGTGGTGACACTCTGTATTCTTAATCCGTCACCACACAGACAAAGTACTGGTCAGTGCAAAATGGTTCCATTGAAATTTATTTTCACTAGCTGGACCCGCAACTAGTGCGTTCGATTCCAGTACCGGGCAAAATTTTATAGGGTTTAAAAAAAAGCCTAAATGTTAATAAAATTGGTCTAGTCCAGTAGAAGATTACCCGGAACAAACAGCCAGACAGACAGGTGAAAAAAATTTAAACTGGTTGCTAGGCATTACCTATGCCTAAAAACTAATTTCGTGTAAATAACCGTGTGAGCATAAAAAACCTATTATTTTGATATTACAAACAGGCATTTCAATTGTATTTATTTGTATAGAAAACTACTGAGCAACAAGAATCTATTGACCAACTGATAGGGAGACAGGAGACAGTCCTGCCGAGGGAGAGTCATACTTCGGAACAAATGGGCCATTGTGACCAGAGTGACACCACTGCCTCAGAGAAAACCGGTGTTAGGCATTCTTTCATTGTTTTTCACTGAGTGAGTGAGGTTACCGGAGCCCAAACACTATATACCCCTTATTTTTTTATTTATTTTTTCCGTGCGGAAATCCCCTCGGATACCACCTGTCGGTGGCATGTCGGACTCGAACCGACTAAAACCGCACGCCGTCTCGGGTACTAATAGCCGGGGAACCAGTTATACCCTAGAAAGGAAGTCCCTGGTGCAAACACTAGCTTCCCCTAATTCTGAATAAACACTATCTTCCCCTAATTCTGAATAGAGACCTAAAGGGTAGCATCGGATTTGTCACTCTTGAGTTACATGTATCATGGGCGGTGGTATTCACTTACCGTCAGTTGACCCGTCTGCTCGTTTGCTTTTTTATTTTACATTTTTTAATGTCTTACTTCACTTTCTTTTTTATTCCATCTTTTGTTTTCTCTTCAAGCAATGAAGAGAAAACAATAATGCAAATGCATTTTACTTTTAGTCCTTGAAACTGACATACTGGCACACATCAAAACAATGTTGTGTATAGTTAATGATGCTATTGTATGTAGCTATAAATTAAAAAAGAGTGTTCGAAAGTTTTTTGCCCTTTCCTCTCATGAGGCCCAACCCCTTGTAAACGGGCGTTTGTAGATCGGCACAGGCATATAAGAGATTATAAGATATTTAGTTTGCTAAATATTTACAAAATAGAGATTGTTGCTATTGTGTGTGTTGATCTATGACTTTTTTTTTTTATTAAATAAAAATATTTTGAGTTTGAGGCCTGAAGAAGCCATGCAGCAACGACCATGGTATGGTGATGGACCAAAGATGGTATACCATACCAAAAAAAAAACAAAAGACATCAGTATCACATTTTTTTCAGAAGATGTCTTGAATTTACTGTGGGTGAAGTTTTTGCTATGTACAATATGGTATTGGCTATGTATAATATGTGTGTATTACAAAAAAAGTATGTAAGTATGCTATCATTCAATCGAAATTTCATAGTACAAGCTCTGCTTAGTTTGAAACTAGATGGTGGTGTGTGTCAGATGTCCGAAAATGTTATTATTATAAAATACTAGCTGACCCGGCAAACGTTGTATTGCAAAACAAAAAAAATTAGGGATGGGTCACCCTTACCATTTAGGGGTATGAAAAATAGATGTTGGCTGATTCTCAGACCTACCCGATGTGCACACAAAATTTCATGAGAATCGGTCAAGCCGTTTCGGAGGAGTACGGGAACGAACATTGTGACACGAGAATTTTATATTTAAGATTATAGTCTTATATTATAACCGCTTATTATGTTTAAGGGTTTAATATATGTATACATTCATAAATAAATTGTTTACCTACCTATTGTTAGTGAGGTTTCCCCTTTGTTTATAGAGCTCGGGCAATTAACAGATATACACCAACCTTCTCGAGCAATTGCTTATATTTCTTAATATATTTATATAAAAATATTTTTATCTTTCAATAGTATTGCATCTTGCCTTCTTTTTCTTTTTAATAAAATACAAACAAATTTTTTATAAAAAACTTGATAAAAATAGTAATAACTCGAGCATACCTACTCGTAAAAGTCGAACTGACTATTGCATGAAAGCTTTATTAATCTAACACAATGGAAATATCCCAAAAAACATTCTTATATCTAGACAAATAAACTGTATTTACTTCTTATGTTTTCATTTTAGACTAGGTATATATAAAACTGTTATAGGTTTAATAAATTTGAGTGTAAAATCACATTTTATACATATATAATGTTAGACAAATCAAAACATAATATTGTTCTTAAAATATATGTTGTTCATTATTGTAATAACCTTATTTTTATTTTCACATGTACAATCTGTCACAGCGTTGTATCAAAGATTTTATATTTGTTCTTATTATACTGTACACACGCAATGTGTTTTCAACAATATTTAATAAATGATCTAAACTACCAAAAATATATATTTTTTTGTTTGTAGTGCATTGTTTTTAGTGCTTTTAATATTTCAGTCTGGTTGAAAATACAAATAAAAATAATGTTCTTTTTCAACGACCACGCTATTATTTAGTAGTTGGGAATACAGACGTTATTCTGTCATAAAAATTGTTTTAATTTCATGGAAAAAACAGCGCTTTGAACTATCGAAAAGTATCAGCCCAAACATTATAGTAATTGATTATTTATTTTCTTAATCTGTAATCCTTGTGGTGATGGATTAAAAATACGAAGTTTCATCACCCCTATTCATTGCAATGGTGTCGTGAGAGCTGTCTATGGGAGCAAACTATGCAGCACAACAGCATTAAACAAACCCTTACCCATCTGGCCAGCCTAGTATTGTAGGCCAAAACGTATTTTCTAAGGAGAGGCCTATGTCCAGCAGTGGACTATTAAAAGCTGTTGATGATGATGATAATTAATGTATGGGTAACCGAATAATCTTATACCCACTGTTACTATCAAAATATATTAACGTGAATAGTCCGATTACAACTTTCACATACATAAAGGTGAATATTATCAGCGTCGAGATAAAATAACAACATATATTTTGACAAGAACCGACTCAAAAACAAAGGCAAAAACTAATTGAATAATATTTTATACAAATTACACAAACCTAATGATAAAATATAATAAATGTTGATGGAAAATTGCCACAGTATATCATAAATAATTAACAATTGCTAAACAAAAATAATAAAGGTCTGCAAAATGAATAAATTACAGTTATAACTGTTTTAGAAAATATTAATAGCACAGTGTTCTACTCGTAATTCTGCTGGTAGATATAATTGCCGAAGATTCATAAGGCGTATACTGAAGGGAGTTTTGGCATTTTAAAATTACATCTGTATCTATAGGGCGTGATTGACTTTGAATAGGCAAGTATACATGTTCTATTGACTTATCCGATCACAGGATACACAAACAGGTATGTGACCCTGACCTTTTCGAGGTACTGTACTTTCAGTCCAGCTTTCCCAGCCTATATCCCTTGTCCCTTTTTAATGTACTAGGGAGTATACGACCAGACAGGTCAACTAATATTAAGAGACTTATCCCCCCCCCCCAAATTAAGTTATAACTGCCTTTAGTTATTTTACAACTAAATAAAATATTCAAAAATGAATTATTGTATAACGAATTACTCTACTGCTCATTTGTAAGCACTAGAGTAATTAACTCTTTACAAACAAACAAAAAGCTAATTCAGGATCAAAGTGATCATTATCAGTGCTCTGACCTTTTCACCCATCGTTGAGAAGTGCTAAAAGTCTTGTTATTATCTCACAACATAATTCATACGAATATATTGTATCTTTTTCCTTTTATTTTATTCTTCGATAACAATCGTGAGCGACTGTACCTACTGGCGGTTCGCCAGAGCTTTGATGTCGCCGAATCGCTATTCTAGCCAAAACTGGGATAGTTCCGTAAATTCTATTTGCTATTTTTTTTTTGCTTTTGTATTGTTTGTGGGACATGGTGTATTGGTAATGAATTCCTGGGCGTCTCCGATGTGAGACAGTTCTCGGTATTCGCAACATTGGTGGCAACGATTTTTTGAAATATTTGTAATGTGTATCCTATTTGATAAAATATTACTTACAACAACCATTCTGTTATATTTCGCGACATTCGGATTGTAATTCTTGTGATATAAATATGGAAAAAAAAATCTTTATAACTATCATCATCAATAGGCTTTAATAGTCCACTGCTGGACATAAGCCTGTCCTTAGAAAGGAGGTTTTGGCCTACTGTACCACGCTGGCCAGACGGTTGGTATAGGGTTTGTTTCAAATTTTCCTCCTCTTTGCAGTGCTGTTGTCTTGCGTATTTTGCTCCCTAAGTCGGCACTTACGACACCCACGAGATGAATAGGGGTGACACCCTGTGTTCTTAATCCATCACTACTATCATTATGTTTTATTAATAATAATAATAATATTCGTTTAAAAATAAAACTATTAATAGTACCTTCCTTCAAACTATATATATAAATATAAAACACACAACGATGAATTATGATGAATAAGAGATTCCCTCCCCCCATCTTCCTGCCGAGATTTTCCCGAGGGAGTAGAATATAAAGAAAGCAATATTAAAGTCGCTTTCCAATTAGTAGAGAGTTAGCGAAACACGGAAATAATAAAATACAAAAAAAAACTTTTTAGAAGCCCTTTAAAAATTATAATAACGGGAATAGATTTACATCGGTCTGAAATTCCTTAAAAGTCGGCTTAGAAATGAGCAGGTATTGAATTTGTAGATCACACAAAGTGTTGTCCCGTGTGGTGATCGAGCTCACAACACTGGAGGTATTGTAGGAAGTAAAGAGGTGAGCGCTTAAAACACTACACCATCCGTGCAGTTAAGTTGTTTTAATAATAACGTAATTAATTACTCCACATTGACACCACATCAGTCACAATGTATGTCTTTGTATGTCTTTGCTCTTTAGAGTAGAATAGTGACTACTACAATAGTACTAGGATAATGCTAGAAAAATATACAAGAGAAATCCCAGGAAGGGCTAAACAGGCTCACAAAATTACTGGGCGTTTAGAGTATTTTAGCTCAGTATTTGCAGTCACATCATCATCATCAGCCTATCGCAGTCCACTGCTGGACATAGGCCTCTACCATTGCACGCGGCTTAGATCGATTTTGGGCTTCTCGCATATATCTCCTGCCAGCCATCTTGCGCAAATCGTCACTCCACCTGGCCTTGCAGTCACTTCTTTCTCGATACACTTTCTCGATACAAATATCCCGTGGTTAAGTTAAATTTCGCGTGCATATCTATAGATCTCTCGTTGATAATTTGTCATGTCGTCAGTATTTATTTTAAAGTGGTACAATGGTACAAGTAGGTACCACTTAGTTGAATAAGGTACATTGCTCTACAATTTCTAAAGTATTCCTTTATATATTCAACCAGTTTCTATCTATCTACATGTTTTATGTTTTTATTTATTTAAGAGGAACTATAAATCTGAAAGTGGTTAAGTTTTTTATTACTGGACTGCTGTAGAAGGAGGGTTATATGTTCGAGTGTATTCGCTCTGTAGTATAAACGGCTTGGCTTGACGTTTGAGGTGTCGTTTGATTCATTACAAATGACGGGCCTGTTGGTCTAGTGGTTAGTGACCCTGACTGCTAAACCGGAAGCCATGGGTTCGATTCCCACCCAAGACAAATATTGTGTGATGAGCACGGTCATTTGTTCTGTGTCTGAGTGTAATTTATCTATAATATGTATGTATTTAAAAATATATAAGTATGTTTATCAGCAGTCTGGTTACCATAGTACAGGCTCAGCCTAGTTTGTGATCAGACGGCCGTGTGTGAGATGTGTGAAAAAATAATAAATAATAAATAATAATTGTGTCACAAATCGCCGATTTCTCAATTTTAATTACCTATACATTTTACATTTTATTGCCTCGGTGGTGCAGTAGTAGTGTATGCAACTACTGTGCTGAGGTCTCGGATTCGATTCCCGGGTCGAAGCAAACGTTTGCATGATCCACAAATATTTGTTTCTGAGTTAAGTGTTTTCTTTGTATAATATTACTTTATATTATAGTATTTACAAAAAAAAGTATACTTTCATAGTACAAGCTCTGCTTAGTTTGAAACTAGATGGCGTTGTGTGTCAGATGTTTAAAGGTATTATTAATACTATTATTTTAACGCAGTCAGATTTTTGTTCTGATAATCCTGTGCAGACGTGTATTAAAAAAACTCGAAATGAATATTGATATTAATCTATCCATCATATAAATCATTTCCTTATAATTTGAAATTATATTACGTTTTTTTGAGGCAATGATTTATTTTTCCAAATAATGGAATTTCCAAAAAATGGCAATCTTTTTGATATCACCACTGATGAGCCACTGCCATTCCATTCCATCGCCACTGTAAAGACAGTGAGTTAGTTTAGAATACAGATATTTATACCATGGCCATGGCCATCGATGGCATCTCAATAGCGTGTCAGTGGCATGACAGTGGCTTGGCGTGAACATAAAATATCAGAATTGAGGCCCAGGTGTAATCGTACAATAGGAGTATAAACTAAAATAATGAAAACGTAAGAACTCAGGAACACGATAAATTATTATACTTCCAATCTATCCCTTTAGCGTTAAAAACAATCTAGATGATAATTTCTTAGATATAATTCGATTGAGACAAATTGCAAACCAGAAAAACACAATTACAATTAGTCCATCTATTTAGGAGATGATGCACACAGACTATTAACGCCGCTCTTTCTTTCGGGGATAAAAAATTATTGACATTGTGTTTTGTGTAAACACTAAGTCAATTTTCACGAGATAATCTCATAAAAAGTATTTATGGCTCCCTTCATGACTTTATCTTCCAAACAAAGTCAAAGAGGACTAAACTTAATCTATTTTTATATATTACAAAGTTTTCCACTTTTATAGAGGTTTAATATCCTATTTAACGATTGACATAAAGAGAGGGACGGCAATGAAACCTTGTGTTTATCTCTTTTCAATCTTACAATACTAAAGTCTGTTGTAAATAATATAATGGGTAATCACTGTATCTTTTTTATGGTATAGGGTGCAAGCGAATTAATAATAATATTTCACATATCTCACACACGGCCGTCCAATCCCGAACTAGGCAGAGCCTGTACGATGGTAACCAGACTGCTGATAAACATACTTATATATTTCTAAATACATACATATTATAGATAAATTACACCCAGACACAGAACAAATGACCGTGCTGATCACACAATATATGTCCTTGGTAGGAATCGAACCCACGACCTCCGGCTTAGCAGTCAAGGTCACTAACAAATAGACCAACAGGCCCGTAATGTAGTGTAATGGTAAGTGACTACCATGGACATCTGTAACTCAATAGGTACAAGTGCGTTACCACCTTACGAGGTTCCCCCCAGAGGCAGGTGAAGGGTTAAGCCTCCAGTGACCTCACTCACTTGGTAAAAACCACGAAAAAATAGGTTGGATGACTGTCAAGTATACGTCATAGTACAAACTCTATTTGATTTGAAAATAGATGGCGTTGTGTGATAGGTAGATGTCTGAAACTATTATTATTAATATTATAATTTAAATTATAATTAAAATTATTTATATATATATAAATATATAGAACAAGGAAAAATGATCATACAAACATTTAGTCCGACCCGGGAATCGAATCGAAGACCTCAGAACAGCAATTGCAAACGCCACCACTGCACACCGAGGCAGCTCAATTATTTTGTAAATTTCTAAAGCTGAATATTTTATGTCTTGAAACATACTACACACCGCTATCTAGGCCATAACTAAGCAGAACTTTTGCATTGAGTTCTAACATACATATATACAAATAGAAATATATACTCGTACATATCTTTTTAGTAAATATGAACACATTGGAAAACTTGAAACAAACCTATACCAACCCGTCTAGCCAGCGTGGTATAGTAGTCCTAAACCACCTTGCTAATGAGAGGCCTATCTAGTACAGCAGTGGTCTATTAAAGGCTATTAATGTGGTGTGTGATGTGAAACACATAGAATTTTCATATCCAAAAATTTACACTGTGCTGAAAGCAAACCTCCGAACTTGGCGATGTGGTTGAATGCACTATCGCCGCGACACAGAGGTTGTCAACCTTAGTTAACTTTTGTAAAAGATATAAATTTATATAGGGCCATAAATCACTAGGTATTAATGTTTTAGTACTCCATAATCCATTGCATGGCAAATATAATGTTTATACTGTCCAGAGTGCAAGTTATTATATAGAACAATAAAACCATAGTACTAATGTATACCCCAATGTTATAAATATACGTTGCATTAATAAAAAGGATGGATAGAAAATTTACTATGTCTTGTCCTCTGTTTATATTTATCACTCGTTGATTAATATAAGTATTATCTTCTTCTTATTATTCTGGTTTAAAACTGTTTACATATATATATAAACAGTTGTAAACCAGATAATCGTATTTTCATATCACAGGAATATAAACTAAAATAATAAAAAAGTAAAAACTTAGGAACACGATAAATATTTAATATACTTCCTTCCCTTTAGCGTTAAAAAGAACCTAGTTGATGATTTCTTGAATATAACTCGATTGAGACACATTGAAAACCAAAAAAAACACAATTACAATTAGTCCATCTATCAAGGAGATGATGTGCACACTAATTACGCCTCTCTTTCCTTCGGGAATGAAAAAAAAAAACATATTGATATTGTGTTTTGTGTAAACACTAAGTCTATTTTTATTTTTCTTCCTTATATTCCTCGTTAATCTTTCTATTCCATTCTGTGAGTGGTTCTATCATTTCTGATCTTAATTTCGGAAAATAGAGAATATAGAAAACAGAGTTTATTTTTTCCAATAGCTCTGACGGAGCTTCATTTAATAAACTTTGACCTCTGTACGACCACTAGTATTAAATAGATATTTCATTTTATATATAAAGGTTTAGAACAACTGGAATAAAAAGTAATAAAACAGTAACCTATATAATATAATAAACGCAAATAAAAAACTAAAATTTTATTGAAACGATTTGTGCATGAGTCTTAGTTCCGACCCGGGAATCGAACCCGAGACATCAGCACAGCAGGCGCGTACGCTACCACCTAGGCGGGCAATGCATGCATCTTTGTACTCCTTTTTAAATAATTATGGCCCACGGAAGCATATCATATTAATAATGCTTAATATTAATATGTGAAAGAAATATTAGGTAGCAGGCTAAAATTTTTGAACAATATTTACTATGAAACATGAAAAACAACTATAAAAAACTGTAGGCTTCCAGAATATATTTTGATCTGTCACCATGCAAAAGTCTTTTCAATAACAGTTTAAGTTATACCGGTGGAGAAAACAAACCAGATTTAAAATGGTCAAATTCGGTCACCAGGTGATCTCTCATCATCATCATCAACAGCCTATAACAGTCCACTGCTGGACATATGCCTCTCCTTAGAAAGGTTTTGGCCTATACAACGCTGGCCAGACGGGATGGCATAGGGTTTGTTTCAAGTTTTCCTTCTCTTTACAGTGCTGTTGTCCTGTGGAGTTTGCTCCCTTAGTCGAATCTTACAACACCCACGGGATAAACACCAGTCACCTCAGGAACTCGGAGGCGATCTCTATTATATTTTATTGTACACAACTAATAATAGACTAAGATACGGTAAAACTAAGGAGAGGCCTATGTCCAGCAGTGGACTATTATAGGCTGTTGATGATAACGATTAAACTAAAACTCTCATTTTTTTCATTAATGGCGAGCCATTTATCACAGTTTCAGTTGCGCTTATGGTTCTTGTTCAGCTTCTAAGAGCTTGATGCCCATAATGAATATTATTCCTCAATAAATATTTTATCCAATACAAAAAGAATGATTCAAATGTGACAAATGGTTAACAAGATAAGCGCTAATCAAACAAGGAAACCCTTCAACTACATTATTAATTAATATATTAAAATATATAGTATAATATGTAGATGTTAAATACATTTAAATAAATAATAACTTTTATTACTTTATTTTATCAACTTACTCGATTTGTTATAAGTCGCTATGTTCCCTGTCAGCAGCTACGTAGTCGCTTATGTTCCCTGTCAGCAGATGCCTCTTTTTCACACTTAGCGAACGTGCCCAGAGCATCTCTATCGATAACGCCCCTAATTCCTGCCAGATCACCAATCGATAATCGATATTTATTATACATATATAAATTAAACATATTTGTTTTGAAAAATCCAGCGATAATGACTGACTCCAATATCTTCTTTGTCTATTCTAACAGAATAGTGCTCAGTAAAGGTGATAGAGGCCACATTATCCTAATATACCCTGAGCCTCCAATAGGCTAAAGACGGGCCTGCCTGTCAGTAGAACTGCCTGTTATAACATTGGTAAAACAATTTAATAAGTTTGGATGGAAATGTTTTTGTTATAATCATAATTTGACATTATTCTACTTATCAACGAATTCATTTACATTGTTTGAAATTATCGGTTTACGCGTTATCGCCACATTGCGCGCAAATCCTTTTAGCGTTCCCACCATTTTTATAAATAGAACAACATTGATTTTTTTATTGACACAAGTCACCACCGTGCTTTATTCCAAATCAATGCAAACAAATTTATATGACACCACACAATTTTTTATTGCTCGGTGGCGCAGTTTTGAAACACTTAGTGAAATTAATAAATATATTTCGATATTTTATGTGAGCTGACAAATTCATATTTTCCCTTTTATTTCATATTTTTCTCTTTTTCTTTTCTTTATTTTTTATTTTTCAGGTTCCCTATTTTTATTGCCTAGCACCACAAACAAAATATAATAGCACTGAAATACAATTTACTAATTATTGATTAATTTACTAGTTTTTTACAGATTATATTAGTTACAGATGCATACCAAAAAAAAATATTTTCTTTAAGCCATTTTTTGAGAATTTTTCGTTGCAGTGCAGCAAAAAAAAATGTTTGTAATTTAAGTTTCATTTTAAATATAATTAATTCACAAATTTATCAGTTTTATACAGATACAGACTACAGTAAAAAAAATTGAAAACCATTTATTTTTAAGAAGTCTAGTCCATCTTAATACACAGCAATATCAAATCTAATAAACAAATCCCACTAATTATCTAATACACATCTTGGCATGTGTGACACAACACGAGGAAACGCCGGAAATATCAGTTTAAAACAAAAAAAAACTCGTTGAAATGTACACAGATAAAAATAAAAGGGCAGCCAAGGGCACTGGATAACGAAAACATTGTGAGTTATAGCTACTAAATTGAATGAAATGAAACGTTTATTCATATACTACTGTAAAAAGATCTAGTATATTTTTTCATTGTGAGATAGAAAATGAAAAAAAAGATTTCGTAAGTTATCACAAATAAAGAATGGAAATGAGGGGCATTTTTTATTGTCTACGTTTTTTACGGTCACTAAGATACATCAAAGACAGTATTTTAAGCGATCGAGCAAACTTCTCTAGAATTTAGTGATGAAATTTCATGCTGCATCTACACAGTGATCAATCCTAAGATGTATTTCTTTTCTTTTTGATTGTCTATGTTCTTTTGTGAATCTGTGTAATTGTGACATTTTTTTTATCTGTTTTATAACGTCAGCTGCGAGCGTGTACAGTTGCGTCATGTCATACGTAAAGAAATGATACGGCTATTTTGTTTTCGAGATTGACAAGATGAACATAAACCATGAATTTTCACACGCTTTATATTAGCTTCACTTGTATGTTTTTATGTTTGTTTGTATGTTTGTCTGTAAACCGACTCCTTTGGGCGTGATTGAAACGGTTAGAATTCGTTCAAACTTTGTAGATATATCGAGGACCGATGACAATACACTAATAAAAAAAATTGTTTAAGAAAACTAAAAAACACGCTTTTTATTAAAAATAGAAAATAAATTTGAAAAATAAGCGTTGGGTGCCTGTTGTCAATAGTAAAAAGCACCCCACGTTTGGGGTGGTTTTTACTATTGACAACAGGCACCCAAGGCTTTTTTGAAACGTGTTTTTTTAAACTATTATTTTTTTACCAAGTCATTTCTTCGTTGCTTTTCATTAACTGAGTGACATTCCCGAAGAGCCAAATGTCCCCCCTCCCTTCTTTGGGGGGGTTATTAGTTACGTCATCTTTTTAACAAAAAACGAAGTATTAATTTTTAGAATGTGTTTACCTTAAAAGTAACATCATCGACCAAAAGTTTACAGTTATATCGTAAACGTTTAACTTACGCAATATTAACAACATGACCGTTCCAACTTGAATGTGTATAAGAGGACTTAGAATGCCCCTTCAACTGACAGTTATTTTAATTTGTAAGATACTCAAGTGTCACTTAAACGTCACACTGACAAAATCAAAAATATTGTAAGTCACACGTCACACTAACATAGGTAACACAAAGAAACATACTTTCAAAATGAATTTTAGACACTTCGGGAGAACTTTAACGTAACACATACTTAAGTTAACATTAATTACTTGTATAATGTTTGTGCTAAGCAATTCTTTCACTTCACTTTGACGTTCACTCGGTTCACGGTCACTACAAGAGGTTAATGGAGCCCAAACCTCCTGACTCCGGGAGAGGGTCTAGAGGGCGTAACGCACTTGCGGTTCTTCGGTTCGGTAGTCACTTACCATCAGGTGACCCGTCTGCTCCTGTGCTGTGCCTCTCTCTTTCTCTTTTCTTCTCTCTTTTATGAAAAGACAACTCCCGCACCAGGAATATTTCCTGTGTCGCGGGGGACTTTACAAACATACATGAAATGGACACAAAGGACACCCAGACTTAGAACGACAATTTGTAGATCACACAAAGTGTCGTGCCATGTGAGGATCAAATTAACAACACTCAGCGTAGGAGGAAGTGGCGCAGCGAGGCGATCGCTTAAACCACTACGCCATCCGTGCAGTCAATATACCATAAACAAGCGTCTCGTTCGTTATATGACAAACAAATTAAAGCAAAATATTTCTCTTTAAATAGAGAATATTTATATATATATATACGAATATATATATATATATATATATATATATATATATATCCATACTTATATTTGAAATGTAAAAGTGAGTTTATTTCTTTGTAACGTTTTTACGCTTAAACCACTAAACCGAAAAAGAAGAAAATTTCACGAATGGAAAACTACATTATCAGCGATAGCATAGGCTACTTTTTACTGCGATAACCGACATAAACACTGGCGGAGTCGCGGGCAAAAGCTAGTCATAAATAATTTTCGTAATACATTAGAGAGTGACGTCTGTTTTATATCAAGACTGACCTTTACTCCACTTAATAGCAAACGTAGAAATAGTAAATGTTAAAACTAATCATACCTGTATTATTTTAATCTCATTCAGTACGTTTATAACGAAAACTGAAATAAATGGAATAGAATAATTCTGACCACTCATCCTCCACCCACTTCAATACTTTACTCCTACAGTTTATCTTAGTTATTAGGGTTAAAAAGATCTAATAATTTATTTATTTCATCACATCGACAGCCTTTAATAGTCCACTGCTGGATATAGGCCTCCTCCTTAGGAAGGAGTTTTTGGCTATACTATATATACTATACTACGCTGGCCAGAAGGGTTGTTATAGGGTTGGTGTCAAGTTTTCCTTCTATCTGCAGTGCTGTTGTCCTTAGTCGGCTCTTACGACATCCACGGGAAGAACACGGGTGGTGACACTGTATTTTTAATCCGTATTAATTCTTATTTATTTATTTTATTTAATACTTAGATTCTTTACAGCTGACAATGTTAATATTTACATAGTAACAGTTGAACAATACGCCAATTACGAAGTACACAATTAATTAAAGGTAAATACACGGCAAGAGGAAATATTCTATATGAAACTTAATACATCCCAAGTACAGCGAGAAAGAATGCAATTTGTATGTAGTTTGTTTGTTTGTATAATACCTTCACACATCTCAGACACGGACGCCTGATCCCTAACTAGGCAGAGCCTGTTTTATGATAACCAGACCGCTGACAAACATACTTGGGACTAATCCCACCCACAAGCCCACCACTGTAACTCCTGTACACCAGGATCCACAGCAGTGATCCACGAACACACCGAGTTATGACACTCGGGAAGTCCCAGGAAGAAATTAAACTGTCTCGGAACAAGCAACGAAATTAATCAGAAGAAAATTGGAGGAGTTGGAAATAGAGTAAATCCACTTCCCTCCTTAGCAAAGCGGGAGACAAAATGAAGTAAAACAGGCATACATCCTTTTAAACAGGGAAGCACCACGGCCATACATACTAACTACAACATACTTATTTATATCTAAATACATACATATTATACTATCGATAAATTACACCCAGACACAGAACAAATGATCTTGCTCATCCCAGAACTTTTTCTCCTGGGTGGGGATCGACTTAACAGTCCTCCTACTAACTACTCCTAGGGTTCTACAAGCCAGCCATTGTAAAAAGGTGATAGAATCTATTTTACTAGTAGCAGGCCGTAGTAGCCACGTAGAAGCTACAAAGACATAGCGGACTCGACAGACTGTCAAAGGACTGTCGTCGATTTTTTTTCTCCTTTTGTAACATTCTTTAATTCAGTCTAATTCTTACCTGTCCCAAATATACACCTGCCACAAACAGCTTCGCAACACCCTAAGGTATGACTTTAAGAAAATGCCTGTGGCATTTAGTCCGCCTTATGCAGTATGTTTGCAGAAAGTCTCAATAAATAAATAAATTATTAGGCTACCAAATAAGCCTATATTTGGGAAAGTAGATGTTCTCTGTTTAACTTTCTTTTTGTATCTTTTCAATTTAATAGCCAACTTGTTTGTAACTAATATGCTCTTCTTTTTAGACTTCTTTTCTGTGTAAAGAAGAATGAGAAGTTTCTGTAGAACATTTAATACGGGAGCGACGTCGCCGAAAAAACAGTCGTAATTATTTAAAAAGTAAACATTATTATGCCACGTTAAGTTGGTATAAATATATCACATTACCCAATAACTCTATTTTAGGCGAAGCAGTTAGACAGTTAACTCAATCAGTATTAAGATTATACGTTTCGTAACGAAAATAAAACTGACAACATTTTAGGACACAAAAACATTCTAAATCCTCTATTACTTAATCACGCGAATATCTAAATTGGTTGTTAAGCCATATATGGAACCAACGAATCTGTTTAGTCACCAAAAATTCGTGAACGACGATTTCGTACCTGTATTTGCAAACTTTAGTACAATGACCTACTAACAGCAATATAAATGAAGACAATCTTTTTTTATATCAAGCGATGGTTTATTTATGCTTCGTTTGTCTTGAGTAAGAAATATACCAGTTGAAAGGCGTGGGCACCTGGGTTTTGCAAAAGTTGAATTACCAAGTGACTCGTTAATATAATTAAGTTTATACATTTTTAAAAATATTAAAGAATAATGTATTACAGACAACTGGTTCCATAGACAACAAACTATGATTCATGACATTATCATATTTTGTTTATTAACATTAGAATAAATGATTTCATTACTTCATTGTTTAAAAATCGAAATGTCATAAAATCAAGAAAAAAATAAATCGAACACAAACAATGACTTAAATAGATTTGATTTAATAAATTAATTTTAATTACATTCTGGTGGCTGATAGGACACTCGTACCTTCCCACTTTATTCATAAGAGAGGTTCTTTAATGTGAGTGTTTTGTTTGTTTATTAGTTACGATTTTATTTTCTTTTACATACTCTTTTACATTGTCCGTGTGGTGACGGATTAAGAATACAAATTGTCACCACCCCAATTCATCCCGTGGGTGACGTAAGAGCCGACTAAGAGAGCAAACTAAGCAGGACAACAGCACTGCAAAGAGAAGGAAAACTTGAAACAAACCCTATACCAACCCGTCTGGCCAGCGTGGTATAGTAGGCCAAAACCTCCTTTCTAAGGAAATGCTTATGTCCAGCAGTGGACTAGTATAGGCTGTTGATGATTGATGATGACATTAAGGGGGCGTATGAGCAGACAGATCACTTAACGGGTATGTAACTATCGCCACTATAGACACCCGTAGCTCAAGAGTCACAAGTGTGTTACCAGCCTTTGAGTGGTAGAATACTTTTATACTTTTTTTGTTTACAGATCATACAAACATTTGGTCCAACCTGGGAATCGAACCAAATGACAACAACATGATCAAAACAATGTTTTGCCAACTAGACTATAAACATCAACCGTTTACCTATCAAATGCACTAATTTTTTTTTAACCCGGTACAATTTCGAATTCCGAACATCAGCGCGTTCAAACAAACAAACCCCAGCAATATTAATAGTCTGGATAAAATGATAAATATAGATAAAAGCCATTAGTATACAAAGCCTGAATAAATATTTACAATTGTTATACCACGCCAAAATCCGTAAAAACAGTTCAAAGAGATAACGCAAGCTTTTTGTCCCGGATCATTTTACAAATCAGCTTTTAAGATCTTGTGTTCTGATTTCTATGTTGGCGAAACCAAAGTCATAATCGATGGTAACTCGATAACCTGATTCCAATAAGCACTTTGGCAAACTCATAGGGGCTATTTTAAATGGGGAAAAAAGAATATTGGCGTTACAGAGATGATAATATATACACTTCCTATATAATTACATAATTATGTCAATAAGAATTAAGATGATCACGTAACTATTTTGAACATAAGGACAAATGTACAATACATTTCATTCAAGAACTCAAAAACAACAAAAATAACACAAGTGCAGTGACATGCACGCATCCTGCTAGTGCATTACAGAATTATAATAATAAATATTTACTTGCATGAAGTATAAATATAAAAAAAGTATAAATGTAAAATATATTATAAAAAATATCTTATTGTTCTTTCAAGACTTCTGTGTGTATTATTTATAATAAGAGACTTCTGAAAAGTTACCTTAAGAAGGCTAATCTTTTCCTTTTAGGTAAGCAACGAACAAATACACCGTCGATTATGCAAATACTCAAAGACATGGAAAGCTGCTTAGCATCTGTGGCAAAGCTTATGTACCGAATTTCGTTCATAAATAACTCTATAAAATCTCCATATGAGATTTTTAACTATGAAAGTTTTATCCCGCCAGATTTACAAAACCATAAACGATAGAATTAGTTGCTCAAACGAGCCTTGTACTTGTAAAAACCTTTACGGTATATAAAAGTACTTCTTATCTTAAATATCTTCATAAATGGATGTTGCTTCTAAGTATCCGAAAGCAATTTAAACACCCAAAGATACGAATATCTAAAGAAAATCCTTGTCCTGAACATAATATTTGGTTCAGACATTATTTTCATGGGCCATAAGGATCGCCGTACCAAATTGGAATTTTCAGACGCCTAAGGCAGTTTAGAGACCTCAGGAAAACATTAAGTTAATGTTCTGGAAAGGCAATACATAACATCACGCCGTAACGGTGGGGGGATAGACGAAAACACGTCAGCAAAGCTGTAAAACTCAATCAGCGACAAAATTTTACTATTTCGACAAACATGTTTTGGATTGTACCAAAAATATTACTGTTTTAATAGGATTTTTACTATCTCGAGATTATATTATCTTGATTTGCGGTTAAGAGATAAATAAACACATGGTATACTCGTATTGAAGGTATATATTTCCATACATTATTGAGAAGTGTGGGATGTGGTATTTTTGCTTAAGTTTAAGTTAAAAAAGATTTATATGTTATTATAGTGGGAGAGATATTTTTATTTTAATATTTCGGACATCTTACACAACGCTATCTAGATTTAAACTAAGCAGAGCTTGTACTATGAAAGCTAGACTGTCTGATAGAATACTTATATACTTTTTTTGTAAATACACACATATGAAAACACCCGAACGCCGAAACAAATATTTGCAGATCATACAAACATTTGGTAGGAACCGGGAATCGTACCCGAGACCTTCAGCCAGCAGTCGCATAAACTACCACTGCTCCACCGAGACAGTTTTTCGGCATAAATGAGTTGACTAAACCGGAGTGATATCACAGCCTCACAGAAAACCGGTGCTTTTTTTTCTTTTTTTTTTTAAAGACAACTCCCGTATTAGGGATATATCCTGTGTCTCGGGGGCCTTTACAAACATGCATGAAACAAAGAACACCCAGACTCAGAACAACAATTTGTGGATTACACAAAGTGTCGTCCCATGTGGGGATCGAACCCACAACACTCAGCGTAGTAGTAAGTGGCATGGCGACCCCTTAAAACACTACGCCATCCGTGCAGTCATATTAATTAATATTAATTTTATATACATTGTTTAAAGTTAACGTCAATTTACCAAAATATTTTTTTATTCAATAAACAGTAAATCTAAATATAGGTGTCTAAATCTAAGAATCTTAGGCAATATCTAATACACAACTATCTTAATAGTGATAGATTGTATTGAATTAGATGTTGCCTGATGAGATAAGTCTCAACTTCTACGTTCACTAGAATCTTCTACTTAACTCTAGAAAATTACTAAATTAATTAATAACTTCCTTTCTAAGGAGAGGCCTATGTCCACCAGTAGACTATTAAAGGCCGTTGAAGTAATGATGAAAATTTTAAGGTTTCTAAAAGAACACTTTAACAAACTTCTTGGTAATTTTTTAAATGTTTTTTTTTATGTATAAAATTGAAGCAATTTAATTAACTCAAGTCAAGAGAGTCGTAAGTATACTGTTACGATAAAACCACGCCGATATTGCTGTTATCAATATCAATGCCGATATCAATTATTAAGACTTTTACCAACGTAATGTTATCTTGTAAAACAGGACTAACAAGTTTTTAACAAGCATTCTAACATTCATTAGGAAGTGCTTCGATAACACTTAAGGACGTATTTTTGAAATGGCAACATTTATGATATCTTTGGTAGTATTTTAACTTTTTTATTGACTTGTAGTGAAGGAAGCTTTAAAAATGTTAATTCGGATTATTTAAACAACACTCAATTAACAGCAAACAAACAAAGGAAAAGAAAACGGCTCTTTAATATCTTAACTTATATTTTCTTCCAAAACCTTCCTACGTTTGGACAAATGATTTATACCTTGGAATAAAAAAATACAGTAGTCGCGACTTGTCGAGCAGATATTTTAACATCTGCCAGACATCTTGAACATCTTTCATTTGTCTTCATCGAAATTATTTTGCAGAAATAAGTCTCAGAGGAAGTTGCAGAGTCACTTGCGCTTGTTTATAAAAGTGCTTAGACATATACTATCACATAGCGTGGCGACGCATGCCGTTGCAACGCGTCGCCTACTAGTACCGCCTACGCCCCTACAGCCGGTCTGACCCTCCACATTAGATGTTTTACATCAAACAGTAATTTTATGTTTCAGGGTAGGTTCACATTCTGTGTTGGGCCACCTTTCTTTATATCTCTGCTTCATCCCTATAATTCATAGCTGTCACAATATTGGATGATTTATTAATTAATTTGGATATAAGATAAGATAAAGTTTATTTTCTCTTCCACAAAGATTACTTAATACTAGCTTATTACAGTAATTGCTCAAGACCATTGTGGGAGACTGGCATCTGCACTAGGGAACCCTGTCACACAGATTGCCAGGCCCCCCATATGATTAAAATGAGTCAATATTAGAACCTATAACCGGTCCTGTAACCCATCTTCTTAGCATTTTAAGTAATTATCATCTTAAACTATTCCCAAATTCACTTATATTCAATTTAATCTCTTCTTGCATTCTACTCTACCATTCGTTATTTCACGATTTCTCCCTTCTTCTTACAGCCATACCTTTTTTCATCCAGACCACCCATGTTTTCTTTCATCATCGCTACTCTTGTATCTGTCAACTATTAAAGTTTTAAAATTATCCGCACCACATTTGCGTCATACCTCCCCTCCACATCACATGTCCATACTACTGAAATTTATGGCTCAATGTTTTATTAACTGGCGCTGCTTTCAAGCTTCCTCTAATATATTAATTTCTCATCATATCTACCCTAGTCACACCACAGATCCACGTCACATTCGAATTCAACCACATGTAACCAATTTTTCAGCGAATTAACTTTAATTTTATCTAACTTTTAAACTTTCGCGTTCCATGATAATTAATATTATTTAACGGGAATTAACGCGATCTCTTATTTAGGCCGTGGTCACAGGCTGACACAGTCAGCCTGTGACCACGGCCGGCGCAACCTGGTCGAAACGTCAGGCAAACCAGAGGTATGTAATACCCTAAATAAGAGATCGCGTTAATTCCCGTTAAATAATATTTAATTTTATCTGTCTGTAGTATCGTAACCACCAAACGTATAGAAAGATTTTGATTTAGTATATTTTGTTTATTTTATGGTATAGGGTGGCAAACGAGCTGATGGGTCACCAGATGGTAAGTGACTTTTTTTTTTTTTTAATGGGACCAATCCCACCCACACGCCCACCACTGTAACTCCTGTACACCAGGATCCACAGCAGTGACCCACGAACACACCGAGTTATGACACTTGGGAAGTCCCAGGAAGAAATTAAACTGTCTTGGAACCCGCAACGAAATTAATCAGAAGAAAATTGGAGGAGTTGGAAATACAGTAAATCCACTTCCCTCCTTAGCAAAGCGGGAGACAAAATGAAGTAACATGGGCATACACCCTTTTAAACAGGGAAGCACCACGGCCACAAATATTAAAGGTCCTACGTGAGCTATGTTTGATTTCTATAATATGTATGGCAGAATCGCCTAAACGCACGGAAATTCACCCTAGTTGACACAAGATCCCCATAGTATACCGCCCCAGATGTCACCTGCAAGCTATTCAGCATTATATTACGTTCATTATACCAAAGACTACATTCCCAGAGGATATGATGAGCAGACTGTTCATAGTGAGAGTTAGGTGTTGAGCATTGACACAATGGTGACTCGACTAATTTAAATGAATAAAGCTTGCTCTTAAAGTTACCATGACCCTTAAGAAATTGAGCGACACAGTGATCCACCTCAAGCCATATCCTCGACAACCGTTCGCGAACAGATGGAAAGAATTGGTAAAGATGGCGCCCCTTGGATGATTCATCCCAGCGTTGTTGCCATTCGTCTTTGAGGTCATTATAGACATCGGGCTGCTGTTGAAGCAATCTTGTAATTTTACCGCGATCCCGCGCGCCCAAAAAATCGCATTCCATGTTTTGTTGTCTTGAATAGTACATGGCTGCACGTCTCTGCACCTCGAGATCGACCGGAAGCACACCCGCCAACACCGGCAAAGCCTCAGTGCTAACCGTCCTATATGCCTTACACAAGAATATCAGTGCAAGTCGTTGGCCTAACAGCGCCTACGGTCGCCCTATCGGCCCATACAGGTGCACCATAGCACATAGAACCTAAATAAGTAGCTCCGTATATGATCTTTAATGTATTAAATGATAGACCCCATGTCGCAGTTGTCAATGCACAGAAACTCTTTTTAGACTTTTCATTAACTATTTTAATATGCTCGATAAATGAAAAATTTCTTTCTAAAACTAATCCTAGATAACACACTGTGGTTTTATTTTTTACAGTAACATTGTCAAAACTAATGCTCGGCGGTGATTTGAGGTTACCTTTTAAAAGTAGCTGGAAGGTTTTGTTGGGTGCAAAAGTTAAGCGATTACGTTCACCCCATTGAGATATCAAGTTCAAACATCTATTGGCTAATCTCTCAAGCCCCGCCCTAGTATCAGATTCCACCAGTAATAAGCCGTCATCAGCATACGCGTTCAGAGTACATCCGGATGGTATTGGTATCGCAAGAAAATCGTCGAAGCCGATATTCCACAAGTATGGACCTAGCACCGATCCCTGAGGACATCCCATTGTAAGCGCCTTCGACACAGAATGATGACCAAGTCTTAGTTTAGTTGTACCTTGTGAAAAGTACGAAGAGATAAGGGAATAAATATTTTTAAAGCACCCCCGTGATTTTAATTTTAGCAACAGCATGGGCCACCATGCGTTGTCGAAGGCGCCAGATATATCTAAGAAAATAGCCAGCACGTATTGAAATTTTGACCCTGTGACAAACTTTCTAACCGATATAACAGCGTCAGTTGTCGATTTACCCAACGTAAATCCAAATTGTCTATCATGAAATTTGACTCCACCTGGCAGAAGCCGGGGCACTACAAGACGTTCTAAAAGCTTTCCTAACGATGGTAACAATGTGATTGGTCGGTAGGATTTAGGATCATTGTCGCCACTTTTTGGTATTATGCGAATATTACCGCACCGCCATATACGAGGAAATATTCCTTCAGCAATGCAACGTTTAAAGACAGTGAAAATCGTGTCACCCGAAAGTTTACAAGCTTCTTTTATCATTTTGTTAGATATTTTATCATCGCCCGAAGCCTTGTTTAGCGGCAAGGATCTAATGATACCGAGAAATTCGTCTGAAGATGGTCTGGTAAGTGACTACCAGCGCCCACAACTCAGGTTTGGGTTTCGGTAACCTCGCTCCAATCCAGTCGAGCCGGCTCATTTGTGCCGAAGCATGGCCCTCCCAGTGTATTTCTTTTAGTTTGAAAGCGACTTCATCAACAGCCTTTACTAGTCCTCTGCTGGACATAGGCCTCTCCTTAGAAACGAGGTTTTGGCCTACTATACAACGCTGGCCAGACGGGTTGGTATAGGGTTTGTGTCAAGTTTTCCTTCTCTCTGCAGTGCTGTTGTCCTGCGTATTTCGCTCAATCAGTCGGCTCTTACGACACCCACAGGCGACTTAATTTGGGGGTATTCTCAGCCGTATTCCTGGCTTTAAAAGTCCATCAGCTGACTATCAATATAAACTTTTATATCCATAGGATAGTGAGTTTGATCACCATTTAAAAGGATTATAATTATTTTTATTAATATTCACAGCGACAGCAAAATATATAACGAACTACAAAAAATATTTTAACACACAGAGTGATATACTAAATATTAAAGTATTCAAAAATAGTTACCCACTTAACTGCAGCTAAAGTATGCAAAGCGGTTTTAAATTAAGCGATATGGCAACACACGGGTTAAGGACGCTTCACATTAGAGCGATAACGGTGTGTCGTATAGTTAATACACGCTATTAGATGTGCATATCGTAACGAGCGCATAACTAGTTATGAAGTTATGACAAATAATTAAATTATAAAAAAGTATGACGTTTATTCAATGCGTCTACGAGTATATCATTATGAAAAATAATTGTAATAAACTGTATTCTTCATTCCTTGACTTTCCACCCAAAAAAAACTGCCTTAAAGGTGGTATTTTTTAAATTTTGACATGAGACCAAACAGGAAGCTATTGTTTTCAATTAAAAAAAGTATTGTCCGAAACGGTTCATAAATGGCGGAATTCTGTGGTAACAAACATAAAAAAAGAAATACAACATAATTGAGACGCCCATCGTCTTTTTTTAAAAGTCTTATCTTTTTCTTTTTTCATATTTATGTCTAACTTTAAATATAATTTTTCTGGGCGTGTGAATGTGACTGAAGACTTTTTTAAAAAGGTATTATCACAAATGCTTGCAAAATGTCATAAGTATGTGTATAATGAAAAGTTTTTCACAGCAAATTATAAATCCTAATCCCAAAAAGTACTTTATGTGAAACAACAAGAAATTAACGTTTTCGTTTTTTTTATCAAACTTATGCTATGAGAAATTGCTTTTTAAAGAAAAAATAAGGTCAATTCTAAGTCTTGACCTAAAGCAAGGTTTGGTTTGTGCCGAAACATTAAAATGTATTAATTTCCAACTCTTAAATGGCCGGATCTTTTGATTGGGTTGGCTTCGAAGTTTTATAATTTTATTGCTTCAAAGGACCGCAGAGACAAATGTTTGTTCTTAATTTTAACTTGAAGCCTCAACAGACAGACAGGCGGACCACTAAGGGATCCTATAAGAGTACCTTTTCGAAGAACGTAACCTTATGAGAAACTATATAAATAATAATAGTAAAGTTCTTAGTGTCTATTAACTATTTAATATCTATATATACTAATGGGATTAAGAATACGGAGTGTCACCACCCCTATTTATCCCGTGGGTGACGTAAGAGCCGATTAAGGGAGCAAACTACGCAGGACAACAGCTCTGCAAAGAGAAGGAAAAATTGAAACAATCAAATACCAACCCGTCTGGCCATCGTGGTATAGTAGGCCAAAGCCTCCTTTGTAAGGACTGGCCTATGTCCAGCAGTGGACTATTAATGACTGTTAATGATGAAGAGTTAAACTTAGGAACTACTAGTTCAAATTGAAAAACTCTTTAAGTGTTGCGTAGCCTGTTTAATGAGAAAGGCAATAGGTGCGAAGCGAGCCAATTTCTTTTGCGAGACGCAGACGAAGAGGACACGGGTCAGTTAGTTAAATAAGGGGACTCGAACTTCCCTCCAACAGTTACAGGAATGGAACCCAAACCTCATAGAGCTATTGCTTTTATTCATCAACCCATCGCATTCCCATCTCAATAACTTTTCCCATTAAATTGAACTAACAAACTTTCCACCTAAATCCTCAAGTGAATGGTTGACTGCAATAGTCGGCTTGTCTCTTATTAAGAACATTCACCATCACAATCTCAGCCGAAAGTCCACTGCATGACATAGGCCTCCCCCCAAGGCTCTCAACAAGAACCAGTCAACGGCTCCCGCGACCTTCACCAGGTCATCAGACCGTCTTAGAATTAGAGTCTGTAAAATGTTTCCTTTTAATACGCCTCTGCTTATGAATTTCGCCCTTTACGTGCCTCCCTCACCCCAAAGAATAAAGGGAGAGGCGAGATAGGTTGTTTTATATTGGTTATCCCACTCACTTAGTGAAAGCAATAAAAGAATTGCCGAACCGGATTTTTGGTATGCCCATTTAATTGTGACTCGCCTATAATAAGATTTCCTCCCAATTGGATAAATGGTTTTTAAGTGTCGACATAGATAACTGCTTAACGTCAAAACATAGATGACTGTTTAACATCAGACAGTCTCTGAACTTCATTACAAACTTATTTAATTCAAAACTTTATAATTATGTTTACGGAAATTAATGAGGTTTGGACTAGGTTACCTCGGCTGTACGTAATCACATTAATTCGCGTAACTAAATCATCGAATACGAAATTTTAAAAGTTGGCTTAATTAAATATTAATAAAAAAGCATAGGTGTCTAACAAGTGAACTAATTAAGTTAATTTAAAAATATCCCTGACTCAAAAAAACACCGCAATGATTAAAAACAGTACAGATCTTTAAAAGGCTGAGAACACGGCCAAGAACACTCTCTACAAAATTTTCTAACGAAAAAAAAACCTAAATCAAAATCAGTCTATCCGATTTGCTGTTATAATACTACACACTGACACATATGAATAATAAACTAAAAACACATCTATCTTTTGCGTCTAGGATTAAAGGGAACAACTTCTTCAAAGTAAGTAAGTATAAGTTTATTTTCTCACCATAATTACAGGATTTACATATAAATACATATTAAATGAAAATAAAAGGACTATGGTGGGTTGATACCTGAACTAGGAATGTTCCTGTATCTCAGGTTATCAACCCTCCACCCTATATACACAGCTGTCTTATATCTAAATTAGAACCTTAAAAGTGAATCGAAATCAGCCTGAAATCAAACTCCTCTATGATGCATAAAATTTTCACCTTCCTAAGAATGCACTGTCCGTGTAGTGACGGATTAAGAATACGGAATGTCACTACCCCAATTCATCCCGTGGGTGTCGTAAGAGCCGACTAAGGACGCAAAACAACGCAGGACACCAGCACTGCAAAAAGAAGGAACAAATTTATACAAATCCTATACCAACCCGTCTGGCCAGCGTGATATAGTAGGCCAAAACCTTCTTTCTAAGGAGAGGCCTATGTCCAGCAGTGGACTATTGAAGGCTGTTGATGTGATGAAATAAATAAATTATTAGATCTTTTTAACTCTAAAAACTAAGATAAACTGTAGGAGTAAAGTATTGAACTGGGTGGTGGATGGGTCGTCTGAATTATTCTATTCCATTTATTTCAGTTTTCGTTATAAACGTACTGAAAGAGATTAAAATAATACAGGTATGATTAGTTTTAACATTTACTATTTCTACGTTTGCTATTTAAGTGGAGTAAAGGTCAGTCTTGAGATAAAACAGACGCCACTCTCTCATGTATTACAAAAACTATTGAACTAAGCAAGTTTCTAAAATCTTTTCAGCTTTATGTTACTATAACAGATCAAATATTAATATAAAATAAGGGGTCAAGCTAATGTCACTCAATATGCCATTATTGTGTAGAAAATGCAGTATGTAGGTCAGTTAATATAAGGCCAAGATGTCTGAACAGAGTTCTAGGATATATTATAGAGCGCATCGGAACGGCTTTATAATAAAATCCTCGGATGTCAAAGGAAATCTGTTACTTAATTGCTGTCCTGAAGCATGTCTCAGTTGGTTTTATTACGAACTAGCTCGTACCCGCGATTTCGTTCGCGTGGAATTTGAATTGAAAATGTTTTTTCAATTTAAACGCTGCCTTAGTGGTGTAGTACGGTACGCGACCGCTGTTCATGAAGCCTCAGGTTCGGTTCCTGGCAAAATTTTATAAGATTTTTCTGACAAGAAAAATAGCCTAAGTAGTCCTATCAGAAATATTTTAAAATAAATTATTACAATATTTACTACCAGAGCTATAGGCCTTTCTCGATAAATGGGCAATACTAAAAGAATTTTTCAATTTGAACCAGTAGTTTCTGAGATAAGCGCATTCAACCAAACGAACAAAGTTTGCAGATTTATAACATTAATGTAGATTACTCTCTCTTTAACTTTATCTACTAAAAAGGTAGCCGTAAGCAGACTGCAAATGAATAATAATAGTACTCGCATCTAAAAGTAATTACATGAAAAAACCATCCGTTTAAATCAAAAGTATTCTTCACTGAATTAAGGAATAAAAAATTTGCACCGTAAAAATGTATTACCGAAAAATTCCAACAAACTCATTATTTCAATGGTATTCTTATCAAAACTTTTTAATTTGCAGTCTATAAAAAACAGAAGTTTCACCAAACTTCGGTGTTTTAACAAAACTTACGTAATAAGTAGACGCAATAAAAACGTTGATCAAGAAAAATAGCAGGAAGATTTAGCCCAGCTTATTGTAGGTTCAATACATTCAATTTTTTTAGCACTGGTATTCTTTTTAACTAAAGAAGCCAACCGGGTTCCCCTACCAGTCCGATTTGAGGTAATCGTTTTCAGATAGGACGAATAATCAAGAAAATTAGGGAAAAAAACGGAACAATAACACACGTTTAAGATTAAATATGGAACCGAGGCTGCAGAAGTTCTAAAAGGCCAGACCAGCATAAGTACGTGACACCTGTGTGCCCGATCTGTGGTTAGAGAAATTACTAAAACATACATATGAACTGGCCAAATGAAGTGAATATTAAGAAACGGTAAAGTTCTCAGCTCATTTCTGGGGACCTCTAAACTGGTCCTATTTATTTCGTGTGTATGTGTGTAAGTGAATTGATTAAAACCGGAACGGTACTTCTAAAGTTATGGCAAATAATACTTTAAAGCTTCGCACAATAAGGTTTGCTACCGTTAAAAATCTTTATTTTCATAACCATAAGTCGATTATACAAATTTATAGAAAAGAACCTGGTAATATAATTATTTAAGCGCTATAGTGCACATTTTTAGTAAAGATCTACTGTTTTCAAATCCTTTTTTTTTTTTTTTCCCGTGCGAATCCCCTCGGATACCACCTGTCGGTGGCATGTCGGACTCGAACCGACTAAAACCGCACGCCGTCTCGGGTACTAATAGCCGGGGAACCAGGTATACCCTAGAAAGGAAGTCCCTGGTGCCCCGACATACCTCGGGGCATCTACAGACGAGTAGACGACCATGACATGGTCATGATGAGACATGGTCCCAGTGCTCCCTGGAAGCGAGCGCGCTTCGCAACGCGCTCGCCGCCACCCCGGCCTGCTTCTGCTAGGGTGACAGATGGCCTCACCTGTCACCCCCAGGCCTGCGCTTATGGAGGACGGAGGTCGTTCTGCGACCTCCGGCGCCTGACTCGCCTGCGGTACCTGGCCCGTTCCCGGGCCTGGCGGGCCGGGAGAGTCCTAAATCTCTCCCGGTCCCGCTCCGCCGTCTCCTTCGCGAGCATAACTTGCTCGCAGAATTAGACGGCAGAGTTCCACGCACTCTCGCTCCGCACGATAGCCGCAATCAGGCTATCGAGCGAGAGAACTCCCACTCCGATGGCCGCCACGAGTTCTCGCCTCTGCTCAACCCACGCCGGGCACTCTGCCAGCGTGTGGAGAGCCGTGTCCACGATCTGGCCATCGCAGTGGTGGCACTCAGGCGTTGGCGTTGATCAGACACAGGTGATCCCCGAAACATCCCTTCCCAGTGATCACCTGCGTCAATCGGTATAAAAAGGTCCCGTGACGCCTCTCGAGCCAATCCTCCATAACGGGTCTTACCGCCGCGATGACGGCGTGCCCGACTGTTTTCAAATCCTGACACTTATGATCTACTGTTTTCAAATCCTGGCACACATTATCATTCATTTATGTATCCGTGTGTCTGCATGTGGCATCATAACTACTTAACCTATAGACCGACTTTGATTTACTTTTGTTTGATCGCCAACCGCCCTTACCGCAGTAATCAATCTGCTACCAGAGGTCTCCACTCTTTAGTGCAATGGTTGGTGCACAGTGGATCGTATGGATCGGGTACACAGGTGATCATGCGGGTCAGGTACACAGGGAATCGTGTATGGACTTATTATTACATTATTACAAACAAAGAGTTGAAAAAAAAAATTAGATGTTCATACTAACCATCAGATAAAAACTACTTTAAGGGAAGTAAAAGAAGGAAAGAGCATTCGAAAAGCCGCAATCGATCTCTATATATCTTACACAACTTTATATAGGTACATTATGACAGAAAGCAATCACCTAGGAATTGAACAAAGGTTTACTCCAAATTACGCCGCCAATAAAATATTTTCGGATGAAGAAGAAAATATATTGAAACAGTATTATCAAAAATTTCTGCTACATTTTTATGGTCTATCAAATAAAGATTGCAGATATATAGCGTACCAAAGACCGCTTCATAACAACATCAAAATGCCTCCCACTTGGGCTGAAATAGAAATGGCAGGCATAGACTGGTTGACAGGGTTACGGCAAAAACATCCAGAATTTTCTCTGCATAAACCTGAATCATGCAGTTTGGCGAGAGTTACGTCATTTATTACTACCAGGAGACTATCAAAAAGTTCTTTGAAAGTCTAAAAGATGTCCTCAAACGACACCGTGCATTTGCAGATGGAACACGAATATATAACTTGGGTGAAACAGGCACTACTATTGTCCACAAGGCAAAACTATTAGTTCCGAAGGCCCAGAAAAATATCTGTAAAGTCACCAGTGGTGAGAAAGAAATTCTGTGCACTACTTACAATATTATTGGCGCTTGTAGTAATTAAGAAAATAGAAGACTGTCAGAAACTGATTGTGATTTAATCATAGATACAATCATCGTCATCAGCTTATTGCCGTTCACTGCTGAACGAAGGCCTCCCATAGATACAAATTTTACACTAAATTAAAACTAAAAATTCATTTCTTTATTTTATTCGTAAAGAAAAGGTTTTTATTTTTTCTTAATAAAAAGAGTGTATAATACTTTTCATTTTGACCGTTGTGTGCTTCTGAATTCTCCTATGTTTACTGTGTACCACTAGGTGTTCAACATGTACCCCTCCTAGTATGCAGTGGTTTAAATCCTAATTTAAACAAAACATTTTTTCATTTTTGGGCTTAATCATGGATCATACTGAGTTAAACACCGTGAAACGTTATTATTTTTTCTATGGATCTGCAAATTTTAGTGTAGTAAATATTTTCAATATGATTTTTAATATTTAATTTGGAATGTTATTTAATAGCAAATTATTCATCAATTTAACGTTTTTAATTATTATTAATTTTTCATAATTTTGTGTGCGAAGCGAAATTCTTGAAATATTTTTTTCTGGTTCGCATATTTCCATAAACATATGCGGGTCAGTAATAATAAAGTTTCTTTATTCGCAAATGGTAGATATCGTTCAACAATTTAGAAATTCCATTAAAACCTTATGAAGCGTTCGCGAAATTAAGGAACATACTAGGCACGCACATAATATGTGATAATAAGAAATGCTCTAATATTGTGTGATGGAATCATAATAGACGTAGCAGAAATGATAATTTTAACATGGATGTATGATGATGTATGAACAACAACAACAGGAGCAGCACTGCAAAGAGAAGGAAAACTTGACACAAACCCCATACCAACCCGTTTGGCCAGCGTGATATAGTAGGCCAAAACCTCCTTTCCAAGGAGTGGTCCATATCCAGCAGTGGATATTTAAGGCTGCTGATGATTATCATGTTTATATGAACAGACTTACTTGCGAAGTCTCCGCTTACACCTGAAAAGAGAAGACGAGAGTAATTAATTATCAAATTCAATCAAAAATTTCGCGACTTATACAAGTTATGGGTGACATAGTTTAAAATTTCGGACCAACCATACAATACATACAGGAAGACACATTGTCAATGTCCAGTTTAAAAGAACTCTTTGGAGTCGCTTTTCGAGAGAAGAATTTTCTTAACGTGTTAATAAAGTTTATAATATAATTATTAACTTTATTAACACGTTAAGAAAATTCTTTTTACCCTTTTAAACCAAATATGGCACATAGCAACATATCATATTTGGAATACTTAATGTATCTATGAAAGAAGTGCAGAAAACTGAAAATAAAGAAAAGATGTTCTGTAAAGTTAAACACTATGTAAAAACAGCTACATAAAACTATACGTGTCCATTAAACATGTTATCTGTCATGACGCAAAAGTCTATACAATATACAATGATAGTTCGAAATATAGTGGACATCGCGCGATCTCTAATACAGTTAAAAAATTGCGCAAGATACTTCAAACTATGTCGGTTATATCATGTTACAGTTATGTCCATTCAGTTAATGGCACACTTATACACACAATTATACACGTCATGTTAGAAGTCTTAAATCAAATTCCTTCACATCAACAGCCTGTAACAGTCTACTGCTGAACATAGGTCTCGTTAGAAAGGAGGTTTTGGCCTACTATACCACGCTGGGCACCAGTTTTCCTTCTCTTTGCAGTTCTGTTATCTTAGTCAGTTTGCTCCCTCAGTCGGCTCTTACGATACCCACGTGACACTTACGTGACGTATTCTTAATCTGTCACCACACGGACACAAATTCTTTACAAGACAAGTCTTAAATCTACCGCATTAATTATATATGAAAACTTTCTTGGACTACTACACCCTTTTACACTGAAGGATACTAAATCCTGCCTTACGCTATTGAAGTTGCGTTCCGTATTTTTATTACCCACTTGTCGCTAGTCAAGAATCTGTTTTGCAGTATTGCTTCGTCGTAAAACTACGAAAACGGGTTAGACGCTACTTCGATTATTTAAAAAAAAGGTTGCGTCAGTCAACTCTTCGGTCACGAAATGTCGGATGTAACTTGTAGGTTTCGTTGAAAAATTATCTTAATTTACTATTAAAAAATTAGGACGTTATTTAGATAATGTCAAAACCTTAATGCCTCAAAAAACCTCAAAAATGGTTGATCGTCAATAATCACATATTAGAATACGTGTTGAAACGCAAAAATAAAATCCTTGACCGAGAATCAGTTGAGAATCTTAAAAACATATTTCGTTTCTTAAATGTTTGGCAAATACTGAAGGTCAATTATGTCACTGCAATGATCTCGAAATGGTTTAAGACAACACGAAAATATCAAATCGAGATTAGGAGTTATTGAGGTTATTATTTTAAGTGTTCTTAAGAGCCAAGCCCTCTAACACTTGTATTTAAATTTGACGTAACAAAACTTGTCTAGTTTTATCTTATGAAATCCAAATTGAAGTAACTTGAAACAGAAAAACTAGTTTTATTTGCAAAAATAGTATTTTTTATTTATAAATTAAAATTATACAGGTGGAATCTGGGTCTCCTACAACCGCACTCTCTCAATGAAAAGTAATGAAAGAATTGTTTAACACCAGTTTTCTGTGAGATCTCGTATAACTCCTGTCGAGCCGTTGCCGTTGCAGTATGCAGTGCCATGCCCAGAGCTTGGCTCTACCACAGTTAAAATATTAGAAATGTATACAAAACTTAACAAGATCAGGTAATACACCTTGGAATTACCTGATTTTAACCAGCTTTCACTGGCCGTAGTCACTCATCAGGTAAATCAAAGATCTGAACTATTATGTGATCACGCTAATTCCCACATGCATATTAATTTTATAGTAGTAAATTAGTAGGTAGTTCTAAATGATTATTAAAATGACGCCTCTATAAATCAGACAGAATCACTTGCAAAAAAAATCTTGTTCAACAAGTTACGTAAAATTAATTAATTTCAATATTTCTACACCGTTGACTTTGAGACATTGACCTAATGGCTATTTTCGTAGGATTTTAACATAACCTGACATCCTTAACAATATTATAAATATTGTATGAATGTCACTTCGTTTGTTTCGAACTTCTCCACCGAACATCATGAACATTTTCTCGCTTCTTATCTGTTCCGGGGAGATAAAAAGTAAGGTTGAGACTTCTTGATAAAATCTAGATTAACGTTAGTTATTTCTTTAATTCATCAGATTATGAAGTATATATATATATATATGTACACTGTGTTACTCTAAAAATAAGTAACTTTATTGTAGTTATGTTTTATTTTTATAATCAATAAATGTTTTTTTTTAAAATCATCAATGACTAAAAAATCAAAAATAAATTATAGTTTAAAAACAAAAAAAAACACGCTTTTGAAACTAGCCGAACTAAAAAGTAGAAAATAATTTTCTATAACTTCAAATAGAAAAAATATTTTTTGACAGTAACAATTAAATCATTTTATTTTTTGAACATAGAAAATTATTTTCAACTTTTTTACAAAAGCGTGTTTCTTAGTTTTTTCAAATATAATTTATTTTTGCATTTTTAGTCATTGATGATGACCATTCTCTCATTAAGATTAAAAACGTAACAACTAATTAAGTCACATATGCTTCATGCCTCTTACTACGTAGCAAAAGACACTACCGTATTTTAGGTATGGGAAAAGACTTTTATCCTGAAGATCCTCATCAGGATAACAGCTCAAATTCATCAAATTATTGTACTGTCATCGGACCTTGATAAGTGTGCTAAGTTTCAATTTAATTCGACATTTTAAAGTGGGTCAAAATCATGTTCGAAGATTTCGTTACATACATACTAAGATAATAAAATTGTGTAAAAAAGGTTGAAATTTGTAGATAAATATGTAAGATACATAACAGCTTAAATTATTTTCCGAACCCGAGTTTTTTTCGTTATCAATCACTTGTAATCGTCGTGGGTTTCTTGTCGTTTTGGTTTGTTTTGTAATTATACCTAGTTTAGTTCTATCACATCGGTTGACTTCAGTAGGCAGGTAGTAATGGATGGTATGACAATAATAATTACAGTGTTTTTCTTTTAAGACCTGTCTAAAGCATGTTTCTCGCGCTCCATTTAACTTGGGACCTGTAAACATCAGTAAATGATGACACTGGATAAATAAAAACACCGAAAGGGCACTTAGGAGAGGCATTAAGGCAATTTGTAAAACATTTAAGGTGTTGACATGAATCGTTACAAAGATTAAATGCTACCTATTAAATTCTACCTTTTTACTGCTAGCACACGACTCGGTGGATTACCGGTGCATATACATATACAACTGCTGTTATTAATCTTACATTTCCTACCCTATACCGACCACCATAGTAATTTAAAAATGTTTTTATGTAGGTTTATCAAACATTCGCCATACTAAGTATGATTTACTCTCGCGCTGGATGTAACGTTGCACCCCTTACACACCCCGCCCATGGCTAGAAGTAACGATCAATTATAATAATTTTAAAAAGTACGTAGCGTGATTAGGCATACTTTAGTTGGGTAGCGTTTTGTTATGTTTACTCATGGCTAGAAATGCTAATCGTTCAAAAATCCTAATAATGCAAACAATCAGTTCTATTCATTACTCTGTGGCTCGATAGCTAGAGCCACAGATTAATTAATAGAACCGATAACCACCTACATAAATTTAGTACCACGCGAGACATGTACTTCTGCCACAGTCTTAATTATTTCGTGCTCCAATAGTCACATAACCGTACAATACTCTCACCATGCAACAATTGAAAATATGAACTTTGTCCCTTTTCACCAACGTAAAAATGAAGGTTTTTAACTCAACTGTTTTTTTTTTGTAAACTGATTTCAATCATTATTTTTTAAATTGAATTGATTCTAATCAAATTTGGTCCTATTCCATAAATTTCAAGGAGTCTCACCTGTAAGGATCGAAGTTATTGCACGCTCAGGGCACACTTACGCTTGCTCGCCAAACGCCTGCTTCTAAATATATACGCGTAATCGTAAAGATTTTATTGTATCTTTTTAATTTCGTACTGATTCTCCCCTTGTTCTTAGTATTCTCATTTCTAAAGACTGTAAACTGTTTCCTTTGTTACTCTTGCTGCTTGTGAACTACCTACTCTTCTGTCTTTTTGAAGTCGCTTAAAACGTAACGTAACGTTTTAAGCGACTTCAAAAACACATAAGAGGAGGTTATCAATTCCTCTGTTTTTTTTATTTTATTTGCACGTTGAAACTGAGCGCTATTTATTATTCTCAACTAACTAGTACGCTTATTACAATATGGTAGTTAAGAAATAAGTCAAATTAACTACCGTTTAACAAATATCAAAACAATAGGTTCTATAGAAATTTGTATGAAATAACCATTGTGACGCTATACGCAGTTAATCAAATTGATTAAATGTATAGTTTCCATTTAAAATATACTTAAATACATAAAAAAAGATCTATAAAATAAGAAAAAGAATATAAAAACTAAAGTTACTATTTTTTAAATTTAAATAAATGGTACATAAAAGTTTCTGAAGCTGCTACACAAAATAAGATATCTATCGATTGTATTTACAATTAGAAAAGTTTCAAACAACAAATGACCCTTAAGTTTTATGTAAGAACTTTATTCTTAATTGTCTATACTTTTGTAATACAAGTTTAACTTGAAAACAAATATTAAATAACTTTTTTGTTTCTGTTTTATTCTCTTTAATCTAAAAATAGATGTCCACAAAAGAAGCTGAGCGTGGAAACAAATCAAATAAACAAAATCATATTCGCCTTTAAAATACACAAGCACGGATGGCGTTGTGGTTTAAGCGGTCACCTCGCCTCGCTGTCTCTTCTTCTGCTGCGCTGAGTGTTGTGGGTTCGATCCACACATGGGACAACACTTTGTGTGTTTCACAAATTATTGTTATAAGTCTGGGTTTTCTTTGTGTTTGTTTCATAAATTTTTGCAAAGTCCTTCATGATACAGGATATATTCATAGTGCGGGAGTTGTCTTTTAATAAAACTACCACTGGTGACCCTAAAACGGGACATTGGTAACAATATAGGGCTGACGCCTCAAGTTTCAAAGTAACAGTTTCGCTCCATTACACGTCGGTAACGAGACGACCGATAACATTATCTTCACACCTGTTTACACTAATAAGTCCATTGACAATTCAAATTCCTTTGACAATGTACTGTTACAAACCAACCTGATGTTTTTAGGTTACATGTACTTTAAAGTTTAGAGTGGAATACTGTATTTTCATATGATAAGCCTAATATAGAGTGAGATAAGCCTATGTGACGGGCCTGTTGGTCTAGTGGTTAGTGACCCTCACTGCTAAACCGGAGGTCGTGGGTTCGATTCCCACCCAGGACTAATATTGTGTGATGAGCACGGTCAGTAGTTCTGTGTCTGGGTGTAATTTATCTATAATATGTATCTATTTAAAAATATACAAGTATGTTTATCAGCAGTCTGGTTACCATAGTACAGGCTCTGCCTAGTTTGGGATCAGACGGCCGTGTGTGAGATGTGTGAGGTATAGGTATAGAGTATCGTCAAAGGGGTGGTTTTAAAACTGAACACATTCAATAATTCATGACATTATTAAGTTAATTATAGGCGAGCCATGCTTCGACATAAATGGGTCGGCTTGACCCGGAGTAATACCTCTATCGAAGTAGAAAACCGGTGTTTAAGCAATTGTTTAGTTGTTTTTCACCGAATGAGTGAGGTTACCGGAGCCCAAACCTCCCCTCTCCTAAATTTTGTAGGAGGACTCAAAAGGCGGGAGCGCAGTTGTAACTCTTGAATTGAGCAGTCGCTTAAAATAAGGTGACCCATCTGCTCGAAGGCCCAGTTTGCCGAAAAAAAATTGGCTCGATTTTGTTATTTTTATAAAAACTCAAACTTTTGTAAATAGATATAGATATATAAATAGATAGATACATTTGATATCAAGTACCTTACACTTTTTACAATAAAAACATACTTTTTTTGCTATTAAAACGTATTTTTTATTATTTTTTACTGTAAACTGTAATGTTTTTTTTTATGGTATTAGGGGGCAAACAAGCAGACGGTTCATCTGATGGCAAGCAACTACCGCCGCCCATGGACACCTGCAATGTGTTTATGGTTTAGTCTATATTTTATCGATCCGCTGAGCAGTATTTCAAGTTACATCTGACATCTCAGTTGGTGAAAACCACATTACAAAATTGTTTTACATAGATAGATATAGGAAAGCTCATATTAAGTATAAATTACTATTTCATATATCTTAATAACGAACGTTCCCGGCTCTTTACTATTTCAAGCGCAGTATAGCACGCCGTGTGGTTTTAATTAGGTTCATTCTGAAACACCACCCGAGGCGTCTCAAGGAAGTTACAATACACACAAAAAAATAGTCTTAATTTAAATTGTGCCACTCAGAACTTGTCAAGGTTTTGTGATATTTGAACAAGCGAATCGGAGCGAAGTGGCAATTTACATAGATCAAATCACAGTGGAGTAGAAGGTTAAGGTTTCTCATAAGAATGAAGCGACAAAAAGCCATTAACGGAATGGTAAAATTCCAACTCCTAAGTGTGGAAAATTAAGAAATGAAGAAATCAGCTCATTTCAAATTAGCAAATACTTTCTAAGCTAATTACTCTATGTAACATACATATGAATAATATGATTTATGATCATATATCACAGTTACGATTAATATACCAAAAGTTATCTCGCACAGAAGACAAGTGAAGAAACAAGTGAAGTAGCTTAACAGAACATGACATTTTCGATTAAAGGAATAATATTGCCAAATAATTGTTCTGCCATGGATCCAAGGATATCACCATCATGGAGGAACTATACGTTGTAGATGCCGAGCATAACTCATGTACCATATCACATCACATCATCACATCAACAGCCTTTAATAGTCCACTTCTGGACATAGGCCTCTCCTTAGAAAGGAGGTTTTGGCCTACTATACCGCGCTGGCCAGATGGGTTGGTATAGGGCTTGTGTCAAGTTTTCCTTCTCTCTGTAGTGCTGTTGTTCTGCGTAGTCTCCCTTAGTCGGCTCTTACGTCACCCACGGAATGAATAGGGGTGGTGACACTCTGTGTTCTTAATCTGTCACCACACCATATAATGCACATTATATGAGAACAGCACCCAAAAATTCGTTTCCCTATAGTGCATGTAATGCATGCATGTGATTTATCTACCACAATGTACGTGTAATATGTTCTAGCTCTGACATGCCAGGGTTTGCAATCGCCTACGAATCATCATAAATCATTTCCATGTTCCTGTAACTCAGTCAGGTGTTCATCTGTCAGATCATTGCTGAGCTCAATTGTTAAGAATCCGTTGTCAAGAATGTGTTCTCCATAATAGCTCTTTGCTTGCTTTAATTGTTATATGCCAAGAGCGAACAAAAACAACTCTAGCTCATTCAACCTACAGAATTCTGAGAACTCTTCCATATCAGCTGTCATCAGCCTGAATTTGGTACGTCTGCAGTTGTAATTATGCCGCTCTACGAGTTCTGACAATCTGTTTGTCTATTCTTACATGAATAATCTCCAAAATGTCTCTAGCATGTGGATTGTCTTCAAATAAAGCATAATATGGCTGTCGTCATCCTAAAATAATCAAACATGCTTCTTAGGACTCTATTATTGTAAATATGTATAACAAAGCAGTCGAAAATCTCGTTTGATTCTACCGTTGACCACTTCAACTACCTACCGACAAATCGTAATCAGTCTTGATTTGTAAGCTTGATCTGTGGTTAACTGAGTCTCAATGGGATACTTTGTTTCTGGCATATGTGTTATAAAACCGCTCAATCAGAGATTTGACTGAATCGCGGAATCCACGGTCCAAAATGAATACGTCTCCACTCCTATAAAACCAGTGGAATGTTCATATTATTTATTAAGCTATTCATAATATCTGCGTCCGATGTAACTACGGCGAATGGTCCAATCACGTCGATGATATATCAATCGCAAGAAACCAAGAGGAATGGTTTAAAGAGATTTGACTGAGATAAAATTTGCGTTGAAAAAAATAATTTCCTCTTTTTTGTATGTAAACATAAGTGCTATCATAAATAGTGATTGCTTTCCTTTCGCCTTCTGGACTCACGAACAGATTTTTGGGTATTAATAAGTGCCGTTGTGCCACGTCCTCCCGTGTCATATGATCAAACCTAAGATTTAAGGGCAGGAAATCTTCTAAAAGTGCATTCAGGTTACATTGGTTCTATGGTCAGACGGCAGGTAAAATGCAGTAACCTCGTCAAATTATCTAGATTAGGTAGTGGACCTCTGGCTTCGAAGCGTTGTTACTGAGAATGCAACCGGGAATATGCTCGGAGGGGGAAGCTAATTTTCATGTTATGTTAATAATAAGTATTTTTGTTTAAAGAAATATCCAAAATGTCCTGTTCTGTCAAGCTATTTCACTTGTTTTAATTGATTATTTTTTTCGGAAATGTATGAAGAAATAGAATTTCTGAACTCAAATACAATGCTGATACAGCTTTGTTGCCATAATAAGAAATGATTAGACGGACAATTGGTATCAGAACAAACACTTTTTTTTTGGTCGGCCCTTTCACTTTTGGACCAAAAATGTATAAAAACCGGATGTCTTTTGTGTTGAGTTAAAAACACAGGCATATCAATGTGGTATTAGTTATATAAATTTACTTATCTTCAAAGGAATCTCTTTCTAGAGAGAACACCAGGCGGAAATTAAAACTTGAGTGGCATAACTCTGTGCTACGCAATCATGTTATGAATGTTTTTTTTTTTTACTTTAAGATTAATGCTAATCATCATTGTGAAAAACGTATCTCAATATTTTTTTTATTGGGGCAAGCAAGAAAATGTGTCATTGACGGCAAATTACTACCATCCAGGAACATCTGCAACTCGAGTCACAGTTGCCTTTAAATGTCCCCACCAGGATTAGGTGGCAGGTCCCCAACCGGCCCTGATGGTTAGGATTCTGCTCACTTGAGACACTTGATGAAATACGGATGAAAGAATAGCTTAACACCGGTTTTTTTTATGAGGCTGTGGTATCATACAGAAGCATGGCTATCCCACGGTAAAAAAGAGAATTAGTTTCACAAAAAACCATTACCTTAGTACACTATATATACTACTAACTTTTGTTTAAATCGGCTCCGCCTGCGTATGTATCGGTTATCGCGGTAAAAACTAGCCTATGTTACTCGCTGATAATGTAGCTTTCCATTGGTGAAAGAATTTTTAAAATCGGTTTAGTGGTTTGGGCGTGAAAGCGTAACAAACAAACAAACTCACTTTCACATTATCCTATTTCTCACATTAATGATGTAATAATAATAATAATAATAATAATAATAATAAGCCCCCTAAAAATCCAACCACACGTCCTGATCGACCATCTGATCACGTGGGGGGCGGACACACGAAAGAGAAATTACTGGCGTGGCTAACGTGGCACTGGTAGGTAGGGATTAGAGTAGGCAGGTAGTAGAGCGACAAAATAGACGGTTAATTAAATGGGTAGATAGGTGGATAAGTTAATGGATAGGTAGGCTGGTAGACAATAGATAGGTAGTTAAGCAGGGAGGTAGGAATGTAAGGAGGGAAAACCCAAGTCAAGGTGGAACAGAATATGCCAAGGGCTGCGTGGCTAAGGGGGAGCTTAGTCGATAATATTCGAACTCTGAAGAAAGGGGGACCTTCAGTTTAAAGTACCCTTGCCGTGGTGAACGCGGGGCTATGCCGCGGTGGACCGTATGTCCCCAGCTACTCGTGGGAACGAAATGATAAAAAATGCAAAATAAAACCAATAAGTATAATTTAAGGCCGCTACCCGGGGGTCGCCGGGACTCAATTAGAAATCATAATATTAATAACCAAACTGACAGACAGACTGACAATGACAATATTAGCTTAAATTCTTTGACATCGCTATCAGTAACTGAACCATATAGTCCCTCAACTAGCTCGTACAGACCTACACCGGTGTCTTTCGTGGATGAAGATTCACACGAAACACCGAATCCAACCTTAGCTGTTACGCAGGAGGTGAATGCCTTTTTACCTGCGTCCACTAAGAGTGGAAAACCTAGAGTACGCATGAGGTGGAGTAAAGAAGTGAACCTATTCATCATGCGTACGTACTACCAAATCACTAAATTAGAGACAGACATGACAACATATAGGAAACAATTACACGAACTTTTTACACGACACTATCCCGATATCAACGTTACTGAACAACGAATTGCCGATCAAAGAAGAACAATTGTTAGAAATAAACTACTAACCGAGGAAACACTACACATATTAAAAGAAGAAATACGAATGCAACTACAGCAAAATGAACACATCTACGAGTATATAGAAAATAATTCGAATCCTCAACTTCACAATACTCAATCAGTAACAACAGCATTACCTACACAGTCACAACCACACACAATCACACAATCTTCACAGATATCCACACAATCTGAGACTATAACTTTAACCCTTGATAATGATATAGAGATTATGCAAAATGTTAACCCCTCATCAGATAATATACAAAAAATACAAGAAAAATTTAGAACAGCATTAGCGTTATATTCTAGAATGGATCCAATCACTCGACCAAAATTGCCTAAATTAAAGTACAGTAGGAAACTTAGTGAATTAACACACGTTTTTAATCATAACATACTACACCAATTTTTATCCGAAGATACACAATTAACAGATATTCATACCTTAATATACTGCACAGCGTTAGTTATAAGTGAAGAACTAAATTATAAAATAATAGATCACCCTAGAAATATACTAAGAAAGAATAGTAAACCTCCATGGCAAATAAGACTAGAAAAAGACATTGAACAACTTAGAGCAGATTGCGGCAGACTTACCCAATATATCAACAACAACAGGTCAAACAAAATAGTTAAGAGAGTAGAACAAATTTTTAGAAGACAAAGCACTCACACTAGACACGAAAATAATAATAGAAAACCCGAAGAATACCTAGACACATTAAAACAAAAATTAGCACTTAAAGTACATCGACTGAAAAGATATAAAAAAGCACAACAGCGTAAAAATGACAACATGTTATTCACCCTCAATGAAAAATCATTTTATAGAAACCTATCGAAACCACAAACTGCTACAACTAGACCCGAAAACATAGACATTCCTACACAGACACAACTTGAAACATTTTGGTCAGGTATTTGGGAAGAACCGGTACAACACAATGATAAAGCAGACTGGATTACAGAAGAAGAAAATAAATGGAATTCAATAGAAGAAATGGAATTTGATTGTATTACAGAAGACGATATTGCACACGTAACAGGTAAACTACACAACTGGAAATCTCCTGGCATAGATAAAATACATAATTACTGGTACAAAAAGATAACATCATTTCACAAACCTATAGCCAAAAACTTAACATATATAATTCTGGGGAAACAGAATATACCTGAATTTATAGGTATGGGTATAACATATATGCTGCCAAAAACCGCACACTCACCACAGCCTTCTCAATACAGACCCATCACATGCTTACCTACTATATATAAAATTCTTACATCAGCAATAGCCCACAAAATTAATATGCACATTGAACACAATCACATAATAGCAGAAGAACAAAAAGGATGCAGGCGGGGACACATGGGATGCAAGGAGCAGCTGATCATAGACTCTACTATCCATAAACATGCTACTACAAAAAACAGAAACTTACACTGCACTTACATAGACTATAAGAAAGCGTTTGACAGCATCCCACATTCTTGGCTTATAAAAATTTTACACATCTATAAAATTAACCCTAAAATCACAGATTTTATGCGCGATATTATGAGCCATTGGAAAACCACATTACATCTAAATATGAATGATAGAACAGTCACGACCCGACAAATCTCTATAAAAAAAGGTATATATCAAGGTGATTCCTTGAGCCCCTTGTGGTTCTGTCTTGCCTTGAATCCCTTGTCTCATTTGCTGCAGCGATGTCAGGCAGGATATCGTCTGAGGAACTCTACAGAAGAAACTATTATTTCTCATCTCATATACATGGACGATATTAAACTATATGCAAAATCCGATAAAGAAATGACAAAATTGTTACAAAATACAACAAAGTTTAGTAAAGATATAAATATGGAATTTGGACTGGATAAGTGTAAAACGTTACACATAATCAGAGGGAAAATTCGCCCTGGGGACTACGCAGTGGATGAGTCAAGTACGATAGCAGCTATGGAGTCAACAGATTTATACAAATATTTAGGTTATAAACAACTTAAAGGGCTAGATCACACCTCAATCAAACAAATATTAGTTACTGAATTTAAAAGTCGAACTAACACTTTATGCAAAACCCAACTTTCTGCTAAAAATCTTATAAAAGCATTAAACACATACGCTATTCCAATATTAACCTACTCATTTGGCATTATAAAATGGACAAAAACTGACATAGAGCAAATAGAACGAACTACACGCACTACATTAACCAAACACAACAACCTACACCCTAAATCCGCCATAGAAAGACTTACTATCAAAAGAGAAAATGGTGGCAGGGGTCTAATAGATATTTATCATCTTTGGCAAAAACAAGTTTATAATCTAAAAACATTCTTTCGCACAAAATCACACACAAGTAACATCCATAAAGCTATAACTCTAAACGACTACAATTTCACACCACTAAACTTAAATGATCACACTGGAATACACAACCCTAATAACATAGACCCACAGGCAGACAAAATAGAAAACTGGAAAAAAAAGGTACTACATGGAAGACACCCACATGATTTAGAGCAACCCCACATTGATACAATAGCGTCAAATTCATGGCTTAAAATTGGTAACCTATTTCCAGAAACAGAGGGATTTATAATAGCTATACAAGACCAAATAGTAAATACGAAAAATTATAGAAAATATATAATCAAAGATGCAACCGTTACAGATGATAAGTGCCGAAAATGCCACATTCAATCTGAAACCATTCAGCACATTACTGGAGCATGCATTACCCTCACACAAACGGATTATACACATAGACATAACCAAATAACTAACATCATCCACCAAAAATTAGCACTCAAACATCATCTTATACAAAACACAAACACACCTTACTACAATTATACTCCTCAATCTGTATTAGAAAGTAGCTCACACAAACTTTACTACGACCGCGCCATCCTCACAGATAGAACCATCCACTATAACAGACCAGACATAACCCTACAAGACAAAATTAACAAAACCACCTACCTAATTGATATTGCAGTACCGAATACACACAATCTACAGAAAACCATCACAGAAAAAATTAGCAAATACACAGAACTAAAAGAAGAAATAATACGAATCTGGAGACAGGAGAAAGTTTACATAGTACCCATAGTTCTATCTACAACAGGAGTTATACCTAAACATCTTCACCATAGCCTTAAATTAATCAATTTAAATGAATCCGTGTATTTTAACCTACAGAAAGCAGCAATATTGAACACTTGCCGAACAGTCAGAAAGTTCATGGATATTGAAGAGAACGGAACAGCACAACACACACAGCAACCACCATCTACATCTACATAACAAAGACACACACCTCACTGTATTTACTTGGTTTTGGCCCGTAAATACAGTTGAAACCAGCCTTGAGCTGAGAAAAATTAAGATTACAAAAATAATAATAATAATAATAATAATAATAATAATAATATATAGCACTATAGGAATATGAAAAATGTATAAAAACCGGATGTCTTTTGTGTTGAGTTAAAAACACATGCATATCAATGTGGTATTAGTTATATAAATTACGCTTAATTATTATTTGTCATTTTTTTCATATTCTACCACATACACACAACGCCATCTAGTCCCAAACTAAGCAGAGCTTGTACTATGGGTCCTAGACAACTGATATAAATACATATATACTTTTTTTTTTTTGTAAATACATACATCTTATACATAGAAACACCCAGACCAAATCAAACATCAAATGTTCATGCACACAAATGTTTGACTTTAGCGGGAATCGAACCCGCGACCTTTGGAATAGCAGTCCGTTACACAAACCACTACGCCATCCAGTCGTCAAGTAATAAGTATGGTAGTATAGATATATGATAAACTAAAATTAATAGCAATTTTAGTTATAGTATATATATATAGATTAGACTTGCAACGAATAGTATATTCGGCAGTATACCGAATACCGAATATTCGGCGAGGCCCCTGACCGAATAGCCGAATATTAGGCAAAAGTATTCGGCTGGATTTTAGCGCCAAAAACTTGTACAGACGTGAATTAAATTATGTACCTGTTTTATGTACCAATGACTACTTAATAAATGATTATAAAAGAAATGAGAACCTTACCCTTCTAAATTTTGATTACCACAATAATTCAAATACATAGAATCCTCCATTTTTCCAATTCAGAAGATGATTATGTACCTGTGTTATGCACCAATGACTACTTAAATGATTATAACAGAAATGAAAATATGAATATATACGTCGTAATCAATCGATTTTAATTTTTCATTTTACCAATTATTTCTCAATGACAAAATATATTATTTAAGTATTCGGTATTCGGCCGAATAATATGTAGATATTCGGTATTCGGCCGATATAATAGAAGCAGCCGAATATGCCGAATACCGAATAGTAACCGAATATTCGTTGCAAGTCTAATATAGATACTATATATATACTAGATTACTATATATAGTAACTACAGTATCGTTCCAATTTTAGTATATGTACTACCGAAGCAAGTTAAAATATTATAAGAACAACCCTTATCTCTTATTTTTTCTCGTAAAATAAAAACTTATTGCATTTACATTTTCACAGTAAGGCTTTTTATAACAAAAACCATCTGATATCATTGGAATTTGAATTTCACGGGTTCCTGAAAAGAGTGTTTTTATCACTTCAATATAGCGTTTAATATTAAATCATACTCTCCTACTTCAGTACTTTCTCTTTCATGTTTTTTGTGAACAATTTCTTTACCATTTGTACTTTTTTCTGTTACAAAGGGATTTTTTGTTTAATTGACAGCTGATAACTTGGTATGACAGCTATAGAGAATTTCAAATTCAATACGATTCCATTTACAAAATAAAAGACGTTAAAATTAAATTCAGTTAAATAAAATTTAGATGGATTTTATTCGATTTTCGAAATTTGAATAGACTGCGGCCTTCTGGTTTGTGGTTAATGAGTGTGACTGCTGTGGTCCTGGATTCTATTCTCACCCAGGAAAAATATTGCCTAATGAGCTCGATCATTTATTATGTCTGTATTAAACAAAATAAATTAGGTTTTGCTCGCAGCTCCACCCGCGTGTATGTCGTTCATCGCGGTAAAAAGTAGTCTATGTTACTCGCTGATAATGTGGCTATCCATTGGTGAAAGAATTTTTAAAATCATTTTAGTTTTTTAGACGTGAAAGAGTAACTAACAAACAAACTCATTTTCACATTTAAAATATATGTATGGATGTAACATGTGTTGTGACGTGTGGTGACGGATTAAGAATACAGAGTGTCACCACCCCTATTCATCCCGTGGGTGTCGTAAGAGCCGACTAAGGGAAAAAAACGACGCAGAACTACAGCACTGCAGAGAGAAGGAAAACTTGACACAAACCCTTTTTTTTTTTTTTTTTTTTTTTTTAACGTGTGGAAATCCCCTCGGACCGTCACCCCTCCGGGGTTTGCGGCGGGGTGGTGTGTCGGACTCGGACCGACTAAAACCACACGGTGTGCCACTCTGCGCCTGTAACAGGAGGGATCCGGGAACAGCTGTTGTTAAGACATCCGGACCCCTCCTAGCGCCAGCCCGCTCCTGGTGCGGGCTCCGTCTCAATACATTTTCCTCTCTTTAGGCGACGTCCGGCACACGCGGACGCCGCCCCCTCGCGGCTGGCCAAACTAATGCGGGTGGAGGGGAAACCCACCCCGTCCACCCGCGGCCACACTCAGGGCGGCATGAGGCTGTGGTAGGCGGGCCTCCGCCGCCCGGTTCGCCGGCGGCGGATCGGGTCCGAGTGGAGGTCGTCCTCCCGGGCCCTCTCCGCCGCCTCCTTCCGCGAGATTACTACCTCGCAGAAGGTTGCGACCGCGGTAAAACAACTGTCGCTACCGGCCATGGAGCGTACTACGGCCGGTAGCGAGAGATCCACTCCGATGACTGCAGTGAGGGCCCGGCGCTGCGCCGCCCATGCGGGGCAGACCGCCAGCGTGTGCTGGGCCGAGTCCTCACTGCAGTCGCAGTGGTGGCAGGCGGGACTCAGTTCCCTCCTAGCGACCGTGTGCAGGTACTTTCCGAAGCAACCGTGCCCGGAAAGCACCTGCGTCAGTCGGAAGGAAAGGGTCCCGTGCTGCCGCCCTGCCCACTCGGCGATGACCGGCTGGAGAGCCTCCACGGCGGCGAAGCCAGCGCGTGGAGTCTCCAGCCGGAACGACCAACGAGCCATCGTGGCTCGGCGAGCGGCTTCGCGCCACTCGCGCACATCCTCGGGCGGAGGGCGAAATCCGCTCTCCGCCCGGAAGTCAGCCACTCGCCGATAAACTTCGGCGAGCACTTCCGCCTCCAAATCCCACGGGGGAGTTCCGGCCAATGCGCATGCCACCTCCGTCGAAACGGTGCGGTAACCGCGAATGGCTCTGACCGCCATTACCCTCTGAGGGCGCCAGAGGCGTACCCTATTCTGGGCGGTCAGAGCCGCCGCCCACACCGGTGCACCGTACAGTGCCATTGACCGGACAACCCCCGTGTACAGCCGTCTTGTCGCGACGCTGGGTCCACCCATATTGGGCAAAAGTCGCCCTAGGGCAGACGCAGCGCCGACCAGCTTTGGAGCAAGCTGTCGGAAGTGCTCGTCGAAGAGCCACCTCCCGTCGAGGATCAGGCCCAGATATTTCATCTGGGCCCGAACCGGTACGAGGACCGAGTTGACCACGATTGAGGCGCCAGGGGGTGGACCACGACGGGGCCCATGGAATAACAGGGCCTCCGTCTTATCTAGGGCCACCCGTAAGCCCAGCGCCTCAATGCGCCCGACCACCAGGGAGACTCCCCCTGTGGCCAGGCGCGCCGCCTCTTGGAAGTTTGCCCCCCGGGCTGTCACGAGGGTATCGTCTGCGTAACAGATTACACCCAGCCCGGGGGGGAAATCGGCGCGAAGGGCCCAGTCGTACCCTATGTTCCACAAGAGGGGTCCAAGAACAGACCCCTGTGGAACACCGCACGACATGGGCCGACTCCTCAAATTACCTTCTCGGTACTGGCCAGCGTGGTATAGTAGGCAAAAACCTCCTTTCTAAGGAGAGACTTATGTCCAGCAGTGGACTATTAAAAGCTGTTGATGATGATGATGTATGGATGTATATATGAAATTTATAATAAAACTACATTAATCAGCAGTCTAGTTATTTTAGTACTAGTCTAGGTTCTGTCTTGTTTAATATCAGACGGCAAAGTGAGAGACGTGTCAACTTATTATCCATAATTATATTCAAATTCATTTAATTTTCACTGGCTCAGTATTTAAACTTTTCAATAAGTTGAATTTCCCATCGTCTTTGTAACATCTGCCTATTGAATGAATAGAAAGAAATGTGACAAGATAATAATAGAAAAGTTAAATTGGTAATTGAACTCTTTACCCGAATACTGTTCTATGACATGCCAGTGATAGATATTAAATGCTTTCGAACTTTAAATTACTTTTTAAATTCAAAAACTTTGGAACTCTAATATCTGACACTTAAGTCTTGACATAAATTCAATATCGCCACTGTTCTTTCTTGCCAGAATCAAAATTCCAAAGGCATTTTATAAGTTTCCTAACGAGAGGACATTTATCCGTTTTTTAGGCGTCAGCCATGGTCTTGTTTGTTTAGAAGCTGCTTGTTTTTCAGACTCGAATTAAGCGAAGGCCAGAAATATTTGCTACCAACATTCATAAACTATAAATAGATTTACTCAGCTTCTCTTTTATTTTATGTAATTTACGAATTGTCAGCGGCCATTGACATTAGTGGGTATTTTTATTTCGACTGGCCTATTGATAAGCCAAATGTCATGGGTACGATTCCTATTTAATAAATGATTATGTGATGAGCACGATCATTTGTTCTCTGCCTAGTGTAATTTATTTATAACATATATGTATTTAAAAGACGTAAGTATGTGCCACAGTAGTCTGATAATGAGACGGCCGTTTGTGAGATGTGTCAGGGTAATATATTTATTAATTATTATTATATATCTCAACGCAAATATTATTATTTGTGTTGAGATAGACCTTTGGATAACAGCTATTTTTAGAGCCGTACACATCCGACTTTAGCATGGTAAATCAATGGAATAACGAGAACACTGCCTGTTATGAATCACAAGTCATTATTTTTATTAGAATTTTCTGTCACAGCAAGTTATGTAGCGGAAGTTATGCGTATTCATTAAAATGACACATTTGAAAAGTAACATATTACTAGCCGAAAGAACTCTGAGTTCACTTTAAATTTGCTGATATTTTATTGTTAACTTTTTTACATTACAAGAAAAATAGATTCTTTACTCTCGCAATTATTTTCGAAGGTTTTTCCCATCACAGACACCAGCCACAAAGGAGTGATAGTTTGCCTGATCTGTATTTTTATGGCCTAATTTTTACCTACGTTTATGATGAGATGCTCTATAAATACCAGAAATAGAAAGAAACTTGTAGTGCCCGCCTCTAGGCTCCAAAAGATAAACAAGTCTTTTCGAGGTCAATGTGTCCGATTTTATAATAAAATCCCAAATACTAATCAAGACTTCAGTATTAACCAATTCAAATCCGCAATAAACGTGAATTGTGTCGGAGAGCCTATTACTCAATTGTGGATTACATAGAGGACAAGAATGCTTGGTATTAATTAGCACAGGCTATTTCGTAAGTGAAATGTGGTGTGGGCTAGTGTGTTTTTTTTCTATTTTTTTATGATTCACATCATTTTCTCTTTTATTTGTTTTTTTTTTCTTAATCTTGTTTTCCCTTCATTGTCTTGTCTAGTCCTTAATAACGGACATACTGGCACACATCAAAACAATGTTGTGATATATTTAATGATACCATTGTATCTAGATCCCCTATGGACAACAAACTCATGGCCACTTATGGAGTGGCCATGAGTTTGTTTGCCCTTTCTTCTCATAAGGCTGAACCCCTTCGAAACAGGCGGATGTAGATCTGTACAGGCATATCATAGATTTTGTATAAGTACAATTTTTATTAAATTATTTTTGCTTACTATTTGACAAGACAGAGATTGTTGCTATTGAGTTTGTTGATCTATGACTTTAGAGTCTACATAAAAGACGATTTTAAACAATTAAAAAAATTAATGAAACACAGAGTTTGAGTTTGACAAAACAACATAGATTTTAATATCTGCCAGAGTACCTGCATAGAGATTCTCTTCCTTCTTTCGATCATGTCAAAACAATGATTTTAAGGTTATATTACTCAAAATTAGCTATAGATATTTTTGATGAGCCAATCGATCGGTTACATAAGGAAATTGTTAGTTGTGTAAAATAATCTGATAAATGAAATGTTGTACAGGATAAATAAATTAAAAATTATAATTACATACACACACATAATATAAAATACATATACAATTATATACACAAAACGTGTTACTACAAAAATAAATGCAATGGAGTCCTAAACAGTAATCCTCGAAGAGATTTTATAAACACGGTTGCGACTGTGCTCGCCTGATAGCCTCGGTCTGGACGTTAAACAAACGTGCGGCCTCGTACCGTGAAGGACTTGTCGTAAAAGGACCTTCTCACCGTATAGTCTGATAATCGACATATAACCCTGATAATAGCCAGAGTACAAAAATAAAAATAAGGCTAAATGTAAATCTGTCAAAGAAAGAAAAGAGCCGTTGATTAGTTTATTTTTCTATGACAGAGGGTCACCTGCTGGAAATTGATTACCGCCCATGAACGCCTGCAACTCAGGAGTCGAAAGCGCGTTGCCGGCTTTTGAAAAAGAAATACGCTCCTTTCTTGAATGTTTTAAGGTCGTATCGGTCCAAAATTACTATGACAATTTTGGAACGAAGTTCCTTATCACGCCTTACATGCTCTGAGCGGATGGGAGCGAGATCGAAAAAGGTGTTACAAGACTTTTTTCCGACACTATAGCAATCGTCTACCAAAAGCGAAAAGAACTTCGGTCCGACCGGGGGTCCATAGACCCCCATGCCGTTTTTTAAAAAAATGTTCATTGAAGTTTATTTTCATACCTTTTTGAAATAGTTTTTGGTCTCTGGTGGATATTTTTAGATATGACAAAATCGCTTTGTGTGCCGATATTGTTTGGTTTTAAAGGAAAATATACAAATTTGAATTCACTGCAACATACAGTCATTCCGTCGAAGGCAAAACAGAACGCAGAAAATAAATTTGTTGTAATTGTTGACACGTAAACATGACGTATATTTATTTTGATAATTTTATTACTGAAGCTTACGAAAGATATATTAGAAACAGATATCGGTTTTAAAAAAACATTTACTGATATATATTTCGTAATATTAAGTACTTTTATTGATGAGGCGTTGATGTATTTAGTAAAGAAAAAATGATCACTAAATGATTGAGTAGTGTGTGTGAGTATACATTTTTAATACACTCGCAAAGGTTGGAGGTTAATTTTAACCTACTTTTAAATGTCGTATCGAAATGAAAATTTCAATGTACATGTAGTTTTGATAATACTCTTATGCTAAACCGATCTGGCATAGAAGCCATGAAGTGGAACTATTCTATGACCACCAGCAAACCCTCGAATAAGAGGTCATACGATATATTTTGATAAGTTTTTTTTATGGAATAAGGGGCAAACGGTAGACGGATTACCTGATTGACTACCGACGCCTAGCGGCACCTGCTACTCAAAAGTTACAAATGATTTGCCGTTATTTGAGTGTAAGAATCTGGGGAAGAGTTGTGATTAGATTCTGGTAAACTCACTCACCAGGCAAAAGTAACTACTAAATTAGCACTGGTGGTCTGTGAGGCCATTGTAGTATGGCTCTCCAGAGTTTAAACACATTGGAACACCATGAGCTTAGTAACGATAATCTGATGATAATGCCAGAGGTGAACTGTCGATGTTTTTACTTTTTAATTCACTTAGCCATTATGGTAAGTAATTTTTTGGGATTTAATAAAATATTTATATTTTTATGCCGCATTTTAGCAGTGGAATATTAACGGCTGTTGATGATGATGATGATTTTTTTAAGACGTGGAGGGAACCGAACAGACGAGCACAGTACACAGAGTGTAGGTTATTCATCCATAGGATGTCTGGATCGTAGCCTGCGATAAGACTGATTCCTAAAATAATATTACATATCTAGTTACTACTGGACTTAGTTATCAACACAATTATAAAAATCAATGACCCTAAAAAGCACACAGACTGAGTTTAATCCCAGGGCAAATAAAACTATCTTTGAACTTCAACAAATTTAATCAGAACTAAATAAAAGTTAATCAAAGTAGTGGAGAAGTGAGCAATACAATTTAACATAGTTTGTCAATACCAATTAATGGACAGAGGAGACTGCCTCCTGAAATTAAAGCCATCTGACTAAGTACTTACTGACACAAACATAAGACATTTTTTAGAAAGGACAAAGTTCTTAATTCGGATTAATTTGTTATGTTTGTTACCTCAGAAATTATTTATTTTTAATTTACAGAACAAATAGAAGTATACCCCCTATACTTCCCATTCAAATATGAAGAATATATACTGCTACTGAAGAATAAAGAACACAGTTTAATACAATTCATTAATTAGAGGCTGGTAACATTGGTATGGCAAAACCGGAAACTGGGCAGAATCCTCCAAACAAAGTAGACGATTAAGGCAAACAGACCGCGGCACAACGGTTAATATTGAGACGTTGTATGTAATTACACAATACTAAACGGTGCGAGAACTTTTATTGCGAGATGTAGGATTATTAGATTGGCTTATACATAGTTTGGATGATAGTCAAGAGATGGCGCCAAAGTGTTGCTGTTACCAGTCGGTAATTAATTAGTTAGGTGTCTTAATTTATACAACTTACAAAAATATCAACAACATACTTTCACTGAATTATAAAAGTTCAAGCAGATACTAATTTCAAATTAGTTCACTTGCGAAATTTCCTTTGGCAAATCTTTATTGTTTGGGGCATGATGTCAGACATTTTCCAAGAATCTTTTTTTTTGTGTAGGCTTAATTAGCATGTTTTTAAAGTTATCTTGTTTTTATTTTAATAATTCTCAACATAATTTACTCTCATAGTCTACTTAGATCCATTCATTTCGACAAAAAATGTACCAAATAATTCGGATTTTTTTCACGGACAATGAACTCTAATTTTAATCGAGGAGTACGCACATATATATATTTAGTATGCTCGCAAAATTCAATAACTGGATTCACTTAAAAATTTAACGCATGGTTACATTTAAATACTAACTTGTTTTATTGTAAATGTGTACATTAAAGAGCGCTAATAAAACGGAATAAGACCAGACAGCGTTAACGACGTAACGACGTATGAATTGCCTTTGGAGATTTATACACAGTATAAATATTTGTCTGCCAGCATCAATCAGAGCAGACTGCTAGGACGAGTGCAGATGATTCCGCGGGCAAAAGCTAGTTATGCCATAAATATCTAAGGTAGGGATTTTTTTTCACGCGACTGCGTTAGACGGAGGGTTGTGTGTTTCGAGTACATGTATATACCTATGTATATTTCTTTGGTACGTTCTGGAGCTTAAACGGCGTTAAGATTTTGTCGTTTGAAGTATCTTTCGATTCGTCTTAATTGTGAGAGTGACATTAGGTACATGAAAATAAAAAAAATTAAAGTCGAAGGTTTTAAATTTTAAAATTAAAATGTACACTTAAAATTTACATTTTAAGTTTACTCGCATTGTCGGGTTTTACTCAATTTTTCAATAATTAACTTGTTTGGCGTATTTATTCTAAATGCGATATACATATTTATATAAAGCCAAATCATCTAAAAGATCGCGACTCAATTTTTCACCAGATCACTTGATCTAACGATTCGACCAGGATCCACTGACTGTGGTCATAGACTGATTGAATATTTATAAATTCATTGCCTTACAAACAATCTTGGAATAATCCAACTGCCATAAATTCTAAGATAGTATACGTCTTCAACGTCCTTAACACCAAATCATCTCACTTTAAACTAACAGTAAATAGGAATTACGAAACCAAAATCGCTGCTCTGTTCCACCCATATCTACTGCGGCTATTCTGATGCCCATAAAACAGATCTATCCAAGCGATTGGTAACAATTTTGTGTTCAATTGTTGAGAATTTATGTAGTAATGCACTCGTTTCACCGTCCGCTAGAGTCACCATGTCGGCGATAGGATAATTTACTATTATTGACCGGTGAAGGTCTTCGGAAGCTAAGATTATACATTTATAATCATGATTTTATTTATCTGGAACCCTTTCTACTCCCGGTCATCATGAAGTTTAATATACACACTGTCCCGGTTACATTGAAGGTTTCATACAAAGAAAAATTAATTTCTCCAAGCGATAAAATTTACACATCATCAACAGCCTTTAATAATCCACTGTTGGACATAAGCCTCTCCTTAAAAAGGAGGTTGTGGCCTACTATACCACGCTGGCCAGACGGGTTGGTATAGGGTCTGTGTTAAGTTTTCCCAGGAGCTGGCGGACCTCCGTGCGGCCTGTACACGTGCCCGGAGGTCCTACACGCGCAGTCGGCGGCGTCACCGTGGAGACGGTGAGGAGGACCGGCTTCATGAGGAGTACCGACAGGCGCGGAAAACTCTGAAGCTGGCCATTAGCCGCGCCAAAGAAGAAAAGAGAGAGGAGATGCTGGAGGATCTTAATCGTGACCCCTGGGGTCGCCCTTACCGCGCGGCGCGACAAAAGCTCCGCGCGTCGGGCCCCCCCTTACGGAGACTCTCCAGCCCAGCTTCCTGCGAGAAGTGGTTGAGGGCCTTTTCCCGCAACGAGCGGAACACACTCCCCCGGCGATGGCCTCCTTGGCCGGAGACGACGGGGAGCACGGGGAGGATAGTGTTCCGCCCGTCCGGGATTCGGAGGTAGGGGCGGCTGTTCTACGGATCCGTTCCAAGAACACCGCCTCTGGGCCAGACGGGGTACCGGCCCGAGTGCTGGCCCTAGCCCTCAACCGACGCTAGCTTGGCGTCGGGACGTTGCTGAGTGCTGGAAGAGCGGGAAGCTGGTCCTATTAAGGAAGCCGGGACGGCCTGCCGATTCGGTCGCGGCCTACAGGCCCATCGTGCTGCTGGACGAGACGGGTAAATTGTTTGAGAGGGTTCTCTGCCCGCATCGTCCGGCACCTCTACGAGGTGGGCCCCGATCTGTCGGACGTCCAATTTGGTTTTCGGGCGGGGCGTTCGACAGTCGACGCTGTGTTGCGCCTGAGGGCAGTGACCGAAGAGGCCGTGAGCTGTGGCGGCGTGCTGTTGGGGGTGCCATTGGACATCGCCAACGCATTCAATAGTCTGCCATTCAGCTACATCAGGGAAGCACTCCACTATCATGGGGTGCCAAAGTACCTGAGGCTGCTAGTGGCAGACTATTTAGAGGAGCGTACCGTCGTGTACGAGGACCGAGAAGGTAATTTGAGGTGTCGGCCCATGTCGTGCGGTGTTCCACATGGGTCTGTTCTTGGACCCCTCTTGTGGAACATAGGGTACGACTGGGCCCTTCGAGCTGATTTCCCCCCCGGGCTGGGTGTAATTTGTTACGCAGATGACACTCTGGTGACAGCCCGGGGGGGCGAACTTCCAAGAGGCGGCGCGCCTGGCCACAAGGGGAGTCTCCCTGGTGGTCGGGCGCATTGAGGCGCTGGGCTTGCGGGTGGCCCTAGATAAGACGGAGGCCCTGTTATTTCATGGGCCCCGTCGTGGTCCACCCCCTGGCGCCTCAACCGTGGTCAACTCGGTCCTCGTACCGGTTCGGGCCCATATAAAATATCTGGGCCTGGATGAATAGGGGTGGTGACACTCTATATTCTTAATCCATCACCACACGGACTACACGGAAATTTACACAATCCTCATTAATGTGAGCGAAGTCGCTAGAAAAATAAAGTTTCACATGAAATTAATCAGATGACAATATTTTCTCCCGCACAAATATATTTTTCCCGAGAGTTGTACTACAAGTTATTATATGAAGGCGACGAAAGATCTATGGTTTTTATAAAACATCAATCGGTCTTGTAATTTTTCTGTACACCCATCATTATAACTGAAATAGGTTTATGTGTTTATGTCCAAGTCTAATTTTCATCTTGTTTTTTTTCTTCTATAATTCTTAGTCTTTTCCTAAAATATTTTTTGATTTTCGAAAATACCATTTTCTTCAGAAATCACACATTCTATCTCTCTCTACCACGCAACAGTTTCTCGACACTCAAATAAAAATAGGCTCAAACCTTCCTTAAAATTGTATACTTTATAAATGTAGGTCCTTAAAAATCTCATGGGTAATCTAGCTCACCAATGCATATAAAATATTATCAATAAATGCCGTACTGGTTAGTTAAAAGTTTTCTATGTTGTAAAATCCTTTCTTGGTATGGAACCCACAAGGTTCCATCCTTGACGAAGACAAAAGCTACAGTAACAAACGCTCAAGAGTTCCGCACAATTTTATAAATAAATCCGTGTTTTTCGAATGTTTTTTTTTGTTAAAAAAAATGTTGTTGTGAATATTAATAATAACTTCACATATCTTACATACGGCCGTCTGATTCTAAACTAGGCAGAGCCTGTACTATCGTGAGCAGACTGCTGATAAACATACTTATATATTTCTAGATACATGCATATTATATATGAATTAGACCCAGACATAAAACAAATCATCGTGATCATCACACAATTATTTGACTAGACCGTCAAAAAAAGTGTTCTAAAAATACTCTTTCAAAAATCAATACACGACAACACATCAGTCAATTTTCGGTTAACAAAATGTAAGTTTTTGGAAGAAAAAAAGGTTTTTCTTAGTCGAAATAACGACAAATTTTCAAATCCAAATCGGAATATAGAACCTCCTCCTTTTTTGGAAGTCAGTTAAAGCAGTATGTTGGAAGGTAGACAGATATACCGATCGTTTTTTCTAACAGAAGAACGGAACCCTATGATAGTGTACGCTCGAGAACCGTCAGTCAGCAAGGCTTACCGTCGTCCGACTTCTGAAAAGAACATTCATAAACTCATCGCGTGTTTATGACAAACAAAGTATTTTTATAGATCATTCTGACAAAAGTTACGATGACAGTTACGTTCACGAACCATATATATTTTGAAATGTAAATAAATAATTTGACATAAACGTTGTTTAAACAGACCGGAGATAATAGGTTTATTAATAATAAATATTGTAGCACGATAATTTAAACTATCTTAATATAGAACAGGTTCGGTTACCGTAATGAACCAGTAATGATGTTTAAATCACTCAGATTTGAGAGTCATATGAACAATTTCATTTTGGCTGGTTTCCAAATAACTAAATAACTTCGTCAACGTAAGCTTGCATGCATCATGCTCAATAATGTAGAAAAAAACTCGTTAATTAATAATTGAGTTGCAAATGTTGAAAATAAATGATTTTATAACCTTCATTTAATTGTATAGTAAATGAGTATTTGAGGATTCTGATTCATTTTTCTTTTCTTTTTTGTTATTATTATTTTAATAAACGCAAAAAAAAAATAACCAACCATTTGGGAAAACGAGTTTTTGAGTGGAAACCGCGTCTCAGGAAACGTAGTGTGGGACGCCCACAGGCCAGGTGGAGTGACGATTTGCGCGAGATGGCTGGCAGGAGCTGGATGCGAGAAGCCCAAAATCGATCTAAGTGGCGTGCAATGGGAGAGGCCTATGGCCAGCAGTAGACTGCTATAGGCTGATGATGATGAAACATAAATAATTGATGATAGCTAATTATAACGTCAAAATTGGCAATTTCCAGACAAATTCGTACAAAACTTATGATTTCGACATTAATATTGAGTTTTTGATTTAAGTTGACTACTATTGTCTTTATGCTGTCTACCTTATCGAACGAAAAATATACTTCATCGAACAACGACACACCAAACTACAGAATAACTGCTAATTCTGCATCGCGCAACGTAAGTTCTGTCGGTGACTATTCTGTGTGAAGTGTTTTTTGCGGTCATTGAACGAAGAATCAGCTCACAACGCGTTGTAAGCACTGTAAAAAAATCTTATCGAAAAATTCATGTTATAGTTCTTATGAAAATGCTTACGATACGTTATGGCAATCACAGAAAGACGTTACATCGAAATTCGTGTCTGTGTCTTCATTGCCGCGATAGATTATGGTCATATAACATGATAACTACTCATGTTATATGACCATAATCTATCGCGGCAATGAAGAAAAGACAAAAATGATCGATAGAACCAAATATATTTTGAATCCATTTAACTTTATTTAGCCGTGTTTAAATAATGTTTGTCTGTTTTACAAATTGGACCTATTTGCACTTCTCCTGAATATATAAACATTAAGTATTCAAAATGTGATTTGTCTGAAGTCAAAAGAATTTCGTTGTGTAAAAGTTTCAGTTGTTTGAAGTGTATTCTAGCAAACATCTAGGTCGATCAGGTGATGTTCGAATTAAAATTCAATTACCGGAGTTGAATAAAAGAGATAAAAAAACTTTTATGACTAAAACCATCGCATTTATCATGGAGAGTGCTCCGAGGAATTGTTCGGACTAATACCAGCAGCAACTTTCTGCAATCGTTCCACACGGCAAAATATTCATCCTCATCACCTGAATAGTTGGCGCTCCACTACTGTGCACTATTCGAGACACTTTTTGCCGCGCGCAACCAATCCGAGGAACGGGTTACAACCGATACGACCTTCAAACCTTCAAGAAAAGAGCGTACTCCTTCCTAAAAGACCGGCAACGCGTTTGTGACAGAAGTCACAAACCATCGCCGCCTATGAACGTCTGCAAGCCTTCTGGCTTGCAGACGTTCATAGGCGGCGATGGTCACTTTCCATCAGGTGACCCGTGTACTCGTCTGCCCCGTCTAACATAAAAAAACCATACTTTGGTTCGTAAGAAGTTTTCATACGAATATAATCATTATAAGGGAATCCTTTAAATACCAAACTCTTGTAGTGATCTCTATTCATATTAATAAAGGATATACAGGTATACTTAAGATTTCATAGATGTTTGACTAGTTTCAAACCTGCAGGATTTTGAACATTTATCAGAGGGTGAAGCGATCTTCAGCAGCAGGCCAGGGATTGCAGCATCTGACACCTTCAAACTAATCGCATATCCTCGAAATACACATGTGACTGAACCACATATTCTTTGTTCAAATACATATGCTAGTACACTAGTAAAATGAAGTAGCTTTTTTGCTTATACGCTTACATCTTTCGAGCTATATAACGTATTTTAATGCGGTTTTCACCAATAGAAACAGATGGTATACGTTTATATCCTAAGGATAAACCGCAGTAACCATTTTTTACTTTAATATATTAAAAAAGAAATGGGTAACTTACGGAGCTATTTTGAATAATACAGTATTATTCCTTCTAAATAAATACATTTGATACGTTGTGCATTTAATGTAGATCAAAATTGCCTTTTACAGCATACCATTAAAAAGAATATCTTAGTAGATATCAGAGATTGAAAATGTGATTTACGTGAGACATTTACATACGTCCCGAATGGCAGCGGCCGGCAGGAGCGGAGCGGGCCACCAGGGACTTCCTTTCTAGGGTATACCTGGTTCCCCGGCTATTAGTACCCGAGACGGCGTGCGGTTTTAATCAGTTCGAGTCCGACATGCCACCGATAGGTGGTATCCGAGGGGATTTCCGCAAGGAAAAAAAAAAAAAAAAAGGAGCGGAGCGGGCCTATAAATATTGCATATAAAGATATCCTGTGTGTGATCATAATAATAATTTTATTAATTACTCAACAATTACACAACATTAGTAGTATTATATTGTACCTGTGCGACGCTGGGTAGGATCGCTAGTAATAAAAATAAAATGTTTTTGGCGAAACTTTTCTATGAAATGATTTATTACGTGTTACTTAACCATTAATTTTTGCGTAACCAGAAAATTTAAGTCTTTAAGTGTAGTTACTTACGTTCTAACTCCTGTTCATCTTGCTGTGAAAATGCGTTAGAAATTGTTATTTACATATTTGACGAAACTTGTTCCTTTTTCTAAAAAAACGAATGGGTGATTTTCTACATAGGTAAGGAGTCGACATATTTTTCTTAAAGTGAAAGTTTGAACGAGAGGTCATCATTCTTTTCACCATTGCTAAGTGACTAAGGAAATTATAAAATTCAGAAAAAAACAAAAACTTGTTGACTTGGTTCAAGCTTTTTTCTCAGGGATGGCTATTGGCAACTAATAAGTAACCCGTTGTTACACTACTTGGCTAACAGTGGAAGTGCGAGAATCGTCATCGTAAACTTCTAAACTCTCCTTTCTAAGGAGAGGCCTATGTCTAATATGCAGTTATAATTTTCAATAGGTTCCTGTTAACGCTATCTTTCTAAAGATTCCTTAGCATACAAGTAATTGAAATCTTTATTATAAAAATAGAGACTGTTCCTGAACCAAACTGCAATATGGTTTTCGTAGTCACAGCACATTATAGAACATTTGTTTCGGAGTACTTAATGAAGACACATGGAGGGGTCATACGTGCGGCCCCGGAACCTGCTGTTTGTGTCTCGAAAGATTCATATTGTACTATGTTTGTTATTCTTTTTTTGACAGTTTTAATACAAAAACCGATCCGACATTAATTTGTATAAGTAGGTATTGTTTTCTTATTAAAAAATATGATCGCTTTAGAGTCATTCCTAAGTCACGAGAACTTAATAGCAACCAACTAATCAGGCTAGGGACAGCTGTTTGAGGATCACACAATTTTCTCAAATTTTTATCCCAGATAGAGAGTGAAACTATGACTTTTGAACCATCCATGTGGTCATTGTGCAGTATCTACATATTTCATCACATCATCACACATCAACAGCCTTTAATAGTCCACTGCTGGACATAGGCCTCTCCTTAGAAAGAAGGTATTGGCCTACTATACCACGCTGGCCGGGTTGGTATAGGGTTTGTATCAAGTTTTCCTTCTTATTGCAGTGCTGGTGTCCTGCGTTGTTTTGCGTCCTTAGTCGGCTCTTACGACACCCACGGGATGAATTGGGGTAGTGACATTCCGTATTCTTAATCCGTCACTACACGGAAACTACATATTTATTCTCGCTTAAGTTCTAACACCGCAGATCTCAAATCGCAAACTGATCAGTAAAAACTGTTTTGTTTTGGACAAAACGTATTTTGCCCAAGAAATGTTTGCGTTGGGTTTTTGAAACTTAGTGGCCCTGATTGCTAAGACGCAGGTCTTTTTTTTGTTATGGAACAGGGGGCAAACGAGCAGACGGGTCACCTGATGGAAAGCGACTACCGCCGCCCATGAACGCCTGCAACTCAGGAGTCACAAGCGCGTTGCCAGCCTTTGAGAAAGGAGTAGTCGTATCGGTCCGGAAATACGGCAGCCGATAACTTGTTCCACAGATTTCTAGTACGAGGCAAAAAGTGTCTCGAAAAGCGCACAGTGGTGGAGCGCCAATTATCCAAGGTCGTGGGTTCAATTCCCACCCAGGACAAATATTGTAGGAGCATGATCATTTGTTCTGTTTCTAGGTTTAATTTATCTAGTACAGGCTCTGTCTAGTTTGGGATCAGTCGACCGTATGTGTAATGAATGAGGTTATTATTTGTGTCTTTAGTTATTTTGACTCCAGTACATTGAACATTTATTTTGAACAGAACAATACCTTGAGTGATAAAACAGTTAAAATGTGTATAAGTAAGTCAGAGAAAAGATACCAGTGTGTTCAAAAAATAACGAGAATTTTCGTTTTATGAAAAAAATATTTATTTATTCATCAATATCTATTTTGTCCCCTTCAAAGTAATCTCCCTCGAATATAATACACTTGTGCCAACTCTTTTTCCAATCCTCGAAACACTTTTGAAACTCGATCTTTGTAATAGCTCTTCCAGCGATTCGCTTTTAATGTCATCTATGCTTGTAAAACGACGGCCTTTTAATGTTCTCTTTATTTTTGGAAATAGAAAAAAGTCACATGGAGCCTTATCTGGCGAATATGGAGGCTGAGGCATCGTTACAGTGGTTTTGGCCGAAAATTCACGAACAAGCAATGAAGTGTGAGCAGGTGCATTATCGTGGTTTTGCCATAGCCATTTAGCCATGAATTGTTTTGCCACAAATCCGGGCGTTTTGAGCAACTTCCATTCGCCGCTGTTTTTGTTCGAAATTTAACAATTTTTGAAAGAATTTTGCTGCCACACGTTTCATACCCAAAACATCCGAAAAAATTTCATGGCTTGAACCAACTGATATGCCAACATCATCAGCGACTTCTCTGATTGTGATTCGGTGATCGTTCATAACCATTTCTTTCACTTTTTTCACGTTTTCATCGGTTGTAAATCCTTGCTTTACTCATAGCAGACTCACCATATGCCTTTGTTAACATTTTACAAACTTCACTACACTTTATTTCATTTTTTACCCAAAATTGCATACAAATTCTTTGATCCATTTTTTTTCACAAACGAAAATCGCCGAGCTCGAAAAACACGTCTAACGTTAGCGGCTGCTACTCAAAAGGTAAGCAATAAATATTGCTGAAAATTTTATCGTACTTCAGGGGAATGTGTACCAACATAATAAAAAAAAATTTATACAGGCGGACTCTTAAAAACCCGCGAAATTTAAAAATTCTCGTTACTTTTTGAACACACCTCGTATATTTCAATAATAATGTGTCTATTTCTCGTAAGTACAGCTGGTTGTAGGTTTTTTGAATTGGTTCTTAGTGAGTCAGAACTTGGTGGCTTTCTAAGATTGAATTTAGGTGCATGTAACGACTTTTTAGAAATGACTTGGTGGAGGGTAGAGGGTGGAGGTGGCATGGGCGATATAGGATGAGACTGAAACTCAAATATATATTATATTTATATGTAACTATATGACTCACTTGGTCAGACGGGACGACGACCGATGGACTAAGGCAGTTAACGAATGGTATTCAAAAAGCAGACCACCTGCCTGATGGTCAAACGACATTGTGAGGGCGGTAGGAGCGTAGTGGCTGCACAGATTTCCAGTGGTTTAAGCGGTCGCCACGTTGCTTCCTCCTACGCTGAGTGTTATGGGTTCGATCGCCACATGGGACGACACTTTGTATGATCCACAAATTGTTGTTCTGAATCTGGGTTCTTGGACACGCCAGGAGTGGCGTTATAGAGAAGAGGCCTATATCCAGCAGTGGGTGCAACACGCTGCTTAGATAGAAGTCTCTCTATACTATATTTTTAAAAGATAAACAATTTTTGAAGTGAAAACATTTTTGCACCAACAAACAAAATAATGTATTTTATGGGAAAAAATTATCACAGTGTTACCGTTACCTCCTCTGCTGATATGAAAACTTCTTTAGGCGTGTTGAGCTTTTTTTGAGATGGAAAAAAAAACAGAACTCGCGACTCTGTTACCGTTACCAACACCTCTGTATATAAGTATAAAAAATTTCAGTTCTGTCGACACTCCCGGAGTGTTTTTTCTTTCTTTCCACTATTTCTTTTCTTTCTATTTCTTCTCCGTTTATGGTGTAGGGGGCAAACGAGCAGACGGGTCACTTGATGGTGAGTGACTACCATCGCCAATGACACCTGCAAATCAAAGTGATACGTGGTTTGCCGAGCATCAAGTACCGCCGCAGAATCGGAGGGTGGGAGGGTTTGAGCTCCGGTAACTTCACTCAATCGGTGAAAACAATAAAAGAATTACTTAACACCGGTTCTCTGTGAGGCCGTGGTATGACTCCGGTCGCGGTTCGGTTCCACGATCAAAATTCGTACGTTTTTCGTCGGCTCTCACGACACCCACGGGATTAATGGGGGTGGTGACACTTCGTATTCTTAATCCGTCACCACACGGATTAAACTAATAATATCGGGAATTGTAACTATTGTAACTAATAATAATATTGTAGCACTTCACACAATGCCATCTAGTCTGAAACTAATCAGAGCTTGTACTATGAGTACTAGACAACTGATATAAATACATATTATATACTTTTTTATTGTAAATACATACATATGATAAACAGAAACAACCACATCAAATCAAACATTAAATTTTCACGCACACAAATGTTTGACTTGAGCGGGAATCGAACCCGAAACCTTTGACCTGGCAGTCCGTTACACAAACTACTACGCCATTCGGACGTCTAATAATAGTCCACATTCGTGAAGTTGGAGAAATATAAAATCATTTCCACAAATAATTACTTTCCATTATACATTTCATTTGTACATCATCATCATCATCATCATCATCAACAGCCTATACTAGTCCACTGCTGGACATAGGCCTCTCCTTAGAAAGGAGGTTTTGGCCTACTATACCACGCTGGCCAGACGGGTTGGTACAGGGATTGTTTCAAGTTTTCCTTCTCTTTGCAGTGCTGTTGTCCTCCTTAGTTTGCTCCCTTAGTCGGCTCTTACGATACCCACGGGATGAATTGGGGTGGTGACAATTTGTATTCTTAATCCGTCACCACATGGACAACACGTTCATTTGTACACGTAATCAATACAGTTTGACAGGTAAATATAGCTACACAAAAACTAGTTCGTTTACATAATCGACACCAATAAAACGTGCACATAATTCATGATAATAGCACCATCTTTTTTAATTGAAATTACTATTAGTCATCAATAACCACGGCCAATGCAACAAAGTGTGTATTATTAACCAAGAAAAATTTAAATTTGCTATTGTCTTAGGTGGCTGGCAGATAAACAAAGTAGCTAATGAATTAAAAGGATTCCACGAATTACAAGCATTTATTGCTGTGCATTATTAGAATTTAATAACTTTATTATGGCAGAAACTAGTGGCAGATAGCGACCATCGTAACCTAAGGACGCTTGCTACGTAAGAATGACTTATAAGAGTGAGCCAACATACTTTATGACAATTTCTCAATGCCAAACATCAATAAATACAAATATATGGGTTATAATGAGCAATTCGGCAATAAATCATTATTTTAATCTTGCAAATAAATAATGTAAATACAAAAAATACTATTTCTTTGTATTTTTATGATATACAGGAGAAAATTAGCAGACGGGTCACATAGTTTTGAATTTTATAGTAACGCAATTGTTTTTCATAATAATATAATGTTTAGCTCTCCCTACATAAAAAATAAAAGTAACCAGGTATTTTATGCAGCATTAAATAAAAAAAATATATTATAGAGTTACAATTGAATAAAGAGATATATCTCATTTTTTTCATGATGATTATTAAACCCAATATTATTCACGAAGTAACAAATAAACTAAAAATAATACATATTGTCTTATATACTTATATATAAGTATATAAGACATATAACTTATATACATTATATATATATATATATATATATATCTCAAAGGACTTCATTCAAAATAACATCATTTAACAGTATCTCTTAAGATATAGATAGATAGATAGATAGATAGGTCAATTAAATAATAGTTTAAAAACACTAAAAAACACGCTTTTGTAACTAGCCGAAATAAAAGTACAAAACAATTTTCAAAACAAAAAGAGTCTCTCTTTGGCCTCGCTTCCTCCCGCTTCACGGGGTCGGCAAAACAAAATAGAGTGATTAAGAAAAAACATTGCAAAAGTAAATAAGTCACATAATGCCTCAATACACGGCTTCGTATGTGGCACAAGACACTACTCGTGCCGTGTTTTTTCGGTCATAGGAAAATTCGTTAATTCTGAAGATCCTGGTCAGGCGAATCAGACAAACTTACTGAATTATGGTATTGTCATAATTTCTTGATAAGATTTCCTTACATACATACAGGTGCCGCTAATAACAGCGTGTTAATAAATCAATTCTGATGGAAAATCCACCTAAGTGACCACAATAGCCTGCTAATTTCCAAGAAAGTTTACCATATTTGTGCTGCTCAAAAACTATTAACCCACGAAAGGAAAACTGTTCAATAATTCAAAGGCGGCGTTGTGATTGATGTGTTTATTTGATTAGAAACCTGTCTTCACTAATCAAATGACCCATGGTTACCTTGAATAAGTACATTCATAGAAGTGTCAATTTTTCCATACACAAATGTTATGGTATATTTATAGGCCTTTTTTAACCGACTTTCTAAGGAGAGACCTATGTCCAGCAGTGGTATGTGTGGCAGTGGTAAAGGCTGTTAATTTAGAACCTGCAATATTTAGAATCTCTTCTTTTACTTAGAATTGTCTAGTATTCAAAAGCCTAGTTCACATATTGACTGACGTATATGTGCAATGGATGGAGATCCTGACTGCTAAGCCCAAGCCAAGATAAATATTGTATACAAAGCACGATCATTTCTGTTCTGTGTCTGAGTATAAATATATCTATAATAATAATATTTCGAACAACTGACACACAACGCCATCTAGCTTCAAACTAAGCAGAGCTTGTACTATGAAAACTAGATTGACTGATAGAATATTTATCTACTATTTTTGTAAATACATACATATTATACAAAGAAAACACTCAAACTCCGAAACAAATATTTACAGATCATACAAACATTTATAATTATAATATCACCTATAATATGGATATATTTAAAAATATATACATAAATACGTTTATTTAGAAATATATTTGCCCGGTTAAGGGAAATAAATATACTTGCCATATTTTTGCAAAAAAATATATTCAGCACTGACTAGTTACGTAAAAAATTGTGTAAAGAAACACGTCATACTAAGGCAACGTAAACAATAATAATAGTAGTGTATTGTTTTTCTCCCACAAAGTTACAAAATGGCATAAAAAAAACCTTATTCTAGAGCATGTATTTGTGAGGGACTGATATCTGTACAAGTGGACCTATATGACAGATTACCAGCCTCTTCATCACTGGACTAATAAGCAATACTAGTAGACACATCATAGCTATAATAAACTGCTTTAATCACCTATTTAAGATTATAGACCCAAAAATACGTTTTAATTGACCTAGATCGATACAATAAGGCCGTTCTAATAATACCAAAGATATTTTTCGCCTAGTTACACCATCTGGTGAGCAGCTCAAACGATCAAACAGACAAAATAATTGATTGTGATAAAATAGCTTGAAATATCTTACACACGGCCGTCTGAGTCCAGCAGACCTAATGATAGTGTTGGTCAAACATTTATTTCTCCTAGATAGGATTGGAATCCACTTCTTGCAAGTCTGTCTTGTGTTCAGCAGTCATTATCACTAACCACAAGACCACGAATCAACATGTATTATATTATCATCATATCCGTTAAGTTTTATATACATGTTATTTGGGTATATATCTATGTATGTAATTCAGCAAGTTTATATATAGGTATGTATTTATGGATGTCTGTCAGTCCCACTGTTTTTGTTCACCTCCTTAATTATTATCATTTTCTTTTTAAAAACAAAACACTAAGTTTCTAGTGCATCAACTTAGTAATTTCCCCACCACTCAAAGGTTGACTGGGAGAAAATGCCTATGGCATTAAGTCCGCCATTGTACAATTAATTTGTAATTTGTGCATAGAGAATCAAACAAATAAATAAATATTATGTCTATCGCATCGTTAAAAACTAAATTAATTTAATAGACATATTAATATATTACAATTGTCAGGTACGACATGTTTGGGGTGCGTGGTCCGGAACCTCCTTGTGGTGCACCCTGGGCAACGGAGACGGCAGCGCCTCTCTCCCTAGGTGGGAAAGGCGCTGCCGCCTGCGGCCAATTCCGGCCGAGGTGGGAACGGCCCGTCAAGGGCTGTTCGGAGGGCTGCTTTCCGCATGTCCCTCTGTTTGGCAGAGGGCATAGGGGAGAGCGGGCTGGGGGCGGACGGGTCCACTGCCGCTGGCTCTGTCCAGATGTGGTGGACACTGGTCTGACGCAGACCACCGTCCGGCCATGTCGTAACCCTGACTGGCAACAGTCAGGAATGACGGCTCTTCGAGGGCTACGAGGAAGGCAACCTCTATAAAAAACCCTGGGGCGGACGGACCCGGTCTGGTGCAGACCCCGTCCGGCCCAGCCGTAATCCTGAATGGACAGGACCGGTGGATCTTCGGATCCGCGAGGACGTAAACCTCTATAAAAAATGCTCTAAGCCCACGTTCTGACGCCTGGCAAGGGGCTGAGTCGCTGGAGGGAGTCCAGTGCCGAAGGCGTCCCCGTCGAAGGACGTAAAACCTACAAAATGACATGAGGCCAAGGATTATTAAATCTACCCAGGAGGGTCCCGGACACACAGTGTCTGGGGAATCCCTCCCGGAGCCAAACGGCTCCGGCAGCTCCCACTCGTATTCTGGGGGGAGCACCAAATGTCGAACCTGCCCGTCGCCGAGCAGTAAATCCGGCGACGTTATCGCGGAGGACGCGAAAAACCTGGAGGTAGTGTCGAACACCGACACTGCCTCGGAGAGGAGCGGAGCGAGTACCCCGATGGTCTCAGCTGCAGAGCAGCACCAGAAGGGTACTCCAAAGCGCAAAAGGCGCTCGCTTCGCCTGGGCCTGAAGAGGCAATTGGAGTCGGCCTCGAGCGATGAGGCCTCGGCTCCCAAAGTCGGCACAAGCCGCAGAGGCGCTCGCGGCGGAGGCCGACTCCCCAAGGCCATGGTGGCCCGAAAGAAGGTGGCGGTCCAGTCCGCGGCTCTGGGAGGAGCCGAAGATGGGGGTCTTGGACGGAGAAAACAGGAGGGGGTCGCGTCCGAGATGTCGACCACTGATGTGGGGAGCGGGGGTGGGGGTGCTGGTCTCGTTGAGCTGCGAGGCAAAACCGGCAACCCCGTCGACCGGATCGAGGAGGCAATCGGCGCGGCCGATTGCTTGCTTCAGACGTCCGGTGTGGCCGGGGGCCCCCAACAGGAGGCCCTGGTAGCGGTCGTGCGCTCCATAATCGAGGCGGGCAGACTCCTTGTGGCCGAGAGCAGGGCCCACGTTAGGGAGAGAGCCCGCCTCGAGGCGGATCTCGCCAAGGCTCGTGCCCACGCTGGTGCCACACCAGCGCCTTCGGCACCGTTGGCGTTGTCCGCCCCGGAGCCGGGGCCGGAGCCGGGCTTAGTCCGACTCATGGCGGAGATGGAGGAGCGGATTATGAGGCGCATCTCCGCTTTAGAGAGCGCCCGTTGTCGCCCACCTCTGGCTCCGCCAAAGGCGACATATGCGGCCGCTGCCAAGGTGGGCCTAACAGCCCAGCCAGCAGCTAGGGTGGCTGGGCCGTCATCAGCGCCCCGGCAGCAGAAGGCCGGAAAGGGCAAAGGGAGGGGGAAGGCGGCCCCAACTCAAGCCCCAGTCTCGGCCCCGGCTGACACAGCACAGCGCCCGTTGGAGCGGGGCTGGACGGTGGCCGGGGACAGCAAAAAGAGGCGGAAGGCCGCCAAAAAAGCGGCCAAGAAGGCGAGGAGGGACGCCGCCGCCGCCGCGAAGGGAGCGCCGAGGAAGCTCCGCGCCCCTCGCTCCTCGGCCGTCGTAATCACTTTGACGGCGGAGGCAGCGGAGAGGGGCGTGGGGTACGCCGAGGTCTTGACGAAAGTCAAGGCCAACGTGGACCTCAAAGCCCTCGAGATTCCGGGCGTCCGGTGTAAAAACACACGGACGGGAGCCCGGCTCCTCGAGGTAGCTGGCGCTACCAGTGGCCCCAAAGCCGATGCCCTAGCGGCTAAGCTGAGGGAGTCACTGGATGCAGCTGACGTCCGAGTGTCCAGGCCCACTAAATGCGCTGAAATCCGCATCACGGGCCTGGACGACTCTGTCACGGCGGACGAGCTCAGACTCGCCGTGGCGGAGACGGGAAGCTGCCCTATGGACAGCGTGAAGGCCGGAGCAATACGCTTCGGCCCCGGTGGACAGGGGGCAGCGGTTGTCAGCTGCCCCATCGCGGCGGCCCAGAAGGTCGCCGATGGACGGAGCCTCCTGGTCGGAGGTTTCCTGAGGGCGCAGGCACGACTCCTGCAGGCCCGACCGGCAAGGTGCTTCAGGTGCCTGTCGGTGGGTCACGTAGGGGTGCACTGCACGGCGGAGGCCACCGTAGGTGACCGATGCTTCCGCTGTGGCCAGCCCGGTCACAAGGCGGGTGGCTGCAACGCTCCGCTGCGTTGCTTTAGGTGCGCAGCGGGGGGCAAGCCTGCCGACCACCGGGTTGGTGGTAAGGCCTGTGCCCTATCGCGACCGAAGCCGGGAGGCCGACCTTCCGCCTCCGAGCCGCTGATCCAGACGGAGAGTGCCGCTGGACAGCCGCAAAGTTCGCTGCGGGATGCGGGGATGGAAGTCCAGTGATGGATCCACATCTCCGCATCCTCCAGGTGAACGTAGGCCACGGTGCCGATGCTCAGGATCTTCTGCTCCAGAGCATGGCACAGTGGTCCATCAACATCGCCGCTATCGCCGAGCCATATGTCCATCGGTTTCTCGGGCCTGCCTGGGAGACCGACTTGGACGGCACGGCGGCCCTGGTGCACGGTACCGCAGCCGGCACTCCACCTCTTGCAGTAGTTGCAAGGGGACGGGGCTGCGTAGCGGCGATAGTTGGAGATATAGCGGTCGTGGCCGCTTATTTCACGCCGAACCGAAACCTAACTGAGTTCGAGCAATGGCTCGCTCAGCTGGCCGTCGTCGTCGATGCCTGTCGCCCCCACCCGGTTCTTGTGCTGGGGGACTTCAACGCCTGGTCGCAGGCTTGGGGTTCCCTGCGCACGAACCCGAGGGGCAGGGCATTGGAGAACTGGGCTGAAAGATTCGGCCTAGTTCTCCTAAACCGGGGGGCCGTGGCCACGTTCGTGACGGCGAGGGGTAGTTCGATTGTGGACATCTCGTTCGCATGCCCCTCGCTAGAGCGTCGTGTCCAAGGCTGGCGCGTCGTTGTCGGGGAGGAGACAGGTTCGGATCACCGATATATTCGGTTTGACGTCTCCGCCCCTACAGATGGCGCGCCGGTCAGACCGGCACCACCTGAACCACGTTGGGCGCTCAAGCGCTTAGATCGCGACCTCCTCCTGGAAGCCGCCATCGTACAGGCCTGGGCTCCTGCGCCGGACAGGCCTGTCGACGTCGATGATGAGGCACAGTGGTTCCGGGAGGCCATGACCCGCGTCTGCGATGCGGCGATGCCTAGGGCTCAGCCCAATACTGCGAGGCGCCAGGTCTACTGGTGGTCGCCGGAGATCGCACGGCTGCGTCAAGCCTGCGTGACCGCGCGCCGCCAGTGGTCCAGGTTCCGCAGGAGGCGTCGCCGCCCCGAAGATGCGGCAGCGAGAGAGGCGGAGCTGTTAGCGGGTTACAGGGTTGCCAAGAGGACCCTTCAGGCAGCGATAAAGCGGGCCAAGAGCGAGGCCCGCCGCGAGATGCTGGAGACACTGGAGCGGGATCCGTGGGGACGCCCCTACCGTATGGTTAGGGGCAAGATGCGCCCATGGGCCCCGCCGCTCACACGGTGTCTTCAGCCAGCGCTGCTTGAGAGGGTCGTTGGCTCCCTGTTCCCAACGCGAGTGGTGGAGCATACTCCGCCACAGATGGCTCCGCCTCCGGCGCTTGAGGCGCCTAACGTGGATGACGACGACGTGCCTGAGTTCACTGGGGTGGAACTAAGGGTGGCGGTGTTACGGCTTAAAGCCAAAAACACCGCCCCGGGACCCGATGGCATTCCTGGCCGAGCGTGGGTCCTGGCCTTAGTCGACGAGGCTCTCGAGCCCCGACTGCGAGGGTTCTTCAGCGCATGCCTCGAGCGGGGCCAGTTTCCGAAATTGTGGAGGACGGGGAAACTGGTCCTCATCCGAAAGGAGGGGCGCCCGGCGGACTCACCGTCCGCCTACCGGCCCATAGTGTTGCTTGACGAGGTGTGCAAGCTCTTTGAAAGAGTGATTGCAAGGCGCCTCGTCAAGCATCTCGTGATGGTTGGGCCGGATCTGGCGGACAACCAGTACGGTTTCCGTCAGGGGCGCTCCACCGTGGATGCGATCATGCGCGTGAAGGCTCTGGCGGAGGAAGCAGTCTCCCGGGGCGAAGTGGTGTTGGCGGTGTCCTTGGACATCGCCAACGCGTTCAACACTATGCCCTGGAGCTGCATCAGGGAGGCGCTCGTGTATCACGAAGTGCCTCTCTACCTCCGCCGCATAGTCGGGGCATATTTGTCGGAGAGAGCCGTCGTCTACCCCAGTAGGACCGGTCTCGGTAGGCGTGAAATGTCGTGCGGTGTTCCGCAGGGGTCGGTGTTAGGGCCACTCTTGTGGAACATCGGCTACGACTGGGTGCTTCGTGGTACCTTCTTGGATGGTGTCGCCGTCGTGTGCTACGCGGACGACACACTCGTGACGGCGCGCGGCAAGACGCACCACGAGGCAACCCTGAGGGCCACGGCCGGGGTTGCCCAAGTCGTTGAGCGTATCCGGCGGCTGGGTCTCGAGGTGGCTCTGCACAAGTCCGAGGCCCTGTTCTTTCACGGGCTTCGGAGGAAGCCGCCTGAGGGATCTAGCCTCACGGTAGGAGGCACTCGCATCGGCATCGAGCCCTCGATCAGGTATCTGGGGCTCGTACTCGATGGCCGATGGGACTTCGGATATCATTTCCGAGGTCTGGTCCCCAAGTTGGTTGGGGCAGCGCGTGCGTTGGCGCGGCTGCTGCCCAACATGAAGGGACCCGATGACTCCTGCCGGAGACTCTACTCGGGGGTTGTGCGGTCCATGGCCCTTTACGGGTGCCCAGTATGGGCGGGGGCCCTGAAGGCCAGCAACGTCGCGATACTGCGGCGACCGAAGCGAATGCTGGCCATCAGGATCATAAGGGGGTACCGCACGATCTCCTTCGAGGCGGCGAGTCTCCTGGCCGGAACTCCACCGTGGGACCTGGAGGCGAGAGCCCTTGCAGCACTGTATCAGTGGCGCAAGGAGGCGCAGGAGTTGGGTCGATACCCCGAGATTCGAGAAATCGATGACCGGAAATCCCAACTCCGCCAGGTCATCATAGGGGAGTGGAGGGAACGACTCGGGCAACCGAGCGCCGGGCACGCCGTCATTGCGGCGGTAAGACCCGTTATGGAGGATTGGCTCGAGAGGCGTCACGGGACCCTCTCATACCGATTGACGCAGGTGATCACTGGGAAGGGATGTTTCGGAGATCACCTGTGTCTGATCCGCAAGGAGCCAACGCCTGAGTGCCACCTCTGCGATGGCCAGACCGTGGACACGGCTCTCCACACGCTGGCAGAGTGCCCGGCGTGGGTTGAGCAGAGGCGAGACCTCGTGGCGGCCATCGGAGTGGGAGTTCTCTCGCTCGATAGCCTGATTGCGGCTATCGTGCGGAGCGAGAGTGCGTGGAACTCTGCCGTCTCCTTCTGCGAGCAAGTTATGCTCGCGAAGGAGACGGCGGAGCGGGAGCGGGAGAGGTTTAGAACTCTCCCGGCCCGCCAGGCCCGGGCACGGGCCAGGCAGCGCAGGCGACTCAGGCGCCGGAGGTCGCAGAACGACCTCCGTCCTCCATAAGCGCAGGCCTGGGGGTGACAGGTGAGGCCATCTGTCACCCTAGCAGAAGCAGGCCGGGGTGGCGGCGAGCGCGTTGCGAAGCGCGCTCGCTTCCAGGGAGCACAGGGAACATGGGGTTCCCACACGGGGCGGGGGTCGTCTACTCGTCTGTAGATGACCCGAGGTATGTCGGGGCACCAGGGCCTTCCTTTCTAGGGTATACCTGGTTCCCCGGCTATTAGTACCCGGCGAAGGCGTGCGGTTTTAGTCGGTTCGTGTCCGACATGCCACCGACAGGTGGTATCCGAGGGGATATCCGCACGGGAAAAAAAAAAAAAAAAAAAAAAAAAAAAAGGTACGACATGTTTCCGAGGGGATTTCCGCACAGAAAAAAGAAAAAAAAAAAGGTACGACATGTTACACCTGTCATATTCGTACGATAATGATTTCAATGAAACATATTATGTTATTTTATGTTTCCATAATTATTTTATGGAGGAACCGTAGAAAAAAATTGCACATTGCGAAAAATCTTGACATCCCTATTGTCAAATAGCTGTCCGGTTTAACTTCAACAATAAATATGGATTAGTGTTTTTTTTTCTACACAACATCATTCACGGCGACATCACGACGCTATGTTATTTGAAGTCGGGTAACATTAATTAATTTTATGTTTAAACATTGCTAAGACATAATGGTGTGTGGGCCAAAAGGTTAATTAATAAAGATGATTTATAAACTCTTTTAGTTAATATAGTTCTAAAATGCTACAAGAAGTGGTAACAGGTTATGGTTTTTAATTTATTTTATGGGATTGCGGACAGCTTTATTACCATACTTTTGTCACTTTTAAAGCAACCTCTTGTTTCTTTTTTTTTAATTTCGAAAGGATGCTATTCTGGTATTTAATCATCGGTAGAGAAAACAAATTCTTCGACAAAGTGTCGAGTATAAGAAGTGAAAAACTATTTAGATGAATATTTGTACTACAACAAACCTGACCTATAACTGAAATTCTTTTGAAACTCGGTTTAGAGTAGGGAAAGAAAATGTTTCGAATTAAATACTAAACAGTTACGGTATCAAGGTCAAAAAATATACGTACGTATATTTGTATGATAAAGTGGAGAGTAGAAGGAAAATAAAAATCTGTGCCCTCTTTGCGCTTTTAAAATAAACAGGCATGCCATTAATAATTTCCTGCTCTCTCTACCTCAGAGGTACGAGGGAGGGTAATACGTTTACTTAAACTTAACTATTTTTACTTAAAAAGACAATTCCTGTATAAGGACTATAAGCTATATCGCGGAGGACTTTACAAAGATACATGAAACGGAGATAAAGAACACCCGGACTCGTAACAACAATTTGTAGAACACACATGTTGTGCCATGTGGGGATCGAACCCACAACACAGTAAGAAGCGGCGAAGTGATCGCTCAAACCACTGTGACATCCGTGCAGTCATTATCTTATTGGGTGTGTTTTACAACAATATAAAACACCTGTTGACGAGTGATATATCTCTAGACGATAGCCGGCCTATTTCTAAAGAGTATGATACCAAGGGATCATTTCACGGAAGTGGACAATGTATACTAATGTACTACTAACACGGTGGGAGCGTCAGTTGGCGTGCCAAGTGGTATAGATAGAATTAAATAGATTAGCTTGAGTGATCTCCAAGAATGAATCTGGTCCTCCCCAATTATAGTTAATGGTTCAACGAAAATAAATCTCTGGCTTAGTTGACAAGGCATTAACTGAAGCTGAAATCGATATTGCCACTCATTATTATTCTTAGCAGATATGGATTTTTGAAAAAGGAATCTAGGGAGGAAAAACGTTAAATTTTAAGATATTTTTTAAGTTTTTATAGGATGTTAGAACAAACATTCTTGGTTTTTGATGTAAGTTTCTTGTTTTTATCTACAAAATCGTATGTATAGTTTTCTAACTTTTATAATTACAGGCAAATTAAGGACACAAAATATTAATTACCTTTTTTGATGTCCAAGTAATTTTAAAAACAAAAAATCGTGTTAAATCAGTCCTTTCAGTTCATACCTACCTATAAGACCGAAGCAGTAACCATCAATGTGCTCATCACAATAACCTTCTTTAATACCCTTAATACCCTTAAATCCGCCAGTTAGTAAAGAGATTATATATCAAACAAATATTAAATCAAACAAAAAACTCCTTAGCTTTACAATATTTGTAAAGAAAGATGAATGAAAAAGTTATTGGATGCTAAGACATAATTAGAGCATGCCTGTGGTACAGAAATACGTATTTAAAAATATAGAAATTATGAATTATTATAGAAAATTTGGGAAAAATAAAAAGCGTTGTTTTTTCGGACCTTAAAAGGAAAAAGAAACTGAATTCTTAGAGGATCACTTTGTTCTCCGTCTGTCTGCTGTCAAGACCCTTTATCTCGGGAACGCGTAGAGATATCGAGTTGAATTTAAAACCACATACCCAGGTCAACAGTCCCCTGAAGCTGTGAAAAAATTAAAAACTTCTAAACTAACATTAAAAAAAATATACGGTCGCTTTATCCGCAAAAAACACATATTATAACACTCTCAAGGGAATCAAAATTTATAGGCTTCTTTCCGCTGACCTAGAACTGAAATTTTTGCAAATAACATTGTCTAATACTAGAAGTACGGGGAAAAATCTGAAAAAAATACATGTGTAGTTAAATCATAAAAAATACAGTCTTTATTGAAAGTACAAAATCACATCGATTTCATTTTTAAAACATAATATAAGGAATCTGAATTTCGGGAAACGCTCGGAGAAACCAGCGACATTCAAATTTTTTATGGAGTTGAGGGCAATCGAGCAGACGGGTCACCTGATGGAAAGCTACCACTGCTTCCCATGAACGCATGCACCTCAGGAGTTATAAACGCGTTGCCAGCCTTCGAAAAACTAATTTAAATAATCCTGAACTGAAATTTATAATATGTACCTACAAATGTGTACGGAACCCCCGGTGAGCGAGTCTGATTCGCACTTGTCCGGTTTTTCTTTTATTATACATGTGCGCCTGCCATGTCCTTTACTGAACCTTTTAAGGTCGACTATTACATAATGCCATTAAGTCCGCTTCGTGCAAATTAAATTGCAAGAAGAGTAAATAAAAAAAAGTTTCGAATGGAGGAACCGAAATTAAGACTGTAGCTTCGGCAAAAATGTACGGATTACCTACAAAATTATACGGAACCCTTAGTGGGCGAGTCCGACTCGTCATTATCCTTTCTGTGCACGTGTCTTTTATTGAATAAAATAGATTTCATTTTCTTTTTCAAATTAGGACTTGTAAATGTAAGTTTAATCAACAACTTCAGCAAATTGGAAACTTAAAAAGTTATGTTATCGTTGGCATTGGGTATAAAAAAATTAAGACGCCTAAAATTAAAGGAATAGAATGTGATTATAAAGTGTCCGTTAACAAAGACATTGGGCGAGACAATAACACATAAGATAATTATCTACTCTCCTGCCCAATTTTTGGATCTTAGAAAATAATTGATAAACCGTCCGATGATAAGCCCGGTATTACAGCCGGCATTGGACTGGTACTCACTGCCGGTACTCGCTGGTACTGGTAATAACTTCCTATTATGTAGTATGAATTTATGGTATTCAAAAATCACTACGTATTGGTGGATGTCTATCACTAAATAGTCACACATAAGAATCGTACATAGTACAATAGAACATAAAATTAATGAACACGTTCAAATGGTTGCCATATCGCTAAAAAGTAATCGCTGCCAGGCAAAAAGGTGTAAAAGAATCGTAAAATATTTCTACAACAGCAAAAAGTATAAAATAAAAGTAGGTAACATTTATTTACAGTCAATCCCGGCAATACATATTACACACTTATTCGTATATACAGACTTTTTTATAGGGACTAATCCCTCATATTACAAATCTTTGTAATTATCGGATTTTCTGTACTATATCATGTATCATCAACAACAACCTTAAATATGGGGTCTACCAATAAGAACGTCCTGGTTTAAAAATTGAATAAAACATACAATTTTTGATGAAAAATGCATCCAATTGATTTATTTGATAGATATTTTTTTGCCATTTATGCTTTAAACAATATATCGGCCAAATGACCGCCGCGGCTCTTTTTGCAGACGGTCACCGCTCACGCCAATTTTCGATGACGCGGTGCACCATTTCGGCCGGTATGTCGGCTATGGCTCGTCGAATGTTGGTTTTTAGGTCACGAATTGTAGCTGGATTAGTGCTGTACACTTTAGATTTAACGTAACCCCAAAGAAAATAGTCTAAAGGTGTTAAATCACACGATTTTGGTGGCCAACTGATCGGTCTATTTCTCGTAATTAACGACTTACCAAACTTTCCACGCAATAATTCCATGTTCACTCGAGTAATGTGATGTGGTGCACCGTCTTGTTGAAAATAAAGGTCATCTGCATCAATATCATCAAGAAGTCTGCATCCGGAAAGAAATATTCGGTTAACATCGAGTTATAGCGCTCGCCATTCACAGTAACAGGGTTTCCTTCGTCACTTACAAAGAAGTTTTGGACAATTTCCAATCGTTGGTTTAAATTGAAACGTGACATGATAAAATGGCAAACCTTACTGAACACAAATGTCAAGAGACGTCAAAGATCCATCATCAAACATGGCCGCTATGAGCTGTCAAGACCAGGTCATCCCTATTGGTAGACCCTATAGTCCACTGCTGGCGAAAGGACTCTCCTTAGAAAAGAGGTTTTGGCCTACTATACCACGCTGGCTGGTATAGGGTTTGTTCCAAGCTTTCCTTTTCTTTGCAGTGTTGTTGTCCTGCGTAGTTTGCTCCCTTAGTCAGTTCTTACTTAATTAATAGGGGCGGTTACAATCCGTCACCACACAGACATTGAATCACTATCTCTAATGATAAAAACCGCATTCAAATCCGTTGCGCGGTTTGAAAGATCTGAGCGTACAAGAACGGGAAGCAACTTCGTTTTATACTGTGTAAAGATTGAGATTTACCTAACTTTAGATGTTTTTATGTGTTTATACGTACATTAGCATTGAAAAGTGTGAATTAGAAAATTATACAAAGTTCTAGTTCAATACTCCATAAATTCTTAAGAAGTGTTAATATAACGTCATAAAATAAGGCTTTTGTCATTTGTTGATGTCGACTTTTATTAGCATTTTAACTGTCTTTTTATCCTTGTAAGACACTCAAATGTCACCTCCAGTATATGACCCTTATGATTAACAGCTTTGAAGGAAATTAGGTAGGTCGATAGTTACATAGTTTGGTTCTCTTTTTCCCCGCATTTTAGGTAGGTGACGTAATGATAGGCGTTTATAGATAAAAAAGAAATTGGAAAAAATAAGCAATTTGATATTTCTAAGAATTGGACCTTTTTCTAGCCCTAGATCGGTGCTTACAGGAAGTAACACATCCTCTTTGACACAGTCCTTCCTTTTATTGCAAAATGTATTTGGCGTTTTTCTGTCTGACGCCAACATTCCTCGGGAATGGTCATATTATTTGTAATGTAATATTACTTAAGCTACTTATTAAGTTAGAATCCTAAGTTACTATTACGTAAATGTTAGTTTAATTACTCAATGGATCTTTGCAATTGTAGGGTAATAGAAAATGAGAAGAAGAATTTTAAACTTAGGTATTTCACAGAGGGGTGCGTGGTCCGGAACCTCCTTGTGGTGCACCCTGGGCAACGGAGACGGCAGCGCCTCTCTCCCTAGGTGGGAAAGGCGCTGCCGCCTGCGGCCAATTCCGGCCGAGGTGGGAACGGCCCGTCAAGGGCTGTTCGGAGGGCTGCTTTCCGCATGTCCCTCTGTTTGGCAGAGGGCATAGGGGAGAGCGGGCTGGGGGCGGACGGGTCCACTGCCGCTGGCTCTGTCCAGAGGTGGTGGACACTGGTCTGACGCAGACCACCGTCCGGCCATGTCGTAACCCTGACTGGCAACAGTCAGGAATGACGGCTCTTCGAGGGCTACGAGGAAGGCAACCTCTATAAAAAACCCTGGGGCGGACGGACCCGGTCTGGTGCAGACCCCGTCCGGCCCAGCCGTAATCCTGAATGGACAGGACCGGTGGATCTTCGGATCCGCGAGGACGTAAACCTCTATAAAAAATGCTCTAAGCCCACGTTCTGACGCCTGGCAAGGGGCTGAGTCGCTGGAGGGAGTCCAGTGCCGAAGGCGTCCCCGTCGAAGGACGTAAAACTCACCAAATGACATGAGGCCAAGGATTATTAAATCTACCCAGGAGGGTCCCGGACACACAGTGTCTGGGGAATCCCTCCCGGAGCCAAACGGCTCCGGCAGCTCCCACTCGTATTCTGGGGGGAGCACCAAATGTCGAACCTGCCCGTCGCCGAGCAGTAAATCCGGCGACGTTATCGCGGAGGACGCGAAAAACCTGGAGGTAGTGTCGAACACCGACACTGCCTCGGAGAGGAGCGGAGCGAGTACCCCGATGGTCTCAGCTGCAGAGCAGCACCAGAAGGGTACTCCAAAGCGCAAAAGGCGCTCGATTCGCCTGGGCCTGAAGAGGCAATTGGAGTCGGCCTCGAGCGATGAGGCCTCGGCTCCCAAAGTCGGCACAAGCCGCAGAGGCGCTCGCGGCGGAGGCCGACTCCCCAAGGCCATGGTGGCCCGAAAGCAGGTGGCGGTCCAGTCCGCGGCTCTGGGAGGAGCCGAAGATGGGGGTCTTGGACGGAGACAACAGGAGGGGGTCGCGTCCGAGATGTCGACCACTGATGTGGGGAGCGGGGGTGGGGGTGCTGGCCTCGTTGAGCTGCGAGGCAAAACCGGCAACCCCGTCGACCGGATCGAGGAGGCAATCGGCGCGGCCGATTGCTTGCTTCAGACGTCCGGTGTGGCCGGGGGCCCCCAACAGGAGGCCCTGGTAGCGGTCGTGCGCTCCATAATCGAGGCGGGCAGACTCCTTGTGGCCGAGAGCAGGGCCCACGCTAGGGAGAGAGCCCGCCTCGAGGCGGATCTCGCCAAGGCTCGTGCCCACGCTGGTGCCACACCAGCGCCTTCGGCACCGTTGGCGCTGTCCGCCCCGGAGCCGGAGCCGGAGCCGGGCTTAGTCCGACTCATGGCGGAGATGGAGGAGCGGATTATGAGGCGCATCTCCGCAATAGAGAGCGCCCGTTGTCGCCCACCTCTGGCTCCGCCAAAGGCGACATATGCGGCCGCTGCCAAGGCGGGCCTAACAGCCCAGCCAGCAGCTAGGGTGGCTGGGCCGTCATCAGCGCCCCCGCCCCAGAAGGCCGGAAAGGGCAAAGGGAGGGGGAAGGCGGCCCCAACTCAAGCCCCAGTCTCGGCCCCGGCTGACACAGCACAGCGCCCGTTGGAGCGGGGCTGGACGGTGGCCGGGGACAGCAAAAAGAGGCGGAAGGCCGCCAAAAAAGCGGCCAAGAAGGCGAGGAGGGACGCCGCCGCCGCCGCGAAGGGAGCGCCGAGGAAGCTCCGCGCCCCTCGCTCCTCGGCCGTCGTAATCACTTTGACGGCGGAGGCAGCGGAGAGGGGCGTGGGGTACGCCGAGGTCTTGACGAAAGTCAAGGCCAACGTGGACCTCAAAGCCCTCGAGATTCCGGGCGTCCGGTGTAAAAACACACGGACGGGAGCCCGGCTCCTCGAGGTAGCCGGCGCTACCAGTGGCCCCAAAGCCGATGCCCTAGCGGCTAAGCTGAGGGAGTCACTGGATGCAGCTGACGTCCGAGTGTCCAGGCCCACTAAATGCGCCGAAGTCCGCATCACGGGCCTGGACGACTCTGTCACGGCGGACGAGCTCAGACTCGCCGTGGCGGAGACGGGAAGCTGCCCTCTGGACAGCGTGAAGGCCGGAGCAATACGCTTCGGCCCCGGTGGACAGGGGGCAGCGGTTGTCAGCTGCCCCATCGCGGCGGCCCAGAAGGTCGCCGATGGACGGAGCCTCCTGGTCGGAGGTTTCCTGAGGGCGCAGGCACGACTCCTGCAGGCCCGACCGGCAAGGTGCTTCAGGTGCCTGTCGGTGGGTCACGTAGGGGTGCACTGCACGGCGGAGGCCACCGTAGGTGACCGATGCTTCCGCTGTGGCCAGCCCGGTCACAAGGCGGGTGGCTGCAACGCTCCGCTGCGTTGCTTTAGGTGCGCAGCGGGGGGCAAGCCTGCCGACCACCGGGTTGGTGGTAAGGCCTGTGCCCTATCGCGACCGAAGCCGGGAGGCCGACCTTCCGCCTCAGAGCCGCTGATCCAGACGGAGAGTGCCGCTGGACAGCCGCAAAGCTCGCTGCGGGATGCGGGGATGGAAGTCCAGTGATGGATCCACATCTCCGCATCCTCCAGGTGAACGTAGGCCACGGTGCCGATGCTCAGGATCTTCTGCTCCAGAGCATGGCACAGTGGTCCATCAACATCGCCGCTATCGCCGAGCCATATGTCCATCGGTTTCTCGGGCCTGCCTGGGAGACCGACTTGGACGGCACGGCGGCCCTGGTGCACGGTACCGCAGCCGGCACTCCACCTCTTGCGGTAGTTGCAAGGGGACGGGGCTGTGTAGCGGCGATAGTTGGAGATATAGCGGTCGTGGCCGCTTATTTCACGCCGAACCGAAACATAACTGAGTTCGAGCAATGGCTCGCTCAGCTGGCCGTCGTCGTCGATGCCTGTCGCCCCCACCCGGTTCTTGTGCTGGGGGACTTCAACGCCTGGTCGCAGGCTTGGGGTTCCCTGCGCACGAACCCGAGGGGCAGGGCATTGGAGAACTGGGCTGAAAGATTCGGCCTAGTTCTCCTAAACCGGGGGGCCGTGGCCACGTTCGTGACGGCGAGGGGTAGTTCGATTGTGGACATCTCGTTCGCATGCCCCTCGCTAGCGCGTCGTGTCCAAGGCTGGCGCGTCGTTGTCGGGGAGGAGACAGGTTCGGATCACCGATATATTCGGTTTGACGTCTCCGCCCCTACAGATGGCGCGCCGGTCAGACCGGCACCACCTGAACCACGTTGGGCGCTCAAGCGCTTAGATCGCGACCTCCTCCTGGAAGCCGCCATCGTACAGGCCTGGGCTCCTGCGCCGGACAGGCCTGTCGACGTCGATGATGAGGCACAGTGGTTCCGGGAGGCCATGACCCGCGTCTGCGATGCGGCGATGCCTAGGGCTCAGCCCAATACTGCGAGGCGCCAGGTCTACTGGTGGTCGCCGGAGATCGCACGGCTGCGTCAAGCCTGCGTGACCGCGCGCCGCCGGTGGTCCAGGTTCCGCAGGAGGCGTCGCCGCCCCGAAGATGCGGCAGCGAGAGAGGCGGAGCTGTTAGCGGGTTACAGGGTTGCCAAGAGGACCCTTCAGGCAGCGATAAAGCGGGCCAAGAGCGAGGCCCGCCGCGAGATGCTGGAGACACTGGAGCGGGATCCGTGGGGACGCCCCTACCGTATGGTTAGGGGCAAGATGCGCCCATGGGCCCCGCCGCTCACACGGTGTCTTCAGCCAGAGCTGCTTGAGAGGGTCGTTGGCTCCCTGTTCCCAACGCGAGTGGTGGAGCATACTCCACCACAGATGGCTCCGCCTCCGGCGCTTGAGGCGCCTAACGTGGATGACGACGACGTGCCTGAGGTCACTGGGGTGGAACTAAGGGTGGCGGTGTTACGGCTTAAAGCCAAAAACACCGCCCCGGGACCCGATGGCATTCCTGGCCGAGCGTGGGTCCTGGCCTTAGTCGACGAGGCTCTCGAGCCCCGACTGCGAGGGTTCTTCAGCGCATGCCTAGAGCGGGGCCAGTTTCCGAAATTGTGGAGGACGGGGAAACTGGTCCTCATCCGAAAGGAGGGGCGCCCGGCGGACTCACCGTCCGCCTACCGGCCCATAGTGTTGCTTGACGAGGTGTGCAAGCTCTTTGAAAGAGTGATTGCAAGGCGCCTCGTCAAGCATCTCGTGATGGTTGGGCCGGATCTGGCGGACAACCAGTACGGTTTCCGTCAGGGGCGCTCCACCGTGGATGCGATCATGCGCGTGAAGGCTCTGGCGGAGGAAGCAGTCTCCCGGGGCGAAGTGGTGTTGGCGGTGTCCTTGGACATCGCCAACGCGTTCAACACTATGCCCTGGAGCTGCATCAGGGAGGCGCTCGTGTATCACGAAGTGCCTCTCTACCTCCGCCGCATAGTCGGGGCATATTTGTCGGAGAGAGCCATCGTCTACCCCAGTAGGACCGGTCTCGGTAGGCGTGAAATGTCGTGCGGTGTTCCGCAGGGGTCGGTGTTAGGGCCACTCTTGTGGAACATCGGCTACGACTGGGTGCTTCGTGGTGCCTTCTTGGATGGTGTCGCCGTCGTGTGCTACGCGGACGACACACTCGTGACGGCGCGCGGCAAGACGCACCACGAGGCAACCCTGAGGGCCACGGCCGGGGTTGCCCAAGTCGTTGAGCGTATCCGGCGGCTGGGTCTCGAGGTGGCTCTGCACAAGTCCGAGGCCCTGTTCTTCCACGGGCTTCGGAGGAAGCCGCCTGAGGGATCTAGCCTCACGGTAGGAGGCACTCGCATCGGCATCGAGCCCTCGATCAGGTATCTGGGGCTCGTACTCGATGGCCGATGGGACTTCGGATATCATTTCCGAGGTCTGGTCCCTAAGTTGGTTGGGGCAGCGCGTGCGTTGGCGCGGCTGCTGCCCAACATGAAGGGACCCGATGACTCCTGCAGGAGACTCTACTCGGGGGTTGTGCGGTCCATGGCCCTTTACGGGTGCCCGGTATGGGCGGGGGCCCTGAAGGCCAGCAACGTCGCGATACTGCGACGACCGCAGCGAATGCTGGCCATCAGGATCATAAGGGGGTACCGCACGATCTCCTTTGAGGCAGCGAGTCTCCTGGCCGGAACTCCACCGTGGGACCTGGAGGCGAGAGCCCTTGCGGCACTGTATCAGTGGCGCAAGGAGGCGCAGGAGTTGGGTCGATGCCCCGAGACTCGAGAAATCGAGGACCGGAAATCCCAACTCCGCCAGGTCATCATAGGGGAGTGGAGGGAACGACTCGGGCAACCGAGCGCCGGGCACGCCGTCATTGCGGCGGTAAGACCCGTTATGGAGGATTGGCTCGAGAGGCGTCACGGGACCCTCTCATACCGATTGACGCAGGTGATCACTGGGAAGGGATGTTTCGGAGATCACCTGTGTCTGATCCGCAAGGAGCCAACGCCTGAGTGCCACCACTGCGATGGCCAGACCGTGGACACGGCTCTCCACACGCTGGCAGAGTGCCCGGCGTGGGTTGAGCAGAGGCGAGACCTCGTGGCGGCCATCGGAGTGGGAGTTCTCTCGCTCGATAGCCTGATTGCGGCTATCGTGCGGAGCGAGAGTGCGTGGAACTCTGCCGTCTCCTTCTGCGAGCAAGTTATGCTCGCGAAGGAGACGGCGGAGCGGGACCGGGAGAGGTTTAGAACTCTCCCGGCCCGCCAGGCCCGGGCACGGGCCAGGCAGCGCAGGCGACTCAGGCGCCGGAGGTCGCAGAACGACCTTCGTCCTCCATAAGCGCAGGCCTGGGGGTGACAGGTGAGGCCATCTGTCACCCTAGCAGAAGCAGGCCGGGGTGGCGGCGAGCGCGTTGCGAAGCGCGCTCGCTTTCAGGGAGCACAGGGAACATGGGGTTCCCACACGGGGCGGGGGTCGTCTACTCGTCTGTAGATGACCCGAGGTATGTCGGGGCACCAGGGCCTTCCTTTCTAGGGTATACCTGGTTCCCCGGCTATTAGTACCCGGCGAAGGCGTGCGGTTTTAGTCGGTTCGTGTCCGACATGCCACCGACAGGTGGTATCCGAGGGGATTTCCGCACGGAAAAAAAAAAAAAAAAAAAAAAAAAAAAAAAAAAAAAAAGGTATTTCACAGAACCATTATTATGCAATTGCCAATAGACAGATAAACTTACTGCGTTCTATTAAGACTTGCCTGTTTGCTAAGTTCTGACGATACTACAGATTTTTCCTAGTGTAGGAATTTTTTAATATTAAAAGAATTATATTTATAATAGAGGATAATATTTCGGCTTTATCTAATTTCCATCAAAAGAAAAACTGATTACTCGTATGGTTTAGTGAAATAAAATTCACTCAACACAGATGATGAATATCTCCTTGAATTTTTTAAAGTATCTAGTTGACGTATCCGTAAACCCTTAGGTTTAGGCACTGGTATATAGAGAGGGAGTTCTCTCGCTCGATAGCCTGATTGCGGCTATCGTGCGGAGCGAGAGTGCGTGGAACTCTGCCGTCTCCTTCTGCGAGCAAGTTATGCTCGCGAAGGAGACGGCGGAGCGGGACCGGGAGAGGTTTAGAACTCTCCCGGCCCGCCAGGCCCGGGCACGGGCCAGGCAGCGCAGGCGACTCAGGCGCCGGAGGTCGCAGAACGACCTCCGTCCTCCATAAGCGCAGGCCTGGGGGTGACAGGTGAGGCCATCTGTCACCCTAGCAGAAGCAGGCCGGGGTGGCGGCGAGCGCGTTGCGAAGCGCGCTCGCTTCCAGGGAGCACAGGGAACATGGGGTTCCCACACGGGGCGGGGGTCGTCTACTCGTCTGTAGATGACCCGAGGTATGTCGGGGCACCAGGGACTTCCTTTCTAGGGTATACCTGGTTCCCCGGCTATTAGTACCCGGCGAAGGCGTGCGGTTTTAGTCGGTTCGAGTCCGACATGCCATCGACAGGTGGTATCCGAGGGGATTTCCGCACGGAAAAAAAAAAAAAAAAAAAAAAAAAAAAAAGGCACTGGTATATAAACTAAAATGCATTAATGTAACAGTTTTAGTTCTTTATGACCAATCTTTAATGTGCAATCTTATATTCTCAAGCTTTTATTTAACTTACAATGTTTATATGTAGACTTGTTCGATTAAAATCTTACAACTGAATTTTAAAGCAGTTTTCCTCAATCGATAGTATTACACATATGTATTTAAATACTTAGCTTTTGCGGCTCCGCCTGCGTGCGTACATCGGTTCTCGCGGTAAAAAGTCAAGTTTGTCAAGAATCAAACTATTTCCATACCAAATTTCTTCTGAATCGGTACAGCGGTTATTGGTTCCCCATACAAACTTCCACCCCCTAACAGGATGATTTCTGGGATAAAAACTATCGTATGTCCTTTCCCGGGACTCAAACTATTTTAAACCAAATTTTATGTACATAAATCGGTTCTGCGGTTAAAACGTGAAGAGTTAACAAACAGACTTACTGTCCCATTTATAATATTAGTATATATGTGAAATTTATTAAAACTATTAGCTTCTATTTAAAAATGTTTTTCAATACACAAACTTGTTCTTATTTTCACTACTATTATAAAAGATTATTTAATTTCTACGACGCTTAGATGCGCTAACTGCCGAATCAATCGTCACGAATTTTCTCAAACGAGTGCATTTATCACAAACACATCCTACACAATCCTTACAGGAAACCCAATGCGATTGTGAGGCTACAACTAAAATTAAACTAATTTAACACATAATTACCTCACTTTAAAATAACAGAAATAGAACTAAAAATGAAAAGAAAGCAAATAATCATATGAGAAGTAAAAAATTTTAATATTAAAAGTTATACGATACTACATTTACATGTATCAAGTATTTAGTGCCAGTTACAATTGTAGCTACACTATATTTTACACACGACACAAATACACACCCCATAATGTCTATTTGATAATAAATAATAATAAAGTTGGCTTGCTCTGTGTTGTAACTAAACCACTTTTTTTCTGTTGACATAACTATATAAACATGTAACAAGGGAAGTCACTGAGTCCTATAATACAGTTCACACTAGTTTAGGAGCCAGCGTATTCAAATTATTTGTAACACTTTTATTTCGATAAATATTTCAATTTACCTGTAATCTAGAAAATGTACTATTTCCTAGGGGTCGATAAATAACATTAAACAGGGAAAGCCGTCGGCAAAAAAAAAAAACAAAATTTATGTGGAGTTTGTAAAGCAGATTGTTACCCGGTACGGTATCCCAATTGCTGAATGAACTCAGACAAAATTTAGTAGACAGATAGATCCTGGATTACATACGGATAGTGCTATGATAAAGGCTTTAGCATACAATATAGATTGTATCTGGATTATCACATAGAAAAATGAGTCGTGATGGGGATATAGGAGGAATCTTCTTCATTTAATTAAGGAACATGGATTTTATATGACTAATACTGATTACTTCTCCAGCCAGCAACGTTAAATGCTTATTGTTGGAGTGAGTTGTCGTCGGTAATATACTCGGTGTTGGAAACCGCAAACACTTGATCTTAAGTTTGACGTTTTAGAGTTACACTAGTCATACTTATTCCAGAAGAATGCCATACATACAAAACTACGCGTTTAAGCTTTGACAAAATATTAGAGCATAACAAATTTCTGCTCGGATTAAAAACCGACTTGCTAGTTCATACTATCCATACTAATATTTTAATATGAAAGTGTGTCTGTCTGTCTGACTGTTACTTCTTCACGCCTCAACCACTGAACCGAATTAGATGAAATTTGGTATAGAGATAGTCCAAGGCGCGGGAAAGGACGTAGGAGATAAGTTTTTATCTCAAAATTCATCCTTTAAGGGGGTGAAAAAGTTTGTATGGGGTGATGCCCGCTGAACCGATTTTGATTAAATTTAGTATATCCGCGATAACCGACATTTACGCGGGCGGAACTGCGAGCAAAAGCTAGTCATATATTAAATTCTGGCTACACTGCTCGCCTTATGAGAATTTTAATAATAATATATTTTTCTAAATAACCGCGTAACTGCAAATATAAAATTGG